>JASKUP010000064.1:5000000-6250000 GCA_030448955.1 Trichopoda pennipes
TTAATTATCAATTGTACTCGAATGATGTTTTTAGAATAAATATAAGTTTAAATACTTCTTGAAGAAGCCGGGAAATACCGGCGAAATTGAAAATGTTTTCAATCTTACTTCACTAATCGACCAGTATAGCCAAGTCAGTAGGACAACACAACAAAGACAAGAAAAACAACCCTGGTCTATCAACTTAACAAATGTTTTTATTGTTTTCAGCAAAATCAACATATTTTTTTTTTGTTTTTTTTATTAATCTTTTTAATAAAAAGCAAGAACCCAAAAAAGGTTAATTTGCAAAGAATTTGTTCATATTAAAAAAATAATTATTCGGATAACGAGCTTTGTTTTGATTATATGTACATCAATAAAACTTTTGTTTTAAATAATTAATTATAATTATAATTTTGTAAAATATAAAAAAAAGATGTTAAGATGTTTTATATTGAATGGCATGTTATGTTTTAGTTTTTATTATTATTTGTATACTACAATTTGTTTTTAATAAACATTTTAAAAAATTTTTGGAATAACACAGTACAACTGTCCATTGAGCCGTTTACATTGAAAGTGGCATAAGTCACAACCGAACAGTTTTTTTTTTCATTTTTAATAAATTTGAAATTAATAAGTTGAGAAGTATACATATTTGTTTGAGAGCAGTGTTGATAATTAACGGTATAACAAAAATGTTTATTTTGAAAGTGGCGTAAGTCGCTGTACTCAGTAAATTAATTACGGAGCTTAGTGTGAACGAAATGGAAACATGTAATTAGTGTGTGTGAAGTATTGTTGTTATAATTGGCTCTCTGAACTATATTATAGTGATATCTAATATAGTACACATAATTAGCATTATTTTGTTATTTTTTTATTCTCAGGAGGTTGCTTCGTGTTGTATAAAATATCTAAGAATGTCACAACTCAAAAGCATATTATTGTACATAGTGACTTATGTAAAGGACAAAATAGTAATGGTAGTAATAACCCCCTGTTGAAAAAAGCATTCACAGTACACAACATGGAAAAAAAACTTTTATTTCAACACAATCATTGGAAAAATCCGTTTCAGAAAAAAAGTAAATACAGACTATTTGAAATGGCTAAAAATTCAATGGAATCAATTTTACCATGATATTCCCTGTAAAATGTTTTATAAACTAATTATAAATAAAAAAGGGAGTAAAAACAAAGAGACGTATGCCACTTGTAAAATAAACGGCTCAATTTATTGTAAACAAAATTTGGTTTGTTTTTAAACTTTCAATAATAAAATTGAACTGTCAATTTATTGTAGGTTTAACGTAGGTTTTTCCTACTGTTAAGTAACAAAGGTATTTTAAGGTAAAAGCGTTTTTTTCAAATACAACTGTAGGAAATTGTGCTTAACAACAGCAGTTAAACCTGATTTAAGTTCTTATGCATACGGCTGTTATACTTTAATTGTTTGTAAAATTTTATCGTAAAAATTTATGTTTGAATCAATATGTAAAATAGTATTTTTTGTCATTTGTTTTATTTAAAATTTTATTTTATTTAAAAAGTTTTTAGTGTCAATTATGTTTTCATTTTGTTATTACTATTGGTTTTCTTTTTTTTTTTTGAAGAAAAATATTTTGGAATTTATTTTAATTGATTTAAAAAAATTGTTTATAAATTTTTTTTCCTGAATATGCCACCCAATGCTGTGACGCAATATTAAATTTAAAAAACAATTATTTAATTTCATGTGCTTGAAAAATCCTACCGCTGCGCTTAATTTTGACTGCAAAGTTACCAACACGCTATTTGTGTTAGCTAATTTTAATAAGTTAATTTTAATAAACAAAAGAAAAGGACTACTATACGGTCAAAAAGTATGTTACGCAGCAACGGAATTATATGCTTTTTGACTAAATGAGTTGTGACAGCGCCCAAGCCAATAACATGGATTTTAGGCGGAAAGAAGTTTATTAACTGTTGTAATTTCTTTCCGTTTTTGCTGGCTGTTTGTTTGGTATTAACGGCGAGTTCTTTCACGCAGTCTAAATGGTATTGGTGAGCTAGTGTTTAGAGTTTAGGTAGTTCTTCTATTATGACCGTATCCCCCCGGGGGCACATTATAAGTCTTTATGGATCACACAATCATCTAGACTTGTGTCTTGCGGGGGTAAAAGGGAGCCCAGTCCCCTTCAAGGCTAGTAGGAGCCAACTGAACAATCCACTATATTTCCACGGGAATCAGTAAAGTCCCAGAGTTCCGCTATTTGTCTCTTTAGGCATTTAGCTGTTCTCTGACTGATTATTGAGGTAGGCCCTTCGGGAGTATCGTGGTGGCTGTGTGCTTCGAGGCTCTCGTTTGAATTTGTCCAGTCCAGTGAGTATGAATGCCGTTGTGTTCGTAATTATATTAAGCTTCGTGCGTTCTGGGCCAGGAGTTGGATGGTCTTCTACTCTTCAGCAAGTAGTGAAGGCTGCGGCCTAATCCGGGCTTTTGAAGTTGCACCAAGGAGTGACCGGATGATATACGTATCCGAAAGTCTTCTAGGGCGAGGATGGCGCTACATACCATCCACAGTGGTAATGATCCACCATCTGATTAAGGCCCACGGTCAGGTGCAGATGTAAATCTTATCACGTCATTATGATCGTATCTATTCATTTAGGTAGAATGCCCGTTACCTGTTACTTTCTGCGGGGCTAACTTTCAATATTTCTGTCTTTTACTATCATTTAGATACGTATATCCATCTGAGGGTTTCTGCTGGATTTAAATTTGTCAGTTGTTTCTGTCGATGTCCTAAGATTATGTGTCAGAGTGTTATTGGTTTTTAATGATGTGATTAAACCATCTTTGTAAAAAAGTTTAATTAATCTATATATTTCTGGCGCTGTGTAAATAAAAGATTGCTGTCGTGTTAAATCGGTTATCACTTTGTCTTCTTTATTCCTGTTTTTAGTGTTGTATTGTCTAAGAAGTTTGTCGATAGTAGTGGGTTTGTAGCCATTATTTTTAGGTTTGGTGCAAAGAACTCGCCATATTTGTTGTTATTAGAAGTTATTTGGAGTACATGAGATTATTTTAAGTCTGTGTATCACTTGTCTAAATGCTGCTAGTTTATGTTGGGTAGTGTGGTTCGAGGTGATGTGAATGCTAATGTCCATCGTAGTTAGTTTTCTTTAGATGTCAAATGTTGAACAGTTAGTTCCTCGGGTTATTGTGATGTCAAGGTAATGCAAATTTCTGTCTTGTTCTTTTTCCCAATGTCCATGTAATATTACTATGAATTGTGTTTAAGTCTGTTAGAATTCTTTCGGTGTTGTCTTGTGCGAGCATACATATGATGTCATTTACGTAACTATAGTAATGAATTTATCTTTTCTTTTTCACTGCTGTCTTTATATAAAGCAATTCGATTTGTTGCTTAAAAATTTTCATGAAGATTGCTGTAGTTGGGTTTCACATACCATGTCCGTCGGACAATTTTTAAAAGTGTTTATTAAATCTAAAGTAGTTCGGTTTCATTATCGTCTTTACAATATCTATAATGTCGGTGATATATTAGTTGTCGCATATTAACATTTAGCATCATTGAGCACCAGACTTATGATGAAGCCTCCATTTCAACCTCCCCATAAATATGTAACACACTGACGATGTTTTTATTTTTCTACTGTCACATATAAATTCTCTAAAAGCCTTAAGGCGAATATTAAATGTGTCGGCATTTTAACTGGGAAAGTTCACTTTGTGGAAGATAAGCGATAAAAGATGAATGAGAAGTGTATTCTTGACTTCCTAAAGAAAATTGATTGAAAATAACTTTGTATACCCAAACGCCATTTAATTTTCAATATTTTTTACCGCGTTGCCAAATGTTTATTGTTTTTTTAAATATTGTTAAATTATACGCTCGGATGCATTCGTTTCAATATTAAAAACCCTTAACACATAATTTTTGCAACACTCTTTATCTAACACATACAACCATATATCACTAAGTATACACACATATTTACACCATTCGTACATGCAAACATATGTACACACATGATTTAAGTTTACTTTACACTGCTGTAACCCTCTTAACTGGCCTAATGAAACAATTACAAAAGCAATATTAAATTACCATAATTACTTTAAATTTAAGAAGAAAAAAATTATAAATAAATGTTCTTTAACTAGCTTATGTATTTATGTATGTGTGAGTGTGTATGTGTGTGTTGATTTAAACATAAAACTTGAGCGCAGATACTTTTAACATTTTCTTATTGCTGCTGAAGTTTACTTCGTAATTAAACAAAAATAAATAAATAAATTTCTTAATATTTCCTATTCAATAAAGATTTAAATGAAATTTTATATTAAATTGCATAACAGTGGATGTTTGTTCTTTAAATAGAATTTTTATTGAAATTAAAAAATAAAAAATGCAAAAAGACAAACATCAATAAAACAACTGACATTTTCAAACTCAAGAGTTTATGGTCATAAAAAATAATAATGATTATTGCAAAAACGAAAAATTCTTAAAAAAATTTTTATAAATAAATTTTTAAATAAATTAGTAAGAAGAAAAAACCAACAAACCAAACATGTGCAAACATTTGAATTTCGACATAACCACACATATTTCTAATAGGCAAATAAATTATAGAATAAAAAACGGCACAACAACCAAATTAAGTTTTGATCAATGAAACTATTTTTCTTGTATTTAACGTTTTTTGCAAAAAAATATATATTTAAATAAAAAATTTTTAAAATTGAAATTTCCCAACATTAAATCCTTAACATTTTAGGCATGAACTAAAAATATGTTGCACCACATTCAAGGTCGTTTAATGTAACTATAAAAGCCGTGTCAGATAGAACTTTTGCTTTGCGTTGCGTCAGAGTTTCGCTTTGACATTTGAGTTAAAATGTACGTAAATGTATGAAAGTTGCCACATAAAGCACTTTTGACGCAGCGCAAAGCGAAAAGTTAACCAACATTCAACTTTTTGCGCGCTTTGACAAACACCTGGATTTTATTATTTGTGTTTGTGTATTTGTGTGTGGGCATAAACAAAAAATTCATTAGTGTTGTCAAAGTTTATTGTGACATACACCACTTGATTTACGCTTTTGCTTTAAAGTTTCAAATGTCACGCAAAGCAACAAAGTTTTATCTGACACGGCCTTAAGACTTGGGGCAATTACACAAATACTACGAGTACTTTTAAATACGAAACAAAATTTTATGAGCATAAACTGTTATTGTTATCAATTGATTTGCTATAGGCCAGCATAGTCGTTTAGAAGAGTTTTTGCTACTATGAACGGTTTTGTTTGAATGCCGATTGGATTTTAATTGACATTTTAATTTGTTGAATTATTTGTTTAATTGAAAATTAATGCGAAATTTTTGAATTAAGTAGTTAATTGAGTCAATTAAAAACCTAATTAGATTTTCAAACTTTAAGAGAAATTTTTAAATAATAGTACCATTTTGGATGCAAATATTAAGTCAAAGTATATTATTAGGAAGTGGCCTCTCAAAACTCCATCTAATATTAGCTAAAGACCTGAAATCTTTGACCTGATGTGACATAATAACATCCACTGAAAAGAAATTTATGATGACTTTCTAAATGTCCCCTTTCATCTAAGAGTGAAGACTACAAATATATATACATCAAGTAACGTGATTTGCATTTTCAGCGGATGTTTTTCTGGCGGTATATAACTATAACATCTGACGGCCATTCTGCCAGCTGTCAAGTGATGTAAATTAGTATGGTTTTAGATTCCATCATTAATAGACTGACAAATGAACAATGCTTCCAATTTCTGCAAAATGTTCCCAAAACAATATTGCCATTTATTCCTATTTTCATAAGCGAATTTTGTTTAGCAACGAAGCTCATTATTGTTTGAATGGATTATTTAGAGTGATGATAATCCTCGTGTATATTGACACATTGTTACATCCAGCAGTGTGCTTTATGAGCTATTGGAATCTTTGGACCATACTTCTTTAAAAACGATGCTGGTAGGAACGTTGTAACAGGCACCTAAAAAGTCGAGTTGATAAAATAATATAAAAATATTAAATACTTTAGTTTAAATCTTTAACTCAGAACATTTTTCATTACTTTTTTAAAAAGAGCCACAAGAAAAAATCAAAAAGTATGCAGCATGTTATTAAAAGATTTAAGATTAAGATTTAAGTCTCTAAATATATGAAAAATGTTCAAATTATTGGAAATACTAACAGCATTAAAGTTAATTTAAATTATTTGGAAAAGGAATGGAAAACTTAGATATGCTTTTTGATGTGACTTTACTTCTATCACCACTTTCAACAATTTCTTAAACAAGTTTACTCTTGTATTAAAAATAAAAGAAAGAATTGACTATAAGATTAAAAGCTTAATTGTATATTGTTTTTAAAAAAAATATTTTAAAAATAACAACTTAAATATTTTGAAGTGCACATAATTACAAATAAATTAGCACACAACGTTCACATGAACGATTTTTAAAATGAGATCTAATTATTTAAACAAATTTGTTAATTATTTTGGAGTGCTTATTTTCAATTTTAAGAAAAAATTAAACTAATATATGTATACATTTCTTTTATTTTTAAATTATTCGAATCAACTTTATTAAATTATTCGAATATTTTTTTTAATTTATTCGAATAAATTTTTTTTATTCTTTATTCGTTCCAATATTCATACAAAAATAAATTTTAAACGCTTAATGGAACAAAAAGAAAAATAGTTGCCTTTATTCTATTAATTTTAAACTCGAATAATTTGACAACACTATGCATGCTATGGCAAATATACAGCCAATGACTCTGATTTCTTTGGTAACACAAACATAATTTGTTGGTAATTTTTGAAGTATGCGCACGCTGGCAACACTGCAACCCAAACGCATCTCTATTTTTCCTTTTTCTTAACTTCTGTTTTCTTTTTATAATTTAAGTTCATTCGAATAAAAGTTGTCAAACAAGCAGGCTGTGCTTTTAATTTAGAAAAGATCTAACAAAGGTTATGGGCCCAGTGCCACGTTTTTTAAAGTTTTAAATATAAAAAGAAATTTATTGGAGTTTTTGCTTTTGTTCGGAGACATAAAAAATGAATTCAGTCGCTAGCCTGGAGAAGCTAAATGGTGAAAATTTTGCGACATGGTCAATACAGATAAAAAGTCTGTTGATTACATTGGATCTGTGGGATGCCGTCCAGAGTGCATGTCCGACAGAGGCTGAGAAGCAAGCGGCATGGAATGTGGTAGACCAGAAGGCGCTTGCAATGATTAATTTAAGTGTGAGGCCTAGCGAGCTGATTCACATTAAGGATTGCACCACAGCAAAGAGTGCATGGGACTCCTTAAGTGGGCTCTATAAAGCCAATACGGCCTGTAGAAAAGTGAACCTCTTCAAAAAACTGGTACGGTTCAGAATTAATCCTGGTGAGAAAATCTCTACACAAATTGGGGAATTTCGTGGGATTATTGATGATTTAAAATCTATTGGTATTGCGTTGCATGAAGATTTTGTTGCGGTGTTGTTGTTGTGTGCTTTGCCAGATAAAATGGGGGGTTTTGTTGTTGCTGTTGAGAGCAGAGATAACTTGCCTGGAATAGAACAGTTAGTGTCGAAAGTTCTAGAGGAAGAGCGACGCCAAGGAGAAAAAGGTAATATAAATAATGACAGAATTTTCGCAGTAACTGAGAAACAAAAACAAGAAAAAGCAAACAGATGCAACAACAAGTTTAACAGAAAAAATATCCGCATTGATAGAGAGAACAAACGTAGTAGTATTAAATGCTACAAGTGTGGGCAAAAAGGGCATATTCGCTCTCATTGCAAAGTTGATGGTGGTGAGTCTGTTGCGTCGCTGCTGTCTGCAGTGAAAACACATATTGCGTATAATAAGCAGTGGATTTTAGATAGCGGCGCGTCGTCGCACATGTGTAACAACAGAAGTTTGTTTTCATTTTTGCACAAAGAAGAACAAAAAATTGTGTTGGCTTCTGGTAAGACTGTTTTTGCAGAAGGGAAAGGCACAGTGCGAATTAAGTCAAAGTATATGAGCATAAAACTCATCAACGTGCTATATGTGCCCTGTCTTCACTCAAATTTTTTGTCTGTCAGCAAATTTATCGAAGCTGGTCATACTATTTGTTTTGCAAAAAATAGTGCAAATATCAGAAGCAAAGACAATAAAAACATGATGTATGCAGTAAAAGAGAATGGGATATTTGTTGCTAAAGTAGACAACGTGACGTCGGCAGAATATGTGTATGGTGCAGTAGCAGAGAATGATTTTATTAAATGGCACTCTAGATTTGGTCACTTAAACGCCAGAGATTTGAATACACTGTGCAACAAGAATATGGTAAGAGGTATAAAATTAAAAGTACCTAAAAATTTTGAGTGTGTTACTTGTGCTGTTGGAAAAATTACTGCAAGGCCATTTAACAATTATTCGCAAATTAATTCAAAAACAGTGCTGGAGTTAGTGCATACAGATTTGTGTGGGCCTTTTAGAGTAAAGTCACATGGCGGTGCATTATATATGATGACATTTACTGATGATTTTTCGCGATATGTATTTACATATTTTTTGAAACAAAAGTCAGATGCATTTAATGTTTTCATAGAGTTTGTGACAATGGCTGAGAAACAGAGTGGCGCCAAATTAATAAAATTAAGGAGCGATAATGGTAAAGAATACGTAAATGTAAAATTTAAGGACTATTTTCAGAAAAATGGAGTAATGCATCAGACAACAGTTAGCCACACACCACAGCAGAATGGCATAGCTGAGAGGATAAATAGGACTCTTGTCGAGATGGCTCGTTGTATGCTATATGAGTCTGGTCTGCCTCAAAATTTATGGGCAGAAGCCATTAATACGTCTACTTACATCAGAAATAGGAGTCCAACCAAAGTTCTTGGCGAGATGACACCCTATGAGAAATGGTACAACAAGAAACCCTCAGTTGCACATTTTAGAAGGTTTGGGTGTGACGCTGTGGTATTACAGAAAAATAAAGTTGGCAAATTAATGCCGAAGGGAGTTAAAATGAAACTGGTTGGCTATGAATCCATGACGAAAGGATATCGCTTGTATAATTCAACAAAGCGTGAAATAGTAAAGGCAAGAGACGTTATATTTTTTGAAAATTCTTTTGAGAAATTACAAAATGAAGAATGTGGTGACGAAGAATTTTGTGTTAACGTAATTGGATCGACAAATGAGACAAGTAATATAATCAAAACTGATGAAACTAATTCACTGAATGAATCTTTTGAAACGGCAAGTGAGGACGAAGCTCCGACTCAAGATATAAAAGAAGAGTTGAAAAATGCAGAAACGGCGAAAAGGGGTCGTGGAAGGCCTAGGCTTATATCAACGGGGCAACCAGGACGTCCGAAAAAGCACTATGCAGTCGTGGCCGAAATGCTGAATTCCATTGTAGAAAATCCGTCAACCTTAAAGGACGCAATGAATTCTAATGAAGCTTCTGAATGGAAAGGTGCCATGGAACGTGAGTATAAATCTTTAATAAAAAATAAAACTTGGATACTTGTTGACAGACCCAAATCACGAAACATCATCGGCTCAAAATGGGTATTTGCAATTAAACGCAAACCAGATGGCACTATAGAAAAATATAAAGCTAGGTTGGTGGCTCAAGGTAATTCCCAGAAATACAATGTGGACTACAAGGAAACATTTGCGCCTGTGGTTCGCCACTCTACCATAAGAATTTTATTGGCACTCGCGGTTCAGTACAGATTATTACTAAGACATGTGGACATTGTGTCTGCATATTTAAATGCCAATCTTGAGGATGAAGTTTTTATGGAGCAACCGCCGATGTTTGAAGATCCTATACATTCTAATAAAGTATGCAAATTAATCAAAGCTTTATATGGGTTGCGCCAAGCTGGAAGGGAGTGGAATAGAAGGGTGTCACTAATTCTTTCAGAGATGGGTTTCCAACGATGTCTAACGGACAATTGTATATATTTTAGAAGAAATGGCGATTGTGTCAGTATTATAGCATTGTATGTAGACGACATGATGGTAGCGTCTTCAACTGAAGTCGATATGAATCAAATCATCACTCAACTTAATAATCATGTTGAAGCCGAGGATCGCGGATCAATTTCTTTTTATTTGGGCTTAGAAATAGAAAGAGAAGGCGATAGAGGTCCCATAAAAATACATCAAAGACAGTACACTTCCGAGTTACTAAAGACATGGGGAATGATGAACTCAAAACCCGTGTCAACACCCTGGCCGAGTGGAGCAGTCCTAAAACGGTGTGAAGATATTAAGTGTCAAGTTGATCCACGTGAGTATCAAAGCTTGATTGGTGGATTGATGTATCTAGCGGTTATATCTAGGCCGGACATTGCCCATGTAGTCTCGAAGCTTTCCCAATTTAACTCTCACCCTCATGATGAGCATATACGGGTAGCAAAGCATGTATTAAAATATCTTCTTAAACATTTAGATAATGGAATATCCTTTACTGAAGACAAGCCCAGTTTTTCTTGTTATACAGATGCTGATTGGGGTTGTGATACGTGTGACCGAAAATCATATTCGGGTTTTGTAATGTTTCTGGCATGCGGTGCGGTTTCTTGGGAGTCCAGAAAACAAACAGTTGTGGCTCTAAGCTCAATGGAGGCGGAGTATGTGGCTCTCTGCCAAGGAAGTAAAGAAGTTGTTTTTGCGAGAAGCCTTATTGGTGAAATCGGTTTTGATGAACTAGTCAGGCAGCCCACAATAGTTTTTTGTGATAACCAGGCTGCAAACTTTATGGTTAAAAATCCAGCTATCCATAAACGCAGCAAACATATTGATATAAGATTTCATTATGTGAGGGATAGATTCAACGACGGGTCAATTGATGTCGAATATATACCATCCGAAGATAATGCTGCAGATATTTTCACCAAAGTATTAACAAAAGAAAAACATGTCAGGGCATGTGAACTGTTAAAAATGAAGTAACGAATTTGAATTTTTGAAATATATTTTTGTTTATTGTTTTGTATTGTGAATGGATTTGGGTTGAGCTGGAGTATGTTGGTAATTTTTGAAGTATGTGCACGCTGGCAACACTGCAACCCAAACGCATCTCTATTTTTCCTTTTTCTTAACTTCTGTTTTCTTTTTATAATTTAAGTTCATTCGAATAAAAGTTGTCAAACAAGCAGGCTGTGCTTTTAATTTAGAAAAGATCTAACATAATTATTGTGCAAATTTTCTTCGACTTAATGATGCCATAAAGAAAGTTTTAATCAGCAATACGACCGAACACGACCGGCAAAGAACTTCATTATTCTTGAACTTAATGACATTTGGCAACGTCTTGTTGAAAGCACATCGTGCCGAAGTCTTTTATCATGTCTTAGCATCAAACATCTAAAATAGTCCTTTCTTGACCATCCTCAATCTTGAAGAAGTATATTCAAATCATGCTTTCAGTGCCTAATCCGCCTGAATCCCCTAATCTATCAATAAAATTATGGGTTCCAATTTACTTATCTAAACAAGCCCAATAATAATTATTTTTACTATAGCTCATTCAGGCGTAGTACAGAAGCTAAGAAATATGAATTTCCCAATACGGCGTAAATTATGTTTTCCATAAATAATTGGAAAAGACCGTAAACGTGGCTCTGGAGAAATAACGAACGAGATCGAACTCGGCCATTACAGATGTTATTTTTTTTTCTACACGTTATAACTTTAATAACACTGCTAAGGTATAAATTATTTTCGTACCTTCACCTGCACTTGTTTTTCTTTAATACAAATCGCAAAGGTGCCCCTGTAGGCTAGTAGGTAGTGTGCTAGCTTACATGACTGGGGTTGTGGGTTCGATTCCCAAAAAAGACCTTGGATTTTATTCACTACAAATAAAAATTGACTGTCGGTGGGGCTGCTCAGTGATGAAGGCATATAGTCACTGGTCACTGAGCTGTCTTATACGATCGTTAATTTCTGTAACTATCCTTCTACTTTCACCAACTGTCGCATCTCTTCTCTATCCCTTTCCAAAAAGAATGTAGCACGGTACTAGACTAAATAGGCATTGTTGCCTGATGTGCTACTTCTCTAAAAAAAAATCGCAATATTTTAGCTTTAACATATTGTTACGTTTATTATACGTTTTGTTATATTGAGTTAATTAATGCAAAATAATAACGCAGTATATTACAGTTTTTAATTAATTTACACATAAAATAAACACGATGGTAACTTTGTTGTCTTCACACAACAATGACTCAACTTGAATTAAATCATTTGCCCAGTAAGTAATGCTTATATAGTTGTATTTAGGGGGTTCTCTCATATACAAAAATATTTATGCTACTTTAACATCACCTCATATTGTTGTTGTTGTTGTTATTAATATGCAGTTTAAGCGCCTGCTTGGTGGTATGTTTTGCTTTTGTTCCGCGTTAATTGTTTTTGTTTTCTGTTGTTTTTGTTATTTCATAGAATTTATTATAACCATGTTGTTGTTGTCTTATGTGTATAAGATTTCTTACAAAATTACTTAGTGGTAAAATGCACAGTGGGACGATTCATTTCGTTTACTTTTCTACTGATAATTATTTTCTTTTAAAACTTAAGAAAGAATCTTCGTAACAATATTTTAATGCATGCACCTCATAAATGAATAATAAATATCGTTCGAACGTTTATTAACTGTATTTGCAACAACAAAGAGCTATAAATATATCAATGTAGTCATTGTTTAATTATGTTTTAATTTTGGTTTATTTGAAAGTAGAACTATACGCGCCTTGGCCAAGAAACTTGAAATGGTGATGTCAAAATTACATATGACATTTTATAGGACTTCTTTATTTCTCTTATAATTTTGGCCCAAACAAAAGTAATTTTTTTCAAATAACGCCCAATAATGCTATTGAAACAGAATTACACAAACATAAGTTTTGCATAGAACAATTAAATAAACCATAATTCATTTAAATTACATTTAAATTTGGCATAATTCTGCTTAAGGCGCTTAACGTTTTAGTTTTTATGAAAAATATTTTATTGTTCATTTTTAAAGATTCAACTTGAGAAAAAAAAATAAAAATTATTTATAAAATCACTTCTCATTTAACCTAAAATGCAAAAACAAAGCACAGTAACTAATCGACTACGAGTATCAAATAAAAGAAAATAAAAATAAAACAAAAACAATAAAACAACAACAGAAAAAAGTTGAAGATGATGAAGTAGAAGCAGACATAGTTAAAGCAACAATGATTATCTTTGGGACAATCTTGTCACGATATTGTGCACATTACATTGAAATCATTGCAGTAAAAATTCCGAACCCTACTACACCACACCACACCATACCACACCACACAACACCAACGATGGCATCCAAATACTTTGTTAGTTACTAGATTACTATGCCGTACGATGCCAATGGAGTGCAACGGAATAAATGTGACTACATCATCGATCGCACAAGTTAACAATTCTTCTTCACCAAACTATCCGAACAGTTAATGCCAGTTGTGCTGCTGCAACTTTGCCATTTTGACCTCACTATATCAGAGAAAATTGTTTGCCTGTAGACATCTAAAAATACATCTTCTCTTGTTCTTTTTGCTTTTATTTTTTTTTTTATTTTTTTCTATTATTTTCTATTTTATTTATTATTGGCAATATTTTAGTTTTTTGTTAAAATTGTCTGTGAATTTGTATCTCAGATCACAAAATCAAGATTAAATTTAACTTTTCGGTTGTTAATTTTAACAAAATTAAGTTAAAATTGATGTTAAAACTACTTCTTCAAAAGTATTGTTTATTTTGTGTTACAATTTTCGCGAAAAAGTATCCGAGAATTTTATTTTTATTTTAGGAGATCTGATATCGTATCTAGGTGTATCTACGTTCAAGTGAGGGTAAAAGGTGTAGGGTTCCGCTGACTTAACCGTTTACTTGCTTATTAAACAAAAGGGCTTTTAGCACCAGCAGTAGCAGCTTGTTAACATGATATAGACGACGACTTCATCACCTTTCTATCACCCCTCTCCCTAACACAGAGGAGCATGACATATTTTTTCCTGGATATCTTTCCTAGATAAAACCTTAATGCCCTCAATTCGAGTCAGCATCTGTCAATAAAAATAATTAATTAATCTTTCTGTTCAGATGATTTATGATCTTTTATGTAGGCTCCGAATTTTTTATCCAGTGATGATCATATGTATTCTATCAGCAGCCACCAAATGAGTTAATTTTTAACGAAACTCATTTGTTTTAAATTAATGAATTTGTTGGTGAATTAGAAGATGAAGAGCACACGCACTACGGTTGGACAAATTATAAATTTATAGTATGTCTGCTTCAAAAAATTATGACAATGACCATTGGGATTTCGCTGACAATATTTTTTAAATGTTCTTAGTTTTTCCTTATTAAATTAATACTTTTAGAATTCGACTATTAATATTATTTTTCATCCGGAATTTCGTTTATTCAAAGAAGAATATTATAAAGCCTTCTGTACTATTTTATACTTGTGCCAGCAGTACTACAAAAAACAATTTTCGATTAGTAAAATTAAAGGGTGCCCCATACAAACGTCTTGATTTTGAAATGCCTGAATTGTAACACATAGTCACATACTAACAAAGTTAATAGTAATAGAAAGTAATAAAAAATGAAATATAAATATTAGAGAGCGTCCGCATAGCAACAAGAAGTTTTTTTTTCAATGGTGGCAACACCAACAACACAATAGCTTTGACATTTATTTTTGCGACGTGTTCGTAGTAGATGCGTTTGCAATTGTTACAATAAATGTTATTTCGCATTAAAATAATAAAAATCCACCATAAAAATGGTGGTTCTTTAACATTTCGTAAAATTCGTGAAATGTAGTGAAACATTTACAAAAGGCTATTGGAGACATCATTTTATATTGGGAAATAACTTAAATCGTTAGAAGAGGATATCAGAACAGAAAATTTGACTTTTGTTCGAAACCAAGTTTCAAAATATGTAACTGACCTTTGCGGATCATTAATAATGGTTGTTTCCAGAAATTTAGTATCCAGGTAACGCATTTAAAAAAAAAACCTTTTTAAAGTCTTTTTTGACAAATTGAAGTTTTGTGAAGCCTTCACAACGGCAATTAATGAGCATCAGTGCCATTTGCGCACTGCAACAGGTGTTGTTAAAGATGTTGTACGACAATTTCATTATTTCGAAAAGGTGCTGACAACAATAAACTACCTAAAACAGGGTTGAATTTTCGGTGTGAATCTGAAAGTTTATACTTAAAAAGGATATATTGATTAATTTCGGACAACATAATCGTTCTGCTGAGACCGCCATTAAAATTTTAGTCGTTTAGTTTGAGTCGATAGGCTCGATACAAAGTGCACGAACACCACCTGTTTCATCTCTTCTCTATCCCTTTCCTAAAGAATGTAGCACGGTACTTGACTAAATAGGCATTGTTGCCTGAAGTGCTACTTCTCTTTATAAAAAAAAAAAAAAAATCAACGCGTGTTCGACCGGGTCGTTCAACTGAAAACAAACTTGTCAATTGCTCGACGTTAAAAACAATTGCGGTTATCTAAAACCACCACATGACAAATCTTGTGTAAGACTTTGACTTTAAAGCCTTACAAGGGTCAACTTGTGCAGGAATTGAAGGCGAGCGAGCATTCACATTGCCATAGATTTGCTCAACTCATGCTGGAACACCCGTTTTTTTTCATTTGCCAGGTTATACCTATCAACAGGCAAAATTGCCGCATTTGTGCTTCAGGAAATCATAGAGCGATTATGGTGCATTATGTGGTCTGAAGGCGTGATTGCGCCGTTTTTATTTGCGAAGATGAGGCTGAAAATGCGGTAACGGTTAATGGATAACGCCCTTGCGAGATGGCATGTAGTTTCAACAGCATGGCGCCACATGTCATCCAGTTAATGAAATGATCAATTCATTGCAAACCAAATTTCTCTATCGCAAAATTTCATTACAATCAGCAGTCAAGTGGCCAGATCGTGTAATTTAACACCTCTGGATTATTTTTTTGGGGTTACCTTAAGGACAGAGTCTATACGGAGCCAATCGAATCGAAATAGGACCGCTATCTTACCAAAAAGTAATAAAAACTTTAATGAAAGGATCGATATCTGCTAGCGTGGTCGTGGTGGATATTTGCAAGATATCATTTTTCATTCATAATTGCCGGACTTTTCTTCTTCGTAATACCATCAAGATTTGATTTATCTATTATTTTATTATGTTTTAGAAAACAAACTTGTTGTTGGGAAACCCTTTATAACTCTCAAATTTAAACCACTATAACAAGTATTACAATAAAAGTAATAAAACTCAATGGTGTCTTTTCATATTTCTTAAAATAAAATTTAAAATTAAATTGAAATCAAATTAATTACTCAAGTTTGCTAAAGAATAAAATGAGAACTTATCAATGATTCTTGAGTTATAGCTGAAACCCTAACCGAATTAATATTAAAATCCCAAAAATTAAGCCTGAGAGTGCAAAATCCTTTGAAGGTTTTATTTTCTTAGTCATATGCTTTAATCCTAGGTGGGCATTTTTAAACCCTTAGAAAGACTTTATGATGGAGAAGAACGGTTTTGATTCAAGCTAAACTTCTGAAAAACTAGTGATTTAGTGACTGGATCGGCTGAATGATCCTTTGAAATATAAACTATGTTAATTTGTGGTTGATTTTATTATATTCTCATAAAATGTATGTATGTATTACTGCAGGGAAAAGCATATCCATATGTCCACTAATTCACTACTTTTCATACAGATCATCAGTGGAAAATTCAGATGTCTTATATCGTAAGCCAAATTGATTAAATGAGAGTTCTCATTTAAACAACACAGCAAACAAAAAAACTCAAGAACACCTCGATACAAACACACAGAAAACATTGCGAAAACGATTTCCTTTTAAATTGTTTTTCACTTATGATTTAGCGTTTATACGATTTTTTCTTTAAAACTAAAAATTAGACTTTAAATTTTAATTATGGCAATTTTTAAATAATTTTAAATTTTTGTTCCGCCATCTATTAAAGTCTCTTGCATCCTCAAAAAATTTATGGAATAACATCACTGAAAGTTATAATGCAATTTAGAAATTAATTGAAATTTTGTTTTGCAATTATAAGCGATTTGTGGCACATTGCAATATGTCGTATTATTCATGGATTTCACGTTGCTGTGAATAGACTCTAGTACTTTCCATGGACATTTTAATAGTGTTGAGAGTGTCATTAATACATTTTCGAAGATAGCCCCACACTCACCGACATTATGTATCATTACTGTGTGCATGAGCACCACACCATTAGTATTCATTAGGAAACGGCAGATAAAAGCAACATTTATTTTCAATTATTTCGTAATTAGCATAAAACACATTAAACACCATAGACAATGGTAAAGAAAATGTCATAAACTGATAATTAAAATTAACTAAATAAACGAAATTGTTGAAAGAGATGGAAAGAGATGGAATGTAGTGAAACATTTACAAAAGGCTTCGTCTATTGGAGACATCATTTTATACTGGGAAATAACTTAAATCGTTAGAAGAGGGATATCAGAAAAGAAAATTTTACTTTTGTGTGAGACCAAGTTTCAAAATATTTAACTGACCTTTGCGGATCATGAATAATGGTTGTTTCCAGAAATTTAGTATCCAGGTAACGCATTTAAAAAAAAACCTTTTTCAAGTCTTTTTAGACAAATTGAAATTTTGTGAAGCTTTCACAACGGCAATTAATAAGCATCAGTGCCATTTGCGCATTGTAACAGGTGTTGTTAACGATGTTATACGACAATTTCATTTTTTCGAAAAGCTGCTGACAACAATAAACTACCTAAAACAAGGTTGAACTGGCGGTGTGAATCTGAAAGTTTATACTTAAAAAGGATATATTGAGTAATTCTTGCCAAAATTGCCTTAGAATGGACTCAAAATTACGATTATGATCGTTCTTTGAACAAATGTCTAAATTTAACGATGAACACATCACCATATTCTGAACTTAAGCCTTAATTTAGGCAGTTTAGTTAACTCAACAGCTTTGTGATAAATTTTTGTACTAATTTTTAAAAATATTTTCGATGCTTTGATTTCGCCAAAAATAAGAAGCGTTTTCTTAAATTTAGAATGAAATAGTTCTTTCCATATAAGTATGGTATTTAGTTCTTGGGTTCTTAGATGTTTTTTTGGACAAGTGATATAGCTTGGATGTGTAACAGAATTGTAGCGAAGAAAGAATGGCAAAACTAGATAAGGAAGATAAAGAAGAATAGCATGAATATCTATTATGTGTTAATTGAATATTTATAAAATTTAATCATTAATACAGATCTACTTACAATGGCTCATGCCCACGCATACGAGATCTGTAAATTAAGCAATGAGACTGGAAAATTTACGTTCAATCTGGTAACACTGGAAACGTTAGGATTGGAGGGGTGGTAGACGAATATATGATTTGTCTTTAGTGCGGGTTTGACATCATTTGAGTCATTTGGTCATTAGTAGCGATTTTTTTTGTGAAACACTTTTTTCAGCTTTGTTCTCAAAATAAGCGACGGTGAGACCGGCAACATTACGTTCAGTCTGGCAACAATGGAGATGCTGAGATTGGAGGGGCGGTAGACAAATATGTAATTTGCCTTTATAGCAAGTTTGACATCGTTTGAGTCATTTGGTCGTCAGTAGCGATTGTTTTTTTTATGAAACAGTTTGTTTCAGTTTTGTTCTAAAAATGAGTGACATTAGTTTCAAACAACGGTGTGCTATCAGGTTTTGCTTCAGGCTTGGGAAAAGTACACCGGAAACTTTTTTAAAATTCAGCAGGCCTACGGAGATAGTTTTTTCTCAAGAGCCCAGATTTTTCTGTGGTTTAAGGCATTTTTAGAAGGAAGAGAATTGATTAAAACTGAACTACGAAGCGAAAGGGCTATTAACATGATCGGACAAGAGTTAAATTTGATTTAAACCACTGTTTATTAGATATTGAACAATGAATTGCAGATGAGAAAAGTCTATGCAAAAATGGTTCCAAAAAACCTTTCGCAAGATTAAACGTCAGAAAGTAAAGGTGACTTGATTTTTTGCATTCGATTAAAAATGACTCCCACTTTCTAGAACGTGTCCCTAACTGGCGACATGTCTTGGGTGTTTAATACAATTGAAAATCAAGCGCTACAGCTTGAAATGGTACACTTCAACCTTTCTAAGGCCCAAAAAAGCAAGGATGGCAAAGTCAAAGCTCAAATGCAAGCTGATTTGTTTTTTCGGCATCCAGGGAATCGTTGTTGTCTTGGGTGTTTTAATACGATACAGAAACCAAGCGCCAGAGAGTGGCACGCTTCAACCTCTCCAAGACCCAAAAAACCTAGGTCAAAAATCAAATGCAGGCTAATTCGATTTTTCGACATCCAGGAAATCGTTCACAAAGAGTACGTACTTCAAGCCCAAACAGTCAGTCTGCACTTTTATGGGAGGTTCTTTAACGGCTTTGAAAAGGGGTCATTCGTGTGAGACCAAAAGTCAATAACAACAGCAATTTCAACAAACGAGTTTTTGGCCAGTAAAAACATTCCTGTGGTCACTCATCCTTCATGTTCGCCTGACTTAAGTCCATGTTATTTTTTCCTCTTTCCGAAGTTGAAAAATCATCTCAAGGGAACTCCTTTTGGGACGATTGAAAAGATTCAAATTACTATAACCGACAAGCTGAAGGCTGTTCCAGTATCGGAGTAACAGCACTGCTCTAAGGAGTGGAAGAACCATCTCCAGCGCTGTGTGTTATTTTGAAGGTGACAATATAAAATTATAATTTGATTTGAATATAAAGGACTTAAATAATCAGTCTTATTACTTAATTTACAGACCTCATACATAAATACAAGTACATACATAACCTACCTTAAAACAAAAGAAGCAAAGTGATAGCATAACAATATGTTTCTGTGCGTGTAGTTTAGCAATGTTGTCAACATAATTATATAGAGCTGAGCAAATGAAATAATATCAGAGATAATTTTGCTTAACGATTTCTAGATTATTATTATAACTAATTTTTAATGAATCTAAAGCAAAATGTAATTGGTAATTGATTAATGGTTATAGGGCGATATGTCAGTAAGTCCATGAATTTTTTTTATTTCCCGCCTTTAATTTGAAAAGGCAATACTGCTCAGGCAACTCTCAGTTAATGTGTGTCGAAAGTTGACCAAGCTACGTCATTAAGTTTGTGCTTGGCATCCGTTGATAACAGAATACCACGCGCTTTGAGAAGAAAATAGAAAAAAGTGAAAATCGTGACTGTTTGGTACTGCTGTTAGGTTTTCGATATATTGTGGGGTATTCATGCAATAAAGACGATTTTTTTCTCCGTTTCGTAACCGGGCATTTATATGAGAAAGTAAATTTTCAACAAAATTTACAAATTTCTTAATTGTTTTTACAGAAATTAAAGCTCATTATCGAAATGTAGCCTCCATTTAATGCCCTTAATAATTCAGAGCTTAAAAATATAAAGTAATCTATGGCTTAATTATAGCTATAATTAATTGTTTATCAAGTCAAAAACAAATCTGTAAACTTGTGTAACTGCTTGTACGGGAGTAACAATGTTGACTGTTTGGCTTTCAAAAGAACTTAAACAAAATATTCTTAAAACTGCATTAGAATCTGAGTGGAACTTAAAAATGTGAATTTATTTAAACTTACAGATGTTCAGTTTCATGTGTAAAAAATAAGTTAATCAAAAATTTTGATTTAACAAAGAACAGAAAAACATTAATTTTAGACAATTAAAAAAAATTATTGTACTATTTAAAAAATTATTTAAAATTAAACAATTAACGAAATAAGTATAATATAAAGTTTCATCAATAACGTGAAAGCTTTCAGCATTTTTGAATTTCATTAAAAAAAAAAATTAAAATATATTTTGAACAATTCTAGGTTAACCGAAGAATATAATCATGCAAAAAATATGATATTAAAAATATCTGAACTCATCTTTGAAATAACAAATAATAATAGCGAATACTAACAATGATCACCAATAAAAATAATAAATAATATTTAGTTATCACGATAGGCAAATAGAGCTTAAATCTGAAAGCAGTGGGAGCAAATAAGACCCCACAATATAAATGATTTATTAGTTATTTATTAATCCAAACATTTTTAACTTCGCGAGTTGAAATTTGATAAGGTTTTACTGCGATAATTAATGAACAAATAACTTAATATTTTATTTAAAAAAAATCATGTAATTTAATTAAATATAAATTTATCACTTCTGTACAGGGCTAAATGTGCTTTTTTCGATCTTACCTTCACGACTTGTAAATGATTTCAAATGATAAAATTTATTATCGTTTTTCTCTACTGGATTTTATAAGAAAAACAAAATGAAAAGTCATTCTCGGCCTTAGTACTATTTTTGTTAATTACAACGAATTATATCTAGACTCCCCATAGAAATAACTCTAATTACAGTAGTTTTGTTTAACCAATGTCACCTTTTTGTCGCATATGCATAAATTACAATCAGAATAAAGTATTTGTTAGAGTGCAACTATTATTTAAAGAAAAAAATTAAGAAAAGAAAATAAGAATTTACTTAACATTTTCACCTTTAAGAATTTCAATATTAAATAATAGCAGCCTTCTTTTTGTCATGTTTTCAAAAGTCTTTAATTTATAACAAGACCATAAGAGCCCTATTTAATTTTCTGTTATTTCTGAGACAAAAATAAAATTTTGAAAATTTATTGATGCAAATATACATACGTATATATGTGTCTATATATGTATGTATGTTGATGTATGTGTCTATGTAATGTGTGTATTTCTATTTAAATTTGTAATTATTTAAACGTCTTAGGATATATGCACAATATTTTTTGTTTTCCCATAAACATATAGACAAAAAACACCCTATAAAATCGATGTTTATATCGATATATGTAGGTTTTTATAGAGGTAGAAAACTTTAAGTTAATACTTTTATAACTAGCGGCGATTTTGTCAGCTGTCAGGTGATTTATGTTTACTTTGGTTTGGCATTTTCGAAACCGCCCTCTTCCCCTCCCCGGAGGGCACACAGTCTTGATGGATTTCTTTCCCATTTTGAAATGTGCCTTCGGGGGTAAAAGTCGGCAGAAGTCGCCTGGGCTAGCAGGATCCCGAAACTGGAAGAGACATAGGACTCTCAAAGTTCGACTTGTAAATTTATAGACATATACTGGTGGCACGGAAACTAATTTGCCGCAGATCTACGGCCCTGTTCTAGTTATTGATGAGGTCCCTCGGGGTGCAACGTGGTGGCTGTGATTTAACAGAGTTTTGGAAAAAGTTTCGAAGAAATGTTATCAGAGAAAAGGTTACATATAAAGTCCTAGCTTGTGCATGCAACAGGACTAGGAGTTGGATAGTGTCCAACTCCTCAGGAAGGATTGCGGAATACGCCCCTGCTGTCGTGCACTCGCAAATTGTGACTAAGGTGGAGGTGGACGCTTTGTATATACACAATGGTAAGACTACCGTCAGATTAAGGCCTCGCGGCCAGGTGCTGACGCTAATCACTGTACGTATCGGTACCCAAGCAACGCCCCGAAACTGTGCAAATTTGGCCCAAAATAAAATCTCTGTGATTCCAATGTTTATAAGCGAATTTTGTTCAGCGATGTAGCTCACTTTTATAAACGGTGCTGGTCAGAACATTGCAGTCAATAGTGACACCTAAGGAGCAACAATTATTGACTTTTTCATTCGTGAATTGAATAAGACGGGGCAGCATGTCATACAGCTCATGTCATACAGCAAATGATTTATTGAAGGAAACATTTGGCAACCGCATAGTTTCACATTTCGAAGCCGTGAATTGACTTATAAAACCATGGGACTTAACGCCGCTTTTTGTGGTGATATGTGGTTGCTAGTCTACACTGATAAGCCCACAACTTTTGGCGTGTAACACGGTCACAGATGTTGGAAATAATCAACAAATTGCACCTCCTGATTAGCGATTAGCCTACGTTCGAGCCAGTCTTGACTGTAATATGCCAGAAGTTATATATAAACTGTGCCATAAGATTATCTTTCGAATAAAATAAATTATGACAATTTAAGAAATTCATCTCTGTTTTATTGCATTTCAAAATTCTATACCTCTGTAAAAAACAGTTTTATTTGTAATAAATAGTATACGATAAATTAAAATTAATCCGTATTGCATTTTTAAAAGACTTATTTTTCTACAGAGTCGTTATTTATCGTAAGTGTTAGTTGACAGCGAATCATTTATGTACGCTACCGAAAAGTGTGCTGTCTATAAAACGCAATTTTCAATTGCGATATATATTTAATTTTGTAATTTTAAAAATAAATGTGTTGAAATATAGCTCGACCTGCCCTTCCGATACTATATGATTAATAGATTATTTCTTATTTTAATTAATATTTCACTATATTTGTGTTAAAAGTAATAAAAAAAAATAAAAATATAAAATTGCGTGATTTTTTTTTGCCACTTATTTCTGAATGAAAAGAAAAATTTTAAGAAGAAATAAAATTGTGTCTGAATTGCTTAAAGTTAATTTTATCCCACATCTTTTGGTGTTTTATTTATGCAAATTAAACAAACCTTGCTCGAGTTATGGTAAAAATATATTAAGGTGAAATATGTTATAGTGGATATAATACTTGACACGCCTCTTAAAAAAATCTGTACGTGATAAGATACAACTGATAACAGTTTTTATTAGCAACACAAAGCTCTTCATATTTAATATTTTTTGCGGCAAAATATTTTTTGGGGAAATAAATTTTTAAAAATAAATGTTTAAACATCTTAAAATTTAATTGTAAAATATGAAGACATAATAATACACACATACAATCTAATAATGCACACATGAATCTAAAATTTAACTTGAATATATTTTTTGTTTCGTTAAATCATAAGAATTTATTAAATACTCTTTCACCAAATATTAAGCTGATTAATTAGATTATTATTAATTACTCGCAGATTTGTTATTCGCTTTGCTCTTTAGTTGTATAAAATCAGAAAAATGTTAACATCTTTCAGACATTTCTTAAATAAATATGTAAACTTGTCAATATCAATATAGACGTTTGTGTTAGTCAATACTCGTATTGTTAAGTGCGCTTACTAAACATATTTTTTTTTGGCTGATAAATATGTATTCTTAGCAAGAAAATATTTAATGTCACTTTTAAATTGTTTAAATTTACAAATCAATTGAATGGCTGCATCGGGTCTGTTAACAGATTTATGAAAAATTAGATGACTTTAAAATTTTCTCAATAAATACTTAATTGTTCATCAATTTGCTTTCTTAATCCTTGAATGTAATTCATCTTCAAGGAACTTATGATATGTGATTTTATTTTATATAATTATGCAATGGTTTTCTCCTCATCGGATCAAAATTTACAACTTATTTTAGCCATTTTTCAGTTCTATAAACAAAGAGGAGTGTTAGGTATCCAAATCCAATATCTACGCAGTTTGAAACGTGGCTAAAAATTGCAAATAAGCGATAATTTGCGAGTGGAAGGTAATCGAAATGTGAAGGGTTTTCGAACAAGAAATTTGTTCTCTAAGACAAAATAAAACAAAAAAATTTACATTAAGATGTTTCAAATTTTTATTGTATTACGAAGAGAAAAGTTCGGCAATGATGAATTAAAAATTATATCTGGCAAATGTTCACCACAGCCACGCTAGCAGATGTCAATTCTTTCATTAAAGCTTTTAATACTTTTTGGCAAAATAGCGGTCCTATTTCGATTCGATTGGCTGCGTATAGCGCCACAAATGTCCACCAAGTCACGCTGACAGACGTCGACTCTTTTATCAAAGCTTTTGATCACATCACGGATTTTTAGTTTTAAGACTGAAATCGATTCGATTGGCTCCGTATAGACTCTGTCCGTAATATAGCCCTTCAAGAAAGCAAACAGTGGTGGCTGGCCAGTTAACTGCTGATTGTCGTGAAACTATGCGATCGGAAAATTTGGTTTGCAATAAATTGATCGTTTCATTGGCTGTGTGATATGTGGCACTGTCCTGTTGAAATCACATGTCGGAAATGAACTGCCGTATATAAGACAGCACAGCGACCAGTGACTATGCCTTCATCGCTGAGCAGCCCCACCGACAATCAATTTTTATTTTTGTAGTGAAAAAAACCAAGGTCTTCGTTGGGAATCGAACCCACAACCCCCATATTTAAAAGCAAGTACACTACCTACTAGCCTACAGGGGCACCTGTAGCATGCAAACGCTTTACAATAATCGCTCTAGAATTTCAGAAGCCCAAATGCGGTAATTTTGCTCGTTGACATACCCTGACAAGTGAAAATGGGCTTCGTCTAAAAATGGGTAAACTCAACTCATGAGTCATTTGAGCAGTATTGAAATGGCCATATGAATATAGTTTCCCCCGCAGTAATACATTTCGAATATATTTTTTGAATAATAAATATTTTATGATATTTTCATATGATACTCTCTAGCACAAATTAACATAGATTAAAAAATAATTGATTCCTAATAATAATTTTGTTTTTCTTTTGTGTTTGTTTAGTCCGCTTCAAATAAATCAATCAACATAACAACCAACATTTTAAACAAACACATATCAAGATGCCGCAGACTGGGGATCATTTCCAAACTGGGTATAACTGACGTTAACTCTCCTTTGATTATCTACGAAAAATGGTCGTGTTAAATGGGAATCAAATAAAAAAGGAAAATTATAATAAAACTGCAAAATAAAGAAAATATTTTCACAGATGAAATAGGATAAATTAAACTGACTTCTGGAGATGTTTGGGAATTCTATACAGAAGTTCAAAAATGTTTTAGGTATTGATTTATTAAAAATAAATTTTTAATCTCACTATATTATGTCAGCGATGCATAAATTGAGGACTACCTAATCCAAAAAAAAATTTAAGAATTAATTTTTTAAAAGCAAAGCAAAAAAAAGCACCTGGTTTCAGAAATAAAATTTATTCGGAGAAGGAAAAAGTGAATTTTTCCTTCCTTACATATCCTGAAATAAGAAGAAGACAGACAAAATGCATTAAATTCGGAACAATCGGGTTGTGTTGAAAAATTGAGATGAAATTGATTTTATTAAAAATGGTCCAAAAATAGCATGAAAGTGAGTTTTACTTGAAAATTGTAAATTATGTCTGAAGAATGCTGACGTATCCTGTAAGAAAAATATAAAGCGAACAAAATACAGTAGTTTCGGAGATTCCTATTCTGATTACGGCTATAATGACAATCGACACTGATTGTTTTATATCGAATAGATAGATCTCTGTTGTCACAATCAGAGATCTACAATTTATTAATGGATACTAAATGCATACTTGAATTTTAATGGATATCTAGACAAACTTGTGGGTTGTATTGACTTCCACTCCGGCCTGCATTTTATGTGTAGAATTCTGAATGACAAATTTAAACGTGATGCTGACAATATGTGAACAAACTACTCAGGATAAGATATAAGATGCAGTGGAATACTACAGAAAAGAAGTGGAATATATCTTTCACTTATACACTGTCTTTTATTTTGCTTTCAGGATGTAGAGAACTTTTCAGATTAGATACTATTTTAATTATCCAATGTATAAACAAAATTATAAACTAGTACGCAGACGGTTAATTAAATTAGTGTTGTGGATATGATAAAAATATGATGTTGTGAAATTACACACAAATTTTGCGGAGTTTATTTTAAAATGCCTCCTGAAATTCTAAACTTGAATAAAAAATGAAACCTTTTCATCAGTAGATGGAATAAGTGTCTATTTTCAAGAGTTCTTTTGGCATACCTGGATCTTGATTTTTTTTTAATAAATATATATTTATAACTCTTTTGTTTACCAAGCCAAAAATACCGGGCAAAGGCATAATAACGATGGAACCATATATTCAACAACAAATATACGCCAGGACATATAAAAACAACGGTTAAACTGCTTCATACACAGCACAAAGGAAGGAGACTAAATGTATTAGAAAAAATGGAAATATACAAACCGACAACATTAGATGGACGAATAATAAATGAACAAATAAACACTGCTTCGAACACAATATTTGAACCATTGAAACATTTTTACAAGAAAACAAACACAAGACCAAAGCCATAAAGAACATCATAAACGTACAATTACAGATTAGTATGTCACATAAAAAAAGGAAAAAGGGAAAAAGGAAAAAAACCCAATAGGTTCACACATAAACACAAACGGACAACAAGCATGATCGTAAAAGGATTTAGTTAGGAAGAAAGACGAATGAAAAAGGGAGCGACAAATTAGGAAAAAAGAGACAAACACATACAAAAAGTAGAGAAAGCGACGAATGCTATAACAGGAAGGGAAACGCAAACAAGACGAACTATATAAACACAGCTGACAATAGAACGCAACTAGTACGAAAAGAACACTGAAGATGGCAAACGGCCGAAACCGGTTTGTTCACAAACCAAATTTGAAGAGGGTCGACGGAAAACCGTACTCAAATAAAAATAACGATGGATGCATTTTTATGTATAAATTGAAAATTTTAACTTAAATGGAAAAAAATTATTTTTAAATTTTTAATGAATGGAAATAAAAAATTTGTTGTCTTCAGCAGATTTTGAGATAAGAAATTGTGCCGCTTTTTTGCATTTAATTTTACTGGGAATCATGGCCATTCGTAAACAAGAATGGTGCCCTAAAATAAACTTAAGTTTTTAATTTGACACCAAATATAGAAAGGAAAGCAAAACGTACAAAGAAATTAATGAAAATAATGAGTTATGGAAAGTTTATACTTCAAGGAGATTTGTAATCTCTAAGTAATTAATTACAGATTTCCTTAAGGTGATACTTCAGGAACAACCATTTCGTACTTGTTTTATACACCGGACTAGTCAAGATAAGCAATCGTGAGTAAACATCGACATTTGCTAATGCTCCCAATTAGCAATCAGACATACGCAGGACCACATATTTCATATTGTACTCGTGTGACATTTCATGCTAAAACAACATAGTCAAATCAAATTCTATTTATTAAACAGCTAAAATCAATATTAAACACATTAAAATCTAACAACAACAGCAAGAAAAGTTGTCTAATATTATTTTAGGTGCATTTAAAAGTTTTACAACTTTTAAGCAAATGACAAATTTTATCTTTGATTCTATTGAAAACGGGTGTTGTTAAGATACGCATGCAAAATTTATGGCTGCTATCTAGTGTGTTGAAACATCCAGTGGCATATTGACCAATATTCTGATGATAAAATAAAAAATAATTTTGCATAATTTAAAAATATTAAGTTTTCAAATCAATAGTAATAGAAAATTAAAAAGAAAAACAAAAAAAAAAGAAACCAATACCATAAGTAAAGAATCTTACACAAAATAACACTGTTGCCGTTAAGCAAACACAGGCAGTGGCAAAATCACATTTACACCTGCACTCAAATACTCACTCACACATATTTTTTTTGTCACCTTAATAACAATTACAAAATGCGATATTAAATAGAAAAAACAAATATTTAGTGATTTATTAGACATCGTAATAAATAATATAATTAACTAAATGCTAATGTTATATATTTAATTAAATAAATAATTTTAAATAAATTAAGAGAAAAAAAACCTACAAATTAACTTAGAATTTTTATTTCTGTAAGGAAAATTTTTGATTTTTAAATAGAAAACAAATACAAAAACCAAGAGTATTTATTTAACCAAAAACAACAATCAATAAAAAAAATGTTAATTTAAATGCAGACAAGTAGGTACACACAGACAACACAAACATACTTAATCTTAACACATTGAACACATAATGCAGAGTATGTTTCTCTAACTGTTTGCATTACATTTCTTTACTTCTTTACAGTTCATCAACATGATTCAAGACTGCATTCGATGTAAATTACATACAGGGGTTTTCCACAAGAAGTTTGTGTTATAAAACAACATAAAACAAACAATTTAGATTAAAATTTTTCTTGTATTGCGAAGAGAAACCTTCGGCAATCATGAATGACAAATGATATCTGGCAAATGGCCACCAGGACAACGTTGACAGATGTCGATTCTGTAATCAAAGTTTTTAATCACTTTTTGGCAAAATGGCGGCCCTATTTCGTTAATCACATCACGAATATTGAGATTTAAGGCTGAAAACGATTCGAAAACGATTTTGTCCTTAACGTAGCACCACAAATGCACCCACAAATAATTCAGTGGTGTTAAATCTGGCTGGCCATTTACCTGCCGGTTGTCGTAAATTTATGCGATCAGGAAATTTAGTTTGCAAGAAATTGATCGTTTCACTGGCTGTATAACATGTGGCACTGGTTTGTTGAAACCACATATCAGTGATGCGTAATAAGATTTACGTTAGTACCTAACTGTGTAAGCCATAACCTGACGGTGGATCATACCACTGTGGATGAATTGCAGCATCACCCACGCTCTAGGAAGCCTTCAGATATGTCTATCCTCCAGTCACTTCTGGTCACAACTCCGAGAGCTGGGAGCAGGCCGCAGCCCTCACTCCTTGCTGAAGAGTTGGAGATTATCCAACTCCTTATCCTGAAGCTTAATATAATTTAAGAACATGACGGCATTTATGCTCACTGGACCTGGACCATTCATTGTGTTCATTGTGAATGATCCGACCCACAACAATTCAAATGAGGGCCTCGAAAGCACAACCACCACGATACTCCCAAAGGGCCGACTTTAATAATAATCAGAGAACAACTAAAAGGCTAAAAAGACAAATAGCTGAACTCTGGGGCTTTACTGATTCCCGTGGAAATGTAGTGGATTGTCCAGTTGGCTCCTGCTAGCCTTGAAGGAGATTGGGCTTCCTCTTACCCCCGAGACACTTGTAGTGACAGTGGATATCCGTCAAAACATATCAATGCGTCTCCGGGTCGGCCACATGTCAGTGATTTCCACGCCGTCAATAATAGGCTAAAATTGAGTTGTTGGCATCTCGTCATAATAGTTTCCGCATTTCCACGCCTCCAAACCACACGTTGAGCATGCAGAGGCTTCTCAATAATCGTTCTAGGACTTGCAGAAGCCCAAATGCGGCAATTTTGTTTGTTCACATACCCTGATAAATGAAAATGGGCTTCGTCTGAACAAACTAGGCTTCAGAAAAACTAACCGATTGTTCCTAAATGAATTGAGCGAATCTACGGCTATGTCAGGCTTCAAAGTTAAATCTTTACGCTAAATTCGGCATGCGGTGTTGTTGAGAACGTTGGGGCATTAAAAAATTTGGATCTGCTTTAACACTGTGGCTAACGACTGCGGTGTTTTCAGCTGAACAACCTGGTCGAACACGCAATGTTGTTCGCGCATTTTGTATCGAGCCTGTCGACTCAAATTTGATGACCAAATTCTTAATAGCGATCTCAGAAGGACAATTATGTTTTCCAAAAATATCACGAATTTCACGAACAGAACCATCATTTTCATAGTGATTTTAATTATTTAAATGCGATTTTCGTGCGAAATCGAACTCATTGTAACAATTGTCTGTGCATCTACTACGGATACGTCAAAAAACTAAATATCAAAACTAGCATATTGTTGGTTTTACTACTATTAAAAAACAAACTTTTTGTTCAAAAACCCGATATTATTATTCTTTTTTTTATTAATTTAAATAAGTCGTAGAGAAAAAAACAAAATGGAGTATTTTTTGATTCGCTAAAACTTTCGCCTTTATACCTTAGCTCTATCTAAAAGATAGCTACCAATTCTAAAGTGCTCTATTTAATATAATATTTTAGGATTAATTTCTCCACAAAAGTCGCTACTTATTATAATAATTGGTTTACGCCGATTTGGTTCACAACGAATTGGTTGAAAACATTTTTTTACCTCTGATTCTCTTGTTCCCGTAAATTGTATGGCGGTAAATATTGTTACGAAAATGGTTTTTTAAGTTGTAAAAGTAAATAATTATCAGCAAAACAGTAAATGATACGACCCACTGCAAAACTACAAAAATTTCCAAAAAAAAAAACTTATACACACTAGAGAACAACAACATGCTCTTAAGAAATTCTACGAAATAAGATAAACAACTGAAAACAAAAACAACTAACACAGAACAAAAACAAAACACACAGCCATTTAGGCGCCTACACTGAATGGTAATAACAACAATATGGGATGATGTTAAGGTAAAATATTCTTGTATGAGAAGTACTCCTTGCTAGGCAAATGATTTAATTCAAGTTGAGTCATCAGTCAGTACAGACAACAAAGTTACCATCTTGTTTATTTTGCGAGTGTTGAAAATAACTTAATTTAAAACTCTAAGGTAACTTGTTATTATTTTACCATAAAATAATTGAAAAGAATCAACGTAACAATATGTTTGTTAAACATATTGAACTCATAGATAAACTTTTAAAAAGTTTCAAGTTATTAGATATTTTATTGGTTTTTAACATAATATCAGTAATACTTGCTTGTTGTTCTAATTAATTTAAATTTGTTGTTATCTTGTATGCATATTATTTCTTAGAAAACTATGCAGCTTGTAAAATCGACAGTGGATCGTTTCGTTTAACTTTTTTAACTGATAATTATTTGCTTTTAAAACTTAGTAAATAATTTCCGTAACAATATGTTTAATAAACTAAACATAACAAAAAACGTAACTAGTTTTATTATAATTTTATCTTGTTCTATAAAAAAAAAACTGTCCCAAAATTCGAACTTTTCAGCAATTTGAACTTCTCTCTGTTAAAAATAGTTCTGATTTGTGAGATTCTGCTGTACCATAATTTACAAAGTGCAGTGAATAGAATTATAAAACAAGTATTGTTTTGCCGCCTTGATAGTTTATATTTGGCAGTCGTTAAATAGACACGTTGTAAATTTATTATGGAAAAATAAATTCGATAAACCAACATGTTTTAATCGTTAAAACATTTTAACAAAATCAATTATCGAATACTGTGATGATAAGAAAGTTACGTGGAAGAAACAACGTGCCAACAAATTGCACTATTTAAAGTGTAGTGAATGATTTCGAAGAAAAAGGGTCTGTAGGTTATAGGCCTATGACATACTGTTCACGAAAGTGCTTAAAACAATCCATCGACCTCAATCCGACGCCGTGCTCAGGTGCTTGGTCTTCAAAGAACAACTTTCGCCACATTTTTGCACAAGGATTTGCATTTGTTTCCATACAAGAGTCACTTGACACAAGAGCTTCTTCCATGACAACACCAATTTTAACGAAAAAATCATAATGAGTGACGAGGCACGTTTTTATTTGAGTGGATATGTGAATAGTTGGTTCTGGTGAATGGGAACACCTCAAATTTGCGTGCATTAAAAGTGACAGTCTGGTGTGCACTTCAGTAAGGAGGAATAATTATACCTTACTTACACACAGCATACAGCCAGGGATACAATGGAATTACTGCAAACCTCTTTCCACAACAAGTTATTTGAAGAAATGATCATGTTGATTTGACTGCTGCAGACTTTTTTTTGTGGGGATATCTGAAAAGCAAGGTTTATGCAAACACCACCAGAAACGCTTGAGTAACTCAAACAAATTACTCCTGATAAAATTAAATGAAATATCGCGTGAAATGTGTGAGAATGTAATGAAAAATGTGCTCAAAAGGGCTCGCATTTGTGATGCTAACAGGGTCGGACATTTATCTGATATTGTATTCCATACATAATTGCCGACATTAGATAAAAAAATTATCAATATACATAAGACTATTTATTATCTTTCATTTAATCAAAAAATATAAACAAACAAAGAAGTGTTCTCGGCGAACACCCTGTAGAGTAAGAAGAAAAGTTGGTCAATCGCATTTAGGCATTGGTAGAGTTGTCTGCTGGCTGTACAACAGAAAATCTCGAGATAAAATTAAGTCAGTTGAGTTGAGTAGCCGCGTTAGATCAGTTGCTCAAAAGTAAAATAAACTTACTTTTCTTCCGCCTCAATAGATAAGTTGGCAAAGGTGCTTGCATATAACAACAGCACAGCCTTAACGGAGAAAAGCAATACCACAAAAGCAGTTAATTTGATAAATCGGGTCTTATTGGATTCGCATTGTTTTTGGGTTTGCATGGCTTCGCAAACTGCAAAGTAACACATTACAAAATGTAATAATATAAAATAACACATAAGAGAAAATTAATTAACATAAAACAGAGGTTTTCTATAAGATGCTTGACACCCTATAACAACTATTCTGTTTTTTATAATGTAGCGTGTTTGCTTGCTTGATACTCTTTAAATTTATGTTTTTCTATTATTCTTTTTTCAAGTTACAATCATCACTTACTTAACTCTGTAAGGCGTGTTAAAAGTTTTTGCAGAAAACGAAAACACAAAAGGAAAAAATTGTTTTTTATTTGCTGCAATTTTTCTCTGTTTTTGCAAAAGCATTATTTGTGTTTGTTTGTTTGTTTGTGTGATTTGTTGTTTGAGTTGTTGAGATTCCATTTGCTTCTTTACATTGCATTTGATTTTGTTTTTATTTCTGTATTTCATTAATTTGCAGTATTTTTGTGTACTTAGATTCTGTTTGTTTTTCTTTTAGTTTTTATTTTCAAGTAACTTTGACTGCATTTGGATGCATCTTTTATGGTATAAATAGTGCTGTTAGCCGGCATTTAAGATCATAAAAAAATCTTTTGTTCAATCAACAACTTCTTTATTATAAAAATATTTCGGCAAGAAGTTTTTGTGTTATCCTGTAAAAAATAGTCTTCAAAGGATTCAGGATTAAAGCTTTAGTGGATTAATCAACAGCTGATTCTTCTGTTTTATAAAATAGTGCCTGAAATAGTTTACATATAAAAAGACAAAATGAAATTTGTAAGTTTATATTTAAAAACACAAAAATGCATAAAAGATTAATTAATTAAGGACTGTGTAGCGAGCTAAATAAGGAATGTTAAAAAATTATTTATTAAAGTTAAAGAACAAATTTTATGTGATGAAATATTAAAAGTGTTTGAAATTTTAGTTTACAACTTTTGATGTCCGCAACTGATTCAAGGAAATATTTGCAACAAACTCTTGTTGGTAGTTAAAGATTTAAATTAAAGGTCAAAATTAAGTTGCTGAAGCTAAAAAATAAATTTTGAGACCGCTAAATTCTTAAAAACCCAAGGATCAAAATTAAAAAGAGTATTTTTAATATTCGGTGCAAAAGAAATTATTCTTAAAGAATACTGTGACTTTTTAGATCTTTCCATTGTATCGTTGTCTTAGCAGTCGCTCTTATCAGATGCATTAGTTGTTTAAGCTCTTGCATAAACAAAATCTAATGAGTCAATATTTTTTTCTCTGTTAAAAGCAAAATATACTTCTGGAAAATCATCAAGCTCTTGAGAGTTGAGAGTAAGTTAGTGGAGTTTGCAGCCCAAATCTTTTGGTTAATAATGACATAACAATGACATTGCTGAATGACAATGTCAAAAAGTCTGTTTTCTCACTTTTAATTAAAAATTATTATTTTTATAATTTTTTTCAGTTTTATTCGACCTTTTTTTTAATTTCTATTATTATATTATTATATATATATATAAAATATATATATATATAAAATAATTTCCTGAAGAAGCTTTCCACAGGAAAGCGAAATATTGAGAGAAAAAATAAAATCGTTATAATTTAAATGACCGTGTGAAAAGATTAAAATTTAATAGAAATTATTTTTATAATTTTGATTTTAAATCGTTTAAACAGCTCTCATTATCAATCAGAGCTCATTACTTAAAGTATAAAAACTTTTTATGTTAACAAACATAACAACTCGTTTGCTATTTTAAGTACTTAACAAACTCTAGGCCATTTAGATAGTTATCAAGTGCTCCAATCAATATATTAATTTGCAATATCCGATATTGTTTTTAGGATGAAAATTTCATTTTGTTTTTTAATTGGGTTTTGTCAGTTATTGTATGGTTAACATTGAATTAAATGTGACCATTTAAAAAATAATTTAAGAGGAATCTTCAGAGAAGCAACTTACAAATGTTTCGATATCTTCATAAATAACACCAAGATAGAGGCGAATGCTGGCGGTGGTATATTTATTGTTGAAATGGGTATCAAAAAGCAGCTAATTATCTTCTGTATTAAAGAATTTTTGATAGAAATATTCGTTTAGTTACTGAAAACTAGGCTGTAATCAAATTCTTAGGGTTTGTTTACCCGATATTAATCATCTATAAGATTGCCTGATATTCTTAAACTAGATATTAAATAGTCCACATTAGTGCTTTTATGGACGTGGAGACATTGGACTAGTAGTGACAACAGGCTGACAGGATCACCAAGTTGGTTATACTTCTACAGAATACAGAGGTTTATAAATTCTATGGTATGCCATTTGTAGTCTACAAGTAAAGCGTAGTGGCTCAGATCATCAGATCAGATGGCTGTGTGGCCTCTAGTGTGATCTGGCTCAGACTGAACCAAGGCCATATCAGGAGTTCGTTGATTTTTCATTGATTAATTATCATAGGCTTGAAAGTTATGCCAAGAAAATGGATATTCTGGTAAATAATTACTGCAGTAACTGTCATAGCGAGGATAAAGAGGCCAAACTACTTTCCAGGTTATTTGCCTTTTATCCTGTTTTTTTAAATTTGCAGACATGTTGTATTTTGTGGCCTTAATAGCCTGTCTAGATTATCTTCAGCTTTCTTAGTTGCTTTGTGTCCCTTAATTAAGAGATGCAACGGACTCCAGGTGATGTGGCAAGCAAGCGTAGCCGTCTGCTTATGCTCTATAATACAAACATCCACATACCACTATATTAGTCTGGGTATCCTTTTCTTATTAACACTAATTTCTTACACTTTTTCGCTTACACTATTTCTTCAGCTTAAATGAGCTGACACCGTTTTTGAATATTGTGACAGCCTGTTATCAGAACTGATTTACATGACTACTTGTGTGTTAGTTATGCTGTCTTTAGTTTTTCTGCAGAGTATCTTTTCAATGACTTTTGCGTGGCTTTTGCATTTATTTTATTTAAGTAGAATCATCATTCTTAACTGCAATTTCATTCGTATTAACCTGGCTTACCTCAGCTACTAAACACCTATATATTTTTGCTTTCTTCTGTAGCGAGAAACTAAAAGATTTTTATAGATCAAAAAACATTATTTCTAATAAAACCATCTACAATCACACACGTTCAACTTTAGTTACAGTGACGCTATTAGGACTAAACAATTTAAAAAAAAAAAAAAATATATATATATATATATCGATATTATAGCTCTTTTGTAACAAGAACAAACAGTTTAAGTGCTGACTCTTCTGCTACAGTTAAAAATTTGTTGATCAAAAAAATCATATAACTTCTAATTATGGGAAACTTTGTAGCAATACAAGCTTAATCTTTACAGAGGTATTTTGTACCTTGAAATAAGAAAGGTTTAATAAAGAAATCTTAAAATTTTGGTTAGAAAAAATTAAAAAAATAATATGTGTGATTAAAAAGTATTTTTTTCAAAATTTCTATAAAAGAACCAAAAACTTTTTTAATACAAAAAAAAGCAGAAAATTGATTTCAATTACGAAAGCCCTTTATTTAATAAATTACTAAAGTTCAAATAATGTTTTCTGAACAAAATTTATATATTTTTTAAAAATTAAAAAAAAAATTAAAAATGATTAGGAAATATTGCTGTAGATAAAATAAGTAATTGATTCAATTACGAAATTAATTGAAATTAATATAAGTTTTTGAAAAAGTTTGCTATTGCAAAAATTTATTCTATAAAATAATATTTTTTCTTGCAATTTAGATTTACCAGAGCTAAGTTACTGAATACAATTAAATTTTGCTTAAACCAGCACGGTCGGTCGTCAATGATTTTTTATTTTTTTTTTTTTTTGTTATTATTATTTCCTCATATGAATTTTTATATTTTATGTGACATTTTTAAGAGCATGGAAGATAATTTAATAACTTAACAGCCACGAAATAATGTAAAAAAATAAATTTATATAAAAAGATGCTTAAAAAGGTATTTAAAAACACACCCAAATGCAAGTACACGTTGTATGTGTCAATACATAAAAATATAATAATAAAAAAAATTATAAATAACAAAAAACCCAATAACCTAAAAAAGCAACCAAAAAAATATATTTTATTCATTTTAAACCACAACTTTATGCAACTTGCCATAGATCTTCTCACATGCCTGGCTGCTTATGGAAAGATCACAAAAAAGTCAGCGTTGAAATAAAAATAAAAATAACATTTAACAACAAAGCAAAACAAAACAAAGCTATTGAAAGGCCCTTTAACATAAAAAGCAAAAATAAAGTTAAATAAATTTCCGGGATCATAAAAACCACGGGAGAAAATTTAACAACATAAAAAAAAAACAAACAGAAATTTCAATGATTTATTGAAAAATCCTAGTTTTTAAGTTTAAATCATTAATGTTATATAAAAATACTTCAACACTCAAAACAATGACAAGAAAAAAAAATAAGTGTTTCCATTAAAACGGATTTTGCCATTAGATTAAAGTGGGTCGTATTAAAATTTTATTTTGTGGCTTAATGCAAACATCTTCAAACGACCTTCAGGCCATTACAACTAAAATTAATTACAATTTTTATTTATTTATTATTGTTTTTGTTGTGACTAGAAAATTACTGCAATTTATGGCCGTCTCTGAGAATCGTCTTTCAAACAAAAACTTTTAATTTTGTGAAAATAACACAATAAGCAAACAACTAAAAAAATAAATTTGCGCAATAGTAAATTTCTAGAACTAAAAAAAAGCTGCAGTAAATAAATAAGCTGACATTGTTAATGAGATAATAACAAAAATAATAGAGTTTGCTTTTAATTTGCATATAAGTATTTTGTTTTTCCTTGTATAAATAACACACAATTAGCAATGCACACAAAACTAAATAAATCAAAAACCAAAATAAGAATGTAACCAAAAAAAATCTTATGTTAATACTCAATGAATTAAGCCTTCTCAATAACTGTTACTTAATTTAGTTTTGCTTTTAATTTTAGCAAATTTCCTTGTTACTTCTCGCCAGTGCTGTTTCAATGACTTTGGCCAGACCACAAGATCCCATTGCTATTGTTAGTCAAGAATCAAATATTGAACCAGATGGTTCTTACAATTATGCGTAAGTATTGTTTGATTATTATTTATAATTAAAAATCTAATAACTATAGCATATGCTAAGGCGTTTTTATAAGACAAAAGAGCAAAAGAGTTGGGACACAAACCTTGTTAGCAAATAAAAGCTGATTTGATAGAACAACTGCTTAAATAAAACGAAAAACTAAAATGCAAAATTTTCATTAAAATTTTCATTTCATTTATTCCAAACTAAATAAAGAAACAAAATCCTAGATCAAAGTAATTAAAAAGTAGTTTTATATTGAAATTCGCAAGAAATTTTAATACAAATGACCAAATTAAAAATAATATAAAAGGAATTTTACTTATATTCTATTTTCGTTCAGATCGGTTAGATCTGTTAGCATGTGTGTTCTCCTTTACAGCATTTAAAAAAATTTAGACTTAGCTTAACAAAGTTAAAACTCAAAATCCTTAAAGAATACAGTGAATATAGCATTAAATGAACATCTTTGCAATTCATGGAAATCGGTTACTAGTCAGATTAGATGATTTGCTACAACAAAATAACCCAAGTATATTAAATGGCAAAGAAAAAAATACTGCAAAACTTTATAAACGGCTTAACGATTATAACTTTTATATTTTTTTTTTTTAATAAAAACTGTTTTAACTATAAATGTATTTCAAGCAATAGCACAACACATTCATTAAATTTGATTGCTTCAAGACTATGGTTATTAACTAAGTTATATGATCCATTTACTGGAAGAAATGACAATAAGCTATTTGCCTTTAAATTAAAACCTAAAACGCTTCAATTTATGTTTACTTTAATTTCTTAGTTTTTATTAAAATATAAAAATTATTTCAAAATATTTGCGGTCATTTAAAAAAAATCCAAATTTTAGATACCAAAAGAATTATTATGTTTATTCGACCTTTTATTGCTTAAATAACTTTTAATTAAGTTTTTAATTAAATTTTTAATTAAATTTAACAGTATATTTTTTCAATATTTCGCTTTCCCTTGGAAAGCTTCTTCTTATTAAAAACAATTTCCTGCAGAAACTTTCCAAAGGAAAGCGAAATATTGAAGAAATGTGCTGTTAAATTTATTTGAAAAGACCGTTAAAAATATTAATACATATTTATATACCAAAAGAATAAAATGACGTGTTTCCTGAATTGCCACAACCATCTTCAGCATTCTTTGCATCTATCTTCTTCAGGCTGGATACATTATGTAAACATGATTTAAGTAACTTCTTTTGTAACTACATTGTGCTACTGTCTGATATTTTCTATTATCTTTAAAAGAAAATTAACCAAAAATTTTATTAATAAAAATTAGAACAAACGTAGACTTAAGCCGAATTAACTAATTCAGTTCATATATATGTGAAACTGATCAATGAATAATTTAAAAAAGGTTTAAATTAAGCCCCGCAACAATATGCTCAGCAACTTGAGTCCATTAAGATAAAGAGACAGGTAAAGAGAAAGAAAGAGAGTTAGAGAGAGAGAGGGAGAGAGAAAGGACTAAATTTTACTTATTTATATAATGGAATGATTATTAAACCCATATTTTATGTTGAAATTAAGGAATAAACTGTTGAGAATAAGTGCGGTTTTACACACATCAACTTTTGTTGCTCAACTTTTGTTGTTTCCATTAGAAAGCAAGAGAAGGGGTATAAAGCCTTATCTTTCTTTCTAATGGAAACAACAAAAGTTGAGCAACAAAAGTTGATCTGTGTAAAACCGCACTAAAAGTTTATTCAGTCTAAGAAATGTTTTAAAGCGATTTCCCACCAATTTGAAAAAAATTAAACTTAAACTAGTAATCGAAACATAATAAAAGCATTCAAACATCTCACTTGAACGTTTTTGGAAATTATTTCAGGATATTTGTTATATGATGCAGTGTATTATCATGAGAAGGAATAACTTTGCCATCTTCTCCCTCTTTCTCGCCTAATGATCGTCTTAAATCAATTAATTTCATTTATAAATGCAAAGCAGTAACTATTCGAGGTTTGTGTAGTTTATTAATCGGGCGTATTTTCTCTGTCAGCTCTTGTAAAAAAACATTAAATCCAATCACATGAACAAAAAATACAATTAGTCGAATAATTCTTATATATTTTAATTATAGCAATGTTGTTTCAATAAATTTTTTTATTCGTATCTTAACCAAGTAAATGAGTTAATTCTTTGTTTTTGAAACCAGGCTTGACTCATGACAATCTTTGTAGAATTTGGCTTATAAACTTTCCACTTATAAAGATACTATTACCTTGTTTAGTGTATTATTATTATTTATCGAAAAAATCATCACAAAATAAAATCATTGTTTTATTGGTTAAAACTTTAACACAGTGCTACGACAATTTTTATTATTTGTGATATCAGCATATGTTTGTTGTATTATATCGCCATAAATTAAGAAATCGTTATAAATAATTTAGAATTTTTTTGTACAATTAATTTCATTGTTAGAAATATAAAATTTATCCTCCACGTGCTTCTATTGATAGAGATTTCACTTATTTTTTAAGAAAATTTAATAATTAGATAAAATAAAGTTAATGGAACTGAAAAAGTTCTAAGATCAAATATCAAAAAAATCTATGTTAACAAGTCATGACGAAGTTAATTTTGATGATCTAATTTACCTAATATCACATGCGTTTCAAAGCAAAAGCATTTTAAGGAATTAATTTTCACATTAATTTTCAATTCAATTCTTTATTTATGTAATATTTTTGTAAACATTTTCTCTTGTCAGTCTTCCACAAAGAGTTTAGGATTTAATCCTCTTCTACTTAAATATAGTGTTAATAATTCTTATTATGAGCAGGTGTTTCAATATTATTAAAAATAAAGGAAAAATTTTCAAAAAACCGTTATGGACAAATTTTTGGTTTAAGATAAAAAGTTAATGTTCTATTTAAAATTATGATGAGGCTAGCTCATTGATATGTATGAAGTCAGACTGAAGACAATGGCTAGAGTATGTAGTCGTTGTGTGGAGTAGTGCCAAGGCAGATTGTAGATCATTTTTAGGAGTTTATTTTGCGCAATCTGTAGTTTTTTGATATGACAATGTGCTGATGTAGACCAGACTGGAGCAGCATAAAACATCATTGCCTGAAATATTGCCTTTAATAATAAGATTTTGTTGTCTATGTTAAGTTTAGAGTTTCTGTTCATTAACGGATACAATAACCTGATTAAGTTGTTGACTTTATTAACAATATATGGCACGTGATCCTTAAACTTAATTTTGGGGTCCAGTACGATACCTAAGTATTTTACCTTATTCATCCATGGAATAGAAGTGCTATTAAATGAGATGGGCTTTTGCGGTAAAAAGCAGGATTTCAACCTTCTGGAGAAGTACATAGCTTGAGTTTTCTGTGGATTTACAAGAATTTTCCATTTTGCAAAGTAAGAATGAACCTCATTGAGTGCAGTTTGTAATCTACATAAAACATCGGTTGCGAGTATTTCTGAACTGAGAATAGCCGTATCATCTGCGAATATAGAAGTTAAGCAGCCATTTATTCTAGGAAAGTCCGCTGTGTAAATATTGTATAATATGGGCGACAGGCACGAGCCCTGCGGACAGCTTGCTGATATTTTACTTTGCGTGGAATGGTTTGAATCAATGAAAACACTGTAACTGCGGTTTGACAGAAAGCTGGATATTATTCGGATTAATGTTGGTGGAAAATTTAACCCTATCATTTTATAAATTAAGCCACTGTGCCACACGGAATCAAAAGCCGCCCTGATATCCAATAAAACCATACCAGTAGATTTTCCTAATTGCATATTAGAGCTTATTTAATTGCGTATTCTTAGCAGAGGTTGCATTGTGTTGCTGTTCCTTACGAAAGCCAAATTGTTGTGTGGGAATTATGTGCTCCCCATCAGTAAGTTGAATAATTCTTTCTTTGATAACTTTTTCCAGTATTTTGCTGAAGGAAGATAAGAGGCTTATTGGTCGGTAAGATTGTGGACAGTTGGGAAGCTTGTTGGGTTTTATTATTGGTATGACTTTTGAGTGTTTCCATAATTTAGGAAAATAACTCAGTCTTAAACATAAATTTTTAACTTCTGTAATGTATTTTATACCCTTGTTTGGTAAGGACTTTAGACATTTGTTTGTTATTCCGTCAGAGCCAGGACGTTTTTTTTTGTTTAAGTGTCTTTAAAAAATATGCTACGCTGTCAAACGAAACGTTTACTTCGTTGTCTGGGGTATATTCGGGATGACTGAATTGATCCACAGCATACTTTACACCTCTAGTAGTTTCCGGGTCATTCATTTGATGAATTTGAATGATTCAAACTAAATATTTGAGCCAGTAATTCACATTTCTCCTGTGTGGTATTGTATGGTTCATTATTATATTTTAAAACTGGAATATATGCATATTTCTTCCTTAATATCTTGGAAATGTTCCTTTTTCCAGAGTTGCCAACCTTTTGTTCCACATATTATTTTTAAATTTTTTAATCTCCTCTGCGATTTTATAGTTGTACTCCTTTGTTCGGATATGGTCATTTACATTTCTAAGTCTTTTCCAATTTCTCCTGTACAGATTTCTAATTTGAATCATGTACCTAATATATTGCGGTAGTGTTCGAAACGTAGAAGTGATTTCTCTTTTAGGAACACTATAATCTACAGCAGCTGTTGTCGTGTTATTAAACCTCACTATCATTGAATCTATTTCATCTGTATTTACGATTTTATTACCAGTGTTAAGAGTAAGATTACGTTTAATATACGTGGCATATCTAGATCAATTTGCTCTTTTAAAACCACAGTATGTCCTTAGGATATTGTTAAAATCTACGTTTAAGGTTATTTTCATATTCACATTTTTTTACAAAATATATTATAGAAATAACATTAAAAACACCGCACGCCCTTAGATTAATGTCAATTCTTCACCACACAGTAATTCACAGAAGCGACAATATCGATAGAAGAAATTGCTGAAGGTCTTACACTGTGAAATATTTTCAATCTAAGCGGTTGATATGCAGTTAGCTTTGAAAAAAATAATTGTTTGAATAATCATATAAAATAATTTCTCGACGGAAAGCCCTCGAAGAAAATATTAATGAATGTTTAATTCTTAAAATTATCTTTATAAACAAGTTTATATCTTTAAGAATAACTTTTATTCTCAGATTTTATGAAACCAAACTACTTAGTGGAACATTGGACCACTGCATGTTGTGTTTGATAACTACTATATTTGAGAAAACTTTATTTTGTATGACTTAATTGCCTGTAGCTTTCCTTAAGACCCCATCTTAACGGTTCTACTTCGGGTTATTTTAGTTTATTTTAGCACATTTCTTCCACTTTATTTTCACTGCCTTGTCTTTATTCTAATAATTTGTCACTTTTGCTCTCTACAGTAAATAAACTATTATCACTTTTTAAACCGGTTAGTGATATTTTACAGTTAACCGCCCACAAATTTTTTTTTGTTTGTTTGGCGAACAAATATTTTTATTCAAATAACTTTCTACTAAACTTCTTTTGGCTCGACATGTTTATTAATGCAATCTTTTGTTTTAAGTAATAAAAACTTATATTATTATTATTTTCTATTAACAAAAAAAAAATAAAATAAAATCATTGGGATGCATCAGATAAAATTAAAAGGTGATAAAAGCACAAAATATTTCAAGGTCTAATAGAGAAAGAAGTAGACTTTTTTACTTGAATAAAAATATTTAAAGTTTTAAAAGTTTCATCATCAATTTAATGATCAATTTTATAAGTGCAAAGATTAAAAAGAGATCATGTTAAAGAAAAAAACAAACAATTAATGTTTGACGATAATAAATTTTTGAAAAAAAAAAACATTTGTTTGCTTTTATGTACAAAACTATAAATTAAAGTAATAAATTATTTAAAATTACTTATTTTTTTTTTGTTAATAAATTTCCTACACAAGTTCCATCTTGAATGTTGGAGATCTAATTTTTAAATAAACTGTCGCAAGCTGTAGCCGACATCTCGCTAAAAGCACTTAGTTAATCGCCTTTAAAGATTGCAGTTATTGTTGGGTTACTGGCAAATACGAGTGCCTTTATGATTAAAGCTTCACAAAATTAGGGATCATAACTCATGATATCTCTATATTGACTTAATGTTCCTCGTTCAAACAGAGCATAAGATATCATGTTGCCGTAAATGTCAACTTTGAATACGCAAAGGTGACTGTGTTGGTTCATAAGATAAACCTTATAGAACCTATTGACAAGGTTTTTCGTTTCTGTTTAACAATCAGATAAAATACAGTAATTTTATTTGGAGGCAACGCGAAAATTTTTAACAATTTCCAGTTAGCTTTTTAGTGGCAAGTAAATAGAATATAAATTTTTAATTTTTTTGCCATTTTGTGTTCAAATAATGGCATGAAATCTTACAAAAACATAAATAAAACATCTTCTTCTATTTCAGTTATTGAAAATTCTCTATATTTTTAAAATTTAGACAAAAACTTATAAGCATATAATCTTTAGATTTTAGATTCTTTCTTGCCAACACCCCCACTGTGCTGCTAGGATTATTAGTGGAGAAATATTTTTATTGCTTTTCTATTTCTAATTATTTTTTGTTTATTTTGTTTATTTTTTTTTTAACAAACCAGTATTATAAGAAATTCCAATAATATGTTTCTAATATATTAATTTTGCAAATTAGATTTGACAATTATTTTTTTCTCTACATTGATATTTGATAACAATAATAAAAGCCAACGGGACACTAGGAATTTCTTTGTTAAATGCACTTTCACTCTCAAAAAAAGACTTGAATTTTTAAAAACAAAATTTTTTCGAAGCGCCAAATGTTTTATTTAAATAATATTATTAAATAGTTATAATTTTTTTGACCTTTTTTAATATTTTTTAGTAATTAATTTAAAGCACTAGGTCAATTTTAATAAAAAATGTTAAAAAACTTTTATTTTTTATTAATTTTTCGATATTTCGCCACACCGTTGGTTGGCATCATCAGGAAAAACAAAAATAATAATAAACAAACAAATTGAAAAAATTTTTTGATTAACAAATCCAAAATAATCAAAAATTTTTTTCAAAAAACAAAACAAACAAAAAACAATAAAAAACGACAAATTGAAAAAATTTTTTGTTTTACATACATACAAACAAATTTTCAATACTAAAAAATTTTTTAAATGAAAAACAATTTTGAAAATACATAAGACATTTACAAAACAATAGTATTTTACACATATATTTTAAAACATAAATTTAATGACCAAACGTTACAAAAATTAAAGTATTAATTATTAATATTATGCAGATACAGAGTTTTGTTTTATAATTTTATGCACTAAATATCTATAATTTTGTGCAACATTCTCCGTATCTGCTTTAAAATTTATTCTTTTCGTTAATGGTACTTTAATTATTTGTAACATTTCTAACATATAACGACATTTATAATTATTTTCTAAATTTAAAATTGAAACATTTTCAAAATTAGGATAGTGATTAACTTTAGAGCAATGCGAAGATAATGCTGTTTTTGGTAAACTAATATTATTCCTGTATTTCTGGTCTGACCTATGTCCTGCGATTCTAGTTTTCAATTTATTTTTTGTTGTGCCTACATAAACCTTATTACAATCCTCCTTATCATTACCGTTACAAGGAATTTTGTTTGTTTATTATTATTTTTGTTTTTCCTGATGATGCCAACCAACGGTGTGGCGAAATATCGAAAAATTAATAAAAAATAAAAGTTTTTTAACATTTTTTATTAAAATTGACCTAGTGCTTTAAATTAATTACTAAAAAATAATATTATTAACAAATATTTTTCTCTATAATAAATTTTCAAACAAAACCAAAAGTTAAACAAAGAAACACATAAACTGTCTTAACAAATTGTATCGATAATAAAATAAACAATGTTTTTTTTTATTTAAGGGTTTTGTGTAGCACTTCGGTTCTTCGAAAATTAACAACTAATTTATTTTTAGCAATTCCACACATTTTTGAAGTAAATGGTTTACCGATATACCCTACAGTTTATATATTAAATGTAAAGAAAAAATTAAGATTTCAATTCAAAGATAATTTTGAAGGAAATTGCATTTATGTAATTCACTTCCGAAAATTTTTTTATTGATAATTTTTCCAAATAATTTCATAAATTTTGTAATACAAAAAGCAAATAATTGTAATCGATAAAATAAAGGCAGAAAACGAATTTTTGTAACAGATGAGGATAGATATAAAATAAGTTGTAGCATGCTTGTTATCTATCGATATTACCTTTAAATGTTATCGATAAGCTTAAAGTTAAAAAAAATTAATGAATATATAAATTTTATTAAGTTATAGATAAATTTGATTATTATTATTATTATAATTCAACTTTTTTTTTGTTTCTTAAATATATAAGTATTAAAAACAACAAATAAATAATTTTCTGAAGAAGCGAAATTTTAAAATATATGTGATAAATTTATTTAAAAAGACCACTATTAAGATTAATACTTATATATTTAAGTTGTAGATAAATTAAAAATAGAATGTTTTAAAAGGTTTTTCAAAAAAAAAAATAATTGTTATCGATAAACTTTCTAAAACATATTCAAAATTTATCGAAAAATTTTGTAGCCTATGTGAAGACAATATTTCTTGTTATTGCTATTAACCTATTTATTACATAAAGCTTTTAATTTCTTAATAGAAACTTTGGATTTAAGAGAAGGAAAATTAATAATTATTTCAATTTTATAAAAATTTTATGCTCCTTAAATTTCCTAAAAACTTCGATAGATAAATAAACTCTTCTTTTTTCACAAAAAATATATGTATGCTATCGATAAATATATGCTATCAAGATACCTCTGATATTTTTAATGAAAATATAAATTTAATCTACGTTATTTTGCTAAATTCCTTTAATAAACATTTTATGATATTCTCATATTATATTTATTATTAAAAAAAAATATATTTAAAATGTATTACTGCGGGGGAAAGCATATCAATATGGTCATTTTACTGCTGCACATATAGGTCATCAGTGGATTTTATCCAAAATTTTTTATAGAGTCTTCCATCTAAAGCCACATTGATAGTGATAGTTTTCATTAAACCAACACAGCAAAAAGACAATAAAACTCCAAAACACCTATTTATTTTCAATCTTTAATTTTTAAACCATTTTTTTAGGAAGTATATTCTATCGACATATTTTCTATAAACCAATATTTATATAAAATATATATAAATATGTTTATAATTGCGATAGAATCTATGCTATCGATGTATTATCTATAACAAATACATATATTTTTTCTTATTCTTAAAAACGTTATACTACCGATATATTTGCTGAAAAAATAAATATATGCATCTCTAACAAAATGCACTTCTTATATTTTTTACAAAAACAGTTTTTTTATAGATAATATATTCTTTCTTAATAATTTCTATTAAAAATAAATGTAGCTGATATTTTTCCTTTGAAAATACATTCTCTTCTGTGAGTTTTCTAAAAAAATATTTTCTATCAATAAATTCCTAAAAAAATAAAAAATATTTGTAATAGAAAATATTTTAGTTTATAATATGTGATATCGATAAATATATTTTTTTTTTTTTTTTGGAAATTTCAAATGCACTTCAAATTATTTTTAAAAAAATTTTGTATAAATTATTCTTCAAAGTAAATGTTCTGTTCGGTATGTTTGATTTGCATAAAATATATTATTTTTATAATCGATTTTTTCATGAAATTTTTTTTTTCTTTATAAAATTATTTGTTTATATTAATATATTTTTTCTTATTTATTTAAATTACTATTTATCAATACATTTACGATAATAAGAAAATTTCATGAGAGATTAAAAAAACATTTAAAGTAGAACATATAAAAAATCCAACAGTAGTAATAGTTAAAAAACATATATCTGATTTGTACTATTAAAAAAATAAATTTTTTATAACAAATCAACAGGAAATAAAATAAATATGACATTTAAATATGCTCAAAACCAAAGTGAGAAAAAATAATTCCCAGCAAGTAATTTAATATCCGAGGAGTCTTATTAATTACTAAATCTAATAAAATATTTTTCTCTATAGGAATCAATACCTTCTTTCAGTGTTATCAATACTTTCTTTTTCTTTAGCTACAAATACATTTTAACGATGTGTTTTATAGAATATATACATACTTTAATATTCCATATACAATTTATTACTTTGTGATGAATAAAATTCTATACATAAGTTATGTTTCCGATTAATACCGTGCAGCTTAACTATTTTTTATCATTTTGCATGTTTATTTTTTTTAGAGTTTATTTTGAATATGTTTTGTTTATTATTATTAATTTTTTTGTTGGCTTTAAAACAGCTTTAATTTAATATAAATTTATAAAACTGAATGATATGATGTGTTTATACTTTTTTAATTGAAATTTTAAGTATAATGGAATTTATTAGCTCGAAATAGCTGTGTGAATAAGAAATGCGAATATAATCCTAAACTGCTAATTCACATAGAAAATTCATGAGCTTTAAGTTAAAACATAGAAATTGTTGTTCTACCACATTTGTAAAAGATTATATTTTCTTTTTTTCTAATATTTCAGAATAATTTAAAGAAAGTTAAATGCGTGAGTCAAATTCATTTTGAAATTCCTTTTTTTTTCATTTTTAAAAGAGCAACATTTATTCCAAGTTCTACGCTTATAGCATAATTCGCTACATTCAATGAACTCATAAAATAGATAACAATTTAATAGTTGAGATTATTTTAAGTGACAGAATAATAATAATTTTAATATAAAATTTTAATATAAATTTATACAAAATTAAAAACGATTTCATTACAATTAAAAAAAAAGTACAAATAATAAATAAAAAGTAAATTATTTTGCACATAATATTTTTTGGTTTGTGATAAAATTTAATAAATTTAATTGAATCATTTATTATTCTTTAAAATTGGGGCTATTTAACAGAAGATGTACTCATAAAAAGACGCCATTGACGTTAACGGCAAAGTACTCTTGCCTTATGCCACTTGTTGTTAATTTCTTCAAGCACATTTGAGAAAAAGTATTTAAATTCAAAATTAGAATAGCCTATCTCATATAGTGCGCTTGATAATTAATAACAATCATTATTTTATATTACCTGTTCAAGTTAAGACATTCCTTACTTATGCTGTTGCCAAAGAACTACAGAATATAGGTTCAAAATCTTAATTAAGCCAATATATCATAATTATTTGCAATAATTTCTACAAATATTCACATAAACTATTTTTTTTTTCCTTTTGGAAATTTATTTTCAGATTAATTTTTATTTGTTTTTTTTATTCGAGTTAAAATATTTCTTTTCAATTTATGTAAAATAATAAAAAAAACTGATTACTATTTCAGCTACGAAACCGCCAATGGCATTAAAGGGGAAGAAACTGGTACCTTGAAAAAGGCCACATCACCTGACACGAGTGACGTTATAATTGCCCGTGGTTCCGTATCCTACACCTCACCCGAAGGCAACTTAATTACTTTGAATTATGCGGCTGATGATGAAAATGGTTTCCAACCACAAGGTGATCATTTACCTACACCACCACCAATTCCACCAGCAATCCAAAAAGCTTTAGACTACTTGTTAAGCTTGCCACCTTCCAAACGTCGTTAAGAACGACGAGTATCGAGTATCAAAACGAAAGAATAAAAGACAAACAAACTAAAACATGAATTGAAATAAAATGAGCAAGAATATGAAAAACGATTCGAAAATTACTATTCCATTTATAATTGAGCCTTAAGAAAATATATGAATCGAGGGTTAAATAAATTAAGAGAGATAAGAAATGTAAGAAAGTTAAAAATATAAGTATACCGCAAGAGAAACTAAATAAAAACAAAGCAAAACAAATAAAAACTTAATATCAAATAAGCATTTTCCGCACTTCTAACCTCTGAACTTCTACAACGGTTTCGAAAACTGTATTTAAAAAAAAAAATATAAAAGCAAACAACACTGACTGAATGAGCCATATAAAAACCAAATTGTATAAGAGTTTCCTTACTTATACCGAAACCCTTTCAACTCTCTCCTATATAAATAATAATCAATAAACTACTGCTGCCGTAAGATACTTTCTTTTATTAACTTTTATCATATTTTTTTCCACCAGACAAGAGAGCTTAACTACTCATTTTGATAAAATAACAAGGCTCGCTATAATAGCCAATAATGACATTTTTCTCTAATGTCTATTTGCCAAAACAAAATCATTTATGTTTTATTCTTTCATTTAACACTTCCCCACTTTCACTTAAAATTACCTCTTTTTTTTTTTTTGTTAGTCGCCGAAACTTTGCCATTTCGGTTTCATGTGATATCACTGCTTTTGTCGATACAAACTTTTAGAAAGAGAATGTCAAAGTTCTCCGAAGTAATTTTGTATCATTCAACAATTTCAATTAAAATAAAATATTAAAAGAAAGATAATCAAATTTCAGCATTGATGATGTATGTAAATATGAATATAGTTTTGTTAATTATTAACATATTAATTTTAAAACGATAATTATTTTGTCTGTTAAATGTATATCAATGTATGTTTTGTAAATAAAATATAAGAATGCAAATAAAGAATAAAAGATTCTTTACAAAAAGCTAAATATTATTTTGTTTTATTTTTAATTTTTATTAACAATTTTTTATTATTTGAAATCATTTTTAAACTAATCTACATTAATTTGTGCTAGATTCTTTTAAGCATAAATTCCTTTAAACAAAAATATTATGATATTCTCATAAAATATTTGTTATTCAAAAATTTAAATGTATTACTGTAGGGGAGGGCATATCCATATGGCCATTTCACTACTAGATTTTGCTCCAAATTTTGTACAGAAAACTAAAGAGTCTTACATCTCAAGCAAAAATTTTTTTTTTCAATAATTATTTATTGTATCTTCAAGAAACTGAACTAACAATAAGTTTTAAAATCTTAAATCCTAAAAAAAAGTTACATTAGTCCCGACCATGTCAGAACTAAACTTTTGGGTAAAAAAAATTGACATTAAAAAAAAAACTAAACAAATATTTCTAAGATGTGTCATCTGCAGGTAGCATTGAGAATTAAAGCTGCGGTATCCCTCTTTTTTAATCGGCTATGTCCACTATAATCCAAGATATTGCGAGCAAGGGGATTAGGATGGTCTTCAAGCTTCATTAAGTATTTGTCTGCGTATTTGATGATTTCTGTAGTCACCAGCGGTATGTCTAAATCACAATGTATGTTTGAATTTTGTGATGTACCATGGAGCGGAAGTTATTAACCGTAAAATTTTATTCTGTCCACGTTGAATTCTATCCACATTTGAAGCTGAGGCAGTGCCCCAAAGTTGGATTCCGTAAGACCATATTGGTTTCAAAATACTCTTGTAAATTAGAACTTTACAATCTAGGCTAAGTTTCGAGTTCCTGTCAATGAGCCAATGTAATTGTGTTAGCTTAAGTTTCATTTGTGTTAGCTTTGAGTCAATATGATTTTTCCATGTAAGGCGACGATCAAGATGTATACCAAGATATCTTACATAACTATGGTGAGGAACAATGTGATTATTGATTCGAACGGGTGAACAACTATCTCTTCGCAGGGTGAAGGTCACATGAATGCACCTTTGAACGTTCACTTTAATTCTCCATAATTTTAACCACAACTCCAACTGAGTTATATGTTGCTGAAGATTTATGGAGGCTTGATAGGAGTTTTCGTGCGAACTTAGACACGCTGTATCATCAGCAAACGTAGAAGTGTGGACAGTTTCACTTACAGGCATATCGCAGGTATATATCAAATATAAAACTGGTCCAAGAATGCTACCTTGTGGTACGCCTAAGGAAATTGGTTTGGATAAACTAACGAAGTCTCCTTTTCGTCCAATTATGTAGCTTTTCAGTAGGTTGCTTATATTACAAGGCAAGTGAGCGGTCAGTTTCAGAAATAGACCTTCATGCCAAACTTTGTCAAAAGCCTGAGAAACATCAATAGAAATAGCTGAACAATACTTCTTCTCTTCAAAAGTCCTTCTTATCACCTGAACCAATCTATGGGTTTGCTCAATTGTGCTATGTCTACTTCTAAAAGCAAATTGATGGTCTGGGATACACTCACTATCCCTTAGCATTGAAGACAATTTATTCATAAGCAACTTTTCAAAAACCTTTGAAATAGTCGATAATAGGCTTATGGGCCTATATGACTTGGCTTTGGTTAGGTCTTTACCCGGTTTTGGAATCATTTTAACTTTGGAAATCTTCCAGTGGTCAGGATAGTATTCAAGCCGCAAAATGGCTTGATTAAATCAAGCAAAATTGATTAAATAAGAATTATATTGAACCAACGTTTGCTGCGACAACAAGAAACCTTTATATCGCACTATACGAGTTGTTATAGATGACATTTCATCAGAGGAAGATCAAGATTAATTCAGGGGTACCGTTCTTTCTCCTAACCCATTGTTATTTTTCTAAATGACCTTTGTAAAAATTGCAGCTCAATATACTCTTTCGCTGATGACACTATCATTTGTGATTCGTATTCATTTAGTAATAGAACGAACTAATTGGGGGTGAGTTTCAAAAGGCAGAACGTTAATAATGTGCTGTAAAAGTGTTATTACCATACATGTTTTGGCTTTCGAGTGGATTTAACTTGTGCAAATTTTTTAAAGCATTCTTTTTTTAAAGACGAGTACTTTTGGATTTGCATCAAGTGATAAGGAAGAACTCGATAATAATGTTTCAGATGGAATGCAAAAAACGAAAAATGAGCCAGCTGTAAAAAAAACGAGGTCAATATCACTTTATAACACCGAAACTAGTCTCAGTTTAAGACAAATTTAAAATAAGCAATCGCTATTTTTATCGCTATGGTTATATGTTAGCTCAACAAGATATTGATTGGTTAGAGTCTTGTCTGCATAAGTTGTTTAAAACACATGTTAAATCGTGGCCATAAATCTTGCCAGAGCCACAGGCATTGACCATATTTTTAGCTTCTCTACCAATGTACATTCAAAACTGTGCGACATTTGTGTCACCTTTTCTGCCTGTTATCTGATTTTGCTTCATAAAGCCAACACATTTACACAGAAATTTAACGGATTGCAATTAAAAAATATGATAACAGTTTATACCACTTTTGCAATAACGGCGCATAAGCACTTCTATTTCTTTATCATGTCTGAATATTAGACATCGTACAATCTGATTTTAATTAATAAGACGTGTAACTTAAATCTGCATCTGTGAATATCAATAAATTTAATTTGCATAAATTTTTGGACTGCTTGTTGTCAATAGACGAATAACGTTAAATAATTTTCAAATTTTAACACCCACAGTCCATCACATAACCAGCAACACCTTCATTTTTTAATTAAATAACAAATTTTAAATAAATAACAGAAAAGTTAAATTTAATGGCAAAATATTGACATTTGGTACATGCATGAGAATTTTGGCTGTTAAAGATTACACTGTCACTCCATTTTGCCAAATCACCGCAGATTTTCGAAGGCCATCGCTATCACAAAATATTTAGCCTGTGTCAAGTTAAAAAAATGGCAGCTTCAAAAGTCATTAAATCAATCATTAAGTAGGCAGTATTGCCATATTAGGATATTTAACCCCAACTAAATTTAATTGGGACAAAAAAATTCTGTTTGAAGATCGCGAATTTTTCAGATTTTCAGTAATCTACATTATTGTTTAATTTTTTTGTTCAGTTTAAATATTTCAATTATTTTATTTACAAACTTTTTAGTACGGCAGTAAAAGCATTTCTTTAGTCAAAAATAAATTAATGATGTTTTGCAAACCTATTTGAAGCAATAAAGTTTGAATCATGCTAGTTGATTTTGGATGATGGAGGACGACATTTACCTATAGCTAAAAGAAGCTAAAGCGTTTTCTATCAAACCTTATTTGATGGAAATATCGGGTTTTTCAACAAGAATTTTGTTTTTCAATTGTGACAACACCAACAACGTATTCGTAGTAGATGCATTGGAAATTGTTACAAATAAATTCAATTTTACACGAAAATCACATTTAAATAATAAAAATTCACTGTGAAAATGATAGTTCTGTTCATGAAATTTTCGGACAACATAATCGTCTTTTTAAGACCGCTATTAAGACTCGATGCGATACGAACAAACCAACGTGTGTTCGGCCGGGTCGTTTAATTAAAAACATCTCAGTCGTGGCCACAGTGTTGAAGCAAATCCAACTTTTCAATTCCCCGATATTGTCAATGATTGGGGTCATCTAAAACCACCACATGGGGAATTTTGCCTAAGGATTTGACTTTGAAGCTTTACAAGTTTCAACTGGTGCAGGAAGTGAAGCCAAACGACCATTCACATCGTCGTAGATTCACTCAATTCATTCACGAACAACCGGCTGGTTTTTATGAAAGAATCATTTTTTCAGATAAAACCCATTTTCACTTGTCAGCTTATGTCAACATGCAAAATTGCCGCATTTGAGCTAATGAATGTCATAGAGCAATTATTGAGAAGCCTTTTCATGTTCAAGGTGTCACTATATGTTGAGCTATGTGGTCTGGTGGCGTGATTGGGCCGTTTTTTTTCGAAGATGAGAATGCGATAACGGTGAATGGATAACCCTATCGGGACGACGTGAATATTACAGTCAGGAGTTAAGTGGCCACGTTCGCCACCAGATGCCTTCGTTTTTTGTAACATTTCGTTTGGGGATTAAAAGATGAAGCAAAATTATTTTTTTTTGTTTGTTTTATATTTGAAAAGGAAAAATTTTATTTCATTGTACAACAATAATGAATTCATTTCGATTACAAAAATGTAGCGGAATTTAGTAGTATAGTGGATTTTAGTTTTGTAAATACTGAATGGAAGCGTTATACGTGTCCGCAAATTAACCGTTTCATTGAAGTGCTCTTTGGTAAACCACACTTTTCGTTTTTTGGTCTGACGTTCACACAAATAAAGCGGATGGTTTCCCAACTCGTGAACATGCAACGTATAGCTGCCCAAGTGAAAAACAATGATTTTCTAAATTTATTCCGCAAACACTAAGCGATTGACCTTCCTCATCGGTTATTTGCATGTCGGGATTATTCGTTCGAATGCGCAAGCGATGCTAGATATCTTCACATATATTGTCTTTGCTTTTGTTCCATAACTGAAATGGTTGTGAAGGGAAACATGTGGTGATGATAATAGCGAACAAAGTTCGTATTCGGTACGCATTTGATGAAACAACTGAACCCGCAAGTGTTAAATCCCAATGAGAATCGTTCTCCAGCAAAGCCAATAGTTGACATGCTTCTCGATATGTTTGGCATTGGTGACCATTCACAGTTTTCAAATGCGCAAATGATTTTTGTCCACGTACATTTACCAACAGCAGTCGCAAATAAAAACATTCATCATTTCTAGGATGAACAGTATACATGCGACCTAGTGCACGACGCCATCTACTTAAAATGAAGCGTACTTATTTTCGTGAGGGATACTCACACATCACGTACTGGTGCCGTTGTAGTACATGCTATGTATCGGAGATGGCGCTGTATGTGAAAAATGAATTTTCCTGTTTTCCTGCTTTTCTCTTGAAATTTTTCCTCACGGGGTCCGAGACCTTTCCAATGAATGTAAAATCGTGGAAATCGGTTCGTGCGTTCTGAAGTTATAGCGTCAGGAAGGAAAACACGACTTTTTTTATATAATAGATTAACGAACTTTTCCCTTCGCAATGCAATAAAATTTTAAACATCTTAATCTAAATTTTTTGTTTTCTTTTGTTTTAGAAAGCAAATTTCTTGTTGGAAAACCCTTTGCATAAACAAACAAACTGCTTCAAATAATGGGTTCGATCCAAACACCAAAGATTTTTGAACAACTCTTTGTAGAATGGAAAGAGCTGCTGAATGAAAAAGTAGAATTCTTGTTAACTCTAGTTTGTTTATTTACGATAAGATATAACTTTTCGACAATGAGAATTATTACAGATTTCTCAAACAACACCATTATTTTCACAAAAATACTTGGAGTTATAATAAACAAGCTTCTGGAGATTTTTTGGGATAAAAACTTTCAATTGAAACTATGACACATGTTCTGTAACACATACTCACTTCGCTATTATTCTGATATTGCGATCGCAAACCTTTAAGCCCTTCTGATTTTATAATCAGAAATCGTTGCCATTAAATCTGTTTAGTGCACATCACTGCTTTCGTTATACATCTCCGAGTATTTATTTTAAAACTAAAAGGTTTCAGGTTTTTTTTTAATAAAACAAATTATAAAAATAGATTTTAGAATTTGATGATAAAATAACATTTTTATAAAATCAGATTCCTGGTTGACCTGATGGTTTAATGGAGATGTAAATAATCCTTTTCTCTTATTTAGATGCTGCGTCAAAGGTCTTATTTTATCGTAACAAAAAAATGTTGGTTTTTCTTGCATTCTTATGTCTGTTTCCAGCAGTGGGTACGATTAAGTTGCCAAATATGTCTGATAAATATTATTGAAAGCAAAAATTAAAACGGGTTCAATATTTAAACATTTTTTTTTTGTTCTTGTTTTTTTAATTTATATTTATTCTAAAAATATGTTTATTTTCCAATTTATTAAAGAATTTTTAAATGTCGTTGTTGTTATTTTAGATAAAAAAAATCTAAATTTAAATGTGGTTCTATACTTCTTCTTCTACAAATGAAGAAACAAAAATGTATAAAAACTCAAAAATCAGTTTAAATCTTGTCATTCGTTATATTAACTTTTAAGTGTGATTTTAGTTGCTAGTTAAGCGGATAAACTTTTCTTTGAATCTTATTTGTGCAAATATAATTAATTTTATAAATAGCAGTAATTTTGTATTATAAAATAAATCTTTATTTTGTTAAAAAAGAATTTGTTTGATTAAAAATTTCTTAAAAATGAAATTGTTGTCAGTTTTGTGTGTGATTGTTGCTGTTGCATATGCCAAAGAAATTGAATTAATATCTCATGAAGCCGTGGTACGACATGATGGCAAATACCATTACCAGTAAGCATTTTATACAAAGTTTAAGAAAGAAGTTTATACCACAAACAAAAAAAGAAATAACCACAAGCTTCAACTTTTACGTGAAAGTGATTTTTAAAAGAGAAATGAAAATGCACTATTCGATTCTATTCTATTCTACGTATTTGCATAAAACATTTATCTAATGCTTATTTCTTTTAGTGTCGATATGGGTTAGATTAATAGTTTATACCTTCAATATTTTTAATGTTTACCTACAATATCTTTTGGTTCAAATAAATATAAACATCATAATTTTGGATGCAGTCGTTCTATAATGAAACAACATTAAATAGAAACAAATTCCTTTTGAATTGTAAAAATCTTGGAAACCACGTTACGATATAAAATTTGTTTACTAAAATTTTAAAAAATCGAGGTTTTTATTTTTCTACAACACTTCCATAAACGAACACAGTCAGTTAGAGTGGTGATTGCAAGAGATCATGTCTTTACAAAAAGAAAGAATCCCATGTTCCCTGGGGTCTACTTTTAAATCGATACCTTCAACTTAATTTGTTCAATTTGTAAAGAGCTTTTCGAAGTCAGATTTTAGAAAGATTCTCAAGTATGGTTCTGCTACAAAATTTTAGCCTTCATTCAAGGCCAAGATTTTTCGCCAAAACAAATTTGGAGAAGGAAAAAATCTTTAGAAAAATGTAAATCATCTAGGCTATATCTTAACTGGAGTGGAACGAATTTTCATGTTCATTTCGCCTAACTGAACAAAAACTAAAAACCAAATTCGAATAAGGCCACTAAGCCCACATAGAAGTATATGGAATTAACTGCCTTAATGATTTTTATATATACCCATTAGCAAATCGGTTAAAGCCATGGTTATTTTGCTTTTCAACTCGAAGTGTGATGCTCAAACAATAAATTTTTGAAAAAGTAAACGACAGTTTCGTTTTCATTTACTTATGGTTTTTAAAGTCGACATTTTTCAGAAACCTTTTTCGGATTCTGAAATTACAATATATAGTTTAATAAGACCAGACCTGATGCTTCTTCCTATTTTATCGCAGTACTTCAGAAAATAGTGTTGCAATTTGAATTTTTTTGAACGTATGCGAACTAATTGACATTAAGCGAAGTTCCGCCTGAAGTGCTATGAAAATTTTGTATCTTAAGGTTCATAACCTGAAAAAGAGCTGAAATAAAAAACACAAAAAAAAAATTAATTCTTAATATCAATTAAACTCTTTTTTGTGAAAAGGTAATTTTATGCGATTGATGTTTGAATAAAATATGACCTCAGCCGATGGCACGTAAATTACGAACTCTTGATATCCAATTATTACACTTTTATCGTTAAGATTTCGTCTGTCTTAAGACGTATATTGTTTTTTTTCTTAATTGTTTAATTTACTCTTGCTTACCGGTGTAAATAAGTAACTATCAATCTACTATCGATTATCGAATTAATTTGCAGGACCATTTCATTCTAGTAAATTAAAAGGTCTAAAAAAAGTTTGAGCAAATTGATTATATCGCTTCGTGTGTATCATTTGCTTTTTGACATCAAGATTAGTATCTGCCATTTAAGAGACGTGAAAACGATTAATTGATGATTTTCTTCACTTCAAGAACGAGAATTCTCTCTATTATATACCTATGCGGCCGAGGCCCTCGTTTGAGTTTGTGGGTCGGATCATACACAATAAACACAATGAATGGTCCAGTGAGTATGAATGCCGTCGTGTTCTTAATAATACCCCCCGGGGGCGCATATATGGTCTTTATGGAGAGCAACTATGTAGACCTGTGCAACTGGAAGAAAAAGGGAGCCCAGTCCCCTGAAGTCAGTAGGAGTACAACTGGAAACTCTTCTTTATTTCCACGGGAATCAGTAAGCCCCAGAGTTCCGTTATTTGTCTCTTTAGACATTTAACTGTTCTCTGGTTGGCTCCTATGTGGTTTCGCGGCCCCATAACAGACAGGTCAGTTTTATATGGTGGCCGGGTTCATCTCACTTTTAATAACACCTACCTGGTGAAATTTTCCCAGATCCAGTGAGCATGCAGCCCTGCTCTGGAATCTTTGAAGTTGCAACTAGAAAGTTCTGTTGCATAGAATCATAGCTTCGGCTTCCTAAGACAAGCATGACGTTCCAAATTATGCAGTGGTTTGATCCACCATCCGATTAAGGCTTCATAGCCAGGCGCAGATGTAAATTTAATCACACAGTTGTTCCTAATTATACCCCCCGGGGGCACATATATGGTCTTTATGGATAGCAACTATGTAGACCTGTGCAACTGGGGGAAAAAGAGAGCCTAGTCCTCTGAAGTCAGCAGGGGTACAACTGGAAACTCCACTTTATTTCTACAGGAATCAGTAAGCCCCAGAGTTCCGTTATTTATCTCTTTAGACATAACAGTCTATGGTTATATGGTGGCCGGGTTCATTTCACCTTTAATAACACCTACCTGGTGAAATTTTCCCAGATCCAGTGAGCATGCTAGACATGTGTTCTGGACAGGAGTTGGATAGTCTCCAACTCTTCAGCAAGGAGTGATTATTTGCAGCCCTGCTTTGGAATCATCGAAGTTGCAACTAGAAAGTTCTGTTGCATAGAATTATAGCTTCGGCTTTCTAGGACGAGCATGACGTTCCAAATCATGCAGTGGTTAGATCCACCATCTGATTAAGGCTTAATGGCCAGGAGCGGATGTAAATCGAATCACACAGTTGTTCTTAATTATATTAAGGTTCATGCATTCTGCACCAGGAGTTGCATAGTCTCCAACTCTTTAGCAAGCAGTGAAGGCCTTGTCCGGGCTTTTGAAGTTGCAACTAGGAGTGATGCGAGGATATACGTATCCGAAGGCCTTATAGGGCGAGGATGACGCTGCATTTCATCCAGAGTGGTAATGATCCACCATCTGATTAAGGCTTGCGGCCAGGTGCAGATGTAAATCTTATCACGTCATACCTATTCGGCCAAGCGTTAGCCTGAAGGTTTTAACAATTTTTTCGATTTGAATCATAAGCGGCCAACCCGCTATAAAAAGCCATTATACATAAGAACGCACATTAGTAAAGTACAAAGTGCTACTAAACCAGTGTTATTAGACTACGCTTTATGACATATGTAATTTTATTCGCCACCTTTTCTGCATTTCAAAGTCGTTTTATATTCCATATTTCATTCAAATGTGTTGTAGACAGATGAAAGATTGGATAGACCAAATTATCCTTTCAACTAGCAGCTTCTTTTAAGCAATAGTATTTTATAAAAGAAAAACTTATGAACTCTTACTATGAGCATACAAGTCGACCTATTTAAAGAAATCATTCGTCAGCACACATTTGTTAATGGCAATACTCTCCTATAGACTTAGTCTGTCATTTATAGGAAATACAAATCGACATGTTTCGAAGTTTAACAAAAAGGCCGTTAGCAAAAGTAATGTGGAAGAAATTACCTCCATCAATAATCAAATTTGTGGCATGATTACAGGAAAACTACAAAACTGTTGTAACTACTTCAGAAACAAAGTAGCAGGGCAGTTTTTTTGGCAATTCAGGTCTGAACACACTTTTCACGTTGTGGTAATAATGGAACAAATTCGTTTAACCAGGCTTTAATATGTTTGGCATTAAAGGGAGCCTAGGAATCTCTATCCAGCAAGGGATATCATAATTTGAATATTAGAACCCAAGTGAGTGTCCTTTTACCTTAGCCTCGTTTGGGTATTATTAAAATTACAATATCACTTTTCCAAGAGACATTAAAAGGCCGTCAGCATTTTAATAAAAATTAAGAAGCGTTTAGAGATCCAAAGGATCACAGTATTTGAGGTTTAATTTTGCTTAGTTGTGGTAAAACTTCTTGTTTATATCAATGGCGAAGGAAAAATTCTCTGAAGCCCGGACAACAGTAAATTGCTTTTGTACAATTACTTGCAAATAACTCACTTATAGGTTAGCTGCATCAACCGATTCAGTTAATATAATTTTAAAAATGTCCAGCAATTCTTAGTTCTCCAGCTAAAGATTGCTGCTTGCTTGGTATCTTTAACAAAATGTTTGAAAAATTATTTTAATTTTTTTATATAAAAATCAGATCGACATTATCCTATATAAACAAATTTTATAGTTATAATAATGAGCAAATATTATGACTTTAACATGTTCTGACATGTTTCCCTACAAACTCCAAAAAGAAATTAAATATAAAAAAATTTATTATACTTGTTAAATTTTTCATTTTCGGAAGGGCAGGTCAAGTATATGAGGCTTTTTAATCACTGAATTTTGTTGCTATTATCTGATAGGTATATTGCTAACATATTAGAATGATTACTTAGTCTATTTAGGTATCTTTGATTGAAGTTATTATTCTCATCTTCGATCCCTGAAAGTCGAAAATCTCTGTGTATGTTTTTGATGCTAATAAGCCATGGCGCATTTGCTAAAACTCTGAGGATTATTGACTTACTCAACGTTAGAAATACTTGTACTTCCCCAAAGTTGGATGCTGTGTGTCCATATCAGTTTTGGTATTGTTTTATATTAGGAGATTAGGACCAACAACCAAAACATTGATCTTGTTTTTAAATTGAGTTACTGACTTACTATTGCAACTTGGTATAATTGTGTCGTCTAAATAAGCAGGCGACAAGTCATTTTTATCTCACTGCAAATGTAACAAGAACGGACCTTGCCATATTAACTCTGAGATCCAATTTTTTACTTCAATCTTTTTTTTTTTTTTTTTTTTTGCATCATAATATTATTTATTGAATCTTCTAAATTAATAGAACTAACAATAAGTATATAAATCTTAAATCTAAAAGTAAAAATTATCTTTATGTCTAGCCAATGCCAGCCAAAAAGTTTTAGTTAACAAGAAATAAAAAATAAAAAGGAAAACACTATAAATTACTTATACTAATAGCCCTAACGTCTCTCCTCTTCAGACGATTGTAGCCTCTATCATTTAATATATCACGTGCCAAAATATTTGGATGAAATTCCAGTTTTCTCAAATATTTGGATGCGTACTTCTGTATTTCCTTTCTTACAGAGGGCACTTTCACATCCTTGTGAATGTTTGAATTTTTCACATACCATGGGGCAGCAGTTATGAGTCTGAGGATTTTGTTCTGGCTTCTTTGTATCCGTTCGACATTTGACACTGAGGCAGTGCCCCACATTTGAATTCCATAGCTCCATATTGGCTTTAGAATAGACTTGAAGATCAAAAGTTTGCAGTCCAGACTGAGAACAGAATTCCGACCAATTAGCCAGTTTAATTGAACAGTTTTAAGTCTTATTTGCATAAGTTTAGCTTCTATGTGGTGCTTCCATGTTAGACGCCTGTTAAGGTGCATACCGAGGTACTTGGCGACCGAACGTTGAGGTATTGTCCGATTATTTATTGTGATAGGTGGGCATGTACTCCTGCGTAATGTAAAAGTAATATGAATGCACTTCTGCTCATTAATTTTTATTCGCCATTTTCTTAACCATTTTTCGACTTGGAACACATGACTTTGAAGACGTAGTGAAGCTTCGTGTGGGTCTGCATGAACACAAAGCAGGGCAGTATCATCAGCAAATGTTGAAACGTGAACGTCATCCCGTGTAGGCATATCTGAGGTATATAATACATACAAAATCGGACCCAAGATGCTCCCTTGAGGAACTCCGGCTCTAATTGGCTGTGGTGGGCTCAAAAACTCCTCGTGCTTTACAACAAATAAACGGCTACTCAAGTAGCTTTCCAGTAATGTGGAAATAGTTTGAGGCAAATTCTGCCTTAGTTTATGAATTAAGCCCTCGTGCCAAACTTTATCGAAGGCCTGGGAAACATCAATAAAGAGAGCAGAACAGTAATGTTTATTTTCAAAGGTTTGTTTAACAGCATTAACAAGTCTATGCGTTTGCTCTATTGTGCTATGCTTTTTCCTAAATCCAAACTGGTGATCCGGTATACACTTCTTTTCGATCAATATGGGATACATTCTATTTACTAAAAGTTTCTCGAACAGTTTAGATAAATTGGACAGCAAGCTTATTGGCCTGTAAGAATCTATTTTAGAATGATCCTTGCCTGGCTTGGGAATCATTATCACCTTCGAAATCTTCCACTTCTGAGGGTAAAAACTGAGGCGCAAAATGGCGTTATATATAAACAATAAGATTCTCACCGCTACATTTGGTAGCTCCAGAAGCATCCTATTACTAACTTTATCAATACCAGGTGATTTTTTAAGTTTTAAGCCGGCGATAGCCTTTCTCAACTCTTGTACTTCCAGTCTCAAAGGCACAGCTTCTATAGGTGTTATTTCAGGTAACACTATAGGGTCTGTCGATAAATTAGAAGAAAATACTTTTAGGAGGTGTTTGGAAAACAGATAAGCTTTTTCCTCGTTGCTTCTTGCCCAATCACCGCTTGGGGTACGCAGTGGCGACTGGCGTAAAGTTGGTCGCTTAATGTTTTTTGTTGCGCGCCACAGAGAGTAGTCTGAATGCGAGGTTGCATCAAGATTTTCCAAGTATTTGTTAAGTGAAGCAATTCTTTGCACTTCAAGTAAATCACGAAGCTGTTTGGTACACTCTTTCAGCCTGTTTCTTAGTTGGGGTGATCTACACGCCTGCCACTCTCTACGGATTCTCCTTTTCTCTAGGAGGAGTTGTTGTACATCTACTGAATATATTCTGCTGTATCTTTTTATCGGAGCATTTGTGGTTGCGTGAACTGTGGCTAGTCTGATTTCTTCATTAAAGTCGTCAATAGCTTTTTCCACTTCTCCTGAAGTACGCAGCGGTATATTTTCCGAACAATGAGAGCTTAGATATTTTCTAAATTTAAGCCAATTAATATGAGTCTTAGTTGCCAATGCAGATCGATTTTCAGAATCCAACGGGTTCCATAACGCAACAATAGAAGGTGTGTGGTCGGAGGATAAGTCTAATGAAGACTCTACATTCGTAAACTCACCTGGTACATTTTTTGCGACTCCAAAGTAAATGACGTCAGGGATTTTTTGCCTGTCGGTGGGCCAATAAGTTGGCCTTCCGCTAGAAATTACAGTTAGCTTTAGCCTCGAAATTACATTAAACAATGTGCGACCCTTCGGGGTTGTCAGACGTGAGCCCCAGTGGATATGCTTCGCGTTATAGTCGCCAGCAGCCAAAAAGTGAGGACCTAAAGATTTATAGAACCCGCAAAATTGATCCTCTGTGATTGGAAAACTCGGTGGACAATACACAGACGAAATCACTAAATTGCTATTGTTCTCTAAAAGACAAATAGTTGTCGCTTGTAAATATCCCGAGCAAAATTCGTCCATTACATGGTGTTTGAGTCGGGCCTTCACTAGGATAGCTGACCCGCCACAAGCTCTTCCACGAGGGTCCTTGGTGTCATAAAAGGTATAACCATTAATTTTAAAAATACTTCTGGCTGTTAGATGGGTTTCGGAAATTAGCATTACGTCAATATTCTGCACCTTCATGAATAGTTCAAGCTCGTTCTTATGTGAGCGGATGCCGTTGGCGTTCCAAAAACATACTCTTAGGCAGTTCATGGTTTATTGACGACTGCCCTTAATAATTCGGACTGCATCTGCAGCATTTGCATCATCTGTTGCATCATAACTGTAATGTTGTTGGTGAAATTATTTACCGTTTGAACTAATGTCTCTATAGTTGCCTCGAGACTAGTTGTGTTACGTGAAACTGGGACCTCCTCCCTAGGCTTTAAACTAGTATTTGCTGTGGACGTGTTTTGAGAAGAGCCATGTCTGGACTTCAAAATGTTGGCATACGAGAATTGGTGACCTAAGGATGCGACCGGCTGAGGTTGGCTTAACTGGGGAAAGTTTTGCTCTGTTGCAATTTTGGTTTGGGTAGTAATAGCAATAGAAGGGCTGGCTTTCATTATTTTACGGTTGGCCAAGTAGACTCGGCATCCTCTGTAGTTTGCTGTATGATTTTCACCGCAGTTACCACATTTTCTAATTGACGCATTGTTTTTTGGCTTGTTACATTGTGCCGTGGCATGAAGCTCGCCACACACCACACATACGGGAGTCAATTTGCAGTATCTTTTGGTATGACCAAATTCCTGGCAGTTTCTGCATTGGGCTGGGCCAGACCGTTTGAGAGGCTCTTCTACAGTCACCTTACGATGTAAAACGTATTTTACGTTATAAATAGGGTGAATTTCATTTTTCTTCAATCTAATATCACCAGGTTCCAATTCGACATGAAATATTGGTTGAGGTACACGTTCCCGATTTTTTATGTTGAACACATTTTTAATTTTAAAACCGCTTCCCTGTAAGAATCCTTTGACGTCCTCAGGATCAACACATGAGTCAATCCCCTTAATAACGACCTGAAGTCCCTTGCTACTTTTCAACTGGTAGGTGTAAAAATTTTTTTTAGCTTTGTCAAATTCCGAAACCAATTTGCGGTAATCATTTTCGTTTTGCACCTGGATTTTCGTTTGGTTGATATTACCCTGCTTGATGGGTATAACGTAGAAAGCGTCTGCTCCAATCAATGAAATTAAACTCTTTACCAGTTCGTTTGAATTCTTTTCTCTCAAGAAAAGAGGAGGGGGTTTGAATGACCTGGGAGGTGTTGTAGTTTCGATGACTTCACTATCCAAAATTGAAAAGCGGTTTTTAGAAGCCGTGCCATCAGTTCCAGAATCCCTGGGAAATTTTGAGGTCAATTCAACTCTAGACGATTTAGGGCTGCGTTTGCGCTTTGTGACTGTTATATAGCGGTCCATTCCTGTTTGAATTTTATATGGCTCGTCACAGGTAGTTGCTGGAGTTATTTGGGGTAACGCTTCCGTCGAAGCCTTATTTCCGCTATTAATTGCTGTTTTTCCTAGTGAAGATATCACCGTAGAACTTGTTTCATTCGGTAAAATTATATCATTCAATGAATGAGTACGAGAACGAAATACCGGTTTCGCGGTTAAATATAAATTATTACTAATACTAGGCTTATTAATTTCTGGCTCTTCAGCGGTTAATGTAATATAAGCATTTCTGGCCTTTACATTTGCTTTATTGCTTTCACTTGGATGACTCATCCACTAAGAATGTCAATGAAATGAACAAATATAAGTATAAAATTCAAGCCTTCTATGCGCTTCTCAAGAAGGTAACGTATATCGGTTTCTTTAAAGACAAAAGTTTTCCTTCTCTTTTCAAATGCTATCTGTCACACACAATCGTTCGAAAAAAAAACACTTATAAACAACTTATTGCGGATTTGCCGTACACGAGAAAATACAACCACTCGCACCGGCGTCACTTTCACTTCAATCTTGAAGAAAATTTATTTGATTTTACAGCAACTCCGAAGCTATAGCAGTTAATTTATTTATAGTTAATATAGCAGTATCGTGTGCATACGTATCTAAATTTAAAATTTTTGCCATATCTGCTGTAAAAATTGTATACAATACTAGGCAGTGTGTTGTGGAAAATACAAGGCAGTGTTCTGGGACCAGTAATGTAAACAATTTTTACAGACAGTTTAAAATTTAGATACGTACGCACATAATACTACTTTATTAGCCATAAATAAATCAACTGCTATAGCAAGATTGAATTAAAAAATGAAATCTCAGAGTTAATAATTAAATTTAATTTAATTTTAATTTATGCTTACAAAAAAGAATCTATATTGAATATATGTTTTTACTGACGTTGGGATGAGGTTTACAGAAGTCCCTTATGCCAAACTCAACCAAAAGCCTGTTAAACATCTAAAAATACTGCAGAACAATAAAATTTTATTTCTTGACAATTGTGCTTGGTTTAAGAATTTTTATTTTTATTCCCAGAAATTACACTTGAGCTGCCAGTACGACCATTTCGTTCATTTCAATGCTTCATAATACACGACATTTCTCGTTTTATTATTAGGCGCGAAAACAAACAATGCTTTTCCAAATAACAAAATGTTAAATCCCATATAAAAACACAATTTAACCTTTTTACGAGTTTTTAAATTTTCCAAGCAACTGCCCAATTTTTTAAAAAACATTTTCCGACTATTACACACATTTCACAAAATTAGCGAAATCGATCAAGCCGTTCTCAATTTATGCGCTCAACAACAGAACACCATTTCATTTTTATTTACATAGATGTGATTGTTGAGTGATGATTCCGCTAATATGTGAAACGTAGATTTTTTGGCGAATTTAGGATTTTTATTTAGGATTGTATTTAGCATGCAGTTTGTAATCAAAATTGCAGTATTTGCAGAATTTATATATTTTTAGTTTCTTTTTTTTTAGACTTAAAATTTTTCGTGAAATTTGATTTCTTGAGAATATTTTTTTTTTGTTAATTTTTCTTTTAGTTTTCACTAATCAGTTTTAATGTTTTAGCTAATTTTCAGTAGCATAGTGGAATGTTGTTTTTTTTGTTTGTTTTGCTGTAATTTTGGTCAAAATATACTTTGGTGTAATTTCGAATTTTTGGTAATTCTATGATTTTTGTAACTTTTTTCGCTTTTCAGAATAAACAAAGAAATAAATAAGGATAAATAAAAACAAAAACAGCAACATGGAAAAGTGTGAAAAATAAATTTACTTGTGATTATTTCAACACCGACCATTATTTTGTAAAGTTCGAATTTAATTTTAATTTTAGAATGAAAAACAAAAAAGTTTTTTAAGTTTTAGAACATTTGTTTATTGTGGGATTTCGGTTGACAAATATTTGTTTAAGTTAATTCCTTTTTTCTTTTTTCTTTTTGAGTTCCCGGGGGATCAGTGACCCGCAGAGTTCATTATTTGTCTCTTTAGACATTTAATAGTTCTCCGACTGATCACTGAGGTTGGCCCCTATATGGGAGTATCGTGGTGGTTGTGGTTTCGCGGCCCCATAACAGTATAATGGTTATTATGGTGGCCAGGGTCATCTCGCTGATAATGACATGCAAAGTGAATGATCCAGTCCAGTGAGCATGCTAGACATGTGTTCTGGACAGGAGTAGGAAAGTCTCCAACTCTTTAGCAAGGTGTGATGGTTTGCAGCCCTGCCCTGGAATCATTAAAGTTGCAATTAGGTGGTTCTGTTGCTTAGAATTATGTCTTCGGCTTCCTAGAACGCATGTATGACGTTCCAAATTATACAATTGTGGTTTGTCCACCATCTGATTAAGACTACATAGCCAGGCGCGGATGTAAAAAAAATCACACTCTGTCCCTCAGTATCACCCCCCGGGGGCACATTTATCGGTCTTTATAGAATACTTGACTATCTAGACCTGTGCTGCTGGGGGTATAAGGGAGCCCAGTCCCCTGAAGGCAAGCAGGGAGTCAACTGGAAGCTCCACGTTATTTCCACGGGAATCAATAAGCCCCAGAGTTTCCGCTTGTTGTCTCTTTATACTTTTAGCTGTTTCTCTGACTGATTATTGAGATTGGCCCTTCGGGAATATCGTTGTGATTGTGGTTTTGCGGCCACAAGCATGAACTGATTATGGTGGCCAGCATCATCTGGCCTTTAATCACACCAACAGGTGAATGATCCGGATCCAGTGAGCATCCTAGTCATGTGATCTGGACCAGGAGTTGGATAGTGCAACCCTGCTTTCGAACCGCTGAAATTGCAACTAGGAAAGACCTGTTGTTAGAATTAGTCCTCGGCTTTCTAGGGCGTGATTGACGTTGCTTTTCATTCCCAGTGGTTTGACCACCATCTGATTAAGTCTTACGGCAAGGTGCAGATATAAATCTTATCAGGAAATGTCCTTCAGTATCATTAAATGGCACGGAACTGCCACAATTGACCAACGTAATTTACCTAGGACTTTATCTAGGCAGAAGACTAACATGGAGGGAATATATTAAAAGAAAACGTTTACAAATCAACAGCACATTCAAAAAATGTAGTGGCTTTTGTTACCCCAATCACAAATAAATAACATCAAAATAATATATAAAACTATCATTAAACCGTTCTGGAGATGTATGGATTTCAACTGTGGCGAACAACAAAGATATCGAAAACGTTGAAAGTACTTACAAATGCTTCACGGTTTGTGAAAAATTTGTGAAAATAAACACCGTGCCCTAGGAATTCTCAAACTTAAGGAAGAAATTGTTTAGTTCTCCAATAGATTTTTGCAAAGACTGAGTAAACATTTTAATCTGCTTGATATTAATCTTTGAAATGATAGTAATGAAGTAAAAAGATTAAAAAGACATCACATACTAGAAATTTCTTTTCAAAATTATAACATGGTTTTATTTTTTATTATATTATATACATTAAGATTGTATATATGTAAAAAAAGTGGTACGTTTTCTTATTGTTGAGTTCATTAGAGAATAATGAGGTAACTTACTTCTAATTTCATTAGAAAACAAATCAAAAAAATCCCAAATGATGCCATTTAACGACATAGTGAGTTATCGAAAATAAAAATAATAATTTATTTTTAAATAAAAATAAGAACGACTAATTAATTAAAAAATTAAAAAGAGATCAAAGAAAATTAAAATTATAATAGTTTTATTTATTTTTATGATTTTTTAGTTACGAAATAGCGGATGGTTCCAGAGCCATACAAGATGGGTATCTGAAACAAGTCGATGATAAACACGATGGAGAAGCTATTGAAGGTAAATTTGCATTTTTTGCAGATGATGGTAAGGAATATGCCATCGCATATACAGCTGATGAAAATGGTTTTCGTCCAGTCGGTGATCATTTGCCAACTCCTCCACCGGTACCTGAGTCAGTGATCAAGACATTAAAATATCTTGCTGAACATCCATATCATCAGCCCGAAGGAAGAAAGTATTAAAGCAAAACATTAAAAGAAAAAATATTTATTTTTAGGCAGAAACCTTATTGTGATTTATGATATAATTTTGTTGTTAAATAATAATAAAAAAAACTCAAAGATTTGCGTGATTGTTAAGCAAAAAGCATAAGTGATAATAAAAAATTAATTTGTTAAAATATTTAAATAACTGTGATGAATTTATTGCCAACAAAAAAAAAGAGCAAAAAAAAACAGAAAAATTATTGTCTTGTTTCTATTTCATAGATTTCTTTAAAAAATACCTCACGTTTCGTTTGAAAGAATAATAGAATATTCAATATGACCAAAAGTTTATTCACCTGCCAATAAATTCAACACTTTAAACAATGAAATCAAACTAGAAAATATTATAATTTTTAGACAAGTGTCTGTCTCTCTTTTAATAACTTTTGAATTGGAATTTGTTCAGTTCATTAAGTGAAATTATAAAAAAAATATTTAAATTCGTCACATATATCTGTTACATTCGCAATTGGAAGTTATTATTTAATTATTTCTTTATTATACACCGTTATATGCCTATTTTAATTAATGCAGAAAATTTTAATTTAATATACACTAACCTCAACATTTCCCTACACATTTGCCTTTTCATATTTGAATATTGTAAAATGTATTTAATAAATATCTGCTTGCATGTCCCTCCTTGAAAAATAGATGTTTAACACAAAGTTTAGAAACAGCCAAACCAAAAAAAAAACTTCTGATATCGCTTAAAAAAATGAAAATTCTTTTGGAGAAAAAAACGTCGCAAAATTCGCTTAAAGGTTCCAACAAAACCATTAAAGTGGAAATTTTACACAAAAATTTGACTTAAAAAACGATATCAACCTCATGAAAAGGCCTAAAAGCTTAACAGGTATCGCAGAGTATCATTAAATTAAATATATAAAATCGTCAAAATCAATACAACTAAACAAGAAAAAACAGCTTAAAAAACGAACTACAATTTAAAAAGAAAAGACAAAAAAAAATTGCTGAATTCTCCATAAGATCTATAGTTGTGAAAAATAAAGTCAATTGTAGCACGTGCTGTGTGACATGTTGCGCCATCTTATTGAAACCACAGCACATCATTACTGTCATTCACACATCATGGTTGTTGATGAACAAAAAACTCAATAATTATGGCTCTTTAGTGGTCACTGTTGACTATAAGGTTCTGACCAGCAATCTAGTACCATGATTCTACTAGCCCATAAAACACCCCAAAAAGTTACTTTTGCTGCATATAACAGTGTCTCAAAACACTCTTGAGAATTATCGTCACTTAAACAGAAGTGAGCTTTATCGCTTCATTGCGTAGTGCGCAATACGCACCATGACTTTTAAAATAAATTTGCACAATTTGGGGACGTAGTTCAGGCATTATTTTATTCTTGTTGAAATGCCTAAGCAAACTAAATATAAATATAGGACTACCAGCACTCATTGGGCACAACCGAAAATACTCAAAGAAAGCATACAAATGAGACCCATTGTAAACTACATTGTCGCAGCAGTATATTACCTGGCTGAACACTTCGCCGGTCTACGTAATACACAAGAGTTTGTCGAAAAACTTAAAAGCATCAAGATAACCGAAAACACGTGACTCGACTTTGAAATCAAAGATCTATATAACTTAGTGCCAAGACAAGAAACCTTAGTTATCCCAGCAACCAACACATCACCGAAATTAGATTTAAAACCAGTTTTAAAAATTACCTGCGCACAGTGGACCATTTTACGAGAAGGTGGCCAAAAGTCCTTATTTTTATGGTCCCCAAATGTAACATTTTAAAGTTCATTCTAAAGTAGATACTGGTGTACCTCGGGAGCCAAAAAAATAAAACTTTATTTTAACTATATCACAGGGTGATTCAAAATGAGCATTTTGTTAAAATAAGAAATTTCTTAGTAAATGTTTGATGTTTAAACATCTATAACTTTTTCGCTATACAAGATTTTTTAACGAAACAAACTGTGTAAAATAGCGTAATTATAAAATTAGCTCCTAGTATAAGAAAACTGAAATGTTTTTGATTAATTTTTAGAAATTATTTTTAATAGAGCATAACTTCTAAAGTTTATTAGGGAATGTAAAAGCATTAGCACTGTGTCATAGCCCTAAATGTCCTCTACACGCTTATACCCCATTGTATACCCGGCGCGATCCGACCGTGAGCAACAGAACAATTTTTTTGACACAAGGTCGAACATTTTTTGCAAAATGGAATTAAAACTTTTTTTGTGTTTTGCTATTTTCTATTTGCTATTTTATTTATTTTTCAAAGCGCCTTTATGAGAGACGTTGTTTAGATGTATATGCATATTTTCAGAAAGAAAACAACGATTTTTAGTCTATTTCAAAATCATACACAGTTGGCCACAAAAATATTTTGCCTACTTAAAATAACGTAAATTGATATAATTTAGAAGGTCGCAAAAGTACTGTTAGCGCGACTTCCAAAGGCCACTTGAATCAGATGGTATCACCGATTTTATTTCGGTGTAGCATCGGCTCTGATTCCCTGTTGTGTTGCCGCCTTCGCCATTTTCTTTTTTTGATATACATAGTAAAAGTTTCCACAATTTCCTTGCTAAAAGGAATTTTAATAAACTAATATTTCATAATAATCAAGTTTTGTTGTGTTTATTATTTATTTAAAATCCAGAATAAATTGTTGGGCCTGGTCGACTGCCTTTTCAACAAGTACTTTGCTTTTTAAATTGATTTGCACTGATTGTAGAATGGTATGGAAAAATGAAATACCCTCGTTAATAAAATATGGCAGAGCATTAAAATTTACTTTCAAAAAAGAACAAAAAATGTCATAACTGAAGAATTCCGAAGTATAAAAATGAAATTAAAGACCTTCAACCTGTAATATTTACTGTTGATGAACAGAAAATCGAATTAAATATTACAATGTATCTTACAATGATTGATGGAAAAGTTGCACAAGCTTTAACTGATACAAACGCATCATCAAGCTGCATTATATTCCAAAGGACATCAAGTCAATTAAGCCATCCAGTTCCAGAAGATAACACTTTTAGGGCAGCATACGAATTTGGATTGTCGCCTCTTCATACTAGAATACGTTTTATGGAGCATATTCTTAAATTGGATTTTGATTTGGAAAATAAGGAAAACGAATAAAAAAGAAACCAAAAAAAAAAACTAATTCAAGAAAAGTATTTAGAACAAGGCCTAATCATCGATCAGACATAGCACGAAGGGAACACAAATGATGGAAACACTGCAAGAAACTGCAGCATCTATCACAGGAGTAGATATGGAACTAATAAGGACATTCAGTATTATTTTACAAGTTCTAACATGCAGCCGAAAGATAAATGCAAAAAAATTTGGAGAGTGCGCTAAAAATACAGCTATACTTTACAACAAAAAAAAAATATTCCTGTAGATATATGCCATGAACAGTTCATGAAAATTTGTACCATGGGGAACAAATAATTCAATACAATATGCTATCCGTAGGAGATCTATCTAAAGAAGCACACGAAAAACGAAACAAAGAGTATAGATTCTGTCGCGAGCATAACACAAGAACAATGTGTAGATATTGAACTAATGAAGACTTGATTGTTATTTTATTATGCACATTAGATCCCTATATATGCAATATCCCAGAAATATGGAAAACTACTTCTATTGAACTAGACGTAGAAGCTAAACTGCTTCTAAAAGATGAAAATCAGAAAGAAATATTTACTAAAATTTTTTAGTAAATAGTAATTTTTCGAAACACAAGAGATATCTGTATGTATTTCATCCTTTTTTTTTGTACATTAATAAAATATTAATATCTTTACAATATAAGTTTACACATACGAGTAGTATTAATGTTTATTTTGGATTCAAATACCTCCTTATCTAAAGTACCAATTAATATACTTTTTATATTTGCTACTTAATGAGATAATTTTTAACAAAAATTGTTTCAAAAAACCAACCTTTGGCTTTCGTACTAAAAATTTCATGGGGCCCAAGCTTGGTCCTATCTGACCAAATTTAAGTTTTCAATAAGTATAAGTTCTAAATGTGAATCAAAATATAAGATTTTATGTAAAACAAACTCTTTGAACAAGTTTTAATACTTTACCTGCGTACCAAAAATCAGCTAAAATTTAGAATGTATTTTTAATCCTATCACAACTATTTTTCTAACCGGTCGTTTTTATACCTTAGACGAAAGCCTATGCTCTCACCTAGTAGACAAAAAAAAACCGCGTATCAAAATTACCATCCGTTCAAAAGTTATATATTTTTGACCGCCTTCTCGTAAAATGGTCCACTGTGCGGCGGACTCGGCATGGGACACCCAACATCAGTTATCTTCATACAAATTTTTATGCAACATCTGGAATTACTACACATAAAAACACTAATGAAAAAACACAGAATAACTCATTACGTAAATGACATCATATGCATCTTCGAACAAAGCAACACCGAACAAATTCTAACTTAAAGACTTAAACACAATCCAAAATTGTATATTACATACATAATGGTAAAAGAACAAGACATAAATTTTCATTATCTTGACTCAATAACATAAGGAACTGACCGTATAACATTGGACGTTTAAAGAAAGCCAACTACAACACTACCATCCACATACCTCGAACCATCCTAGTCAACATAAACTAGCAGCATTAAGAGATATGATACACAGACTTAAGATAATCCCACTTACTCCAGATAAGTACAATAAAGAACTCGATACAACTTACACCATAGCTTTAAATAACGGCTACAAACTCACTACTATCTACAAAACAACACTCAAAATAGGAATAAAGACAACCAAGAGGCAACGTATACAACACGATATAGATTAACTAACCATTTTCAAAAAGCAGATTTAATCACGACATTAAAAACCGGCAACAGTCTGAGACATCGACAGAAATAACTGACAAATTTAGTTCCAGCGGAGTGTACAAATTTACTTTTGCCTGCAAACGTACTTATGTATGACAAATGCGACGATCCCTAAACACAAGATTTCTAACATTACTACATCTTAGCAAAAGAGGCTGAAAACTAGATATTCTTGAAACATGGAAACCTACAAAACAAAAACTTTTAACAGTGACATTATAAACGTACAGGTAAACAGAACCTCAGACACAATTTTTACACCACTAAAATTGCTCATACACTCGAACAAACGAAAAACACCCTTAGACGGACACACATACCAGAATAATAATAAGAGACGGAATGGTGGGCATTCTACCTACATGAGTCGATACGACCTTAAACGCGAACACTGACTCACTAGTCAGGTTAGAACGCGGCTTAAGAATAAAGTCATCACATCGATAGAGCTCGCCGTTGATATTGAACAAACAGCCAGCAAAGAAGGAAAGGAGATAGTGTAGCTGTACTATAAGCTAAACCGCTTATAGTAGATCTACATATTCTTCCGTATTCTACTCGTTGCAAACCATTTTCAATCAGATTAAAGAATTGCCATTAGAGGCATTAAAATTTTACGTATCCGATAAGCATGCTAAAAGCCAGCTAACTGGCCCCCGGGGGCACATATATATGGTCTTTATAGAACTTCGACTATCTAGACACAGTGCAGTCCCCTGAAGTCAGCAGGGGTACAGATGTGATACAGATTTCTGTGGTTACCTGCCGAGACGGCCTAATACCACAGTGGTCTCACCACCGAGTGAATACAATGCGTCCACGTTTTTGGTCATGATGTCCACCTTGGGTGAGGTGCGGAGCCTTTCTATACTCCTACCGATCTTTGGGTCACGGCATCCCTGTGGCAATGCAATTCCACAAGAGCTAATACGCTCATCCCGCGATATGGGTAAAAACCACAGCCACCACGAAGCTCCCGAAGGGCCACACCAACTGCCAGGCTGAAACCGAAGTTTCAGGGGCACCTGCCACCCGTGGTACCAGTTTATAGTATCCGGTCAAACTGTTACCACCAGCCGAGTTCCAAATAACTCCAACCAGTGGCCTCACACACCATTCACACCACAAACACACCAGTACCCATTTTGGTACTCATTCACACGCCTTTCACTCAAGGCAGGATAAGACCATTGGCCGATAAAACAAGCCAAGGACCCCATCCTGCCCTTTCCACAATAATAACTAATCTACTACGCACAACATAAAACTATCTACGACCGGACTCTTCCAGGATGTTGCCTACTGCAAGCCCGAGTACTGCAGCAACCTCCGTCCTTAGGCCCAAAGACCTAGGGGAAGAGATTGTCGCAAAACTCTAGCGGCAGCGCGAACTCCCAAATTAGTACGGAAAGTACCACCCCCTCCAACAATCACCACAGAAAACACACCAGACGACATTGTCAGGCACAGACAAAAAACAGACAAGACAGCAGGTATCCGAATAATCGCGCAGTGATCTACCTACTGCAAATGCCTTAACCTCCTGCGGAAGGCTATACGGGCAAACTCGCGGAGTCCATCTAAGGTGTCGGCTCTCTGCAGAATTCCGCCAACCATGTAGTCACTTCCAACCCTGACAACGCCTATAGAGTCTAAGTCCCTAATGTCAGCATACAGGGGACACTCCACAAGAAAGTGCCTCCAATCCTCAGAGTCGGCCCCGCATCTACAGGAGAGAGAATCAGACAAGCCCCTCGAATGCAAAAATGCATTCAGAGAGCCGTGCCCGGTCAGCAGAAAACCCAGACTTAAGCCGAAGCGAAAGTCTGGGTGTTCCCGTACGAAAGTAGGATCACGTATGAATTCATACGTGACTCTACCCGCATCGCTGTTCTCCCACCTGTTTTTCCAGATTGAAACAAGACGCTCATCTAGAAGCCTCTTGACCGTTTCCGATCTCGTATCTACCAAATCAGCAGCAGAAAGCCAGTCACGTCCGAGAAGTGGTAGTCCCCGTTTGATCTTGAAAGCGACAGCACGACGTGTCACTTCCAAGTCAAGGGGGGGCTACACCCAGCAACACCTGAAGAGCATCTGTTGAAACTATTCGACAAACTGGCATGCAAGCGAGCATAGCTACTCTCTGGCAAGACAGAACCTTGTTCCGGCCGACAACAGACATAGCTAGATCGTACCAAACAGGCGCACCATATTCCGCACATGCGACAAATAGCCCGTCATATATGGTACTCAGCAGGGGTACAACTGGAAACTCCACTTTATTTCCACGGGAATTAGTGACCCGCAGAGTTCCGTTATTTGTCTCTTTAGACACTTAACTGTTCTCTAGCTGATTATTGAGGTTGGCCCTATATCGGAGTATCGTGGTGGTTGTGGTTTCGCGGCCCCATAACAGTATAACGGTTATTATGGTGGCCAGGATCATCTCACTCTTAATGACACCCTAAGTGAATGATCCAGTCCAGTGAGCATGCTAGACATGTGTTCTGGACAGGAGTTGGAAAGTCTCAACTTTTAAGCAAGGAGTGATGATTTGCAGCCCTGCTCTGGAATCATCAAAGTTGCAACTAGAAAGTTCTGTTGCATAGAATTATAGCTTCGGCTTCCTAGGACGAGCATGACGTTCCAAATTATGCAGTGGTTTGGTCCACCATCTGATTAAGGCTTCATGGCCAGGTGCGGATGTAAATCGAATCACACACAGTAGAATAACTCTGTTTAAAATTTAAGAGTTGCCTAGAGCTAAAGCTAAATAAAGAAACGGTTTTGCAAAACCCCAAATTTTCTCATATTTTGGTAACAGATTTTATACCTACAACTTTCTTGTTTTTTCTTACGAGTACATATTTCCCTTGTCGTCCTACCCGCTTTTCATGCCACTGACAAAATATATACTTAAACATAAAAGCTTAAGATTTAAAATGTTCAACGAAACTGTCCCCGAAGTATTTGAGATTAATGCGCCCAATATATCATATACCTTAAATGCCAAAATCAGTTAGCTGCCTTTGCTATTCAGATGCACCATAAAACGATAAGAAATAATTGGCACAACCTAACAGCTTAAAAAAATTACTGCATTAAAAGTGTGTGAAGAGAAAAGCGCCGATGCAGGTCCCAGTTTAATTACCTCGACTTTATGCCGTTATTCCTTTCCGTCTTTGCTGGCTGTATCTTTGGTATTAACGGCGAGCGCTTTCAATGTGATGACATCGATTCAAACCGTATTATAAACTGCACAGTTTCACATACAACAGTATTTTATTTACTGACGAAACAAATCGAAACAACTTAATACCATAATTAGAAACCTGACATTTTGAAAGATGTTTTATTTTACTGTAGCATGCACAATGGGATTATTTAATTCCAATATTTTAGAAAAAAACCAGAAATTTATGAACATTTATTGGTGAAGATGTTTAGCTGAAATTTTTCGAATTTCTGAATTCAATCACTGATAGTACCGATATAGAAAATTATCAAATTATAAAAACCAAATCTAGAAATTCCTAAATTGCTTATCAAAAACTTCAAACCCAAATTTATACAATTTAGCCCATAAAAACTACATCTCGACGTAAAGTCGCGAAGTATCGTTTACAGGCACTCATTACACCAATATCTTAAACAAAGTAGGCCAAGTTAGTGCGGTACATGAAGTTGATTTTAATACTAGAATTTTCTCCATAATGCTGCTTCTAAGAAAAGCGTAAGTTTTCTTTTTATGTGGAAAAGACTCTTAGCAAATTTTAATTTTATTGGAAATTCACATTGTTCAATTGACATCACTTATTATTTGACAGGTTATGCTTTGATCTTCATATTCATTGCCGATGACCTGTCATATTTGTATTCGCAAATGCGTGTATTCGGCAATTAGCTTACATGCATATCTTTTGTTCACATACACATATATATATATATATATATATATATATATATATATATATATATATATATATATATATATATATATATATACATATCGCATCGCCTTTTTTTCCTTTCCGTTATTAACCTTTATTAAATACACATTGTATTACAAAAACCTTCCACGTGTTTTTATTTAACAAATTAGAAAACCGCAAGTTTCTAAACTAGTAAACAAATTTGTCTTAAGCTTCGTGAACGCAGTTATTGAAAAATTAACTAATTTTCAAATTTAAATAATAATGATAATAAAATAATAAATGATAAATTTGTAGTTAAAACTTGACTTTGAGGATTCTATTAGGAGCTTAAACACGATTGATATGATGAAATATAAAAGTTAGCAAGCCTAAGAAAAATGTTCAGGTCGATAGTGCTCTGTTTAGGATCGTATGCACTTCTAATCAAATATTTAGAAAACTCAAATTCAAAACTTAAGATCGATTATCCTCTGCTGGCGTACAAAACGTTTTTTTTTTTGTAAATCGGTAATACCGCTTAGAAATTGGTAATTAATTTTCAAAATATACTATTTTTATCCACTACTTCAAAACCCGGATAAAGCGGAAAATTAGAGAATATCAAGCATTAAACAAAATCAATGAACCATTTGCAAAATAAATTCTTAAAATTCATAAATTTTCAAAGCATATTATAAGAACCAGCAAAAAGAAGCCCAACAGTTCCGAGCGCTTCCGATTAGGGAAAATTGACTATTTTCAAAGTCATCATTTCGATTTACAAGCAATTATTTTTGCTATAAAATTGGCAAAAACATGCGTTAATTTCTTTGGAAACTTGTAGCAAATATCCCTTAAAATAGTTTATACGTTTATTCAATGTCTAGACAAATGATCTGTGTCGCAACGCTCATGATTGTTGTGGACATCTGAAATAAAAAATTATACGACAATAAAATTATTCTTTTATCAAAAATTAAGTTTCATAGGCAATTTGATTATGCAAAACGTGTTTGGCATTTCAAAAGTGTTTAAACACCGACAAGCAACGCTGAAATGCCGTCATTTATATGAAAGAATTTAAACGGGAGTGCTTTAGAGAAGACAGGAAAACAAAACAAAATTTAATTTTGAAACGGTTTTGAGTACTTTTAAGTGAGATTTTTATTTGAATGGTATGAGAATTTGTTTAACAGCGAGAATAAACAAACTTATTAAAAAAAACCTAGCAATTTTGAATTTTGTAATTTGGACGGGCCCCCAAATACGGTAATTACAACAGTTTGTAAGCTTGAGTTAAAACGCTTAAAGCTGCAATATATTTAAACCTAAATTAGAATTTTACTTACATATTTTTTGCCTCTTAAAACTGACAAGGCATGGATTTTTTTTGATATGAGGCATTTCATATATGTTTGTATAATAGTATAGTTTCTGTTATTAGAAAATTATTTCTCTACACAATATACACAATTCTTTCTTTTTAAACCAATAAAGAAAGATCTTAGATTCATGTTGAATAACATTTTAATCCAAAATATGTATTGCATCTTCAACTAAGTGAACTAACATTAAGATTTTATATCTAAAATGTAACCATTAGAATCAATTTTGTCCAAACGGTTTTACAAAAAAAAATTTTATTTTTTGTTTGTTTATTTGTTCATTCCCTGTATAATAAAACTCTCTTTCCACCTCTTCATAACTTATTTAGTTCTGGTACAACCCACTGCATGAGTAGGGGTCCTGGTGTACATTTGTTGTCGAATATATGGTTTGCAAAATTTGATTCTGGAGTTGATTTTGGTTCTCGTCGTTTTTTGTTTTAGTCTCTAATGTGTTCGCTAAATCTGGTCTTAATTTTTCATCCTTTTTGACCGATATAGCTATATTGCCATGTACATGTCTAGTTGTTGTCCTTGTTTGTTATAGTATTGTTACGGATGTGTCTTAAGTTTTAAAAGAAAATAATTAAGCAATAAAGTGAACTACTGGGTATGTTGTTTACTAACTGCGTGGCTTGCCAAAAAAACTTATGCACGCAAGACAACAACAAATTTCTAGGTACAAACTGCGTAGAATTTTTATACACGCAAAACAACAAATTTCTGTTTACTATCTGCGTAGAAATTTGGTGCACGTAAGACAACAACAAAACAGTATGCTGTTTACTAACTGCATAGTTTTTTAAGAAAACTTATCTACACGAGACAACATCAAATATCTTAAAATAAATTCCAAAAAGAAACTTTATTAATATAAAAAAAAAATACACACAGGCATACAGGCGCATATACGTTGAGCTGACAACATACGACAACAAAATGTGATACAAAGGAAGTAGAAGATTCTTGATATTTCTAGACTTCCAGTGGAGAAATATAAAACGGCAGCATCTGAGCGGATAGTTAGTCAGTGGAAAAATAAACCTCGTGAAGTAAAGACGTGCATCTTAAGTAAATTTTTCTGTAGTAGTATCAACTTTAAGAACTCTAAAATCTGGTGTTATTTGTTTTGCAATAAAGAACTCACAACCAAACTTTTATAAAAGTTATAAACGTAACAGTATATTAAAAGTTAAATAAATAAATAAAATAAGGAAACTTATTTAAAAAAGGTAAATAAAAATTTACTGAAGCTATTAGCGTTACTATTAAGCTGTTGATATGGTGGAAGACTACTCCAAATAAGAGCAGCATCAGACACTAGATGTCGAGGTATAATAATGTTTCGGCTTATAAGCGATTGGGAAAAACGTATTTTTCAAACACATATTTGGAGGTTTGTGCATATTTTATGCAAAATAAAAACAGAGTACAGATCTCTATCAGACTTTCGAAGCTAACCCCGTTAAGTTTATTTGAAAACCACAAACATATTTAATAATAAGGTGACCAATTATTTTTGTTCAAAAAGAAAACACTTTGCAAGTATTTCATAGGTGAAAAAAACAAGAAAACTTTACATTTATTGTTTCAGACTAGATTTTGTTTGCTAAATGAGTATATTTATCTAATAATGTAGCCACATCCGAACAACTTTCATTTTGCATATTATGTTTTTACATAAAGTGGCGACTTCTAACTGCTCCAGTGGAAAACACCCTTTTAACAGTAGTATTAATGCCTGGACAACATAAAGAGATTTTTATTAAAACTTTTTTATTAAAACTTTTAAATTTTTAGAGTAGAACATATGTTCTACTCTAAAATGCCCATCTTTTGTCAAGCTCAATTTTCTCATCGTTCCATTTTTTCAACTTTTTTTCGTTTAAATATAAATTTACTCTTCGAAGTTCTTTAAAGAGAAAATTGTCATTAATAATAATATCTTTTACTTCCTTCATTACAAATTCGACTGCTGAAGAAAAAGTTTCCTCAATTTGACTATTTAGAAGGGTCCACTTGAAACAATTTAATGCTCTAAAATTCACTATCCATTCAATTTTTTTAGCTTCTTTTCTTTCATTTTTTATTCCAGAATTGGAATCTTTAAAAACTGCCAGTTTATTCTTTAGAATTAATAGTAAAATTCCATCATTAAATCTTGATTTACATTGCAGTATGGAATCGTGTAATATAACTTGAACTTCTGCTGCCGAAAGTTTATTTTCTTCAATTTGTAGAGTAATTTTATGAAAGAACGACGCTTGACTGTGAATAAAATTAAGCATAAATTAAGCATATCGTTTTGAAAGAATTTCTTCAAAATTGTAGGAACGTGAACGTGGTGGATCATATAACTGCAGAACACGTTTCCCAAAAAAGACCTTGGTTTTTTTCACCACAAAAATAAAAATTGACTGTCGATGGGGCTGCTCAGCGATGAAGACATAGTCACTGGTCGCTGTGCTGTCTTATACGGCAGTTTATTTCCGCTATCCTTCTACTTTCACCACCTGTTTCATCTCTTCTCTATCCCTTTCCTATCCCTTGCCTGAAGTGCTACTTCTCTTTACAAAAAAAAAAAAAACAAACTTGCTACCCGTACTGTAAACCAATTGAAATATATTTGTAATAATTACTTTCACATCTATTGACATTGGACTTGATGCTGTATTGATGGCATTTAATATTAATGTAAGCATTACAACCAAATCCCGAAATATTTCGTTTCAGAAGATCTTGTAATTTTGTGGATACATTATTGACATCTTTACGGTTGCGTCCTTAACAGCTTTATTGTGTGAAAAACGAAACTGCCCTCCATAACTGCCAATTTTTTTCATTAGTTACAAAAGTATGCCCTTTAAAAAATTTTGGCAGTTTCGATGTTGACGCTGACAACATGCTTATAAGAAAATCTACCAAATAAGATAAATAACAGAAAACAAAAACAATAACAATAGATAGCAAAATAAAACACACAGCCTAGCTGGCATCTAAACTGAATGATACTAACAATAACAATATGAGATGATGTTAAAGTGGATTATTTTTGCATATACGAGAACCATTTAATAGCCTGTTTCCATGACAATTTGAATCTCGTGTTTCGCTCTCTGAAGCAAGTTTATGAATCATGCTGTTTATACGACTCATTTATCTGCTTCGATTTGACAGTTGTTATTAAACAGAAAAACATAAGTTGAAAAACAATAACAGTTGAAAAACAACAGAAGATATCCTTCTTGCCGCGACAGCATTAAGTATAATTTTTTTTCTTATCCATTTTTTTTTATTTTTATAAAATTAAAATTAATTAACACACCCACAACACAATTATATGTTTTAACTTTTAACTTTGTTTTATTTGTAATTTTTCTTTGTTTACAAAAATGTTTGATTTTGATAACTAGTGCAGATAAACTTACGATAAAAATAAGAGAAGAGAGGATTTTTCTTTGATTCGCAGCTAGATTCAATATGAATCTACCAGCTTCGTTCTCAAAATTTTGTATGGCGAAGCAGGTTGATTCACTTATGATTGGGGTTTGAAGCAAGAATAGAGAGCGAAGCAGGTGCCGTGGAAACAAGCTATAAAACAACTATATAAGCACCACTTGCTGGGCAAATGAATTAATTCAACTTAAGTCATCAGAGAGTAAAGACAACAAAGTTACCATTGCATTTATTTTGGGTGTATTGAAAGTAAATAAATTGTTTAATTTAAAACTCTAAAGTAAAGTTTAACTCAAAATAACAAAACGTTTACTGAAAGGAATAAATGCAACAATATTTTGTCATAAATAGTCATTTACATCTATAAAAATCAAACGAGTATGCTCTTAGTTGGCAATGGGAATGCCGCAGGATACGCTGTCCTTTTTGTTATTCAAAGCTTGCAGAGATTCATTTTTTCATAATGCCAGCAAGAGAATAATTTGACGCAATTTTCAAGATTTTCCTATTTTCCATTAGAGCTAAAGTGATGCGGAACCTTTCTTTGTAATTCTTTTCATAATTTTCCACATATTTTAGATAACTCTTAACAGTATTGTTAGCTCTAAATGTATTTCTAGCTACAAAATTTTCACTTATGCTTATTGGAAAGTAATATTTTGAACAAACAATTTTATATTTGGAATCATTTTAAAGGACTTTTAAATTATTTTTGCATTGAACTTAAATGTTGTTGTTTTTTGTTAGAAAATCATTGATAAAAGTAGTTAAATATATATTGTAGTTGCAGAGATGCTAAAATGCAAAACGAAACTTCGCCAGTAATTTAATCTAATGCGTACTTTCTGAAATAAAGCTACAGCATTCCAATAACTCACAATTCCATTTTTGATTGGCCAGTGAATCGCACTACGTATTATAGAGAGAATTCATTTTTTAGCACAACAGTTCGTATGTGGAATAAACTGCCTCCAGAGATCTTTCCTGTCACTTTCAACTTAGCGAAATTCAGATCGAATGTCCACAAACACTACACTCTCTTTTCTCCTCCCCATAACCTAATTTCCTCATTCTGGTACAATGCATTGCTTGAGTAAGGATCATCCCCAGAATGCTGGCCCGAGCGGAAAAAAACTACTTTTATTTAACTAATAATTATATTTTTAACAATTTACTTATGATCATACATTTTATTATTTTACTTTGCTGGCTGCATGTCTTTAAATTATGTGTAGATTTATCATCATCATTTATTTAATAACAGTAGTTAAACTATATTTTCTGCTTCAATTGTGTTAATTTTTGCTATAAATAAATAAGAATTTAACCCAAGATTGATTTTTAAACTTTCAAATACACTACATTGCATTATTACTCGTAAAAATACAAATATTTGTTTCCCTCTTTCTTAAACTAAAAAAAGGGGAAAAAAATAATCATGATAATGATTCACATGAATTAAAACTTCACTAAGATTTCCCAAAAAAAACTATACTTTTTTAACATTTCGTTATTTTTTTTTAGAAAACATTGAATAGTGTTTAATAGTTATAAATTCAAGTAACTGAAGTGAGTGATATTCACAACAAAAGAAAAATATATCGGGTTTTTCAACAAGAAGTTTGTTTTTCAATTGTGGCAACACCAACAACATGATAGTTTTGACATTTATTTTTTTGACGTATTCGTAGTAGATGCCTTGGCAATTGTTACAATGAATTTAATTTCGCGCGAAAATCCTTTATGAAAATGGTGGTTCTGTTAAAGTTGCATTTCGTAAAATTCGTAATATTTTAAGACAACATAATCGTCCTTCTGAGACCGCTATTAAGAATTTACGAAATGTGCAAACATCAACGTGCGTTCGACCGGGTCGTTCAACTGAAAATATCACTGACGTGAGCCACAGTGTTAAGCAGATCCAAATTTATCAATTCCTCGACCTTCTCAACAATTGGGATTATCCAAAACCACCATATGACGTAAGGATTTGAATTTGAAGCTTTACACGGTCCAACTGCAGGAATTGAAGCCGACCGACCGTTCACATCGCCGTACATTCGCTCAATTCATTTATGAGCAACCGGCTGAAAAAATCATTTTTAAATGGATAAAACCTGTAACGTAACAAAATATTCAGTAATAGATACGCAAAATATATTTTATACCTTAGGAAATGGTAAGCCCCAGAGTTCAGCTTTTTGGCTTTTTAGCGTTTTAGCTGTTTTCTGACTGATTATTGAGGTTGGCTTTTCGGGAGCATCGTGGTGGTTGTGGTTTCCCGGCCCTCGTTTGAGTTTTGTGGGTCGGATCATTCACAATGAACACAGTGAATGGCCCTGGTTCAGTGAGCATGCTTATGGTTGTGTTCTGAAATTTTATAAAGCTTGCATGTGTTCTAGAATGGGAGTTGGATAGTCACCAACTCTTAAGCAAAGAGTGAGGGCTGCGACCTGCTCCGAGCTCTCGGAGTTGCGACCAGGAGTGACTGGCGGATAGACATATCTGAAGGCTTCCTGGTGCGTGGGTGACGGTACAATTTATCCACAGTGGTATGATCCACCTTACTGACGTAAATCTTATCACGCCTACCTTAGTGAGCCATTAATGTGTTTAGTTTCTTAATTACAATTTCATTAGAACGGTAAACGATAAGAAAGCAGTCTTAGTTAAAGTCTGAAACATTCCTTTTATAGAATTGGTTACCAGAACTAGGTTTTTGTGGACTAAAATAAATTTGTGTTCATTGTAATAATGATATCAAGCAGCCTACGAAGTGCTCACAATTATCACAATTATTAAAAACTTACATTTCATCTTAATTTACAATAAAAGCATTTAATAATTTTAATAAAAAGACAAACACAAAATAATTCCAATAAAACAAAAGCCACTTGCGGTTACAAGTATCTCAAAAAGCAGTTAATCTGCTATATTTGGCTGTGATGACTCAAATTTACCCTTCCACCCAAAATTAAGTTTCTACGTTATTTTTTACATGTTTGACATTGCGAATCCACGTGAAAGCAGTTACTAATTAATTGGTCAAAACGTTTAATTTCTTTTTTTTACATACAATTTGACATTTCTAAGTCGCGCGAGAAGGTGAATATTTTGATAAGAATGCAACACCAAAAGTTAAACTATCTGCTCGAAGAAAACATACATAATGAATTTCTTAGAGAAAACTGTCCAAATCAGGGGTATGTGATAATAACGGTGATAATATGTTCAGAGAATTTATTGAAAATGATTAGGTAACAGCCCGGATTACTGGGGCCACCAATCATATTATAAATAGGTTTACGGTTATCCTAAATGTTATAACTTTTAGAGAAATGGCAAATGATCCAAAGTTTGATGATTATGCATCAAAAACTGTGCAACTTTTAGTTTAAATGTAACCTGAGAAGGAACTTATTCCTACGGTACATACGATTTTGACTTATGATCAAAATTGAATTGAATATCAGTGCAAACCAATTGGATAGTTATCAGAAAAAGCCCAGGAATGCAATAACAAAGACTACAAGCACTTTAAATACACGAATGCTTGCAAGATTTCAAGGATTAGAGAGAATAAAGACCTTTTCAATATGATGGCAGCCTCTTCAGACCCACTAATATCATAATGATAACATATAAGATCTCGAAAGGATTTGGAAGAATATAATTATTAGCTCCTATATGTTAAGTCTATTAGATATCGCTCCCACTGTTAATGACTATTTTGAAGAGAACTAACTAAAAAAAAACTAGTTACTTAACAAGTTTTGAAAAAAAAAATATGCTTAATATCTCAATATATTATATTATATTATATTATATTATATTATATTATATTATATTATATTATATTATATTATATTATATTATATTATATTATATAGTCTATCATAATATTAACATTACAAATATTTTAAAAATGTGTATCTGTAGTATAAATAAAACATGCATAATACAAGGTTTCCGTCGGGCAGGTATACTACATTTTACCAAAATCAATCGTTGATTACTGCGACGATGAAAAAGTTACGTAAGATTTTTGGAAGAAACAACTTGCCAACAAAACGAACTATGCATCGTGTAGTGAATGATTGCGGTAACTGCAGACCATCTTTTTTAGGCGCAAGTATGGACCACAATGTACTGCAAGATCGGTTGAAAACATTACTGCTGCTCAAGAAAGTGTTCAAAACAATTCCCCAACCTCAATTCGACGTCGTGCCCAGGGGCTTCATCTTCAAAGAACAACTTTGGCCAACATTTTTGACAAGGATTTGCATTTGTTTCCATTTAAGATTTAGTTGACACAAGAGCTTCTTCCACAAGACCATATACACCTCCGTACATATGCGAATAGGATGTTACAGCTCCTCCATGACAACCCCGATTTTCATGAAAAAATCATAATTAGTGACGAGTTGCATTTTCATTTCAGTCTGGGGAATGGCAAAACCTCAAATTATTCAAAAGTCACCTTTGCATCCATTAAAAGAGATAGTCTATTGTGCAATTTGGTCAGGAGGAATCATTGAACCTTACTTCTTTGAAAGTGAAAACGGCATAACGGTAACTGTGAATGGGGAGCGATATCGTGATATGATTGAAAACTTTTTGACGCCTCAACTGCATACTTTGGGCTTGATTAACATGTGGTATCAACAAGACGGCGCCACATCGGAGACAGCCAGGATTTTAATGGAATTACTGCGAGACCTCGTTCCACAACAAGTTATTTCAAGAAATTGTGGTGTTGATTGGCCTCCATGGTCGCCTAACTGTTCCGGACTTCTTTTTGTGGGGATATATGAAAAGCAAGGTTTATGCAAACAAACAAGAAACGATTGAGAAACTCAAACAAAATATTCGTGATGAAATACCGGGTAAAATGTGTGAGATTGGAATGAAAAATGTGCTCGAAAGAGCTCGCATTTGTTAGGCTAACAGAGGCGGACATTTATCTGATGCGGAAACACTTATTATGAAACTAAAGTAGAAAAAATTGAAGTGATTTTTGATTATTAGAAATATCTTGGTAACTTCAAAAATTATGATTTTTGCAACGAAAAAACCATTGTGTTTAGTGCCTTTGTGGGACTATAATCATACAGGTTATCTATTTTAAAGCGGAAGAGCTTATCCTTCGAATGATTTATATATTTTTAAATATCTTTATTCCTTTAAACGTTATGATGTTTGTAACAAAAACAGTCTAAAGACAACATTATGCACTAACGTAACCACGACTAACCTATGAATGTACAAATCTTTTATATTGGAGCTTGAGGAGTCTTCCTTCAAAGACTTTTTAAAATTTTAAATATTTGTATTACTTTAAAGATTATAGTTTTTACAACGAAAAAAGTCAAAAGGCCTCACTGTGTGGCGGTAGTAAATCAAATCGCCACTAATTCGATTACATCGATTGGGGAGAATATAAATAATGATTTTTTTAATTTTTCTAAAAATCCAATAATTTTAAAAACAAACATGGGAATATAGAATTAAATAAATAATTTAAAACTTTCCAAGTTCCTAATTTTATTCTGTTTATATTTTTTAAGAATTTTTTGTTTTGAAAGTATTCAATATCAAAATAAATTTTAGTCTATTCTCAGAAATTTTACTTAAAATATAACGAAATTAACGTTTACAAAGGTTGGGATCTGATTCTTGATATACCTTGCTATTTTTATTAATTTTTATGAAAAATTTTTTTTATAAAATTTATAAAACTATGCAATTTTTTGATGATTTTGTTTACTAAATCAAATTATTATATTTAAGTTATTATAATTACTTTTAATTCAGAAACAAAATTATTCGATTTTTTATAAATTGTTTACTTTTGATATTTTGTGGTTTTTCGACAATTGGCATTATGAAAATATGGAAGCGACCTTCTTAAAAATAAAAGAAACAAAATATAAAATTGTTTTGGTTTGGAATTAAATTCTTTTAATGACAAGCAAGATGATGAACTAATATTTAAAAAGATTTATTATTTACAGCAAAAACTGAACAAAAAATCCCCATAATAAAGTGGAAATCCTTCAACCATGAAAATTCTTAGAAAACAACCTTTTCGTAACCGACACGTCCTAATTCAAAACATGAAATGATGACTTTTGAAGTGAAGACAAACATAATTCACCTGTGTGTACTTGATACACACACACACACGCACACAATTAAATTAATTCGTTGTTAATCTGAAATGTTAGTTATAAAAGTGTTTGTGGTTGTTTAAGCTGATGTTAATATGATGACAGAGGTACTTAACTTAGTCATCAACAAGCGCAATAAAATACTTACCACAATAACAGAAATAGGAAAAAGTTCACACATTTACATCAGTTGTAGGAACTCCTACACTTAGACTTTTGTTAAAATCAGAGATGGATAATTCATAAATACATTGGTTATTTTCTTAACACTTTGCCATAGTCGATGTTTTGCATTATTAAATTCAAACGAAATGTACACAAATTCGGAAATGCTGCTCTGAAGTATAAAAGTAAAAGTTTAACAGTAAATACCATATTTCTTACCAAAATATCTCATTGTCTCAATTCATATTCCTGGAATTCTACCTTTTGGTTTTTGCTGGTAAAACTATTCTTATGAGTTGCCTCGTATAATTTAATATTGCAAAACACATATTTGAGAACAAAAAAAGGCTTAAAAGAAAGTAGAAATGGTAAGAAACCAAAAAATTAAACTTTTTTCTTACAAAAAACCACAGTCAGTAATTTTTGTGAAAAAAAGACAGATATCAAAGCAGACAGACAGGACTAATTACTACTCACAAATTAAAAAAAACAAATTTATGCTGGAAGATGGATTTGCGTAAGTTTTAAATGCCTGTATAGCACCGTTAAAAAATTAAATTACATCATTATAGGAACACCCTATATATTTTAATTTTGTTTTTAATTTTTTCGACTAATTCTTATATCGTATATTAAAATACATATACTTGAAGTGTCTGCCTACTGCGCTTCAAAAGCAATGCCACGTATGCAAAAATGATGTCAACATTGGCACAGCCATTAATAAATGTAAAGTTTAATTTTTTTCTACACTGCGCAAATCATCACAGTTAAAAAGCAATCAATTTAGTAATATCCCGTTATTTTTAGAACATGCTTCAGTATTTAATATTTTTAGTGTTTAAAATGTCATTGAGCTGTAATAGTACATCTTTTGAAAAAATTTTACGAGATTTTTCGGCATTTCGTAATCGTAGATGAAACGTGGATCCACCACAATACATCCAAGATTTTTTCTTCTTACTTTTGGAAAAAAAATAATTTCTTTCTAAAAAAATGAAATTTATCAACAAAAAGGAGTTGATTAATCATATTTTATATACTTAATACTTATAAAAATTTACACATATTTCGCTGTTTGTATTATTTGGTCCAAAAGTACTAAAAACTGCAACTGTGTGCATCATTGAATTTATAAACAATAAATATTTTTTTGCAAATTCTGCGTTAGAAAATGGAAAAAAAAAATTAAAATGTTCAAAGGCCCTTAAGTTTAAGTCTAGCTCTTCAACGTTATCACGAGTACTATAAAATAAAGATGCACATTTTAAAAATGTAAAAAATATTCAATATAAATGCTTAAACCGGCGGATTGCCAGATAGTTTTTCAAAAACTTCATAGGCTACAGTAGTACTCATTCCTCAATATAGCCTATTCCTTTGCCTGATGAATCTTTTCTCTCATCCTCTTCATTTCCTTGCAGCAACGCTCCTGTATTAACTTCCATCTGTGCTTGCACTCCGCGACTTTATATAATTCATAACAGTATGAAAATGAAAAACAAGGTATTACCTACCACTTTTACTGCATTTTTCTGCTACTTCTTTCCATGCACGTTCCTTTGAATTGCCATAATAATTAAATGCGTTTCTTTTGTCATATAAGAAATTTTTCTTTGTACATTTTGTATTAAATTCAGATCAAAGATTTTTTCGCTTTCGTCCTATCTATAATACAATGCAAAATCAGCTGTTTCCGTACAGAATGTGCGATCAGTTTCGTACTTTGCTTAAGCAAATCACATTTGACAAAACTTGACGAAAAGTGTTGTTAAGTACATTATAGTTTGCCACATAGGTATTTGCACAATTGCTAAAGTTGGCGTAAGCCAGTATATATCTAATTTAGTTATAAAGTCAACTATTTACTAACTGCGTAGTTTTCTAAGAAGACTTATACACGCAAGACAACAACAACTATCTTGAAATCAATTCCATGAAGAAACTTTAACAGCATAAAAACAAAAGCAAAAACACACACAAGTCAACAGGCGCCTACACATTGAATGAATAACATAACAGCAACAAATTGTGATACAAAGGAAGTAGAACATTTTTCATTTTGCTAGACCTCCACCGGACAAATATAAAAGACAGCATCTAATTGGTTAGTTAGTTAGTTAAAACATAAACCACGTGAAGTAAAGACTTGCATCTTTAGTAAATTGTTCTGTAATGCCAGCGTACCAATCATACTTTGTATGTGGTTAAAGTAAATAAACTTGTAATTAATTTGAAAACCGAAAATCTGCAATAAAGAACTCAGTAGCAACAAAACGTTTATAAACGGTATAAACATAACAATATATTGAAATGGCCGGTTCTAGTTTCTGGACGGTTTGAGTTTGTGAGGGTTCACTAACTGCGTAGTTTTCTAAGAAGACTTATACACGCAAGACAACAACAACTATCTTGAAATCAATTCCATGAAGAAAATTTAACAGCATAAAAACAAAAGCAAAAACACACACAAGTCAACAGGCGCCTACACATTGAATGAATAACATAACAGCAACAAATTGTGATACAAAGGAAGTAGAACATTTTTCATTTTGTTAGACCTCCACCGGACAAATATAAAAGACAGCATCTAATTGGTTAGTTAGTTAGTTAAAACATAAACCACGTGAAGTAAAGACTTGCATCTTTAGTAAATTGTTCTGTAATGCCAGCGTACCAATCATACTTTGTATGTGGTTAAAGTAAATAAACTTGTAATTAATTTGAAAACCGAAAATCTGCAATAAAGAACTCAGTAGCAACAAAACGTTTATAAACGGTATAAACATAACAATATATTGAAATGGCCGGTTCTAGTTTCTGGACGGTTCGAGTTTGTGAGGGTTCGAATTTTTAAGATTCTAATAATTATAAAATCCTTGCATATATTTAGTTGTACATTTTAAGTATTTGTCTATTATTTTTTAAAGGGCCACATAAGTAGAACAATATGCGGTTTCTATGGATATACCTTCAAACTTCAAATTTATTTTTAATTATTCTTGCTTTATTAGATAAAATTTTACGTACACAGTTGCATACAATAAAAAAAATCAAAGATTTGTATAAATAAAGACAAATTTCTCAAAATTCCTTAAAAATCCCTTTTTTTTAAAGATGGTTAAAAAGTAAGAAAATTAAAAAAAAAAAATTTATAAATAACAAAAAATGTTTCAAATTGTTAATAATTTTTTGTTTTCAAAAATATAAAATTTTTTCCTAAAGAAGCTTTCCAAAGGAAAGCGAAATATCGTGAAGAAAAAAAAATATATATAAAAAAGATCTTAAAAAAGAAAAAAGATATACATTATTTAATGTTATCTTATTACTATTTTATTTTTACTATTATTATTCATTTCTAAGTTATAGAAATAGTTACTAGTTATAATTAATAACTTTACTAGCGTAAAGTAAATTTATTCATTTCGGTTAAATTGTATAATTCGTCGGGACACTTTTTGCCACATTGAAAAGATCTCAAAATCTATTCTATCATATAAATATGACGGTTGTTGAGAAACTGTAATCTTGTGCAAGAATATTAGGCAGCTGCATTTCAGGAGATCTTTGAATGTTATTCCAAAAATCAGCTTAGAGTCGTAAAATAGCTGTTGTATACAATATTATAAAAAGGACCAGAAATTCCGGCGGTTTTTGTGTTAACATAGAACTTGCTGATACATATTTTATAAACGTTATGCTATTTTTTATTATTTTTATTAATGCTATGGTTATTTATCTTAATTTTTTTGGTAAATTGCATGCCCATCCTGTTGATGTATTATTAGTTTTATCCCAGTATATTATTATATTTAAAATTTTAGTGACTTCATACCGGTTAATTTATTAATGGAATTATTATTATTATTTAATAAAAATTAAATAAAATTATTTTTATTATTACTAGAATCTTTAATAGCCGAGTCATACGACTGGACACTGCGATGATTATAAAAACATAAGTTTCCAAAATTATTCAAACATCTTATTTCATATGATGGATGAGTACGTACGAAGTATACGTGATTTCAGCACTTCTTTTAGGATATAAGTGAGGTTTTCAAATTCTCAAAGTTTCCAATATTCTGAACCGGTTATATATATATATATATATATATATATATATATATATATATATTAGGCCGGGTCGATTTAAAAATCGCCCACTGCTCAGTGAAAATCGTATTCTAGGGATCAAAATAAGAAACTTTGCCCGAGTAACCACACCTCTAAAATGAATTCTGATGTTTCAAGTTTTGAGTCAAACTTTCATTTTGGGTCAAATTTTGAAAAATCCGTCTTTGACCCATTTAGAGTGCCTCAATCGAGTCCAAATGTATGACCGACTGTTGGATGGCAACTCTTTTCCATATATGACAGTTTTATTATAATTCCTTTTGCACTTACTTTCTTTTGTTAGTTTTTAAGATAGACATATAGAAAATATGTATACACATTTTTAATTGATTGAATAAACAAGAACCTGAATTTTAACGAATTACAACAGTGGCGACGAGGATAAAAATAATAAAAATATAAAACATTTTATTCTTCTGTGTTAACACAAAGTCTAAAATAAGTGGAAGTTAAAGAATTCTATTCCTTCAACAATATGGAAGAAGTGTTGAAGCAAATGTTAAGAATTCAGCAGGAGCAGCAACAGCACAACCTGGCTTTACATGAACTTGTTAAGAATTTGGCTACAACCAAAACAGCCGAGAAATCAAAATATGATAATGTTGAATTCCTCATTGAAGCTTTAGCTTCAAACATCACAGAATTCATTTTCGATGAACATAACCTCACATTTGAAATGTGGTTTGCACGATACGAAGATCTATTTGAAGTTGATGCAGCCAAATTGAACGATGCAGCTAAAGTTCGCCTTTTGTTAAGAAAACTTAACACGGTTGTTCACAGCAAATATACAAATTATATTCTGCCGAAGCATGCAAGAGACTTAAACTTTAAGGAGACCGTAACTAAACTTACAGAGTTATTCGGAACACAAACTTCTCAGTTCAACATTAGATATAACTGTTTGCAAACAACAAGAGATATTCATACAGATTTCATCACATATGCGGGGATCGTAAATAAACACTGTGAACAATTTAAATTAAGCGAGATGTCTCTTGATCAATTTAAATGCTTGATTTATGTAATGGGTTTAAAATCATCATCAGATTTTGATATACGAACAAAATTGCTAAACAAAATTGACAATGAAGGAAGTTCTGTTACATTAGACTCCCTTTCAAGAGAATGTCAACGTTTAATCAATTTAAAAACGGATACAGTGCTTATCGAGAATTCAAAGGAGGAATCAAATGTTAATCGATTGCACACAGACAAAAAGAAAACAGCAGTCCCTAAGTATCCATGCTGGTTTTGTGGTGGCATACATTATGCTCGCGATTGCACGTACAGAAAGCACAAATGTGAACAGTGTAAGGCAGTAGGCCACAAAGAAGGGTATTGTAGCGTTGCTAAGAAAACAAACAAAAACACTAAAATAAAACCCAGAAACTTTAACAAAAGCAACAAATACAAAGCTGAAACAAAAAGCATTTCACTTGTAAATAAATTAAATCTATACAGAAAATATATAACTGTTGAGATAAACGATCAAGATGTTGAGTTACAATTCGATACGGCATCAGATATAACTCTTATATCAGAAGATACATTCCAAAAGCTTCATGTGAAAAATACAGCGCAAGTTCAACAAGTAGCCAGAAGTGCCACAGGGAAGCTTCCACTTTCTGTTCAATTTGATTGTAATGTAAAATTTAAAGACAAACAAGCGTTCGTTACATGTTACGTCACAAAATTACAAAATTTAAATTTACTGGGCCTGGATTGGATAAAGGCTCTTCAGTTGGATGATATGTCTATCAACGCCATCTGTAACAACGTAGTCAGTGAAAATAGGGGAAATGAAAAGTTCGTATTTGAAAAATTTATTAATCATTTAAAATTATCTTCTCCACTAGTTTTCGACGAAAAATTTGGCCTGTGTACGAAAGCAAAAGCCCATTTAGTAACGAAACCCAACATACAACCAGTTTTTCGTTCAAAACGTCCAGTGGCTTATGCGGTACAACATCTTGTTGAGGCGGAATTAAAAAGATTACAAGACATAGGTGTGATTTCTCCTGTAAACTACTCCGATTGGGCGGCTCCAGTAGTTGTTATAAAAAAACCTAATGGGTCTGTTAGAATTTGTGCTGATTTTTCAACAGGTTTAAATGACGCCCTTGAATCGCATCAATACCCATTGCCGCTGGCTGAAGATATTTTCTCAAGACTATCAAACGCTAAATATTTCAGCCATATAGATTTATCCGATGCTTTTTTACAAATAGAGGTTGACGACACATCAAAACATCTTTTAACCATAACAACACATATGGGGTTATATCGGTACAACCGTATGGCTTTTGGTGTTAAAACTTTTCCAGCTATTTTTCAGCAAATAATGGACAAAATGCTTGCTGGAATGTCAAAAGTTGCAGCATACATTGATGATATTTTTGTTTCGGGTAAAGACGAAGAAGAGCACAATAAAAATCTGCATGAAGTATTACGTCGCATTCAAGATTATGGCTTAAAAGTTAAATTTTCAAAATGTAAATTTTTTGTAGACCAAGTTAAGTACCTAGGGTATATAATAAATCAAAATGGTCTTCAACCAGATCCTCAACGTATTTCTGCTATTACGCAAATGCCACAACCAACAAATATAACAGAGCTAAGGTCTTTTCTGGGTGCAGTCAATTTTTATAGCAAATTTGTAAACAAAATGCGAAGATTGCGAGGTCCACTTGATAATTTGCTAAAATCAAACGTTAGATGGCATTGGACCAAAGACCATACCAGCTGTTTCTCAAAAATAAAAGAAGTTCTATCTTCAAAATTATTACTCGCACATTATGATCCTTCAATGGACATAATAGTTGCTGCTGACGCATCTCAGTACGGTTTAGGTGCATGTATTTTGCATGAATATCCGGATGGATCGATTAAAGCGATATGTCATGCTTCCAGATCACTAACTCCTGCTGAAAAGTCATACAGTCAAATTGAAAAGGAGGGATTAGCTTTAGTATTCGCAGTAACAAAATTTCATAAAATGATTTATGGTCGAAAATTTAAACTTCACACTGACCATAAGCCCTTGTTAGCCATTTTTGGAAAAAAATCCGGAATAGCCGTTCATCAAGCCAATCGACTCCAACGTTGGGCTGTCAAGCTTTTGGCATATGATTTTGATATAAAGTTTATATCAACGGCAAGTTTCGGTTATGCAGATGTGCTTTCACGGCTAATAGACAAAAACAATAGTGAAGCAGAAGATTACGTAATATCAGCAGTGGAATTTGAAAAAAAAATTACAACCATTTTACAAAATAATCTGCAAGGCCTACCTTTAACCAACACAATGATTAAATATGAAACTGCGAAAGATAGTGTTCTACGGTTAGTGAAGGAATATTTAAAAAATGGCTGGCCTACAGATACCAAGAACCAGGGAGAAATAAAGGTTTTTTATGACAGAAAGGATAATTTATCCATAATAGACGAGATAATAATGTTTGGGGATAGAGTTGTGGTTTCCAGTATTTTTCAAAAAAGAATTTTAAAACTTTTGCATCGTGGTCATCCTGGTATTGAGCGTACAAAGTCTGTAGCGAGAAGTTATGTATACTGGCCAAACATTGATGAACAAATTAAGATGATGGTGCAAGGTTGCAGCAAATGTGCAGCTGCCTCAAAAATGCCCACCAAAACAAATTTAAAATCGTGGCCCATACCTTCAGAGCCATGGGAACGATTACATATCGATTATGCTGGTCCAATAGGTGGACATTATTTTTTTGTATTAGTCGACGCTTTGTCGAAATGGCCCGAAATAGTAATGACAAAATCTATCAATGCCCAGCAAACCGTTCAAATTCTGGAAGAAATTTTCGCACGTTTTGGTTTACCAAAAACACTAGTATCAGATAATGGAACACAGTTTAAAAGTTCTTATTTTAAAGATTTCATTACCCGAAATGGCATCGAACATATGTGTTCCAGCCCTTACTATCCCATGTCTAATGGGCAAGCCGAACGATTTGTCGACACATTTAAACGAAGTCTTTGCAAATTAGACGGAGAGGGGAATATTAGTCAAAATCTTCAAATATTTCTTCAAACTTATAGATCAACTCCTAATCCGAGTTCACCTCAGAACTTGTCACCGGCTGAAGTGTTATTTGACAGGAAAATTCGACTAACCTTGGACCTTATTCAACCATGCTCCAAGGAACGTATTTACAAACGAAACACCACCATGGAAACCCAGTTTAACAGGAAACATGGTACAAGAGAATCTTGTTTCTCTGTTCAAGATGAGGTATATGCCAGAGTATATAAAAATAACAACAATTCCTATTGGAAGCCCGGAAACATTATTGAACGAATTGGAAGTGTCATGTACAATGTGCTACTAAAAAATGGAAAATTGATACGCCTTCATGCAAACCAGATAAAAAAAAAATACGGCAATCATAAACTCTCTTGTACTGACAAAAATTGGGATGAAGCACTTGAATCATACGATTCACACAACAAAACTAATTCATTGAATAATAATTCTGAAACTACGGACAATGCAAACGAAAACTTCGACATGCCGGCTCTTAGACGATCCAATAGAGAACGAAAACCAGTTGCTAGATATATTCCCGGATAGATTCCAAAAAAGGGGAGATGTTGGATGGCAACTCTTTTCCATATATGACAGTTTTATTATAATTCCTTTTGCACTTACTTTCTTTTGTTAGTTTTTAAGATAGACATATAGAAAATATGTATACACATTTTTAATTGATTGAATAAACAAGAACCTGAATTTTAACGAATTACAACTTTGGAGTGCCGATCAACCCATGCCAGTGGCACACCCCCTGGAACTCCCCTGAGGGGGTTCCCCATTCAAACATTTAAAAAAATCAACATTTTTGGTACTTTACATAAAAAAATCAGCAAAATAGCTATGTTTTTTCTTTATTTTTATTTATTTATTTATTTATAATAATATTTATTTATATATTTTTAATAAGCCAGAACAAATGTAAATGAAAAAATTAATTTAACTTAGTTATAGAAAAGAAACTAAAAAAAATTATTGTTTGAAGTCTGGGCAATTTTTACACGGCTCTCTAATGTCGTTGCCATAACAGCCTCTACATTTTCCGGTATCAGTCGTTTGGAAACGCTAGCTAGCAATTGAACGTGCCGTTCCGTTCCTTGTATGTATGATGGAACTTAGGGATCATTAAACGTTGGAGCATCTTTATTTAAATATTCTTTCAATGCATCGTATGGAATTCTTCGCGTGAATGGTGGAACAAATATGTTATTTATGTCATTCATATTGATCATTTCCGTGTAACTTGTGCAATTATCCGGTTTTTTATAAGCTCTAAGTTGCGTTGGTTCGATAGCGTAGAATTATCTTGATAGCACTGTCGCGCTTTTCTTTGCTGTCGTCAAACGACATTGACAACAATATATTTTCTGAATGCGCATAATATGAATTATCTGTAATTACTTGATTGACAATTTTGCGTAAACGAGGTTCTAGAAAACGTGACCAAGTAATGAACTTGAAAAATAATGCATAAGTACATTGGCACATAACATTTAATTATAAATTTAACCAGAATTCTTAAACTTGCGTATGGATTTTCCGTTGTTCATATAATCGTAATAATCTAGTGGCCTTGGTGAGCCAGCGAGAATGTACTTCATGTATTCCTTTTCTTCCCGAAGCGAGTCAAGTGACGCGTATTTAGTACATGAATAAAACAATCCGTAGTTTCCAAAGAGAATATAGGCGCACGTTTGGTGGCACTCCTTCTAGCAGATTTCGTGATAAGATTTACATCTGCACCTGGCCGTGGGCCTTAATTAGATGGTGGTCAAACCACTGTGAGTGAAAAACAGCGCCACTCACGCCCTAGGAAGCCTACTCCTTGCCGAAGAGCTGGACACTATCCAACTCCTGTCCAGAACACATGACTAGCATGCTCACTGGATCTGGATCATTCACCAAGACCCTGGCCACCAAAAACAATTTCGGTTGGGGCCTCAAAACCACAACCACCACGATACTCGCGAAGGGCCAACCTGAATAATCATACAGAGAAACAGCTAAAAGTCTAAAGAGACAAAAAGAGGAAATTCTGGGGCTTACTGATTCCCGTGGAAATAACGTGGAACTTCCAGTTGTACCCCTGCTGACTTCAGGGGATGGGCTCCCTTATACCCACAGCAGCACAGGTCTAGATAGTAAAGTATTCTATAAAGACCGATAAATGTGCCCCCGGGTCGGTCCTCCCGGCAGATGCTCGTGAAGAAATTTGCAGTGCGTGGCACAATCGCAAAACGGCCTTATCAGCGAGATCCCTCAGTTCGGACGCCGGAAACTATCGCTGCTGTGGCTGCTGCCATGCAATCCAATCCTCGAGTTTCGACAAGGAGCTAATCTACTCAAATGGGTGTCAGCAGACAGTCACTGCAGACAATTTTGCACCACGATTTTAACTTATTTCCACATAAGCTTCAATCAACAAACAAACTGAACCCAAGAGACTTCCGTATGCAGGAAGACCATTCAAATAGCGTCAGAGAAAAAAAACGCCTTGAACTGCGTTTTTATGTCTGACGAGGCAGATTTTAATTTAAACGAAAATGTTAACAAACAAAATTGTCGAATATAGAGTAATTCTAACCCAAAGATACTCCATCAGATGCAATTACATCTACTGCGCGTCACAGTGTGGTGTGCAGTTTCTTCAAGGTTCATTGTCGGGCCTTACTTTTTCAACATCTTTAAGTTGCGGTCAATGGAGACCGTTACTTAAAGATGTTGAAAGAATTTTTCTTTTCAAATTCCATTGGCCTCCCAGGTCTTCTGACCTCACTGCACCTGATGTTTTTCTTTGTGGGATTATTGCAAAGAAATTTATTATTTTTCAAATGAATTACTAAAAAATAAATTACATTAACTTTACAATAAGTTATTTGAGTTTCTTAATATAGCAGAATTGATCAGCGACCCAATATTAAATTTAAAAAACATAAAAGTGATTCAAGAAATCTTATCTTACAAAACAAATTAATAATATGATAACTTTATTTATGTTCACCGCATTTCATTTCCATACACATGTTTTTTGCATTTGAAAAAAGTTTTCGTAGTTTTGTTGTCTTTGCAAAACCAATTGAGTTTCCAATGGTCGAGAGGTTTGCTCTTCTGTTCATTTTCTTAAGAGCTCCATTACAAGATTGTCAATAATCAAAGAAAATACAGTTCCTACTTTGCAATTTTCAATATTTTGTTTTGACCTATGCTGTTGGGCCTTAAGATTCCTAAAAAATATTATAAATTCGATTTCGTCCAGGTATTGTGTCTTGTTCAAATTTTACCTCACCATCAGCCGCAAATTCAGTAAAACGATTTTCCATATCACTTTCACTTTCTGAACTCGATAACGGTCTTTTTCTCTTTTGTCTTCTTCGTTCATTCAAAATATTCTCGTCTTCATTTGCATTACCTGAGGACTCACATTCGTCCGTAGTATCAAATGAATCATTATATTGTTCTATGTTAAATTCCGAACACTCTTCATCTATGTCATTTCTAATTTCTAATTATTTCAAATATCTTAAATGTTTTGACATTTTTTGGATAAGAATTATTAGTAAAATGACGTAATAACAATTCTTGACCCGCAAAATAGCACTATAGCGAAACATTTTTACTGTAATAGACGCCTGGAGTAGAGTGAAATTGGCTATTTATTCGTCAGCCAAAAAATATAGGGTGTTCGCTAGGAGGGAATACTACTTTGTTTGTGTATAATATTTGAATAAATGAAAGAGAATGGATCTTATGTTATTAAATGTTTCCGCCTCTGTTAGCCTCACAAATGCGAGCCGTTTTGAGCACATTTTTCATTATATTCGCACACATTTCTCTCAGTATTTCATGTATTTCATCACTAATAATAATAATGTTTAAGTTGATCGAGTGTTTCTGCTTTGTCTGCATAAGCCTTGCTTTTCAGAGATCCCCACAAACAGAAGTCCGGAGCAGTAAAATCAAGCGACCGTGGAAGCCAAAAAACTTCACCATTCTTGAAATAACTTGCTGTGGAAAAAGGTCTCGCAGTAATTCCATTGTAATCCTGGCTGTATGCGAAGTTGCACCATCTTGTTGATATCAAATCTTAATCAAACCCAAAGCGTGCAGTTGTGGCGTTAAAAAGTTTTCAATCATATCACGATATCGCTCCCCATCCACCGTTATAGTTATGCCGTTTTTATTTTTAAAGAAATAAAGTCAACTAATTCCTCTTGACAAAATTGCATACCAGACTGTCACTTTTAATGGATGCAAAGGTGACTGTTGAATAATTTGAGGGTTTCCCATTCCCCAGAACCAACTAATCTGTTTATTCACTAACCCATACATTATGATTTTTTCATGAAAATCGTGGTGTCATGGGCGAGCTGTAACATCCTATTGGCATACGGTGGCGTAAATGGTCTTGTGGAAGAAGCTCTTGTGTCAACTGAATGTTAAATGGAAACAAATAAAAATCCTTGTCCAAAATTCTGGCCAAAGTTTTTCTTTGAAGACCAAGATTGTTTTGAACACTTTCTTGAGCAGTAGTAATTTTTTCAGCCGATCTTGCAGTAAGTTGTGGTCCATGCTTGAGCCTATCGCCTACAGATCCTAGATGATAAATAGTGCGTTTTGTTGGCACGGTGTTTCTTCTAAAGATTTCACCTTACTTTCTCATCGTCACTGTAAGCCATGATTGATTTTGATAAAATGTTTTAACGATTAAAACACGTTTGTTTATCGAATATTTTTCCATAATAAATTTGCCACGTGTCTACTTCACGACTGACAAATATGAACTGTCAAAACTAATGATTACCAAAATGGCGGCAAAACAAGTGTATAACTTCCCGGCGGACACCCTGTATAACAAAATGCAGCAAAAATGTCCAAATACAAAATGTTGAGGTTTTTATCACAAGAAATACAACTTAAGACACAGAATCCTCGCACGGTTCTCATTGCGGTAGTTAGGGCAGATTACATATATTTCTCAGTAAAAAAATAACAAGAGGGGAGTAATTCGGGAAAAAATACATTCGATGTATTTCTTAATAAAAATCGTAAAGGCAAGATGGCGATGTGTTAACGTTATTTTCAAGAAATTTTGACAAAAAGTTTAGAATGGATCATTTGATCGGTGGTAGGTCTAGCGTTAAGTTGTATAGCTACACTTCAATATTTCGAAGCGGATTTTTAATATCCATGTTATTTATGGCTTTGTAAACGATTATCTTTTTTATGTGATATACAGTAAAAATACTGACAAATCCCATTTTTGGGATTTTTTAAAAAAATTTTGGGAATTATATGATTTGTATTTTACTAACTAGATTGTTTTTGATATCCTTAGGAACAACCAATCCTGGTTGGTGCACATTTTTTAAAGATAGTTGAATTGAAATACAAAAATTTAAGTGCAGGATCTAAAGCCAGTATTTTGGCTATAGATAAATTTGTAATAAATAAAAAAGCAAAGCCAAAATTAAAACAAAAGACTTCAATGAGTGAAATAAGGCAAAAAATATCTAACAAATTCAAAAAACTCTCAACGAAATTGTTTAAATAATAACAACGCTATTTGACAATTTCTGTATTAACATTTTTTAGACTATTTTTTAACCAACATGGACTTACATAAACCCATATAAGGATCTTCAAAATCTGCTAAATTATTATTCTTTTTTTTGACGTTTACTAATTGTCAAAAGCCCATTTGGCAGCTTTTTTCCTACACAATTTAAATCTAAGATTCGATTATTAAATAACGCTTAAATGACTTTTTCAGTTGAACTATTTTCAAACTTTTGTGTTGAAATTTTGAAATAAAAAGAAAGAAATTTCAATTGTATCCAAAATTACATCCCTGAAGCTCAATTAAGAAGTGGAGTTAAAATTTTGTAAATAATTTTTTTTCTTATAAAGCAAAAATGTTGGCTTTCGTTTTTTTTTTAATCTAGTGCGCCCATCATTTATTTATTCCCCTTAAGTTTTGCCGGAGATGATCGAGATTGTGTTTGGATATTTTTGTATTTGTCGTTCAAGACCATGAGCAAAAGGTAAAGTGGTGCGTGCGTAAGTGAAGCGAGTGTTTGAGTGTTCAAGTAACACATAGCCGGTAACTGAATTCTATTTAACGATCTCATCACACTTACACTCATCACACTTACATACAGACATTAAGTTTAGTTTTAAGTTTATTTTTTTGCTGTTGCTGTTGTTGTCTTATGTTTTGTTTTTCTTTTTTGTTGCCGTCAGTTGTGATTCTTTTATACGCTTATTATTCGTCAAAAAGTTTAATGCGTTTTTTGGTATAAAATAAGAACCCCATTATTATAACGACATCAGTATAATTTGTCAACTCGTACTTAAAGTACGTTAAAGTAAAACTTTAATTTATGAAATCAATATCTCCCACATTTATTATCTGAGTGTATTTGCATTTGTATTTGTGCGCGTGTTTTAAGTGTATCTAAGTCGTATAGTTTTTTTAAACCTAGACCTTCAAATTGGTTAGCACTATATTGTACAAAATAATTGCCAAAAATTGAAGATTTTAGTTGTTGAATCATAAAAGCAAGAATTTAAATAAAAATTTATAAATAAAATGTATAAATTCGGTTTGATTTTATTGTGCGCTGTTTTGATTGCCTTTAGTTTGGCTCGTCCTGCTCAAGATCTAGCTGTTGAATCTGTAACAACTACCACTGCAACACCAGCAACTATTATTAAACAGATCGATGTCAATAATCCTGATGGAAGTTTCAATAGCAGGTTGGTATTTTTAATTTCAAAAGGATGCGTGAAAAAATTCTTGTTTGAACTAAAGTAGAAATTAAAAGGGTTATAAGACTTAAACACGTTAGTTCCTTAAACTCTTAAAAGCTTATTATTCAAGAGTCATTATTACACACAGGCTGTTTTATTGCGTTTTTTTAAGTGAACAATTTTTTTTGTAAGTTATAATAAATTATTAAAAAGATATATTTTCATGAGTTTTATAAAAATATATTAAAATTCTTAAATAATATTTTGTATTATTGTTTAATTCCATTAAAACATTTTCGGTTAAAAGGTATGATACTTGAAATTTTCTTTATCATGATGGCTTCTAAGCTGTTTAGTTATCATGAAAGCAATGTTTGATTAATAATTAATTATTTAACAAAATATAAAGAGCACAATTTACGTACATTAAGCTAAGTAAAGTAAAATTATTATTTTTTAGTTTGGCTTAAGTTAAATTGTAAACAGAATAATGTTTTATTCTGCTGGTTTTTAACTTTTACTTTTCTCTTAATAAGCACAAACCATTTAATATCTAACTTGAGACAGACTGAAAAGAAATAATTCCTTACTTAATGGTCCAATAAAAGATTTAAATTTCTGTATTCGAACAAAATTTAAACTAGTCATTTATATTAATTGGCCAATCCAGAAATTTTGTGTTGTTGATTTCATAAGCTTTAGCTAATCAGGCCTAATATATTTGTGCCAATAAAAAAACAGTTTTTTATCTCACTTTTGCCCAACGTTTCGTCAATTTTTTGTTGACTTCCTCAAGGGCTTCGTCTATTTAAAAATTAAAATCTTAATTTATTACAATTTTAATACACCAAAATAAATTACTTACAATATACCATTAATCACATTTACATATATATTTTTTGACAATCAACAAAAGCAAAACAATTAAATTTAATTAAACTTTTTAATTAAATCATCAGGGATAATAATATAATATTTCCATTAAAAACTTCATAAAACCTTGATTTAAAAAGCAAAAGTCAAAGTCTCTAAGATATTGATTCAGGTGGACAACAGTCGCTAAAAATTTAATTTCAAACACAATAATCAAAATAAAAAAAATTTCAAGGATTCTCCGCATGGAATATAATTACTACATTAGTGTCCTGGTCGTGAAAAACTATATATTTTAGTTTTCACCGATAATTAAATCCCAAAAGTTATTTATTACAGTAAACCTTTTAAGAGAATCCATAATAAAAGATTTCAAAAAAAATTTACCAGAACATATCCTTGAATATTTCACATTTCGTATTGATTTTTTTGCAGTTAATAGAATTTGCTTCACATTAATAAATTTCTTAAAAGCTGTAATGTACTTTTTATTAAAAAGTTTCAGTTTAAAGTTTCTTTTATAAATTTTAAATTAATACAAATTTCTTTTTACGCAAGTCGAAACCCCTAGCAAAGCTTTCCTAGCTTTCAATTCAAATCAACTAGGAAATAAGCATTTAGGTTATATATTTAATATTGATTTCAATAAAAGTTTTTTAATAGCTTTCTAATTTAAAAATTTTTGGTTAAAAATCAATATGATATCAATACTTTAAAAACCTTATTTGATATTAAAATAAGAAATAAGATAGCTTTTAAAACTTAATACACGAGCTTTAATTTTCAAATGGAGAGCTTATCCTAATAGCTTGGCTTATTTTTCAAAATCCCGATACCTGCGATATCAGGTTACCAGAATGGATCTAATGATCAAAACGTGTCAAGTCGATATCAGTCACTTTTGCATAATTAAACCTTAAAAAAAGTATAAAAAGGACTAGACTGAAAAGCCTTGAATTAGAAAATTACTACAATGTCCGTAAGTGGAACGCTCATCATAATCATCAAAATGCAACCTTTTTCAATTTCATCTACTTAATTCTAACGAAATTAATACCATTATTTGGTTAGCATTGTCTGTCTCTTTATGAGCTTGAGGTTTTAAATGTTTTTATTAAAAAATTAGACTACAAATACCTCGTATGCCTCTAATAATAAATTAAGCTTTAAACTAAAGAGTTCATCATTATAAACTTAAACATGACATGGAATTAAATATTAAAATACGCGTGACTAAAGCAGGATCGTATAACAAATATTTCAAGGGCTTAAAACTCTAATTAAATAATAAGACAACTGCAAAAACAAAAAAACACAAAAGACTTATTTACTGGACCATAGCAAATTCTAGACGTGGAAACTAAATGCTTGCTTTGATCTAAAACTTTTTGACAAGTTTCAATAAAGATGTGGTTAAAGCCGTTATTTGATATTTTCTTTTGTTTTATATAATTTTTTTTTTGTTTTAACTTTATAATAACGATTTTTTGTTATCATATCTTTATTTTATCCCACTTGTTAGCTATGAAACATCTAACGGCATTCGTGTGGAAAATATTGGTTACATGAAAAAGATTTTGGTCCCACGCACGGAAACAGAAGATGGTCAAGTGATTGATGAACATGAAGAATTAATTTTGGTACAATCCGGTTCTTACAGTTATTTAGATCCAGAGGGCAATATGATCACCCTTAAATATGTGGCCGATGAAAATGGTTTTCAACCCGAAGGCGATCACTTACCCAGACAAGTTCAATAGATATAAAACTTTATTTAATTAGTTTAGAGATTTAAGAATAAGTTTAAGTTAAAACAAAAATCTTTATACATCATGAAAAATAATTTGTAAAAATTCATTTTAAGTCACATAACATTAAAATTACACACGAATAAAAAGAACAAAAAAATGTTAAAAACATAATTTTACTTTTTCAATAATGGGGATAAAAATTGAAAGATCAATTGATTTGAGAATGATTTCAGAAATAGAGGTTCCACGAATTCGAATGAAGAAGTATAGAAGAGAAAAAAGTTCAAATTTGCATTTTTAAAAATCTAATATTTTGACTAAATACAGTAAGACAAGTCTTACTAAATAATAAATAAATATTAATTTTTTAAAAAATTTTCTCATGACGAATATCGAAGCTATTCAAATAATATTTGTAATAAAAATAAATAATAAAATAGTAAAGTATTATTATTATTATTTTTATTAAAAACTACATTAAGTCAAACAAATTAGTTAAATTAGTTATCGTTATAAAAGAGCGCAATATTTAGCACAATAAACTATGAAATAGTTAACCATTTATAATCAACATTCCATAAATTTATTAATTTCAAACTTGTTTATTCGAGAAAATTTCCATGTGATTTTAAAAATCCGTTAACGATATTTTTTAATGGACCGTCAGATTGAATATAACTCATTTCCAGGGTCTTGTAATTAAAAGTCCGTCTATTTGTTTATTTATTGTTTGCAAGTCTCTATCTCTACACAATTGTAATTTTCTTTAATGATTATAGCAGCTTCAGCAACAAATAATAAAGTTTAAAATAACAAGTAGCATAAAGATGATATTTACAGATATAGTGCCCTTAACCTTTTTGATTTTTATAGAGCATGTAGCATTAGTCCACTATAATGGCAATTTAAAAAACAGCAAATTTTAAAGGTTGTCCCTACTTAAAAGTTGCACATGGCCTATGGGCTAACACTTAACATTTTCACACAGCATAGAGAACTATGATCAGTATAACAGCAAGTGTTAACATCAAAATTAATAATTAACGACTTGAGATGAGATGGGGTTTTTGTATATGCGGTCTTATATTTTAAACTTATTGAGAACACCCTCTCTTTAGCACTAGTATACGAATAAAAGCATAGAAATAAAAAGTAAAAGATGTCCTTATGAGACGTGATTTTAACGTTTGTTTCGGGTTTTTCAACAAGAAGTTTGTTTCTCAAATGCGGCAACACGAACAACATGATATTTTTTACATTTAGTTTTTTGACGTATTAGTAGTAGATGCATTGCCAACTATTACAATGAATTCAATTGCGCACAAAAATCGCATTAAAATAATTAAAATCCACTATGGAATTGATGATTCCATTAAAGTTATATTTCGTAAAATTCGTAATATTTTCGGACAACATAATCGTCCTTCTGAGACCGCTATCAATAATTTGGTCTTTACATTTCAGTCGACAGGCTTAATACAAAATGTGCAAGCACCAACGCGTGTTTGATCGGGTCGTTCAACTGAAAACATCGCTGCCACAGTGTTGAAGCAGTTCCAAACGTTTTAACAATTAGGGTATACAAAACCACCCCACTAAAGCCCATTTTCACTTGTCAGAGCAAAATTGAGAAGCCTTAATATGCTCAACGTGTCACTGTATGATGCGCTATGTGGTCTGGAGGCGTGATTGGGCCGTTTTTTTTTTAAAGATGGGGCTGGAAATACGGTAACGGTCAATAGATCACGCTATCGCGAGATACTAAAACTCAATATTGACTTACTATTGAAGTTGTGGATATCACTGGCATTTGCTTTTAACAGAACGGTGCCACATGTCACACAGCCAATGAAATAATCAGTTCATTGCAAATCCATTTTCCCGTTCGAATAATTTCACGACAATCAGCAGTTAAGTAGCCAGTTGGATAGTGTGATTTAACCCCATTGGATTATTTTTTATGGAGTTTTATTAAGGACAGAGTCTATACGGGACTAATCTTATCGATTTCAGCCTTAAAACTCAAAGTCGGTGATCTGATTAACAAAAAGACGCCGATATTTTGCCCAAAAATCATTAAAAACTTTGATGAAAGAATCGACATCTGTCAGCGTGGTCGTGGTGCACATTTGCCAGATATCGTAATATAATAAAAATTTTAATCAATCTAATTTTTTTTGTTTTATTTTGTTTTACAATACAAACTTCTTCTTTAAAAACCCTTTATATCATATTTTAAACTTATTGAGAAGGCATTTGCTATATCAATGTTATATCAATTCGTACAAAAGCATAAAATTATATTTTGAGCTATTGTTGACAGACAATTTAAATTTCTAACAAAAAAAATATTGTTTACAAGGTCTTCGTGGGTGGGACAAACTTTCACTTGGGGAATTTATTTTTTAATCACAAATTAGCGTGTAATTTTGATTTATTTTATTACTTATTAGTGTAGTTCAATATGAACAGGAGTAACGCCCAACTTGTCGGTTGACTAGTATTTGAATTGTAGCTTCTCATTATAACTTTACAGAGAACACAATTACTTAACATGTCATTGCTAGAGTTCTAATAAACACTGTTTAGACATTCTACGATAGGTCTCAAATCTTTGCTTAAGCTAAAATAGCTACTTCCAAATAAACGTGTTATTTCTGATATAAAACAAATACTATCGATAAATATATGCAACCGAAATGGAAGTAAACAAAAATATCATATTTTGATATTTCGGAAATAGATCAACAATTAATAAATTATAGAAGTAAGAATCAGATAAGTAATCATTAATCACAATTATGCTTTAATTCTGAGCTATTTTTAAGGCTTTTAATTTTTTTGTAGTTTACTCAATATTTTTTATGTCTTTGATGTTCTTAATAAGGTATTTAAATCCAACACATATAAAATGCTTATCAGATTCATTTGAGAAAACAAGTGCAAAAAAGAAACCCTTAAATACAAAAACTAATTCCACTTTCAATTCTGGAATTTTAGAACATATCGGCTAAAATCTATATTTTCTTCAAACACAAGTTTGCTTCGAAAATAAGAGATATTCGTATGAATCTCGCCTCTTTCAGGACAATCTTAAACTTAAAATTCTATATATTATTTATCCTTCTAACAGACACAAAAATACAAACTCGATTTCAAGAGCTTGCCTGATACTCTTTTATTTTAAACTGCATCTTAGTATTTTATTTGTAAGTTATTTTTTACAAAAGTTGTATTTTCTTCTGTGAATGAAAATTTCAAGTATCTAGTTCAAGTATCTGTATCATGGTTCTGGTGATACAGGCCTGTGACAGGGAGACATAAAGAATAAATTTTAGTTTGATGAAAGCCTGTAGTTACTTCACTTATAAAATTTGTTCTGTAAATGAGCAGCACACTTCATTTTTCCGGGAAAACGGGATTCTGTAGTTTTTGATAGTATCGCTTTAATACAATAAAGTGGTGGGAGGGAAAATTAATGTTACTTTTATTTGAGTACGGTTTTCCGTCGACCTTCGTCAAATTTGGTTTGTGAACAAACCGGTTTCGGCTGTTTGCCATCTTCAGTGTTCTCTACGTAAGGGATGGGAAATCCAACCTCATGGAAGTATTTATGCAGAACTTAGAAGAAGAATACGTAAAGGAATTAAAAACCAACTTCGGAGTAATATTCTACGCAAGATATGTCGACGACATCATATGTATACTAGAAGGAAATAACGATGAGCAAATTCTAGATTACTTGAATGGAAGACACGAGAACATAAAATTTACAATGGAAAAAGAAGATGAGGGGAGAATTAATTATCTGGACCTAACGATCAAGAGGAACATAATCTCGAACAGAATCGAATATGAAATATACAGCAAACCAACAGCAACGGACACAATAATACACAACTCATCAAATCATCCCCAGCAACACAAAAACGCAGCAATCAGGCAGTTAATAACAAGACTCGAGAAAACAACACTAACACGGCAAATGTATATGAAGGAAATGGAAACAATATACACCATAGCGGAAAACAACGGATACAAAAAGTGCCTCGTAGATAACATCAAGCAACAAATTAGAACGAACAAAGAACCGGAGAATGAAAGGAAAAAATGGGCTACATTAATATATATGGGAAAATAAACTTACAAACTGGCGAAATTCTTTGGAAAACACAACATTAATACCGCATTCAGAACAAGAAACAACCTAGGCAGAATACTACGGAATAAAACAACCGAGGCAAATATACTAGACAAACAAGGAGTGTACGAATTAACTTGTACCGGTTTGTTCACCAACAAAATTTAACGAGGGTCGACGGAAAACCGTACCCAAATAAAAGTAATTTTAGCCCTGTCGGAAAATCCAAGCACATATCGAAAAGTAATGTCTTTACATTGTAGGTAGCCGCAATATGTACAGTAGATAAATAGCAAATCATAAAACTAAAAATTGTAGGTTCTTAAAATTGATTAGTTTTACTACGTGTATAATAGCTCTAACAATCAGCCAGCAAAGTTAAGAAATAAAAGGTGGTTTTTTTAAGCTAGATAGAACTTTAAATTGTAAAAAGTAACACAAAAAATGAAATTTTGATGAAACATTTTTTTTATTTGTTTCAGTATACTCTGACAAATCATCATGAATAGACTCTCGCTTGAACAACGCTACGAAATTATCCAAATTTACTTTGAAAATCAGTCGTCGATTCGCGCAACTTATAGACGACTTCGTCATTTTTATGGCGTACATAATCGTGCATCTGAACAAGCCATTCGTCGAACTGTCGATAGATTTCGTACCACATACTCTCTAGAGGATGCAATAACACCAACACGTCGAAGGAATGTGCGTACTGAAGAGAATATCGCCGCTGTAAACGAAAGTGTGGAAGAAGATCCAAATTTATCAATTCGTCGTCGGTCGCAGGAATTGGGGCTGTGTCCGTCCACTACGTGGAAAATTTTGCGCAAAGATCTCGGCCTACAAGATCCAGCTGGTGCAGGAGTTGAAGCCACGAGACCATTATATGCGTCGTTCTTTCGCCGATTGGGCTCTAGAGCAGTTGGCAACTGACCCGTTGTTTTATCGCAAATTTGTGTTCAGCGATGAGGCGCATTTTTGGCTTAACGGGTTTGTTAATAAGCAAAATTGCCGCATATGGAGTGAGACCAATCCACAACAGACCCTACAGACTCCATTACATCCAGAAAAATGCACCGTTTGGTGCGGTTTTCACGCTGGTGGCATCATCGGACCTTATTTCTTCAAAAATGAGGCCGGAGCTCGCGTTACGGTCAATGGAGATCGTTACCGCACCATGATCAATGATTTTTTGTTTGAAAATATGGATGACATTGATCCGGACGAGATGTGGTTTCAACAAGATGGCGCTACGTGCCATACAGCGAACGCAACCATCGACTTATTGAAATCAAAATTTGGCGATAAGTTGATTTCGAGAAATGGACCTGTCAATTGGCCTCCAAGGTCGTGCGATTTGACACCACTCGACTATTTCCTGTGGGGCTACGTGAAGTCACTGGTTTATGCTGATAAACCAGCAACAATTGACGCCTTGGAGGACAGCATTGTTCGTGTTATTCGTGACATACGCCCAGCAGTGCTCGAAAAAGTGGCCCAAAATTGGACGTCCAGAATGCGCTTCGTCAAGAACAGCCGCGGTGCCCATATGCCCAAAATCATTTTCAAATGTTAATGTCACGTATTGATCCTTCGAATAAAAAAGAAATTTTGATTACAATTTAATTTTTTGTGTTATTTTTTACAATTTCAAGTTCTATCGGGCTTAAAAAAACACCCTTTATTTGGAAGCTCTTGAGTTCGACTACAATTATTTAGCCGACTGCGATTAATTACAGTTAAAACGAATGCAAGAAATTTTTAAAACTACTGACAAACTACGCAAAATTTAATTGCCATAGTTTAGGGTCAGTACAAATTTGAAAAACATTCGTTGGTTTTTGCAATTGGCTAAATAAAATTAATTTTGAATGTAGAAATTATTCACAAGTGCTAATATTTGGCAATAATGCTAATTATAAATCAGATTTTACTGGAGCCTTCCACTCCCAAGTGTGCTTTTGAATATTTAAGCAAAATAAAAATAAACAATATGAGTATTATAACAATTACGAAAGTAATAGCAAATACTTACACAATGCTTTTACTTTATTTTTAATATTTTATTATTTATAACATTATTTTTATTCACTTTTTGTAGCTGGTAGTCAACTTTAGTAGAAATGCTACAAATGCTTAAATTATTACGTATTATTTCCTTTTTAAATAGAGACCAAATCAGGTTCTAAGAATTTAAGCGAAAATAACGTGTCACTTGACATTAACTTCAGAGGGGATCAACTTCAACTTTTTACATATCCTGTAAATTATTTACTTATTCATTGTTGTTCAATATAAACATTGGGAAAGGTAGCATCAAACTTATAGCGTGACTAGTATCTAATTAGTAGCTTCTAATAGGAACTCTTAAGAAAGCACACTCACTTTAACATATCATTGGTAGAGCTCCACTGACACTGTTTAGATATTCTACAGCACATCTTAAATCTAAGCTAAACGTATTTGCTCAATGCCGATTACTGTAATATTATCTAAGCCGCAGCTTAAAAGACTATTTTGAAAACTTTTTACAATAGCTGTCTTGTGTGTCGCGTTTAAACTTCTCGTATCACTTTTTACTCAACAAATCCAGGGATGACAACGGCGGCGTCAATTAATACCAATTCTCCTCACGTTTATAATCGGTTCTTGGAAGGAAAATATTATTATGTTGTTTATTTTTCCTCCGCAAGTGAATGAAATACTATTGCTATTTCCTGTCCTATCTGGCTGGTTTGAAGTCATAGGCGAGCGCTTTCGATGCGAATTTATCATTCTCAAGCGACGTTTTGGTTTGTACTGGTAAGTCAGTGTTGGCGTTCAGGAAGTTCTGTTGTTAAGTTCGTATCTATTCAGGTAAGCAGAATGCCAACCACCTGGCATTTTTTATGCACAGTAAATTTATCGATATCTCCGTCTTTTATTATTCTCTAGGTACGTGCAGCCGTCCGAGGGTGTTTTTCGTTTGCATGAGTAGTTTTAATGGTGTCAAAATTGTGTCTGAGGTTGTGTTTACCTGGTCGTTTATAATGTCATTGTTGAAAGTTTTTGTTTTGTAGATTTCCATGTTTTCAAGAATGTCTAGTCTTCGTCCTTTTTTGCTAGGATGTAGTAGTGCCATACATTCATATATCGAATGTCTGTGTCCGTGAGTGTCCAGGAATCTTCTCTTTTCCGTTTGTATGAGCGTATGTGTTCTGTAAACCTTGTTTTTACTGTTCGTCCAGTTTGCCCTATATAGGTTCGTTTGCAGGTACAGGTAAGTAGGGTATTCCGCGCTGGAACTAAATTTGTCAATTGTTTCTGTTGTTCTTCTGAGATTATGTCTCAGAGTGTTGCCAGGTTTTAATGCTGTAAGTATTCCTTCTTTGTGAAAAAGGTTAGTTAGTCTCTATATTTCTGGTCCTGTGTAAGTACAGGCGTGCCGTCGTGCTGTATCGGCTGTCTCTTTGTCTTCTTTCGATGGTAGTGGCCTTGTAGCCGTTATTTATAGCTATGGTGTAAATTGTGTCGATATCTTTGTTGTACTTATCTGGAGTAAGTGGGATTATCTTAAGTCTGTGTATCATATGTATTTTTTGATGTAAAGTGAGCGTATTTCAGTCTTCAGATAGGACAGAAAATAGCAATAAGAAAATATTATCTTTAACATAAGCCGGTCAAGCAAACTAAATTGTCTTAATTAGTTTCCTTAAGTTACTTAAAATATTTTTGTTCAAATTGGAAATGAAGTTTTTCATGATCGTTAATAAATCTTATGAGCAAATTAACTAGCGATACCAAATGGAAAATTTGAAAGCACTAAATCTAGGTATGTTTTGGGATTGAAATTTTAAATTCAGAATACTTGAATAATATGTTCTAGAATAACAAGATGTTGTTAATATAAAACAGTTAATTTAGTTGGGATAACAATACAGAAATTCGTGTGAACTTACTCAATCCAATTTGTATAAGTTTTCGTATTTAAAATTTAAACTAGTTTTTATTTAAAAAAAACCTTCAATGTCCTCTTCTAATTGGTGCTATTTTGCATAATTCAAAGTAATCGAAAGAAAAAATAAATTAATCATTAAATCAATTTACAAAAATTAAAATGTACTCTATTTTAAACAGTTTTATTTTTTGGAATCATTTTTAATTTAATCTACTTTAATATGTGCTAGATTTCTTTAATAAATATTTTATAATATTCTTATAAAACAAAAAATATTTGAAATGTATTACCGCGTGAATATTACCCCAAATTTCATGTAGAATATTCAAGAGTCTTATATCGTAAGCCAAATTGATTAAATGAGAGTTATCATTTAAAGAACAGAGCAAACAACAAAACTCAAAACATTTAGAAAACAAAAAACATTTTTTATTCAATTTTTAATTTAATTTTAATTATTTTTAATAATTTAAGATTTCAAATGTTTGTTTCCGATGAAAGATTGAAGATACAAAGTGTTTTTGTTTCCGAAATGTTTGGTGCGTTTTTTGTATAGTAGTTTTTTGTTGTTTGCTGTGTTGCTTAAATAAGAATTCTCATTTATTCAATTCGGCTTATGATATAAGACACTTGAGTTTTCTATACAAAATTTAGGGTAAAATTCACTGATGAGCTATATGAGCGGTAGTGAAATGGCCATTTGGAAATGTTCTCCCCCGCTGTAATACATTTCAAATATTTATTTTTTTGTTTTCAATAATAAATATTTTATGAGAATACCATAAAATATTTATTAAAGGAATCTAGCAAATATTAACGTAGATTGTATTCTATTTTATTATTTAATAAAAAATATTGGAAAACTTTATGAGGAACTATTGACCGATGAAAAACAAAATGATCATAAAATTTTTTTTGTGAAAAATTTGTCACTTAGTTAGAAAACGAGATACTGGCAATGTTAATTTAACACGTTCGCGAGCGTAAATTATTAAGCCATGCAAAATGAGGTGAATGCCATAGCATTGAAATTTTAAAGTCCATTTGTATTCATTTAGTTTTATACAGCACTTAGTTCCTTATAAATTTCCTTAAGTCGGCCTAGTTTAAAAATATCTTATAACCGTAACCGTCAATGCTATAACATCTATTTTATTTAACAGTTAAAATACAACGTTTTGGCTACTCTTACTATCGGTTTTTTCAACAAGAAGTTTGTTTTTCAATTCTGGCAACATCAACAACATGATATATTTGACATTTAGTTTTTTGACGTATTCGTAGCAGATGCATTGGCAATTGTTACAATAAAATTAATTCCGCACAAAAATCGCATTAAAGTAATTAAAATCATTATGAAATTGGTGGTTCTGTTAAAGTTATATTTCGTAAAATTCGTAAAATTTTTGGACAACAACCCCTTTAGTGAGACTACTATCAAGAATTTAGTCGTTACATTTCAGTCGACTGGCTCGATACGAAATGTGCAAACACCAACTCGTGTTCGACGGGGTTTTTCAACTGAAAACATCGCAGCCGTGAGCCACAGTATTGAAGCAGTTACAAATGTGTCAATTCCTCAAAACCACCACATGGCGAATTTTACGTAAGGATTTGACTTTAAAGCCTTACAAGGTTCAACTGGTGCATGAATTGAAGCCGAACAGCCATTTACATCGCCGTAGTTTCGCTCAATTTGTTCAGGAATAACCAGCTGGTGTTTTTGAAATAATCGCATTTTCAGACAAAGCCCAATTAAACTTGTCAGGGTATGTCACCAAGCAAAACTTCCGCGATTGGGCTTCTGAAAGTCCTAGAGCGATTATAGAGAAGCCTTTGCATGCTCCACGTTTCAATGTATGGTGCGCAGTGTGGTCTGGAGGCGTGAGTGGAACTTTTTTCGCAGATGAGGCTAGAAATGCTGTCAATAGATCACGCTATCGCGAGATGCTAACATTTCAACAACGTTGGCCTATTATTGACGACATGGATATCGCTGGCATGAGGTTTCAACAGGATGCTGCCACATGTTACACAGCCAATGAAACAATCAATTTATTGCAAACGAAATTTGCCGATCACATAACTTCACGATAGTCAGCAATTAAGTTTCCAGTCAGATCGTATAATTTAACACCACTGGATTATTTTTTATGGGGCTCTATTAGGGACAGAGACTATACGAAGCCAATCAAATCGAAATAGGATCGCCATTTTTCCAAAAAGTGATTAAAAACTTTGATGAAAGAATATATGTCTAATAAGACAACTATTTTTAAAAGTAATTGTCTGTAAGTTTTGATAGATCAATGTTATTATTAATGTCCGAAAACTTATTAAAGCGAAATTCCAGAAAGTGTGACTATGAATGGAACAGTTTCCAATTTTTTAAAATTACATAATTTTCTAACACTACAAAACAAGCTATTTATTTATAAAACACCAAAGTATTAATTATTGATTGAATTTTTTAATAAATAACTTTTTAATATGCAGAAAAAGAAAAGTTTTAAAATTAAATTTAATCAATTTTTGCCGTTATATTTTTTTTCCACCAAAATTTCCAATAACTGAATTGTGCAAAGACTTTATTATAATCCCAGAAATCTTTGATTTTAATAATAATATAAATAATAATAATAATTTTGCTAATAACGTATTCACGGGATTATCTCTATTCTAAGTTACTCAGCTATTTGATGCAGAAAATGTAAAGTTTTGAAATTTAATACAACAATTTATGCTTCGATATCTTTTTCTCACTCATATTCACACAGCCATATTAATCAACATAACAAAAAATGTTAAAACAATTAAGTATTTAATTGTATAACTAAAAATCATAGTTGTTAGTAAATTTGTTCCGTTTTCGAATTACAACTTGCCTTTGTTGCACGCATGCTCGTTTGCGGTTTTTGGTATTAAAAACCACAATTCATTGTTTCTTTAGAGTTGGCTTTTGTTTTTAATTTAATTGCATTTTTCTTTTATTTTTTAAATAAAATAAAATAAAACAAACAGTGCATTAGCGGTTTTCTGGGTGTCATTGATTATGGTGTCATATGAAATGCAAATACGAACTAGTCCGTTACGCATATGAACCTACACTCAACTAAAGATATTATAACACGTGTATATGTACTCGTAACACATTATAACATGCACATCTGTGTCTTAAGACCATAATACAATCAGTGTTGTCAGTTATGCCGGCGACAAAATCTTTTTGACGATGAAATTTACATAATGGCATTTGAGGAGATACCTGGCGATATTTAATATAGTTGGCGATATTGTTGGACACGTTTCTTTTAATTTTTCTATGATATGCTATTGCATTAAGAATAGGATAATTTTTTAATGTCAAATGGTAAAAGCGCTCCAAAAACAAAGGCGGTGCGATGAGATATCTATACATCCAATTACAAATCAACTGAACAGTATAAATTAGGATTATCAATCTGATTACGTGAATGCGATAAATATGATGAAAATTTGTATACTGCACATTTTACATTTGAAGGAATACATTCTACAGGAATCAATTAATATATAAAATTGAAAGAAGAAATGCTTTATATACATTTATATTTTAATGCGGATGATATTGATTTCGGGCTTAAATGTGACTGATACCTCGATTTTAAACGAAAGTTGTTTTTTGAACTGAAACAAGTTTCTAAAAGAAATGTTTGAACGGCTTTAAAAAAACCTGTCTACTTTTCACGCTGTCATCAGTTTAAAATCATTGCTAATATGGATCCTTAATAAATTTTCTGCTGTTCAAAAATTTTCCAAAAAATTAGTTCGAGATGGGGCAGCGAAGAACACTTTCTTTCATAAATTGGTTTTAATATTTTGAGAATAAATTTCCAAAAGTCATATGTGAATTCGGTATGTATAATTTCCACAAGTTACTACAAGGGTAACTGCTCTAATGGAATTAGGGAGCATGCTCCCGTTACTCGCACGTTTTTGCGTTTAACTCGATTTTCGTTGAAAGTGCATCCATTTGCGGAGAATCGCACTAGGCATTACAGGGATAATTCGTTTTTTGTTTTCTTTTTCAGAACAGTCCGTATGTCGAAAAAACTCCCTCCCGAGGTTTTTCTTGTCACTTTCAATGTAGGAAAGTTCAAATATAATGTCCGCAAACACTGCTCCCTCTTTTCCCCTCCCCATAACCTAATTTCCTAGTTCTGGCCCAATGCAGTCCTGAGTCCTCGTCCAAAGAAAAAAGATTTCCGCAACTAATGGAACTTTTTCTGTAAGGATTTCTGTTAAAAAAATTAAGAAATAAAATGTAATTCGAACTTCTTAAATTATTATTTCAGTAATATGATTAAGGAAAATAAATACTCGTAGTATACGTATGACCATTCCCACACAATAGCTCAGTTAGAATACCAAAAGAATAGCTTCAATAATTTGTTAATTTTATCAATTTATTAATAACAAGGACTTCATATAAAATTTAAATAAATTTTATTTTTGTTTTCAATATTTTGCCACACCATTTGGTGGCATCTTCAGGAAAAGAAAAAGAATAAATTGAGCGAATCTACGGCGATATGAATGGTCGGTCGGCTTCAATTCCTTCACATGTTAAACTTGTAAGGCTTCAAAGTCAAAATCTTATGCAAAATTCGCCAGTCGAGCACGCTTTGGTGTTCCCTCATTTAGTATCGAACCTGTCAACTCAAATTTTACGACCAACTTCTTAATAGTGTTCTCAGATGGACGAAAACAAAACAAAACGAATTTTGCGAAATGTAAGTTTAACAGAACCACCACTTTCATAGTGGTTTTTAATTATTTTAATACGATTAACGTGCGAAATTGAATTCTTTGTAACAATTGCCAATACATCTACTACGAATACGTCAAAAAACTAAACGTCAAAACTATGATGTTGTTGGTGTTGCCACAATTAAAAAACAAATTTCTTGTTAAAAAATTCGATATTTTGTATTTTTATGTTCCCTAATATTACAATAAGATTATGTATCTTTTACGAAAAAGCTTTGAAAAATTGGCAACACTGATTACTATACTATACCAAGTGATCACACCGACATAAATCTATATTCAAAATGCTTCAATTAATATTTTAAATACGAGTATATTACGTGTACAAGTGTGTGCGCTGATGGGGGTCATATTTCATTACTTCTCGTGTAAACAACCACAAAATTTTTAGCAACAAGTTCTACATCGAATAAATGACACCAAGAGCATCACGACCGCTGTTTTTAAAATTATTTAAGTTGTTTTTTTTTCAAATTCCGTCAACTTTTACATAAAATGTATATATGTATGTGTATATGTCTGTCTGTTTGCTGCTTGTTGTTCAATTAACATGAATTTAGGTTTTATTTAATTAATACCTGGTAATTGTTAATAGTGTCTATTAACAAATGTGTTTGACCACTTCGTTTGTTAATTTTTAACATACAACCGCTTACACGCCTCGTAAGTGTGAATGACCCACAAAGAAAAATACTGGAATTGGTGTAAATATATTTTATGTAATCTTTATTAAACGAAAAGTATTTAATTACACGATGTGACAGTGAAAAATCACTATTCGCACTAACTTGTGTATGTTATTGTCCCGGTTATTGGACCAAATTAAAACTTTCGGCATAAACAAAATTTCAAATCCACTTTAGTTTGGAAACCCAAAAACAAATTTTAAGTAATTTTAATTTTAGGTAAATTAAAAAAATATTTTTTTTAACTTTTTATATTTTTTTGTGGTCTAATTCTTCTTTTTTCGAAAAGGAACAAGATATTCATAAATGCATCGTATTTTTTCTTTTGTGATTGTGATAAGTAACCTCAAATTTGAATATTTCAGTAAATTTATGTGAGCCACAGTAAGAAGTATAAAAAATCAAACTCATACGTGGCCTCATTTTCACTTACGTGGCCTTATTTTTGAATCGCAGCTCTTTAAGTTCAAGTATTTTTATGCCCGCTTTGAAAACAAGAGCAAAATTAAAAATAAAACTATAGTGAGGTAATTAAAACGTATATTGCTTTAGGCTATTAACCATAGTATACCCATTTAGAATTCACATAAATTTAAAGGGTGTTTCATAAAGACCATGATTTTAACAAAAGTGGCTGTATATCACTTAAGGCGAACGCTTACAAATTGCGCAAAGCATGCGCAGCTTTATCTGATATTAGAACGAGTTGAAAAAATTAAAATAAAAAAAAGGTATCTCGACAGTAATGTGATTTTTACATATATGACCTTGCTTTTTGAACCAAAACTTCTACAGATTTAGATCGAGTTTTCTCAGGAATCGCATTATATGCTCCGTTCTTTCTCCTATTCTATTTTTTATTTTTCTAAATGACCTTTTTTGTCAAACTTTTAACCCTACTTACTCTTTCGCAAATGTCAACAGCATTTGTCGTTCATATTTATTCAGTAATAGACCGAACCAGTAGGAGGTGAGTTCCAAAGGGACTAAACACATTTTTCAGATTTCTAAAAAAAGTCAAGTTCAAGCGGCTCGGTTTTCTAAAACGGTGTAAGAGATACTTCACTCCATCCATCTCCGTACTATTGACACCACCTATATCCGCCCAAAAATGAAATACAACCCTCTTGTATGGGTCGGCGCCCCAAAGTCTTTTTTGGAGCTACTCGATCGCGTACAAGAGAGGCTCATGAGGGTCATTGGGAACGGTAGGGTATCCAACTGTATTGATTCTCAAGAGCACCGACGTAAATTAGATTGTATTTCAGTTTTTTATCGTTACTACAATGGTAAGTGATCAAACGAAATTAGAGAACTTGTACCCGTTACTCGCACATTTTGTGGTCGATTGGCCAATGAATCGCACTACGCATTACAAGGAAAATTTGTTTTTCAGCAGAACATTTCGTATGCGGAATAAACTCTCTCCCGAGATCTTTCCTGTCACTTTCAATGTAGGGAAATTCGAATCGAATGTCCGCAAGTACTTTTCTCCTCCCAATAAACTTATTGCCTAGTTCTAGTACAACACATTGCATGAGTAGGGGTCATCCTCGAACGGAAAAAAAGTCTTAGGATATGAATTTACACAGAGTAGCTTTTAATTGTTCCCAAATTGCAATATCCCCTGTTCAAGTTTAGCAAATAAAATTCAAAATTAAACGGCGTAAAAATTCAGCCATTGTCGGTCATTATTGAACCGATTTTAAAAATAATTTCTTTGTAACTTTTAATACTTTTTAAGGGAAATTTAAAACAATGACCATTATGAAAGGAGGCATAAAGAACCTTAACAAAGCATACCAATACAGCATACAAGTTTTTATTAAAAACGCACAGTAGCAATCAATAAAATTTAAAATGCAAATCAAAAGAGGACCCTATACATAACGAAAATTATAACGAAATTACCATCTATAAGGCAAATCGCAACCAGAAATATTTTTCATTTTAAGTAGCACCAGATTAAAAAGTAATAATTAAATGGCCTGATTGATGGAAAGACTAAAAACGTCTAAGGAGGTGCAAAAGAGGAACATATTTAGTACAAATATACTTTCTCCGTTACATTTACAGAGCTAGGGACGGACCGCTAGAAATGCTTATATACATGTATAGTCTGTAGTAACTTAAATATTTTTTTATTATATTTTAGTTGAAAGAGAGTAAACGTTCTTACATTCCTAGAGTAATTCCCCCCGGGGGCACATGATAGTCTTTTTGGAACCTACTATTCCATTTAGACTGGTGTCTTGCGGGGCAAAAGGGAGCCCAGGTCCCTCAAAGGCTAGTAGGAGTCACCTGAACAATTCACATATTTCCACGGGAATCAGTACGCTCGCAGTGTTCACTATTTGTCTCTTTAGACAATTAGCTGTTCTCTGACTGGTTATTGAGGTTGGCCCCTATATGGGAGTATCGTGGTGGTTGTGGTTTCGAGACCCTCGTGATAGTTTGTGGGTCGGACCATTCATAATGAACACAATGAATGGTTCAGGTCCAGTGAGTATGAATGCTGTCGTGTTCTTAATTATATTAAGCTTCATGCGTTCTGGACCAGGAGTTGGAAAGTTTCCAACTCTTTAGCAAAGAGTGAAGGCTGCGGCCTACTTCGGGGTTTTGAAATTGCTACTAGAAGTGACCGGAGGATATACGTATTCGATGGCCTCCTAGGGCGTGAATGACGTTTGCAAATCATTCAAGTGGTTTGACCCCCATCTAATTATGACTACCTAGTCGGTGCAGATGTAAATCAAATCACATCAATTCCTAGAGTTATTTCAAAAAATATAGAGTGAAGAGTTAGCCTCATAACACGTACTATCAGCACAAATAGCTTTTTATTTTCTTAAATTTTTTTTTTTTAGATAAATCTTCGAATTAAAATTTTTATCCCCAAAAATCCCTAAAAATTTGATTTTTATTCTTAAAAAAATAGTAAAAATTATGTTTCAAAGTTCATCTTGTAAAAGTAGAGCTTTACAATTTCTGCAGGTGGCTCTACCGTTTCATTACAAATAAAATTATTTAAAAAGTGTGTATTAGTTCTTAATTTCTTTCTTATTATAGCCTCAGTTTATTCCCGAAAATTTCTCAGCTCTTCAAAGCAAAATCAGGGTTGTCATGTAATCCAATTTTATTGGAATTGGATTTAAAACCGGCAAAAAAACCGCGTTGGTGTTATGAAATCCAAGTTATCGGTTTTGTGTTCGAACTTGAATTTTTATCGGTTTTAGGTGTCAAAGAATCCAATGTTATCGGTTTGTTTATTGGAAATAAAACTAGAAGTTAACAGCTGACGGAATTATTTGGCGGGCTATTGTTTTTACTTATTTTAGTTAAATAATTTGCAAAAATGTAACTAAATAAAAATGTTATCATAAAATATGTATTTATTTTTTGAAGAACATTCGAGTGTTGATTTTACTTTATTAATCTTTAATAAATTGGAACAAAACTGTGATTTACATATTTAATTCCGGCATTCTCCTGGAATTTATGGAGAAGTATCCTGATTTAGCAAAAAGTATTCCGCGGAATTATAAGATGGATCTCTGTATGGCGTTAATAGAAAAGGTTCTATGCTATACCCACAGCCCCCTAATAATATTGATGTTCGTTTGCCTGCATCATAATTTCGAAGGAATTGTTGCCTTGCACTGCTTGTATTCCATACAAAAGAGTCATGGCTGGAGCCGGGGTACCGTGCATATACAGCACGAATTTTTATGTTACCATTGCAAATCTACATCAAAAATAATATATTGTGTAAATAAAAATGTTAATGCGATGACAAATTTATAATTATGATTTACTTACAATCATTGCATTCTACTGAAATATTCTTTTCGATTGTAAAACAAATGCTCGTGAATACTGGGCTTAACAATCTTGACATGGGTACCATCAATGCAGTTAATTGTTGATGGAATCTTTTATTCGCTATAAAAATATTTTCTTGATCTACATTTCTCATTGGAGTCTATTTCAATTTTTACCCACTGCGGGCAAACTTAACGTTCGGTAGCGACAAGCACATCGTTGATACAGTGCTTCTACCAAAACTTATACCATAGTCCTGCTAACTGTAACAAAGATTGTATTTTTGAACGTTGCGAGTGCCCTTTAAATGAATTTCTTGCCACCTATTCAGAGTGTCCTTCTTGCAATAACAAAAATGCTGCAATGCCGGTTGCCATTTTATTTATTAATGAAATGTAGTCAGTTTTTTTCTTTGTTTGTATTTAGAAAAAACACAACTTTTAGAAATATTTTAGTACAATTTGCAAAATTTTGCAAAAAAAAAAATAATACACTTAAAATTGTAAACTGTGTGATTCGATTTACATCCGCGCCTGGCCATGAAGCCTTAATCAGATGGTGGATCAAACCACTGCATAATTTGGAACGTCATGCTCGTCCTAGGAAGCCGAAGCCATAATTCTATGCAACAGAACTTTCTAGTTGCAACTTCGATGATTCCAGAGCAGGGCTGCAATTCATCACTCCTTGCTTAGGAGTTGGAGACTTTCCAAGTCCTGTCCATAACACATGTCTACCATGCTCATTGGACTGGATCATTCACCTAGCGTGTCATTAACGGCGAAATGATCGTGGCCACCATAATAACCATTATGCTTTTATGGGGCCGCGAAACCACAACTACCACGATACTCCCATATAGGGCCAACCTCAATAATCAGCCAGAGAACAGTTAAGTGTATAAAGAGACTAATAACGGAACTCTGCGGGTCACTGATTCCCGTGGAAATAAAGTGGAGTTTCCAGTTGCACCCCTGCTGACTTCAGGGGACCGGGCTCCCTTTTTCTCCCAGTTGCACTGTGTCTAGATAGTCTAAGTTCTATAAAGACCATATATATGTGCCCCCGGGGGGTACTTAAAATTGTAAACAAAAGAGCGAAAACAGAAAAGAGCTGATTCAAATATTGGTTTTATTTTCAATAGCAAATAACACCACCGACATAAGTTCATGACGCCAAATGAATCTAATATCGAATTTCAAAAGCGATAATTATCAAATCCGACTTGGATTCCATTAAAACTCCTAATGGCTTCAATTGCATTTTAGCTTCATTCCCTCTGATTTTGTTGCTGCTATTTAACTTCCACAAAAATAGATAAAAAATGTATCTATTATACAACTAAGTTTTGCCATTGCTTACTTCCCTAATTATAACCTTGGATAAGAATTCTAACTGCTGACAAAAGTAGGTTGCTAATTCCAACGCACGACTTAAAAGACAATAATCTATACTTTACATTCGTAAAATGTTACACAAACCTTTTCCTCGTGTTTTTTTACCAAAATCGGCTACACTCATCATATGTCTTAAGTGAGCCGAAACATGGCTAATATAAAAACACCATCATTACGTTTTTGGTGAGCGGAAGGGGGAATCCTTAAACCCTCTGCTCTGCTAAAACCCGTTGCCGGAATATTGTTATTTTAGAAAAAGTTACAATTTGATATATAGAATAATCATTTTCATTTTCGGCTATTATATGCCTTTTCTATTCGCAAAGATTTTGTTAATTAGATAGATAGATAGTAGACTTTCTGAGAATCACATAACGCACTGCAACCCCTCGCTAATCGTAGTATTTTTTTTTCCTGTAATATGCCGAATGTATGAACCATCATATTTTTGTACATTTGAAATACAGTCATTTCATTTAATTGAATAATCGTTATTATTATTATTTTTCTTTACTAAATATCTTTTTTTCTTAAATTTTTGACATTAGCTTAAGCCAGCTTATGCATATTATAGTTGAGCCTTTAGACTTTTTGAAGAAAAACAATAATTTTTATAGTTTCTTTAAACGATCTTTTTTTATTTATCTTTAATAAATATTTTTTTTTTCTTTTTAACAATCTTTTTTATATAGCTTCTTTAGGAAAAAAAATTTTTCCAAAGGAAAGCGAAATATCGAAAAGAAAAAAATATATAAAAAAGATCGTTAATAAGAAAAAAAATATTTATTAAAGATAAATAAAAAAAGAACGTTTAAAAAAAAACTATAAAAATTATTATTTTTCTTCAAAAAGTCTAAAGGCTCAACTATAATATGCATAACCTGGCTTAAGCTAATGTCAAAAATTTAACGAAAAGTTTGTCAAATGCTAAAGCGAATCATTGAAGACTTTTACATGGCTATATTGTACTTACATGAATGTAGAAATTATTATGCACAGCTGCACAATTGTTTTATTCGTACTTTTGCAAAAAAATAGTTTCGTTCTAAATAAATGAAATTTATTAGCAAAACGGCGTTTAGTAATCATATTTTGTGTACTTAATACTATCCTTATACAAATTTATAATTTTTTTGTTAATAGTTTTAAGAAAATTACGAAAGAAAAATTACACATATATCGCTATATGTATTATTTGGGCCAAAAGTACTAAAAAATGCAACTATGTGCATCATTGAATTTATAAACAATATTTTTTTTCCTCCTTTTGTTATTTATTGAATCTTCAAAATATGAAATAACAATAAGTTTTCAAATCTTCAATCTAGAAATAATCATTAAGCCCGAACAATGTCAGACATACACCTAGTGGCAGAAAATTAATGATGCTCAAGACGCTTCATTTGTAGCATTGACAACTAGATCCTTAGTGTCCCTATTTTTCAGGCGAATGTGACCACTAAAGTTTAATATATTACGAGCAAGTGGATTAGGATGGGTTTCGAGTTCTGTTAGGTATTTTCCTGCGTATTTAGCTATTTCAGCAGTCATTAGTGGCATGTTTAAGTCCCGATGGATGTTAGAATTTTGACGTACCATGGAGCTAATGTTACTAGGCGCAAAATTGTGTTTTGTCTACGTTGGTTCTTTTGATGCAGTGCCCCATAGCTGGATTCCATAGCACCATATTGGTTTCAAAAGAGACTTGTACAATAATAGTTTGCAATCCAGACTCAGGGTAGAATTTCTACCAATGAGCCAATGTATCTGAGTCAGTTTTAGCTTCATCTGAGTCAGCTTTGCTTCTGTGAGATTCTTCCACTTAAGTCGTAAACAATATAAAATTAAATTTTATTGCAAATTGTGTGTTAAAAAAATGGAAAAGAAAATAAAATATTTAAAGGCCCTCGTTCCTTTGAATTGCCGTTATAATATAACGCTATTTTTTCTTTGTACATTTTTTATTAAATTCAGGTAAAATATTTTTTGCCCTCCATTGAAATTTGTTTACTAAAGTATCTATAATACAATGCAAAACAACTGTTACCGTACGGTATGTGCGATCAGTTTCGTACTTTGCTTAAGCAAATGTCATTTGACGAAAAGTTTTGATAAGTACATTATAGTTTGCCACATATATTTGTTAGGTATTTGCACCAATGCTTAAGTTGCCTTAAGCCAGTATATGGATAATATAGTTGAGCCTTAAGAAAATACCAAATAAAGTGTGCATTTCTAATTTGCTTCTTGTCTTTTTTATTTTAAATTAAAAACACTGTTGAAGTAATAAAGAAGTATGAAAATATAAGTTAATTTCATTGCATAAAGAATCACTTGACATTTTTATCCAAAATTTAAAAACAAAAATTTAAACTGAAGCTCATAAAAGGTCTCTCAAATTATCCCCATTAATATAAAATTAATTAATTTGAATTACTCAAAACCACAACAAATGTTTAATTTAATCACCCTTAATAAATCATTATTAATTAATTTAGTATATCTATAGTTTATTCGTTAAGCCTAAAAGTATGCTCCTCTATGGAAAATATTATGTTAACTTTTAAAACTTTTAAAACTTCAACGCTTTTAACTCAACAACAACAATAATAATATTAAATAACAAACAAATAAAGAAGTTTAACTTTATAGAAGCCAAATGTATTAAACATAAATAATTAAAAATTATTTATAAGGACAGTATAAAGTTAGCCAGAGCAATAACAAGAACAAGAGATGCTATATACTTTTACTTTAATAAAAGTGAGATTATTTTTAATAATACTACCACCAACAAAGTTGTGTTCACTTATAAAAACCTCAAAATTTATTATTCCCAACACGCTGCTAATAAAATAAAAAATTAACAAGATCATTAAGTAAATGCTAATCAAATTAAAGATTATTAGAGCAATGACTATTACAATGATTTGTTAGTTGGATTTGATTTAAACAAACATTTTTGAAAACATATAGTCTGTTTTTTATAGAAGAATAAAAACACAGTCAATCTTATTTAAAATGCATAGAACGGTTTTTGCGAACAAATTCAATTTGCATGCATGCAAAAACATACTCGTACTCTTTAAGAAAGAAAAATAATCCAAAAGATGAATGGAATTGTAATTAAAACAAAGAGACAGTTGACATTTACTACCTTTGTCAAAAACAAACAACGCTGAGCGATATTTTTATATCGAGTACAGCTGGGGCACGTGACTGGAATATCATTATTAGATCGAATGGTCTATGAGAATCTCATTTTAAAATACCAATCTAAAATGATTTAGAGCAACAAGTTCTTTTTGTACTATTGAAATTAATCCAGCTTTAAGAATTTTAAACAAAATGAAAGAAGAATAAAGAAGAAACTAAATGCCTGAGATATTCAACATTACATTTTTGATTTATGCCTCATTATGGCGATTTATTAAACGTGTTTTACATCCTATTGCACTGATTCACATGAATTTTAATGCTTAACAAAACCAACTTTATATGCTTGTGAAAAATAAAGCCACATCTAAGGCTCCAAACAAATCGGACAAATGGACCAATATAAAATTACATAAAAGATGATGCTTCTGAAACATTAATCAGTCAGTTATAGAAAAACAGAGCAAAAAATAAGTCACGAAATGAGATTCAAGAAATAAATCTGACACCTTTCATTAGTATTTTTTGACATTTTAGGCATGAACGGTGCTAACATGGCATATCTTATTTAGTGAATTGCGTAACACATCTATTAAAAAATTGTTGGCAAAATTGAATACAGTCAAACAAAATAAAAGCAGCAGAGAGTTGAAATGTTTTAAAATAAAAAATATTACAATACTTCAGAGGTCTTGCTTTGCTGAAAAATTCAAGGGAAAAGGAGTACAAAACATCTTGAATCGTTCCAAAACAACATGCTTTCACAAAAACATGCCCGTGCAAACACAATCGTTCCATATCTTACCATACTAAATAGCCATTTATACCTTCAAAGAAATTCATCATAATCACCAACTAGTTACTGAGAGAAACTAAGGCCCCTACATCGATCGGAATTTTAAAGCCCTGCCGCAGATTTGGCGTTAAAGTTAAAGTTATATTTTCTTTAAATCTACGTTAATTTGTGCTTGATTCCCTTAATAAATATTTTTTGATATTTAATGAAAGGCGAGCGCTTCGATGTGATCCTTAAGCCGTGTTCTAAACTGTACTGGTTAATCAGCGTTCGGACTTAGGTAGGCTTTTTTTCTTCCGGATCAGTACTCTGGAAATGGCCTGTACTCATCACAATACATTAATGCATTGTACCAATACTAGGAAATTAGTTTATGGGGAAGAAGAAAGAGGGAGTAGTGTTAATGTACATTCGAAAGTGACAGGAAAGATCTCTGGAGGGAGTTTATTCCACATACAAACTGTTCTGCTGAAAAACGATTTTTCCCTAATGCGCTCTCAACACGTAAAACACATAAACGTGCGACTTCCGGGAACAAGTTCCCTAATTTTGATACTACTATTGATACTTTGATACTTACTATTGTAGTAACGATAAAACAGTGAAATTCAACGTAGATTGCGTCGATGCTCTAGAGAATCAATAAAGTTCGATGCCCTACCGTCCCCAATGAGGCTCTTTGCCCTTTCCTGTACGCGGTCGAGCAACTCCAAAATAGACTTTAGGCGAATATAAGTGGTATAAATAGTAGGAAGAACGGATGGAGTGAAGTATCTCTTACACCGTTTTAGAAGAAAGCCAAGGCACTTGAAAGCTTCTTTAGAAACCTGAAAAATGCGTTTAGTCCATTAAACTTCACACTGAATTTTCATACGATTCCGTAATACCTATATAATATACCATAGTAACAGGTGCAGCACCATTTCCGAACACATATCTATGCGTAAGTACGCAAAATCGCGTCTTACGGCCATTAAAATCGATTCTATTCGCACGGGCATTAAAATCGATTCTATTCGCGCGACCCCATTCGGAGATTATTACGAGGTCTTGATTAAAGGTATTATCCATGCTCCGCCTTTTTTGGAACCCAACTCTAACGGGTTCGGTCTATACTAAATGAATACAAATGACAAATAGTGCGATCATCTGCGAAAGAGTAAATAGGGTTGAAAGTTCGACAAAGAAGAAATAAGAAATAGAGTAGGAAAAAGAACGGCGCCTTGCGATATTCCTAAATTAATCTAGAACTCGTCGGCTGAAATCCCATCTATAACAACTCGTATATAGTGCTATTCCTGACAAAACTTGATATAAATCCATAAAAGCTATCTCCGACACCAAAAGCAACTAAATTTGACAAAAGTGCATCATGCCACATTTTATCAAACGCCTTGAAAATACCTAGAGCCACCATCTAACTTTCTCCGAAATGATTTATGGAGTTGTAACATTTTTCCGACAGCAAAGACAGCAAATCACTGGTACAGCACCCCTACAGAATCCATACTGTCGGTCGCTAAGTAAGCCGTTGGACGCCAGGTACTTCACAGGATAAAAATTAATCATACATTCCATCACTTAAGAAAGTGCAGAACAAATTGTAATTAGGCGGTAATTTTTAGGGTTGTTAACCTCACCCTTTTTCGGGATTGGCGTTACATTAGCAACATTCCAACACTTTGGAAATTCACCGGCATGATACAACAAGCTGAAAAAGTGTCGAAAAGCACTGTTTCAAGAAGAGTGCTGGTGTCCCATCCGGCCCAGGAGACTTGTTGATGTTGAGATTTGCTAAAACCTTTTTAACCACTCGAGCTCAAAAGAATATTTTCGGCATAATGACGGGTACTCTGTCGAGCTCAAGCAGTGGTTGACTACTTTCCGGAAAATAAGAACTATTTGCAAATATAACAGCCAAAAGGTTAACTTTATCAACCGGGTCAATGAATATTTGATCATTCTTTAAAAGAGTCGGAACTGAAGAACTAGCATTGCTACCTCTAGAAGTAGCAAGAATCTTAGCATGAAGGCGCTCTTCGTAAGTCTTAGGTAGTTCTTTTATTAAGGCCGTATCTACTCATGTAAGTAGAATGCCGGCCACCTTAGCTTTTTATGTGGGGCTAATTTTCAATATTTCCGTCTTTATTATTATCTAGGTACATGTGTCCGTCTAAAGGTGTTTTCCGTTTGTTCGAGTATATGAGTAGTTTTAGTGGTGTGAAAATTGTGTCTGATGTCGTGTTAACCTGCTCAGTTATAATGTCACTGTTACAAGTTTTTGCTTTGTAGACTTTCATGTTTTCAAGAATGTCTAGTCTTCGTCCTTTTTTACTAGGTTTCATCTATTTCTCTTGGTGTGTGTCCGTGAGTGTCAAGATGTAATGCAATGTTGGAGTCTTCTCTTTTTCGTTTGTATGAGCGCATGTATTTTGTTAGGTGCCCCGTTAGGCTAGTAGGTAGTGTACTAGCTTTTCAGTCTGGGGGTTGTGGGTTCGATTCCCAACGAAGACCTTGGTTTTTTCACTACAAAAAAAAAATTGTCTGTCGATGGGGCTGCTCAGCGATGAAGGCATAGTCACTGGTCGCTATGCTGTCTTATACGGCATATAATTTCCAACTATCCTTTTACTTTCACCACCTGTTTCATCTCTTCTCTATCCCTTTCCTTAAGAATGTAGCACGGTACTTGACTAAATAGGCATTGCCTGAAGTGCTATTTCTCTTTAAAAAAAAATATTGTTTTTAGTGATCGTCTAGTATGTTTGCAGTTACAAATAAATCTGTATACTCAGCTGGAACTAGATTTGTCAGTTATTCCTGTCGATGTCCTGAGACTATGTCTCAGAGTGTTGCCGGCCCTTAGTACCGTGAGTAAACCTTGTTTATTCCTGTTTTTAGTGTCGTATTGTCCAAGAAGTTTGTCGATAGTAGTGGATTTGTAGCCGTTGTTCTAGCTATAGAGTAAATTGTGTCGAGTTCTTTGTTTTTATTAGAAGTTATCTGGGGTAAATGGGATTATCTCAAGTCTGTGTATCCCATGTCTAACTGCCGCGAGTTTATGTTCGAATGAGTGGTTCGATGTGATATGGATGTCAGTGGCCGCCCAGTATGATGTCAAAATAATACAAATGTTCTGTTTCCCATTGTGGATATAATATTATTATGGATTGTATTTAAGTCTATTTGAATTTGTTCGGTGTTGTCTTGTTCGAGGATGCACATGATGTCATCTACGTATCTATAGTAATAAGTTATTCTGTGTTTTTTCATTAGTGTCTCTATGTGTAGTAATTCGAGATGCTGCATGAAAAATTTCCATGAAAATAGCTCAACTAGGGTATCCCATAACGAGTCCGTCAGGGAATTTGTAAAACAGGTTATTAAATCTAAAGTGGTTTTATTATCGTCTTTGTAATGTCTATAATGTCGGCGATGTAATAGTTGTCGTATAAAATGTCTAGTGCGTCGCGTATGATAACTAAGGTTCCTTGTATTATCCTGATCTTTGATGTCAAAGGAAACGATTCGCGTGTTTTCAGTTATCTAGAAGTCTTTAAGTTTTTCGACAAAGTCTTGTATATTACCTACTGTATATGTATTTTGTTAATTCCTCTTTTACTTAAGTAGGCCGGTGAGACCCACTTGCTGTCACTACCTATCTTTCTTCTATCCTATAGAAGTCCAGCTAATGCTACACAAAGCTTTTTTTAACAAAGTTGCCTTAATTAATGGCTTTATTTTCTCTGGACAGAGGAAACAATTTCAGTTTTACCCAATATCACGTTGTGGTCTTTGTGTAGGTAAGAAGTTTTATATACCAAACGACTGCAGTGATTATTTAAAGAAATTCAAGAACGACCTTTGCCTCTTTAGTAAATTCATAAACATGTTTTGGTCTTAAAACGGCATCGCATTGATTTTAAAATCGTAAAAGTTAACGATCTAACCTTAACCAACAAGCAACTTTAATTTTACTGCTTTTAATTACATTTTAGTTAGCTTTGCTTTTCGACGGCTTTTCTTAAATAAGTTCGTATCAAGATGTGTAAAGAGATATTTCATATTTTGTTCATTAACGTTTATTCTACATTTCTTCAACCACTTTGTTTAGATACGGGTATGGCTCTGTAAATATCTGAATTTAACATGGGAGTTGTCGTCAATTCTTAGGGAAACAAAATTGGATGTGTGGACACGAATGAATTATGAATTGCGCTTGAAAAAATCCATTTCTCTAATAATGAATGGTCAGTTAGAAAGCGTTCTAACATCTTAAAACAAATTTTTATGCCATTTCTTTTTAAATAATTAAATCAAATTGAAGTAAACGCGCAAACAATAGTTTTCATCCTCAAAACCTTTAGTTAACACACCTCCAAATGATCCTTTTTTTCTCAGAATATGTTTAATAATGCTTATAAGTCGATAAGTAGTGAAATTTTTGATTTTTCAGGGTTAGCGGTTTCATCAATGGCAAGGGTTTTCTTAAAGTATGAACGAGCTATTATTTTTTATATCTCGAGGATTGAATCTAAGCTCCTGCTACTTCAACGCAGTGTGATATTTACTGTGGAACATAAGGCTGTGCCTTTGAATGTTTGTAGAGGTTTATTGATTAGTTTACGTTACGTTGAAAAGATAAAAAATCGAAGAGGTTTCTTTTAGCAGCCAGAACATAAAAAGCCGTGTTATTATAGAAACATACCAATGTTAGAGTAATAATATAATTTGAAGCATTTCATTTATTTATTTTTACTTTTCTTTTATTCTTCTAAACTTATCTTAATGAATGATTTTAACGATTAATTTAAATTAACGGATTTTCTTTTAATATAACTCTGTTAGTACTATGTTTTAAAACCGTTATATTATTTGTTACTCTTTTCATAACCATGTTCTAATATTAGTATATAAGCAACATCACTTTTATGAATAAAGTCACTTTGCTTTCTGCCACAGTCTAAGTTTTTGCTGTCTGCCTTCAACAAATTAACATCTCTGTCCAGTATTTGTATATCGGATGAGCTCTGCTAGTTTATTGAAGATATTAAAGTGAAGTAGTTAAAGCAAAAGAACATTAAATTTGTCCAATTCAATTGGTTATATGAGCAACTACAACCTTAGAAACAAGATTGTTACAAATTTCATTTTTTCTACCAGCTTCCGCCCGAAAGAAAAATTTAAATCTCTTTGTAAATTTGTGTGTCAATTGTGGCCACACAGATGAAACGATCTTAGAAAAATTTGAAGCACAAGTATATATTTGTCAGGAAGGTATAGCCAGAAGATAAGACAACGGACGATGCTGCAATTTTTTTATTAAACTCATCTAACTTTAACAAAATTACCCAGATGATAAAAAAGAGAAAAATGGATACAGGCAAACCTCGCTTACGCTACCTCGTTTAGCGCTGTTTCGTTATAACGCTTTTCAAAAAACAATTTTTTTTGTCGTTATTTTTTAAAATTTTTTGTCATATATTCGTCATAAAAAGCAGCAGAAAATATACATAATATTAATTTTTTTTCCATACGTTTTTTTTAAATAAAAGTAGGCTAAAAAACTCCCCTAATTCTGGGAATTCCCCTATAAGGATAAATAATTTGTGAAATTTTGTCTCATATTAAATTAGTCATTGGAAATAGTGATATGGTCCGGTACAGACTTAGTAATTTTGATTAAATTAATAAAATTCATTAAATAAAAAAATTATTTGCATATCATAAAAGATGGCTGAGAAAAGAATGGGTGCTAAACAATCTAGAAAAAGCGTGTCGTTGGAGTTGAAAATGAATGTTATAAGGCGTATTGAAAACGGTGAACGGCAGTCTGAAGTTTCCTCCAGCCTTGGGTTGGCTGGATCAACCATAAGAACTATCCTTAAAAATTCTGATTACATTAACAAATCTTTTTCTACAACAACTTCATTATCTGCCAAAAAAGTGACTCGTACAAGAAACATACAACTAGAAGAAATGGAGAAATTATTGACATTCTGGATTGATGATCAAACACAGGGAAATATGCCGCTCACCCAGTGCATCATAATGGAAAAGGCAAGGATATTGTATTTGGATCTTGTAAAAAGAATTGGAAAAAACTCTACAACCGATAGTTTTGTTGCAAGTCGAGGCTGGTTTGATAAATTTAAACTTCGTGCAAATTTACACAGCATCAGACTCGCCGGAGAATCAGCTAGTGCCGATAAAGAATCTGCAGAGGCTTTCAAAAAAATCTTGGATGATATTATAAAAGAAAAAAATTATCCTCCACAGCTTATTTTTAATTTTGATGAAACTGGGCTTTTTGGGAAGAAGATGCCATCAAAAACATTCATCTCTAGAGAAGAAAAATTCGCACCTGGTTTCAAAGCTGCAAAAGATCGTTTAACGTTATTACTTGGTGGAAATTCATGTGGAGATTTCAGGATGAAACCGTTGCTAATTTACCATTCTGAAAATCCTTCAGCCATGAAAGGAGTTTCTAAACAAGCAATGCCTGTGATTTGGATAACAAACAGAAAAGCATGGATAACTGCAATATTATTTAAGAAATGGTATCAAGAACATTTCATTGCTGATTCTTGATAATGCTCCAGGACACCCACAAAATTTAGCTGAACTTGAAACGTGTTTACCAGTTGAAATAATTTTTACACCTCCAAATACTACATCTATTTTGCAACCGATGGATCAAGGAGTAATTGCTACTTTTAAGGCCTATTATATTCGAATAACAACTAGTTGAAGCAGTTGACAGCAATCAATGTTCAATCAAGGAATTTTGAAAGAAATTTAATATCATGAATGCCATCAAAAATATCGGTTCATCATGGAATGAAATACAATAAACTTGTCTTAAAGGTTGTTGGAACATCTTACTAATTAGAACAGCAGTTGGAGCTGAAATAACTAATGAACTACCACAAGTTATTACCGAAATAACTACAATAGCAAATGAAATTGGGTTTGAAGAAGTTGATGAGGGAAACGTACAAGAACTAATAGATAGTGATGATCATGGTATCTCCAATGAGGATCTAATCGCTACTTTATCGCAAATACCGGCAGAAAGTGCGGAGTCTGCGCCAGAATCGGAAGAACCGCCCGAATATATTCTAACAAAAAAATGTTTAGAACACAATCTAGGAATAATCCAACAAGCATTAGAAAATTTAAGTGAAAATGATCCGAATTTTGAAAGGTCCTGCGCGATAAAACGGAAAATAATGAACACTTTATCACCCTACACGGATTTATTAAATGAAAAAGAAACACCCAAAGCAAACAACCTTTATATTTAATAATATATTTACTTATTTTATATATTACTTATCATTTTATTTGTGTTTTTATTGCAATATTGTTATTTTGAATTATAATTCATTTTCTAATTTTAAAATAAAGTACACATTAAATAAAAGATATATTTTTAAATAAAATACCCATCTTATTTGTCATTTTTTACTTCAAGGCAGCAAAAAAAGCGGAACTCCATATTTTAATGCAAATAGTGCCTTTTTTAACGCTATTTCGGTTAACGCTCAATTTTCAGGAACGCAACCTGAGCGTTAAACGAGGTATGCCTGTACTTTATTTCATTTTGAGTTTATTAATTCAAGATCCTTACAGAAATTTACATAGCACATAACAATGATACATAAAACTTAAATTTAGTTAGTTAAATATAATATTTAGAGAAAAATCAATATGCTTATAAAATTTAATAAATTCAGTACAAATTCTTAAACACGGGTCAGAGTTAACATAATTTGCTCTGAATACTTTAATTATCAATGGATTAAAAAGGGCTGTAGCACGAAATATAACATTAAAAGAAATAATACTAATCAAAAAATCTCAACGGTAAGACATTCTTCAGCTTTTTAGAGTTGGCAGCTCTATTAGAGCAAGTCTGCTAATGTAGAATGGTAGAATTTATGGATTCCATTGTAAGCCTCGAAGACAAAATAACAAGAACTGTTGTTGCACTGCTTTCATGCTATTAGTATGGACTTTATAAATTGCATCCGAAATTGTCGAGCCATATTCCAGAACAGGTTAAACAAGAGAAGTGTAAAATGTATATGCTGTGCAAAATTTTATTTAGCATAGAGCGATTATTGAAAAACTTTGCATGCTCAACGTGTCAATGTATGGTGCGCTATGTGGTGTGGAGGCGTTGTTAGGACGTAATTTTTTTTTCTGAGATTAGTCTGGAAGTGCGGTAACGGTCAATGGATTATGCTTTCGTGAGATGCTAACAACTCAATTTTGGTCTATTATTGGCACGTGGATGTCATGTGACATGTAGCCAGATCAATTTATTGCAAATCAAATTTCCTGCTCGCATAATTTTACGATAATCAGCAGTTAGGTGGGCTATATTAAGAACAGAGTCCACACAGAGTCAATCGAATCGATGTCAGTCTTAAAACTTAAAATCCGTTATGTGATTGTTAGGACCGCTATTTGGCCGAAAAGTGAATTACAACTTTGATGAAAGAATCGACATCTGTAAGCGTGGTCATGGTGAACATTTGCCAGATATCATTTTTTATGCATAATTGTCGAGCTTTTCTCTTCGTCATACAATAAAAATTTTAATCATCATTTTCAGTTTTATTCGACCTTTTTTATTTTTACTAAATATGTACCAATCTTTTAAATGGTCTTTTTTAAAATTAAATTTTAACGATTTATTTATTCGATATTTCGCTTTCCTGTGGAAAGCTTCTTCAGGAAATTATTTTTTATATTTTACAAAAACAAAAAATTATAACAATTATAATAATTTCCTGAAGAAGCTTTCCACAGTAAAGCGAAATATCGAATAAATAAATTGTTAAAATTTAATTTTAAAAAAGACCATTTAAAAGATTAGTACATATTTAATAATTTTAATCAGCTCAATCCAAACTTTTTGTTTTATATTATTTAAGAAAACAAACTTCTTGCTGAAAACCCCTTTACAAAAATTTGCATTAAAATTTGTATGTTCAGCATTATTTTATTTAATTTATTACTATTAAAATACTTTTTTTTTGTTATTGCAAATTGATTTTTCTCCCTTCATCCAGATTTTTTAAACTTTCATTCTATATTAAAAAACAAAATCATGCGGATAAAAATAACCGAAATGTGGTTAATTTTGAAATTATTTCATGTTCAAAATATTTTCTACATTTTTTTAGTTTTTTTCTTAAAAAAAAAATCAATACGCTCACCGACATCTGAACAACAATAAAAAAAAGTAAAAATTCCCAGCAAAGTTGGTCATATTCGGCAAGATGATATTAAACTTCTTCCCAAAAAACAAAACAAGTTTTAGATTTGATTCCAACTCACAGCATCGCTATGGCACGATTCAAATGAAAATGAAAGCCAAATTTACCATCACGGAACTCACACAATCAGAGTCTAACAAACTCACTAACAATTGTGCAAAACCAGTATTGCAATAAACACACACACACACACATAGATATATAAAAACGTTTCGGTTTGCTTTACCTTAATAATCCTGTTACAACATATGACAACAAATAAAGAAAAAAAATTAATTTTACCGGACATTGACGTTTTCAATTGTTGTTGACTTTTTGTTGTATTCACATACTGACCTACTTTACACACAAAATTCAAAAAAAAACAAAAATCAAAATTAAAAACGATTTCAAACAGGTTTTCGTTTAAGACAACAACAACATTTTTGGCAAACAAAAAATCACTAAATTGTTTAAACAAATTGATGTTGAAAGAACGTCACTTTTGTTAATTTTTTCTTACGTTTCTGTGGTTGCTGGCGATTTTTATTTTTTTTTTTTTTTCATTGACTTGGGAAATGTTAGTGGTTATTTCCTTTTTGGATAAAAGTCTCTAAAAGACCTTGAAATGCTGTTTTTAAATTAAGTTTCGTTTTCATTTTCTTATTTTAGCATTTTGTCTAGTAAATGAATTTGACATTTAAATGGCTCTAATTAAGATTTTAAATCAAATTGACAACTTACGATCAAATAACTGTTTGGTGAACGGAACTTGTTTGATTTAATACAATGTTATGGTTATCGTTTCATTTAAAGGATAAATTATACTTTTATATGGACAACGGTTTGGTAATACATGTGGTGCCAGCACAAATATTGCAACGCTGGGTCTTGTGGTTTTAATTTGCCTTTATTTTGAATCAGCTTATTTATCTTGTGTTTAAGGAAAAACATGACGTTTATCCACATTATTTTATAATTTTTAATTTAACTTAAGTATTACTAGTTGTCAGTTACTAGCAAAGTGGTTCTAGAGAAAGATAAATTACGCAGCCATTTAGTGTTATAAATTTTCCCTATGTGATGCAAGGCATCACAATATCACTTGAGAAATAGTGTTAAAAGAAAACGTTTAGACTATCGTATGAAAAAGGTGGTTAACAACGATCTGCAGAGAAAGATCTTGGATGTTGTTGGATCGTCTATTCATATTGGGCACCGGTGGTTAATTAAGTCAAATTGTTTGCAAGCAGAAACAAAGTTTTTTGGAAATTAAGCAGCAATTACTTAACGGCTAGATTGATTGAATTTTCCAACCTAACCTGTACAACAGAATCACCAGGCTAGCCCAAGTGAACCGACCAGGGCAGGTGTTCAATATAAACCGATTAAAACAAAGTTTAGCGTGCATTCAGCACGTTGGTATTCGAGATTTAGTTACGCTTTTCAGATTTTACAGGAGTGGTACAACAGGCCCCCAAATTAAGGCACATCAGACGTGTAAGTTTCTTTGAGACTAAAAATTTTTTTATTTTGCAAGATTTTTTAAAATTAATAACACAACAAGAGTTTCGTAACCAAATACCCATCAAAGAATAATCTCTTATTATAAACGAGTTATTTGCATTTGAAAATTGAAATTTCTAAATCTTAGTAAAGGTTTTTTCAATAATAAACTAAACAAAAGTGATCTCTCCTCCCTCAATTTAAAACTAACATAGATATTATAATGATCTAGTTCGAATTTGTTATCTATTCATACAAAGCACGCTTAAAAGGTTATGAAAGTTAATCCATTATTAATAGAGGTATGGAACTTTGTGTTGGCAACATTTCTTTAGCTGAAACCCATTTTGTCAGCTGCAAAGTGATTCATATTTAGTTCGGTTTGCCATTTCAACATGAATATATTGTAGTATCCTTTCTAATATAATATTGAATTTTAAATATATTTTTATGGCAGGATCGCCATGTAGTATTATTTAAATATATTTCCAATTTAATAATTTTTGATTTTCTTTGTTTATTTATTCTTTATTTATTCTTTTCCTTTGCTCATCTTGGAGCAGTAGAATATTTTAAAAGCTCAGCTGGGAGCTTTGAGGAAATAATAATGAATTAATGTTTTGGATATCAGTCGGTTATATACCGACTATGAGTAACTAATCTATAGTTAGTGAGAATGGAACTCACTCATTCTTAACTATATCTATATATATATATATATATAAAAATGAATGTCTGTCTGTTTGTTTGTTTGTTTGTGCTTTATAGGAGGCCAAACCCTTGGGCCGATTTTCCTGAAATTTTCACAGCATGTTACTGTGACTCTGAAAGGAATAGTAGGCTATATGAAGCTTTGATTGGACAAAGGGGCGTGGCACCGCCCATATAACCCAAAAATTTAAATCGCCATATTTTGGGCATTTTTTGACCTACATACGTGGATGATGTTTGGTACATATGGTATTGGCATAATAAGGAATACGTACCAGGAGTAAAGTGGGTGGGACCAAGCCCCTTTTTAGGACAATTAAAAATCGTAATTTAGTCTTAACTACTGGACCGATCGTCATTAAATTTTCACAACAGGATATTCTTACGAAATAATAAATTCGTTGACTCAGGAATACTTATTACATGATAATATTTTTCGACCATGCACACTTCTGCACCTACTGTTTACTACGTTTAGTAACGGCTTTACCTCAAATTTGAAATACATATTAATTAAAATAGTGGGGTAGCCCCATTCTCATTCTCCTACAAGTGACTGCGAAAACAGCTGATTGTGTAATTGCTGCTTTTAGATTCGGCTAAAAATAAAAAAGGGGAGCATGAAGCAAATTACATGCGGTTCAGTACTGAATTCTAATTGGTTTAAAACAAAAAAGGGGAGCACTAAGCTTACTGCATATTTACTTTTACCTTAACGCATTTGCAATAGTGAATTAGACAGAAGTTGCAGTTTTCTTTTTAAATTATTTTTTGCAGTTTTCTTTTTAAATTATTTTTTTAACTCAATTTTTATTAAATTTATAACCAAAAAATTAAAAAAAAAACTTTAAAAAGTTAATATAATCAAAGTTTAAATTAAGTGAGAAACGATTGTATTAAAAACTTAGTTATAAATAAAAAAATGCCTCCAAAAAAATCATCCTTTTCGGCACGTACTTCAAAGTCAATGAAAATGAAATCCAATAGAGCAAACGAAACTCATGAAGAACGTAAAGCACGCCTTGCAATTGAACGGTCTCGAGCCTCATCCTCTAGAGCTGCAGAGAATTTACAGCAACGTGAAGCACGCCTAGAAATTCAGCGATCTCGAACCTCAACATCAAGGGCTTCCGAGATTGCTGTTCAGCGCGAAACACTGCCCATTATTTTACTGCATAATATCAATCCACCACGGCTTTGCAATGGCACTCGACTTGCAGTAAAAAAACTGAGAAATAATTTAATAGAAGCGACCATTATAACAGGAAAATATAAAGGGACAGATGTACTGTTGGCACGCATTCCAATGATACCAACAGATTTACCATTCGATTTTAAACGATTGCAGTTTCCTGTTCGGTTAGCGTTTGCGATGACTGTTAACAAAACTCAAGGTCAATCTCTGCAAGTTTGCGGCTTAAATTTAGCAAATCCATGTTTCTCGCATGGACAGTTTTATGTTGCATGCTCGCGTGTAGGAAAACCCACCGACTTATATGTGTATGCTCCTGATGGGCAAACTAAAAACATTGTATATCCTAAAGCATTACAATAATAAAATTTAAATTACATAAATAAATTTTTGTTAATATATAATTACTTTTAATTTTATTTTATAACGTGGGGGGTAGCAAAGCACACCGGGTTCAGCTTAGTATTGGTTTAACCAGGCAATCATAAATTTAGATAGTATCCCAAAATTAGTGATTGCGTGGTTCTCCAATATTAAAATATTAATATTATTAAAATAATTATGTAAAAATACTATTAATATTAATATTTTAAAGTAGTATTAGTATTATAATTTTGGCGAAAAGTGTAATGTGATCTAAATGTTATTGCATTTATTTTGGGATTGTTTTCCCACAAAATAAATGTGTCACTTGAAATGCACCGATCAGTACAACAACAACACAAGCAAAGTCTATATTAGTTGAGGGCCGTTGAATCGTCGTACGCATAACAATAGTAGACATGTATGCACTGATAGTGCATTGGCACTTTGAGAAATTTGAGTTAGGTGGGAATATTTATAATTTGTATTAGGATGGTTCCACTACAATACTGACGTCTGAACAACGATTCCAAATTGTGCGTATTGGGTCCAACATATGAATGCCGTTGATTATGATGTTTAGAAGCGAAGTTTGCTTTTTTATGAATTTTGAGTGATAAATATTACTCAAGTGTATATTGACATACCGCTACATTTTTTTTTTCATTTCATTTATTATTCATCACTTATTATTGTACAAATTTATCTTCCAATTCATAAACCCGCAAAGTTTTTATGCTTGTCTGCAGGTTATTAAAACTTAAAAAATAAATAAGTTTGTTTATAACTAGTTATTTAAAATTATACTTCACAGTCTTTGTAGTAATAAGTTTTGAATTATTGTGAGCCAATCAGGTACTCCTTTATTATTTTTATTATTTACATCCAGAAAAACTGACAGTTTGACAGTTTGGAGTGGTGGAATCGCTGGTCCGTATTTCTTTAAACACGATGCTGTTCAGAACGCTGCAGTCAATGGTGATCGCTATGACGGCTTTTTCGTTGATTAATTGAATAACCATAATGTTGAGGAGCTGTTGTTTCCACAAGACGACGCAACATATCACACAGCCCGTGACGAAATTGATTTTTTGAAGAAAATATTTGGTAACCGTAAAGTTTCACGTTTCGGACCAGTGAAGCAGCCTCCAGGATCGTGCGATTTAACACCACTGTGCTATTTTCTGGATAGGATATGTATAATCCCTATCTTACGCCTAGAAGCCTAAAACTATTGACCGCTTGAAGGATACGAGCACAAAAAGTCAACGAAACTTGGCCCTGCCAATTAGACAATGTCCGAGCCAACCATGGCGGTCATATTTAGATTACAATTCCTGAAGATTTCGAATAAAGTAAGAATTTAAGAAATTCATCTTTGTTTTATTCCATTGCAAAATTCTATAACTCTAACGACAATATGATACACAGACCTGTGACAGGCATACAGAAATGCACCAAACGGATTTCAGTAGAATTTTATTAAAGGAATGCACGACCTTGAATGGGCAAATTACAATACTTAGTGACACTTGGATGGCATACAACAAAACCTGAATAAACTGCCCGGGTCGAGCTTAAAATCGACATCAACAAAGCCAGGACTTTAGGCAGTTTCATGATAAACAATATTATTTAATTAATCCATATTGGCACCACCATTACAAAATATGGCGATGCTGGCTAGATGTAACCAGAAGAATAAAATATGCTTAAAGTAAAGAAAATATGGTAAAATAATACGAAAACTAATAACCCATAAATCGGAAAATGAAAATGCAGCAGCAATCAATTGTGATGAAAAAAGTAAAAATTTTATAAAAAAAAGCTTTCAATTAAAACAAAAAACAAAATTAAACTTTGAAAAAAGTTTTTTGTAACAATTTGAAATCTCGGTAGGTTCTTCGTTTTGTGTATATATTAGACAGTGATGTTAAAGAGTTGCTTCTTTGTTTGTTCGTGATTTTCTATAGCAAATTAAAACAAAAATGTTGAGAGTTTTTTAACATGTGGTAGCACTGAAGGCTAGATATATATAACGGGTTTTCCAACAAGAAGTTTGTTTTTCAATTGTGGCAACAGCAAGAACATTATAGTCTTAACATTTAGTTTTTTGACATATTCGTAGTAAAAGCATTGGCACTTGTTGCAATGAATTCGATTTCGTACGAAAATTGCACTAAAATAATTAAAATCCACTATGACAATGGAGGTTCTGTTAAATTTACATTTCGTAAAATTCGCGATATTCTCGGAAAACATAATCATCCTTGCGAGACCACTATTAAGTCTTTGATCGTTAAATTTGAGTCGATAGGCTCAATACAAAATGTACGAACAAAAACGTGTGTTCGACCGTGTTGTTCAGCTGAAGATATCGCAGCCGTGAGCCACCGTGTTGAAGCAGATACAAATTTGTAACTTCCTCGATTGGGGTTACACAAACCCCCACAAGGTTCTACTGGTGCAGGAATTTAAGCCGACCAATCCTTCATATTTCCGTAGATTCGAAATCATTCAGGAAAAGTTTTTTTTTCAGACGAAGCCCATTTTCACTCGTTGGGGTATGTCAACAAGCAAAATTGCCGCATTTGGGCTTCTGCAAATCCTAGAGCGATTATTGAAAAGCCTTTGCATGCTCCTCGTGTCAATTATGTTATGTGGTTTGGAGACGTGACTGCACCGAAGATGAGGCTGAAAATGCGGTTACGGTTAATGGATCACGCTATCGCGAGATGCTAACAACTCCATGTTGGCCTATTATTGACGACGTGGATATTAGTGACATGTGGGTTCAACAGGACGGTACCGTTCGCATTATTTTACGACAATCAGCAGTTAAGTGACCAGGTTTAACACACTGGATTATTTTTTGTCAGCCTATGTTAAGGACAGAGCCTATAAGAAGCCAATCAAATCGATTGCAGCCTTAAAACTCAAAATCCGTGAAGTAATTAACGAAATAGGACCACCATTTTGCCAATAAGTGATTAAAAACTTTGATGAAAGAATCGACATCTGTCAGCATGGTCATGGTGGACATTAGCCAAATATCATTTTTCATTCATAATTGCCGGACTTAAAACTTGAATCATTTTAATCTAAATTTTTTGTTTTTTTTTTTTTGTTGAAAAGCCATTTGCAAGTTTTCTTTTCAGAAAAGTTCTATTCTTTGCCTTATCTTTGCATTATCCAACAGAATTAAGTCGATTGCCAAACGTACTAAAATGCGTAACACAGCTTGAAAGCTACATATAATACTTTTAATGCCTTTTCTTCATACCCTTTAGCAAAGCGAAGTCTTGATGACCCCCTTCCACACTTTGACATTGTAGACTCTGTGCTTGAAAGGTGGAACTTATTTTGGTTTTCATCACTTAGCTCAGCTGTTTGAAATGTTTTTACTATTTAAAAATGACTTTATTTTTATTCCCTGACACATTTCGCAAAGAAACAGTTTATTTGTACGTTATTACCTGCCAATTTCTTATTCCGGTCTTTGTTTTCAATCATTAGTTTCGAAACCACTTTCAGCTTAGTTTTGCTTTTTAGTTAAACATCAGTTAAACTTTGTTCAAAATTAGTGGGTGCGGAAGATGCTGTGCAAGGCAACAAAACATCACAAAGCAAAATAAATAATATCAAACAAACCGGTTAAATTGTTGTAAAATGTTGTTGTAGCAACATTAGTTTTGTTTTGTTAAATACCACAACCAGCATAAAAGTTTCGGGACATCAGGCTACGCCAACAAAAGCAAAACGAAAACTAAAAACGATGCCAAATGTTGTGGCAGATACAATTAAAATCTACCGGCTAAGCGGTTATTCAACTTTTTCAAATCCAATTTATTGTAATTTTTTTTGTTTGTTTCAACTAAAAAAAATAGAAATAAATGTGAATAATTGCAGCCAATAAACAACAAATAAAAAAAGTTCATAGCAATGATTTCTTAATCTGGAAAAACGTCAAAGTAGATGTCAAATGCAACAGTAATTGCAACAAAAATAAAAATAAAAAACACTAAGGAAATAACAACTTTTGTTTCTTTTTTTACATTTTCCTTTGTAATTAAAAAATATTTTTTTTTCGCAATTATGTTTTATTAAAAATTTCTATTTAACCTTTTAATTTAATTTGTTGAAATTATTTGCAAAAACCACAAACCAGCGAACAGAAAATTAATAAAATTCATTAACTTGATTGACAAAATATTGTTTGGGATGTGTCTTGCTTAAGTTTTAAAAGAAAATAATAAATCATTAAAGTAAACTACTGCTGTTCACTAACTGCGTGGCTTGACAAGAAAACATATACACGTAAGACAACAACAAATTTCTAGTTACAAACTGCGTAGAAAGCAACAACAATTTGATATCTGTTTACTAACTGTTTACTAACTGCGTGGTTTTCTGAGTAAACTTAACTACACAAGACAACAACAAATATCTTAAAATAAATTCCAGGTAGAAATTTTAGCATAAAAACAAAAATACATACAGGCATACAGGAGCCCATACATTGAATGGGCAACATACAACAACAAAATGTGATACAAAGGGAGTAGAAGATTCTTAATTTTTCTAGACTTCTAGCGAACTAATATAAAAAGGCAGTGTCTGAGTGGGTAGTTAATTAGTGTAAAAATAAACTTTGCGAAGTAAAGACGTTTGTTCCGTAATATCAACTTTGTGTAGTTAAAGTAAATAAACTTGTAATTAATTTAACAACTATAAAAGCTAGCGTTATTTATTTTGCAATAAAGAACTCACAACAAAACGTTTATTAAAGGTATAAACGTAACAATATTATTCGTAGTTTGCAGATGCAATACAAATCCGTTACAATACTCACTAAAAGCATTATATTGTTATAATTTTACCATTTACTGAAAAATCCAACTTAAACTCTGCCACTGGTAATTAATAATACCAGTTCCCCCGTAGTATATCTTGAAGCCTGTCATATCTAGAAATGGGTTTTATTTCAGTAAAGTAATTATTTTGAATAACAGTATCCTGTTGTCTTCCCCTATGCTGCTAAGCCATAACTCGAAGATGCACGTTAGTCTGGGAGATGAATATTTGAAATTTGTAAAGTGTTGCGGTTATTTCTTTTAATAAGCATTTTGTTACTTTGAGTTCTTTTATTGCAAAATAATACTACAGTACTGTAGAGTGTTAAATTAACTTAATCGATTTATTTACTTATAATACACACAAAATAAACATGATCGTAACTTTGTTGTCTTTAGTCACTGATGACTCCACTTGAATTAACTCATATTTCCAGCAAAAATATTCCTATTTAACATCACCCCATATTGTTGTTGTTATTATCATTATGTTTAGACGTTTGTTTAGCTGTGTGTTTTGTTTTGCTCTGTGTTAGCTGTTTTTGTTTTCTGTTGTTTATCTTATTTGGTAGAATTTCTTATAACCATGTTGTTATTATCTTATGCATATAAGATTTCTGAGAAAACTACGCAGTTTGTAAAATTCACAGTGGGTCATTTCATTTACTTTTTTACTCATAATTACTTTCTTTAAAACTTAATAAATCATCTTCGTAACACTATTATTGTTTTCTAGATATAGTTACATTGTATGGGGGACACTTTCCGTTCAAAAGAAAGCTTTTTCTATTTTCATATAAAAGCTGGCAGTATGCCGAATGCTTATCGACTAGCTGGTTACCAAAGTAGATTTAGTTTTATAGAATAGATTTTAAAGAAGCAAAACTATTTTTAAAAGCATTTAAAAATAAATCCTTTTCTTAGTAAACTTTGCTTTTCGAATCTGCAAGATGTGGCTTATCTTTTCACTTCAGTCATTGCTCATCCATGTTTCTAACTATAAATCGTTGCCAAACATGAAAATTTACTGATGACAAAGTTTTATTCATTATTTACGAAAACGCCCACGCTGCACCCCAGTAGTTTAAGAACCCAAGAACTATCATATCTAGCAACCCAAATTATTATTTTTATTTTTGGGGTTTCAATTTTACTTTGTGGTATGGAAAATTTCTTTGGTCACCATTATACGAAAGCCAAGAAAATTTTATGCAAGAGGAGAAATTGTCTGGTCTTTATTAAACATCTTAAAACTCTTTAATAAGCCCATGTATCTCAGCAAACAGATAGCTCTATACACTGCATTAATTGCTCATCAATAATATTTCATTTTAACATGTCTATCAACATGGTTATAGATAATTGCTTAACAAACTGCTGCAATTACTAATGGGTTTTTCATGCCCAACTATTTATTTACAAGTGAAACTAATTAAGCATATATAATATATATACGCTTCTGATCTTTGTAACAACTGCATTAGTTAGACTTGCTAGACGAGGTTCACGTAGCTTGTGTTTAAATTAATTTTTTTAGATTTATGGAAAATTAAAAACTGCAAGATGAGCAATTAACTTCGTCTACCTTGGCTTTAATTTCTTTAATTATTTTCTCTTTTAAGTTTCAAAAATCTTGTCCCAATCTTTAATTTGATCGTTTTACTATAACGAAGAGGGTAAATGAAATGGCTATCTAGGAAGTAACGTCCTCTGAGGTACTTTTGAGGTGCTTTTGCGGTGCTTCTAATGGTAAAGGCAGGCACAACAACACATGGTCAACCGATATAATTCCGAATATTATTCGACTAATCTCTAAGACCTTTCTCTTTAAGGAATTTTGGCGCTGAAATAAACTGTAACTCCTCAGCTCTAGTATAGAAGAAAATATTTAAACTAGAGTTGAAATTTTCATTAGAGCTCAGTAAATTTCTAAAGTCGTGAAACTAAATAGAAAATTGTTTAGGAATATTCGAGCATTTACCAGCTTTTATGTTCCTAGTTTTTATGTCTCTAGTTGGTATGTATAATAAACGGCTTTTCAACAAGAATAATATAATATATTACGCAAAAAAAAGTCGGCGATTATGAATGAAAAATGATATCTGGCAAATGTCCACTAAGCCACGCTGTCAGATATCGATTCTTTCATCAAAGTTTTTGATCACTTTTTGGCAAAATGGCGTTTCTATTTCGTTAATCACATCACGAATCTTGAGTTTTAAGGCTGAAATCGATTCGCTTGGCTCCTTATAGACTCTGTCCTTAACATAATCCAGCGGTGTTAAATCACACGATCCGGCTGGCTGTCGTGAAATTATGCGATCGGGAAAGTTGGTTTGCAATAAATTAATGGTTTCGTTGGCTGTGTTACATGAGGCACCGTCCTGTGGATATCACATGAATTTTTAGCATCTCGCGAAAGTGTAATCCATTGACCGTTACCGCATTTCCAGCCTCATCTTCGGTGCAATCACTCGTCCAAACCATATAGCGCACCATCTAGTGACATATTTAGTATGCAAAGGCTTCTCAATAATCGCTCTAGCATGCGGCAATTTTGTTTGTTGGCATACCCTGACAAGTAAAAACGGGCTTCGTATGAAAAAATTGTTTTTTCAGAAAAGCCACCAGGCTATTCCTGAATGAATTGAGTGAATCTACGACGATGTAAATGGCGGGTCGGCTTCAACTCCTGCAACATATAAACCTTATAAGGCTTCAAAGTCAAATCCTTACGCAAAATACGCCATGTGGTGGTTTTTAGATAACGCCAATTGTTAAGATCGTCGGATCGGATCGTTGGATCTGCTTTAATACTGTGGCTCACGACTGTGATGTTTTCAGTTGAACGACCCAGTCGACTACGCGTTGCTGCTCTCACATTTTGTATCGAGCCTGTCGACCAAATAGCCATTTCAGAAAAATTGATTATGTTGTCCAAAAATATCACAAATTTTGCGAAACTTTAACTGAACCACCATTTTCATAGTGGATTTTAATCATTTTAATGCGATTTTCGTGCGAAATTGAAATCATTGTAACAATTGCCAATGGATCTACGAATACGTCAAGAAACTAAATGTCAAAACTATCATGTTGTTGGTGTTGCCACAATTGAAAAACAAACTTCTTGTTGAAAAACTTAATACATAAAACGTTGTCCAAAAATACCGGACATTTTTGTATACAAAGGTAGATAGTTTCAACATCGGTATCATTTGCGTGAAGGTACATGTAACCACATACGGCAAATGGGTAGCCGATGATTTAGCAAAAGTAGCAATTGGAATTAATTTTTGAACAGCTATTGCGGCATTCCGCTTTTCATCTGTGGGCTGCATATGTAGCCACGATCGATAAAAGGAACGACACACATCTCTTGTTCCACTATCTTGTCCAAGAGCCTATTCGTCTCTTCAATCAAGTACCAAGTAGCTTCGGTGCCATATCAAAAAAATTTGCAATTTATTCCTTTAACAGGGATTTTGGATGGTTTTAGGGCTGATCAACTCCTTCCCTTTAAAATAGTGTTTCTCAATGTTGGAAAAATTTAACCAGTACGATTACGATAGGCCCGCTTACAAATGCCGATAGCACAAAGAAATGGGTGAGCCTGCCATACTTTAACTTTGAAACTTTTTTAATTCATTCCTCCCACTATCGGCTGTCATTATATTTAACCAACTTCACAGAATCTATTCCTATTTTTTTTGGTTAATTTACATTAAATCTTTCTTAAAAAATAATATTTAATTTTAAAGTCATAAATACGACCTTATTTCACTATTAAATAATATGAATTTTTTTTTCAATATATATTGCGAAAATTCATATGTAAATAAATATTAACGTAAAGGTAAGTGTAGACATATCGCACACTGAAGAGTAAACAGTTATGACTCAAAATTTATGAAAATTTTTTGTTTTTTCATTTGTAAACCAGTGCATAACTCAAAGCTCTATTGGCCTCGACAATTGTAAGTTGTGTTTGCAAAACTGTCTTCTTTAAAAGGAAATATGTAGTTATAAAATTTTTTAAATGTTTTTGAGTTTCGGCTGATTACAATTTAGTGTGCGATATGTATGTGAATAAATAAAAGTAATTTTAATACTGAATGTAAATACTTATGTAAATGTATTCACATTATCGTACATATTTACGTACTTTTGCAAGAAAGGTATTTATTAATTCAAAAACCTGTTTTGGCTTTTTTTCTCCTTTTTGCCTTTATTTATTTTTTACCAATAAATAACGGCATAAATTACAATGATGCGCGACATTTAGAGATTTCAAAAGAATAAATTATAAAACGTTGCTTACATATACATACATACATACATACATACATACATACATACAGAGATATTTCTCGATACAGCATTTATGAAGTTTTAGTTTGAAACGTGTGCAACTCAAATATAAATGAGTTTTCAAAAAATATTATACCCATCATAACAAAAACTTGTGCAATAAACTTGAAACTTTTAAAGTTTACAAACTTATCTATTTTACCAAGAAAATTGGTGGTAAAGTTTTAAAAACACGTTCAACATTAGAAGTTATTTGATAATCAACATCCCAACTAAAAGTTTTTCCTTGCGCTGCTTTAATTCTTAAATTAGCATTAATAATTCGAAAATTAGTCAGTAATTTTAATACTTAACATTCATATTATAATTATTTCAAATCAATTTGATTTATTTTAATTTATGCAAATATTTTTTTATAAATCTGCCTTAAAAGAGAGCAAAGTACTATTTTGCTCTTAAATCAACATCGCTGCAACATTAAATCTAAACATCAGAAACAGGTATACATTTGTGTGTGTGTGTTGTATATATACAAAATGCAGATGTAGTTACGCTATTATTGTTTTAATGTAAAAATATGCAACAATTACCAAATCTCTGCAAACAACGATAGATTAAGTGCTTGGGACAGCAGTTTGTCGTATCGGCAAAGAGTACAATAGTACAATCATACAAAAAGCTCTCGTAAAAATCTGCCTAAAATAAATGATGGATAAATTAGGGTGACCATATACGTATTGACTCTGGAATAGAACTGAGTTGTTTGTCAATTTGTTAAACCATTTAGAGGCTATGAATCAGTACAGACAGGATTTTTATAGGAATTATATTATATAGATAAATTAAATACTTAAAACCTGCAAAGTGCTAAAATAAATTTTAAGTCGGTTGGTTATAAATTTGGTGGTACTATTGAAAATTTAAAACCTAAACTAATTTTAGTAATGCGAACGCCTTTATCTAGAAGAAGAATATATTAATTTTAAACCGGTTTGTTCACAAACCAAATTTGACGAGGGTCGACGGAAAACCGTTCCCAAATAAAAGTAATTTTAAACTCTTTTAATGTATTATTTTCTCCATAGAATATAGTTTTACAACATACGAGTATAGCATTCAAAGAAAAGAAATCTTCAGAATCTTCTTCTGAAGTAAATAAATTTATAATTGTGTATACTTTTAATTCGATCAAGATAGGTTCAGCAGTTATATCTTATTCGCAAAAATTACTAAACACAGAACTATTCTATTCTCACTACAAAACCTTGGGTGCGTAATAATTTAATATTAGTACAATCATACAACAAATTCCTCGCCAAAAAGGCATCCATTGCATTTATCCACATTGTTCGACACTCTATTCTTACTTCGAATTATCGTGCATTGCACCCAATCAGACAATGTTTTTATCGGGTTTTTCAACGAGAAAATTATTTTTCAATTATGACAACGCCAACAACATGATAAAATTTAGGTTTTTAGTATTTCGCACGAAAATCCCAATTAAATAATTCAAATCCACTATGAAAATTGTGGTTCTGTTAAAGTTACATTTCCTAAAGTTCGTGATATTTTCGGATACCATAATCATCCTTCTGAGACCGCTATTTGGTCGTTAAAACAGAGCCCAGATTGGACGGGGTCGTTCAACTAAAAACATCGCAGTCGTGAGCCACTGTGTTAAAGCAGATCCAAATTTGGCAATTACTCGACGTTCTCAACAATTGGGGTTATTCAAAACCACCACATGGCGAATTTTGGATAAGAATTTAATTTTGGAGCCTTACAAGGTTCAAGTGATGCAGGATTTGAAACCGACCGATCATTCATATCGCCGTAGATTCGCACAATTCATTCAGGAACAACCAACTGGGTTTTCTGAAAAAATCTTCTTTCAGACGAAGTTGTCAGGGTATGTCAAGAAGTCAATTTGCCGCATTTGGGCTTCGGAAAATTCTAGAACGATTATTGAGAAGCCTTTGTATGCTCAATGTTTCACTGTGGTTTTTGTTTTGAAGATAGGCTGGAAATGCGGTAACATTTTTCTGGAGGCGGCTATAGCCCTAAAGGAAAATTATGTCAGATATTTAAAATATCTGTTTTTGCTCCCAAGGTAGGCCTTTCTACACTACTGCTATAGCAAGACCTATCTGGGTTAAAGGATTTTAATTTTGCTGCTGAAATTACAGCTGCAATAATAGCGGCTGAAAAAACTTGAACCAAAACAGTAGCACAGATATCAAAAGTTATGCCAGATAGTCATAATTTTTGTACTAAACAGAAGATGTTGGCAAAGACCCCAAATCCCAATTCCTAAAATGATATAATTTTTTTGGCAATCCCGGTTCATATAAAATCAAAACCATGGTTTTAATTAGAAAAACAAATATTACAGTTTAAATTGTTTATTAATAATTTATTTAATTACTTATTTATTTATTTAATGTTTCATAATTAGTTACAACAATACAATAATAGTAATTAACAAAGGAAAAGAGCTACTGAGGGTTTCGTCTCGTAGAATTAGATAAACCTATTTTACAATTTGTGAAGAAGATTACAGAAGATGAATTTATGGAGAATTTCATTCAATGTTGTGATTGTTAATATTTCTTGGTTGAATAAATTGGAAGAGTTTTGTTTTAATATTGTGAAAAATTAAACACTCGTCCAATATATGGGAGATGGTAAGTGCCGTATCACAGGTAAAGCAAATAGGACATTGGGATCTATCTCGTAAATATTTATGTCTGTGTAATTCTATGTAATGCTGTGGGCAATTCACATTCTAACTAGAAGTTTGAAATTTTCCTTGGCTTTAGGGTAGTTTGGTCGCTTTCCTTTTGGATTTAAATTTTTGTTAGCATGCTGGTAGTAAGACCATTGCATGTCCTTCCGGCCTGGACACAGTGTAAAGGCGTATGTTTTGCAGCCGCGAGGTCATCCTGTTCATTATCTGATACTTCAACGTTAGTTGGAACCCACATAGTCATAGTTTTGGTACGATTTTTTATGCAAATTTTTCTAATTTTGAAGATCAGAGGTGAATCCTACAAGGTATTCTTTATCGCCAAACTAGGACAAAGACTATCGGTGGCTATAACAAACTTGTTTGTGTTAGAAATTTGGCTACTGCACATATAGCTAACGCTTGATAATTGAATTTTTCCTTATTTTTGTTAGTAACAAATCAATTCCAGCTTTCATGTTTGAAGTGATTTAAAATAATTTTTAAATTATTATTATTTTTATTTTGTTCGAACCAGCACTCAGGGGATTACCCCTACTCTTGCAATGCAATGTACCCGAACTAAGAAATTAGGTTATGAGGAGGAGGAAAGAAGGAGTAATGTTTGTCGACATTCGATTTAAATTTTCCTACATTGAAAGTGACAGGAAAGACCTCTGGAGGAAATTTATTCCACATACGAACTGTTTCGCTAAAAAACGAATTTTCCCTGTAATACGTAGTGCGATGCACTGGCCAATCGATCAGAAATGAATGCACTCTTAACGAAAATCGTGCGAAACGCAAAAACGAGTAAATTCTCTAATTTCGTTGGAACACTTACCATCGTAGTAACAATAAAACATTTCGTCGATGTTCAAGAGAATCAATAGAGTTGGATACTCTACTGTCCCCAATGGGCTTCTTGGCCCTCTCCTGTATGCGGTCGAGCAACTCAATAATAGGCCCATACATGAGACTTGTATTCCATTTTCGAACGTATAAAGGCGGTATAAATAATACGAAGATCGGATGGAGTGAAGTATCTCTTAGGAAACCGAGGCACTTGAAAGCTTCTTTAGAAACTTGAAATATGTGTTTAGTTCATCGAACACCACACTGAATTTCATGCCAAGAACATCAAGAGCATTTAATTCCGTAATACCTATATCACCCATAATAAAAGATGAAGCTTCTTTCCTGAACACAGATCTATGCGTAAATTATTCGATTGTGCAGCGAATATTGAAAACAAAATTTGTTCTAGAAAATTTCAAAAAATATTAGACAATTTTGAAATGAAACTATTTAAAATATAAAAATTTGTGAGCTGTTTATTATTTTAACTTTTTATTAAATTAAACAAACTAATAGCTTAGAAATTTTTTCTTAAATGTGGTTTATTAGTTGGTTGGTTGCAGTAATAAACTTGTGTCTGATCGTATTTAACTACCAAATATAGTTTTAGGCAAACTCACGTAATTCAACCTTAAAAATTTTTTCTTCAAACTTACACAAAGTAAAATACAAGTCTCGTTAATACAACATCACGTATAGTTAAAGCGAAAATGCTCAGCGGTGACATTAAGATATGCAACTCTATTGACCCATTCCAACAATGTAATTTCCAGCTAAAATTGACAATGGAAACTATATGGACCAGTGAAATATGCATCAAAATTTTAAACAAAATGTTTTAGCTGATAGGAAATATATTTACAAATTGCATTTTTCCTTATAAATTCTTTGAATAATATTGATAAAAATTATAGTTATAAATTAGGCTAACGATTGTCGTTTTAAATAAATTAAAAAAACTATTTCGCCTTTATTTTAACAAATTTTATTTCCAATATTTCGATCAACTTTGATGGTAATTTTCAGGGAAAATTTTTTCATTGTTGATGGCTATTGAGATTTCTCACTGGCTAATTATGTTGATTTTATATGGACTACGTTGATTTTAAAAGAACGAAATTTTCTGTATTGAAAAACGAAAAATGTTTCTTAAAGAATGTTTTGATCGACTCTCAAAAGGGAAGGTTTTTTGTCAGGATTTCGTCAAATGTAAAACGCTGTAACTATGCATGTAACATTAAATTTTCTGCAGATTAAGAAGTTTTCAAAAGATTTGTTAACCTTTCAAAATATGATTATGAATTTTCAAAAATTCTACACTAATTCGATGGCCATTTGAAAATTCCACAAGTAATGCTTGTCGCGAAATAATGGATTTTGTGTGTTTTGTTTTGCTTTGTGTTAGTTTTTTTTTGTTTTCTGTTGTTTATCTTATTTGGTAGAATTTCTTATAGGCATGTTGTTGTTGTCTAGGGGGTATAAGAAATCTTGAAAAACTGTAAAATCTATAGCGGGTCATTTATTCTTTTTTATGTTTATTATTTTCTTTTAAAACTTAATAAATCATCAACAATATTTTAAACCTTTCGATCTCGAGTTTTAAATTTAATTACAAAAATTAATTTTTTTTTTCTAATATAAACAAAGTTAAGCAGCAATTTTATTTGTGCTTGATTCCTTTTCAAATAAATATTTAGTGATATTCTCACAAAATATTTATTACAAAACAATTTTCATTAAAAATGAACTTTCTATGATATTCTCATAAAACATTCTTTCAAATAAAAATATTTGAAATGTTTTGTAATGGGGGAGAGCACATCCATATTGCAATTTCACTATTGCTCAAGTAGCTCATCAGTGAATTTTACCCCAATATTGTATAGAAAAACCTAAGAGTCTTATATCCAAAGCCAAACTGATTTTATAAGACTCTTAGGTTTTTCTATACAATATTGGGGTAAAATTCACTGATATTGATAATGATTCCGAATAATTATAAATTACTTATAAACAAAGTTAATTATTTTTATTATTTTTATTTATGCAAAGCCCTGTGTACTTTTAGAGAAATAAATAACCTTAACTCTTACAATATTTGTAATATTGTGGTTATACTAAATGTGGTATGTGTTTTACTGTTTATTCGTTGCAGCAATGGTTTGCGCTTTAATAAAATCAGCAAACTTGTAGTAATTTTTCACCATTTTTTGTTTTCGTGCGTGTCCATAAGTGTATTGAACTATTTGAAATATTAAAATAAAATAATATTCGTAGCATCGCTCCTTCAAGTCAATCCGTTCATCAGATACGGATGCAGAATCCTTTTTCACCATACAATTGCAATTACAATTATCTATTGAAGTCATGGTTTTGTACTTCACTTTTAACTACGTCAAATCCAGTTAGTGATCTTAGACAGTCCTGTTATGGCAACAGGAAACATATTTGCTGCAGTCAGTGAGCCATTATTAAAAAATTTTAATTTACCACAGGATTTTTTCGTATTTAGATAACCTTGTAACTGAGACCTGACAATTGCACAAATGTCATTATTAATTTTTGTTTGCTTGTCAGTCGCGTGAGAAAATATCTTGTGGTCACCTTAACAGTTAAAATGAACAAGCATTAAAATCACATGTTTGCGGTAGTGGTGACAGACGGTGTTACATGTATTTAAGCATTGCTATGTATGTGTGTGTATATATATATGTATGATACTTTAAGAGGCATCTTACATCTATGAATATGTGATTGTGTGAATTGGTTGCTGTTTGGCTTGTTGGCTCACTTTAGTTGTTGTTGGTGTTTTAGATGGCTTAAAGGAGGCGCAGTCATAACAGTATAAATAGCTTAAATAGGGCTTGTTGTTGAACAGTCTTTTTTCAAATTTCGCTTTCACTCCTTCAAAAAAGCGCTAGAGCGTTCAAATTAACGTGAATCAACAAATTGTTAATTGGATAACAACTGTGAATTGAGTAATATTTACCAAATTGGATTTAATTTAAGGAAAAACAAGATCCTAACAGGCAAAAATAAATTTTCATAAAATAAAATAAAATAAAATCGAAGATAAAAAATTGCAATGAAAGTGTTTGTAAGTAAAATTCAACAAGAAAAGTAGAAAATGAAAGTGCTAAAAAACGGGTTATTAAATTTTATGTTTTTTTTTTCTATTCTTTTTTGCTATGGCAATTTTTTGGATTATGTTTCATGGCAGTTGTTTACCGTGTGTGTTTGTACAGTTCTTACAACAGGAATTGCTAAGCCTCAGCCGCAACCACAGCATCGTCCCAATAATGTTAACAACATACCGAACGATGAAAAGGAAGATCATCATTTGAGACGTGAAACATCCACTTGGATTCCTATTCTTAAATACAATAAAGAACAAAGCGAAGATGGCAGTTACAAGACAGAATACGAGACTGGCAACAATATCATACATGAAGAGACTGGTTTCCTTAAGGATTTCTCTGAGGTCAATCCCAACGGGGTGTTAGTGCAACATGGTCAATATTCATATCAATCGCCCGAAGGTGAAACCATTAATGTTCAGTACACCGCCGATGAACAAGGTTTTCGGGCTACGGGTGATCACATACCTACACCGCCAGCTATTCCCGATGAAATCCAAAAGGGCTTGGATCAAATTTATGCGGGCATTAAATTACAGCAGGAACGTTTAGAGCAGCGGGCAAAGAGTGACCCGGAGTTTGCTAAAAAATTGGAAAATCAACGTGTGGCCAATCAAAATGGTCAATACGTTGGTCCATTAGAGAATCAATAGACCTTTAACAAAAGTCGATTATTAAGTCTTACCAATTAACTTATTTTTACAACATTTTTCCAAATACTTAATTTCTTAAATTCATATTTAAATTTTAATTAAACATCTTCTGTTAAAAGCTAGAAAAAGAAATAATAATGAAATCAAACTGTTTTAAATCAAATAACCGTTTCTTTTAATGAACCAACAAAGACTGTGATTTGTAATAAGTTTTGGTGTTGCAAGTGTACGAGAGTCCTAACTTTTTCTAATTTCTCTTTTTTGTTTTTAATTCAAGCTTAATTTGCTGCATGCTTCGTACTCGTATATTTCTAAGTATGTGTTAATAACTGTAATAAAACTCATTGCCTCATTTTCTTATTCGTTTATCATCTTATAAAGTATAAAATTTGTTTTTGAAAATGTTAGTTTATGTGGATTTTCTGGTTGAACAATACGAAAAAATAAACAAATAAAATGAATTAAAATAATTTTGTGTTTAATTAACAGTTGTGTTGGTAATTTAAAATAATACTTAAGCCTTTGGAAAGCTTAAAATTTTGCATGAAATTTAAATAAAAGCAAATGAATAGACAAACTACAGAATTTATCGTAGAAAGTCCAAATTTCGTTTGATGGCACCAAAGACAAGATTTTTTAAGTTTTAGCAGTTGCGGGACAAGAACATGACATGACCTTAAATACATCCTGAATTTTTTCATTTCTATTTAGTAGTTGTTATTATTTGTATCCGCCGTCAACTGGCGCCCAAGCACAGAGTACCCATTACTATGCCGCAGATATTCTTTCGAGCTGGAGCGGTGAAAAGGTTTTAGCAGATCTCAATGTCATCAAGTCTCTTGAGCCGAATAGCATACCTGCACTGGTCTTGAAACAGTGCTCTTCGACGCTAGCGCATCCGCTAGCAACCCTTTTCAGCATGTTCCAAAGTGTTGCAAGGTTGCTAATGTGACGCCAGTCCCCAAACAGGATGAGGCTAAAAACCCTGAAAATTACCACCCAATTGCAATTTGTTCTTCGCTTTCTTAAGTGATGGAAAGTGTGATTAATGTTCATCTTGTGAGGTACCTGGAGTCCAACAGCTTACTTAGTGACCGACATTACGATTTCCGTAGCGTGCGCTCTACGGGCGACTTGCTGGCTTTCCTATCGGAACAATAGTGCAACTACATACATCATTTTGGAGATAGTAGGGTGGTGGCTCTAGATATTTCCAAGGCCTTTAGTAGAGACTGGCATGATGCACTTCTGCTAAAACTTGTTGTTTTGGTGTCAGCGATAATTTCTACAGATTTATATCGAGTTTTCTCAGGAATCGCACTGTGCGAGCTGTTTCCCCCCGGGGGCACATGATAGTCTTTTTGGAACCCAGGCCCCTCAAAGGCTAGTAGGAGTCACCTGGACAATCCACATATTTCCACGGGAATCAGTACGCTCGCAGAGTACACTATTTGTTCTCTTTAGGCAATGATGTGCTCTGACTGGTTATTGAGGTTGGCCCCTATATGGGAGTATCGTGGTGGTTGTGGTTTCGGACCCTCGTGAGAGTTTGTGGGTCGGATCATTCAAATTAACAAAATGAATGGTTCAGGTTCAGTGAGTATGAATGCTGTCATGTTCTTGATAAAAAAGAGCTTCATGCGTTCTGGACCAGGAGTTGGAAAGTCTCCAACTCTTCAGCAAGGAGTGAAGGCTGCGGCCTACTTCGGGCTTTCGAAATTGCTACTAGAAGTGACCGGAGGATATACGTATTCGATGGCCTTCTAGGGCGTGGTTTATGTCCAATCAACCAAGTGGTTTGACCACCATCTGATTATGACTATATAGTCGGTGCAGATTTAAATCAAATCACACTCTGTGCGAGCTGTTATAGATGGGATTTTATCAGACGAGTACAAAATTAATTCAGGGGACCCTATTTCTTATTTTTCTAAATGACCGTCTTTTTCTTTTCTTTCTTTCTTTCTTTCTTTCAACCCTATATACTATTTAGCAGATGACAGCAACATTTGTCATTCGTATTCATTTAGTAATAGACCGAAGCAGTTGGAGGTAACTTTTAAAAAGCGGAACATAAATTATACGCTCAATCACGATCTCACGGCGATCTCCGACTGGGGTCGTGCGAATAGAGTAATTTTAATACCCGTAAGAGGCACTGTGGCATGCTTACGCATAGATCTGTGTTCGAAAATGCTGCTGCACCTGTTAATATGGGTGATATAAATATTACGGATTTGGAAGCTCTTGATGTTCTTGACATGAAAATTCAGTGTAATGTTCGATGGTTTTCAAAAGCGGTGTATAAGGTGCTTCACTCCATCCGATTTTCGTTTTATTTATACCACCTATATCCGTCCAAAAATGGAATACAATTCTAATGTATCGGCCGGTTCTCCAAAGTCTATTTTGGAATTGCTCGACCGCGTTCGGGAGAGGGTCAAGAGGCTCATTGAGGACGGTAGGGTAACCAACTCTATTGATTCCCTAGAGCATCGACGCAATGTAGGTTGTATTGCACTGTTTTATCGTTACTAAAATGGTAAGTGCTCTAGCAAAATTAGGGAACTTGTTCCCGAAGCTCGCACGTTTTTGCGTTCAACTTGATTTTCGTTGAGAGCGCATCCATTTGTGGTCGATTGGCAAGTGAATCGCACTACGCATTGCAGGGAGAATTCTTTTTTTAGCAGAACAGTTCGTTTGTGAATTAAACTCCCTTTAGAGGTCTTCCCTGTCACTTTCAACGTAAGGAAATGCAAATCTAATGTCTACAAATACTATTCCCTCTTTCCTCCTCCCCATAATCCATTTTCCTAGTTCTGGTACAATCCATTGCATCCACTAAGTACTGGTCAGAACGGAAAAAAAATTTTTATACTTTATACTTTCACGCAAGAACATGACTACCTTCCATGCATCCTAAACTTTTAACTTTCTTTTAGTTAAAATAAAAATCAGATTGGTAAGAAAATTATAAACTTTTCATTTTGATTTCACAACGATCATGGCAAGATTAAGCCAATTATCCTTTATTTAAAAAATTTTATATTTTACATACAAAAATTACTTCTATAAGCTTTTTGTTTCAAAATGCGAGACTGGGTTCGTTACTGTTTTTAATAACCCGGCTATTAATTGAAATGGGAACCGTCAGATGTCTCCTATCTAAATTTATGTAAGCTGCGTCACAGTTTGTATTTGACAGTAGTAGATAGCAGGCTACCATTTTGACCAGTTTACCCATTTGTGGTCGGTATATCGGCAAAAACTCGGACAATGTTGTCCTCCAAGTAATCAAACGTATCTAGCTTATCAGCATAAACTAGCGACTTCACATATGTCCACAGAAAATAGTCGAGTGGCGTTAAATCAATTTTAAAGGCCAATAGATAGGTCCGATACTTTAAACTATGCGGTTACCAAAATTTTTCTTAAATAAATTAATTACAGCATGAGCTGTGTAACATGTTACGCCGTTTTGTTGTAACCAAAGCAAAAAGTCAGTAATAATAGCTTTATGGCGGTCATCGTTAACTGTAAAATTCTAGCCAGTCCAAAAAGCACACTAAGGAGTAAGCTTCTCTGGATGTACCAGTGTCTCAAAATACACTTGAGGATTATCATCACCCAAAATACGTCAGTTTTGTTTATTTAGATATCCATTTAAACAAAAGTGATGTTCAACGCTAAACAAAATTTGCTTAAACAATCAGGATGATCCCTATCACATACGTGATAAGACTAACGTCAGCCCCTGGCCGCAAGGCTGTTATCTGGCGGTGGTTTTACCACGGGGTGTAGTAAAAGGCGCCCACCCACGCCCTAAGACATAGGTGCCCCTGTGCGCTAGTAGGTAGTGTACTAGCTTGTAAGTCTGGGGGTTATGAGTTCGATTCCCAACAAAGACCTTGGTTTTTTTCACTAAAGGCATGGTCACTGATCGCTGTGCTATCTTATACGACAGTTAATTTCCATATCCTTCTACTTTCATCACCTGCCTCATCTCTTCTCTATTCCTTTCCTAAAGAATGTAGCACGGTACTTGACTAAGTAGGCATTGTTGCTTAAGCTGCTGCTTCTTTTTTGATAAAAAAAAATTCTACGCCTAGATGCATTCACGCCTCAGTCGCAATTTTCAAGTGCACGGTAGCAGCGCCGTGCCCCCACTTCCTGCTAAAGAGTTGATGACTATCCCGTTGCATGCGCAAGCCAGGACGTTAAATGTTAACTTGTGTTAACATCTATCTCTTCGGCACTTTTTCCACGGCTTGATTAAATCAAAGCCACCACGTTGCTCCCCGAGGGGCCGCGCCAATAACCAGAACAAGGCCGTGGCCCTGCGGAAAACTGGTTTCCGTGGTACTAAGGCATGCCTTTAAAGTGCACTGGTCGAACATCAAGAGGCCTATGTCTTTTTTAGTTTGAGTGTCCTACAATCACAGGCGACTGGTCCCCACTTTTACTCCCGAAAGCACATGTCAAGATGGGGAAGAGATCCATCAAGACTGCATGCCCCCGGGGAAGCCTAATTTGCTCAATCGGGGAACGATCTTTAGGTGTTGAAATACAAAATTAAACATAAATAACACGACAGCTACCAATGGCCACTAGTGTTGCCAACTTGAAATTCTACACCTCTATTAAAAACACCCGATTGGACATCGTTTTATGTCAGTGATCTTTGAGTTTCTTTATTGTTTATATCCGGGCTTTAGCCCGGATTTTCAATTGAAAAAGTAAAATGTGTGGCATTTGACACAATTGTTCCATTTACTGCGATTTATTCAAGGCAATTTGAATGAAAAATTGAAAGTGAAGATAGTCTGTGAGCTACTGCCAATTTTATCAATGAAGACCATCACATTAAAGCGTGCCGACTTTCTTCGTAGAGTTTTTTGAGTCAAGTGTTTATGAATGAAGAGCACATTTTGGAAACGATTAAGAGCAACAAAATGAAAAAAGTGGCATGAATGAAACCAGAGGGTAATTGATAATGAAGCGGATTTTCTCTGTCATCATCTTCAAAATGCAGGCATAAATAAATTATAAAAAACCGCAGTTTTTTCCTCAATTTAAAAATCTAGCCAAAGAATATTGTGGCGTTAACTTTTAGCCACCATTTATGTAAATATTAAGATGAACCTTTACCATACTTCACTATTCTAAAATAAAAATCAAAAAATATAAAAAAATATTAATTAATATTAATAATATTAATATTTTATTTATAATTAAGGGATTTACCTGAATTCAATTTTTCAAATAAAAAGCTGATTGTATTTTTAATAAATTTTGTATAATTTTTTGTATATTTTTTCTTAAACAATAATTTTAAAATAAATCACTAAAATGAATGTTATTAAATAGAAATGATCCTTAAAAACACTACTGGTATTTGAAACTCGGGAATTCGAATCAATAAAATCATTGAAATTTTGAACTTTAGCCGTTGTAACTGTTTTTAAGGTGCTGGTGCTACTGCTGCTGCTGCTGATGGTACTGCTGCTAGTAAAGCTACTTTCTAAAGTATTAAGACTCTTTTCAGTTGTTGTAGATAATGGTGGCATGGGAAAACAAAATACCCTCTCAATATAAACAAGTTCTTCCCTTGAATTCATTATATTTTGTTCACGAACCGTGATGGGTACGCAAAGTGCAGGTTCTTCAGCTGAACTTTCAGCCTCATAAGGTTTACCCAGTTTGGTTATATTTCCAGGTAACTTCGGCCACAATGATGGTGGTATATTTAATGCCCCAAGGGCCAAAGGTATTTCTGAAGTGTCCGTTTCCAAACTGTCATTAAAAAAACCTAAATCATCTGAATCGTTCATTGATTTGTAATTTATATCTGTTGTTGTAAGCGTTTCCTCTATAAAGTCGGTAGGCCAACTCTTTTGTGTCGCACTAATATTTTCAAATATTTCCTCTACGCTTTCATCATCATAATTTAATTGTGGCTGCATGCTTAAGAATTTTGTTGATTTTGTAGGCCATTGTGTTCTTGCAGCACCCATTTTATCATCACTAATATAATAATCATCATCTGCAGCATGCGCTTGTGTCATCATGTCAATGGAATGTGTTGAGGTTTGTTTATGATTGTATTTAATTTCAATTGATTCATTGTTTTGTTTTTCCTCCTTCTCCTCCTCCATCAATTTTAAATCCGCTGAGTTGGCTTCTGTGACATTTTGTAGATGCTGTAAATATTCATTTGTTGCTGTAGATTCTTCAATTGAGTTTTGTTCTGTGGTGCTACTCAGCGGACTTATTTTTTGTCGACCTTGTTTTTTAATCTTTGAGTGAAACTTCTGCTCTGTTATTATATCCGCAAATTGTTTCATTTTGTTTCTAATTGACGATGAAAAAATTTGTCTTTCAGATTTTGTAGGTTTCTGCTGAATATGGCCAATAAAACCACCTTGAAAATAATTAGAAAATTGTTTTAACATTAATTGAATTCAAAGTTAACATATGAAATCTTAATTAATAAAAATTTAACTTTTTTTCTTTTGTTTTCGTATTTTGTTAAAATTTTAAAATTTAGAAAATTGCAATCAACCTAAACAGTAGAACGTGCTTTTTTACAAGATGAAAAAGAAATACAAAACGGAAACATAAAGGGTGTGCCGTTTTAAATAACACTTTCGTAAAACTTTAAAGCATTTAATAAAAAGCACTTTATTCTTCTTGCTTAGAGTTTCGCATGAAATATATTGGTAAAATAATTATTCAATTCTTCATGTCTAAAGACTTTATATTTTTATTTTAAAATTTTCTTACTGCATTTTAAAATAATTAGCTGTGCTGATTAGTTATTAGTTTTAAAATAAATATTCTCTTTCACCCATAATAAGAAAGTCGTAAGCAAATAACTTCACTAAGATAGCAAAGATACTCATAACAATTAGATAATTGTTAGGTTTTTCACTTTGTCAACGATAGGGGTTCTTTTGACTGCGTGCATCAGCATATAAATTTTAATTTTTCTCGGCTAGTGGCGCTTTATTTATTCTCTATAGAGAATAAACATTAAGCATTAAACATCCGTGCGAGTTTAATAACTTAAAAGTTACAACATCTTTGAAAGCTTTAATGTGGACGTAATGCACGATATTTTAGAAGGAGCAGTTCCATTCATCTTAAAACTGTTCTTTAAAAAACTTATTGAAAACAAATACTTATCGATGCACGAAATTAATGCAAAAATAGCAAATTTTAATTATGGATATTTACAAAGCACTTGTAAATAAGAAGTGTCGTACTTCTATAGGGCTTACGGCCTCTCAGAATTTATGTCTCATTTTGCACTTTCCTTTTATTTTTTATAATATTCATACTAACTTACCCAAATTGTGGAACGGAGTCATGTCTCTCATAAGGATCATTAATATAACAATGACTACTTCGATTAGTAAGGAATACATAGACGTACTTAGAACTGAAATAAAAACTCATTTAAAAAGCATCGTTGAAGATTTTAAAGAAACCCTTTTGCCGAAGCATCACTTCATAACACATTACCCGTCAGTCATGAAAAAGTTAGGACCACTTATCCACACTTGGGCAATGCGATATGAAGGTAAACATCGTGAATTCATCAAGGATGTGCATGTAATAAATAATTACAAAAATTTATGTAAGACACTTGCCAATAGATACCAAACAAAAATGAGTGTCAAATGGGAAAACATATGCTTTAAAAATAAAATTGCATTTAATAAATTATCTCTAATTGACCTCAAAGATTTAAATATCGAAGTTCAAAATTACTTCTATAACACGTTGAGCCTGACTGTCGCATCAAAAGTATTTGCAACCAATAAATTTGAATTGAAGTATGGTTACAATTATAGACCTTCATTTTTTTATATTTAAAAAAAGAAAGCGAATTTTTCATGTTTGGTAAAATTAAGGAAATTTATGTAGTTAGTGATCAGCCTTATTTGCTTTTAGATATGTACACAAGTAAAGAATTAGACAGGATCTTAAATGCATATGAAATAAGGTCACAAAATATTTCAAAAATTATTACTTTTAAGGATATAATATGTTTAAGGCCTTATGAATGTTATAGCATTAATTTTAAAGAATATATATTAACACCAGATGTTATAGAAAAATAAGTATATTGTTTTTGTTTGTTATATAAAAAATAAAGATTTTATAAAAAATGAATTAAAATACTTCAATAAATATAAAAATATAAACTAAAATTATTAAACATAAAACTAAAGTTTTTTCATTTATTTTCAGTGAAATTTTATAAAAAAGGGTGTTAATTTTAGCACTGCCTAGATTATTAGTAACACCCGTTTAGTGTACCATATATTCCATTAGGTATTGAAAATAACACGTACAGGGTGTTAATTTTAGCCCTGCCTGGATTAATAGCAACACCCGATTAGTATACAATTCATTCCGTTGGGTATTAAAAACAACACCTATTTAAGAATACAATATATTCCTAATGGTATTAATCCAATACTTGGTCTGGTGTAAAACCTATTGCATAGGGTATTAAATTAATGCCTAGTTACGTATTGAATGTAAATAATTTGGTTTTATTTTAACACCAAAAAATAATAAATTGTAATACATAATGGTGTTATTTTTATGCTCTCAAAAACGAAACTCTCTCTCACTGCCTCTTTTTCAATCTCTTTAAAAGTATACCATAATGGAATACATTTAACACTTTTTAGGGATTGTTATATATACACACACCGGCTTGGTGTTAAAATTAAACTAAAACTTTTTACTGTGTAATTTAACCAACTCGCGGTCACTCGATAACTTGTTTAACAAACATGCCCCTTTAACAGAACTTTGTGCGACCAGCGAAACTTCAATTCACTTTCTTCTGTTTCACCGTTGGCATTTTTCTCACTAACGAATGGCCCTTCAAGGTTAGGACTAGCATTTCTTAGACCTTAGATGGCCTTAGCCATCTGATCTGCTTCTTAACTTTTAAGGCATAGATAGCTGCACAAAAAATTTGTTTCCGTTATTTACTGACTCTAGAATATTGGTCATTTTTTCATTTATTCTCCTACTGCTGTTACTCACAAAACGATATTGGCAGTTGAACCTATGACTTGTGCTCTTCTGTTGAACAAGCAAGTAGAATACGAATGGAGCCAATCTGGCTGCTCAACATGTGTTAAAGATTTTTTTCTTCTATGCATACATCTCAAATTTTTGTATTGATGGAAATATCAATATATTGAGTTATGCTTACAACAACATCACACTGTCTACAATACGCAAAATGTTGCCAGATTTTCTTTTCATTACAATATCGTAAAGCTTAAAATAAGCAGAAATTGCATGAGGGTCAATAATTCTGTGACTTTTTTTAATTTTCCGCCTTTTAAGTGAAATGGAAACACTGATCCTGTTAACAGACTATCTGTTGACTCTTGTCTAAATTTAAACTAACTGCGTCATTTAGTTTGCGTTTGCCTTCTAATGAAGTTTTTCTCTTTCTACATGAAAAAATTAAAATTGTATTTTTTACCTTTACACCACAAAAAAAAACTTTTTTTGCACTTTTTGCCTGTGATATATCTATTTTCCTATGTTTTAAAGAGTAGTTATTTGCTTTATAATAGTAAAAAAATCATTTTTTATCATTTTTTGTCTTCTTCTATTTCTTTAAAACATACATCTGTATTTCATAACTCCAGACCTTCTGTGAGTTCTTCTCTTTCATATGGAATAAAAAAGGTGCCCCTGTAGGCTAGTAGGTAGTGTGCTAGTTTACATTACTAGGGGTTGTGGGTTCGATTCCCAACAAAGATCTAGGTTTTTTTTACTACAAATAAAAATTGACTGTCGGTGGGGCCGCTCAGTGATGAAGGCATGGTCACTGAGCTGTCTTATACGAAAGTGAATTTCCGTAACTATCGTTCTTCTTTCACCAACTGCCGCATCTCTTCTCTATCGCTTTCCTAAAGAATGTAGCACTGTGCACGGTACTTGACTAAATAGGTATTGTTGCCTGAAGTGCTACTTCTCTTTACAAAAAAAAAATATTATTCCACAATTTTTCTAATAATAATGAAATGACGGTATCAGAAGATAGGATAAGGTAATTTATAAGATCTTGGTTTTGAGACATCCTTGAACATTGTCTTGTGTTAAATAGCTGAACCTATCTAAGATCTGAATTTCTAGCTAGGTTTGCAAGGCTTCTAGAACTTAAATATATGCTCTTCATACAAGTGATTGGTATCAATGGAAAGTTTATAACTTCTAGATTTTTTTTAAGAGCAGTAGCACTGCCTATTTAGTTAAGTACCGTGCACAGTGCTACATTCTTTAGGAAAGCGATAGAGAAGAGATGCGGCAGTTGGTGAAAGAAGAACGATAGTTACGGAAATTCACTTTCGTATAAGACAGCTCAGTGACCATGCCTTCATCACTGAGCGGCCCCACCGACAGTCAATTTTTATTTGTAGTAAAAAAAACCTAGATCTTTGTTGGGAATCGAACCCACAACCCCTAGTAATGTAAACTTTAGGAAAGGGATAGAGAGGAGATAAAACAGGTGGTGAAAGTAGAATAGTCGGAAATTAACTGCCGTATAAGATAGCACAGCGACCAGTGACTATGCCTTCATTGCTGAGCAGCCCCACCGACAGTCTATTTTTATTTTTGTAGTGAAAAAAACCAAGGTCTTCGTTGGGAATCGAACCCAGCAGTTTATTATTTAAAATTTATTACTATTTTTTTCGCATCGCATTTTTTACATGCAATTTTCCCTAAAAACTTTAAATTTCACCTTAAAGTGATTGTCTGCAAAATAAAATGCAAAATTTGAATTGCTTTAACATGTAAACAGATCGAGATATTCTTACGAAATACAAAAGAACCTTTAATGAAACAGTAAAATAAAATTTTAATTTTTTTAACTTTAACACAAATTCCTTAAATGGGGAAAAAATGTTTAAAACAAATTGTTTTATTTTATAAAACTGGTTACCGTGACTTTTTTAATTGCAGTTCTTTAAAATCCTTTTTGGAGTATGTAGCAAAGAGTTGGAGCTTTAATAATCTATTTTTCAATCTCTGCTTTTCACTTCGAGGAATTTTGGGGTAAATCTTAAATTTTGTTTCAAAATTAGCTACGTTTGAATAGGGCTGGAGCGTGAACCTTTATAATTTCTTTTATTCGCACTTACTATAGATTATCTTTAAAATAGTCTAAAAAAATTTTCTAGTCCCAAAGTAAGTTTCATTTGTATTAGCAAAAAAACCGTACCTCCCTTTTGGGGAAAATAATAAAAAACGGCTGGTTTTACTTTTTCTCAATGCAGAGCGTTGTAATTTTTTAACGAAACCTGGTATCGAAATGAAACTTACTACTGTTTTATTATAAATTTTATCGAGAATGCAGCTGATATTTTATAATAATAACCCGAATATAAATAAGTAAACCACATCAAAAATACCAAGTTAGGGTCGGCCAAAAATGAAAAAAAAATTTTTTTTCTAACCCGATTTTCTCTCAAACTAAAAGAAGTAACCTAGACATGCAAGCACATTTTTTTAGATATTCTCAAGGTTTACTTAAGTTCGAACTCGTAACATATGAGTAATAAATAAACTTTTTATGAAATTTCCAAAAAATGTTATTCCGAAGTACACAACTTTGGGGGTTTAACTTCCTTTAGCCTACAGGGCCAATTGTCTGCACGTTGACTCAGATAGACTTCCGCCTGGCCTCTGTGTAAATTCATTAAGATAGCTTATGTGGTTCATGAGCTACCAAATTGTTTAAAAAAAAGTTTTCAAACCACTGTACAGCCTATTAACTGAGTGCTAATACAACTAAAATTCTTCTTGAACAGATTACAAACAACAGGGTGCATGTGACTTATGTATACCCATTCTTTTTTTGTGTTGCTTTAGATATCGATAGCCCTAAAGTTTTCTTTATATTGCTCTGGGCTATTGACAAGTTTCAAAAGACCGATTACTAAAATGGAAAACGTGTGTATATTTAAATCAAAATAAATTTCAAAAATTATTCGGTAACTTCACATATATTCGCGATGATATTCTTAAAGTAAAGGTTACGAATTTGTATCGAGTCTTTCAATAAGAAGTTTGTGGCAACACCCATAACATGATGGTTTTGACATTCAGTTTTTTGACGTATTCGTAGTAGATGCATTGGCAATTGTTACAGTGATTTCAATTTCGAACGAAAATCACATTAAAATAATTGAAGTCTACTTAAAGTTACAGTTCGTAAAATTTGTGATATTTTCGGACAACATAATCGTCCTTCTGAAACCGCTATTTCGACCGGATCATTCACCTGAAAACATCGCAGCTGTGAGCCACAGTGTCGAAGCAGATTAAAATTTGTCAATTCCTCGGCATTCTTAAATCCTTACAAGGTTCAACTGGTGCAGGAATTGACCCCGGTCGACCATTCACACCGCCGTAGGTTCGCTCCACTAATTTTGGATAAATTTTGTTAGGAAAAAATTTCTACTGAGAGTTGTCACAACACGATTCCCCACTCATTTTAAATATTTGCGGAGGAATTAGTCCTTGTATACTGTACGTTTAATATTTTTTTTAATAATTAATATTCTTGAATTGTAAAATAAATAAATAAAAACGTGATAGCAATAGTTAAAAAAATATATATTTGTATAATATAGTTTTTATTATTGGCGTGTTCTTTACAAAAATATAATTATTAACCTTTAATTTGAGCAAAAAGTTGTTATGAATTGTTTCGATTTTTTAAGAAATGCTGCATGATCAATGTTGTTAACCTACATACTACGATAAAAAAAGAAAAAAAATGAAGAAAAGAAATGATATAATAATACTGCATACATACACATTTACATTATATATATATATATATATATATATATATATATATATATATATACTAGCTGACCCGGCAAACGTTGTTTTGCAATAGTAATAACGAAAAAATTGGATTTACTTAATTTTAATTAATCTTTCGTGTAGAGAATACCTTAAAAGTGCTATGTTATGTTATAGTTCGACTTGTAATAGAAGTTAAATGTTCCCAGATTGAAATATGCCTTAAATGTTGTTGATTTGATTTGTGGAAAAATCGTAATTTCAATGCAATTCTGCCGAATCACGTTTTTCAGGAATTTTCCGAGTTTTCCACTAAGAGTTTTCTATTTTGCAATTTGAAAAGCTACAACGGAACAATTGCACACAAAATTCCATACTAAATATTAATTTTCGATCTTTCCAATTTCCCGGCTTTTCCGTACGGTTTTCCCAAAATTTTCTACTACTAACATTCTCCTGGCAATTACGAACAACTGAAAAAAAATTTGAGCCTAATCGGCCCAGCCGTTCTAGAGTTATGGAACGACAATAAAATGTACACTTCTTTTTATATATATAGATATAAGATATATATATATATATATATATATATATATATATATATACATATATATATATATACATATATTGAACTATTATTGTTCAGTTAGGCTGATGTTCATTATTAAGTGTATAAAGAGAACAGTAAAAAAATTAAAATATTTACCACGTTACTAAAAATATTTATAGACACTACCAAAAACTATTTTATCGCAATTAATATTTTTCTGTTGGTTCAGAGAACAATCCTTTGGAAAGAAATTTCAGGATTTTTTTTTAATTCTTAAATAACCAGCTTTTGCTTTCTTGTTTGATTTACATTTATTATGTTTAAAACAAGTGGCTAAAATATACTAATAATATAGTAAATAAACAAGGCCAATGAAACCGCCAAGTTCAAGTTAGACTAACTCACGAGGGGTTCCCTATCACTTACGAACAACCAATTAATTCACATTTTTTATATCCCCTTTTATAGTGAACTACCCATAAATACTCTGCCAAAAAATAAAGTCATATATGTGATAAATTACGTTATTTTCGGGACACCCTTTATTTATTTTTTTTGTACGCCACCCTATTACCAGATGCAGCACACACACACACTCTGAACAAATTTCAAGCATCTGACTATAGCGGTTAAAAAGTTAAGGCGATATTTGTCAAAATCACAACCTCTATGAAACACCCTTTAATTTCAAGATAATTGTTAACAGTTATTTTCTATATACTTTGTGAATTTTCCAAATTCCATTTAACTATGGCTAAAAAACTAAAGCAATAAACATCTTAATCTTAATATGGTCACCCTTAATAGAACCACCCTTTATATTTTAGTTTATTTGTATTTTTTGCAATTGCCCGTATAGCGAACTACTACTGCCTACTGCAAAATTTAGGTCATCTTAGCATTGCTATATTTTCACCCTTAATGTTGGGGAGGTGAGTGGTGAGGTGTTTTTATTTGTTGATCATATAGTTGGTGTAAAAGTACAAGAAACTAATGCATTATCCAGAATTGTCCGTAAACTGAATATCAAAAAAATGGTGACCTTTTCCTGGGTCAGACAATTGCATAATTAATTAATTACTTCTTACGAATACGCAAACAATGGCCAATAATGTACCATCTTCACACTAGGGATTTAACGCATTGCAATATTATAGTTAAGCGTGATCTGGCTTTAACACTTAGCATTCTGACTCTTTACCGTTACAAAACTCTAATAAAATGTTGCAGGAGAAATATTTTAAATTCTAATTAAGGTAATAAAGGTACTATTCCGGCGGTAATTACCCCTTATAGAAAAAATGTATCTGGAATTATTTTTGGATATAGGTGTAACCCTAGTTTATTTGTAATTTCTGGACATTTCATTCGGCTACGCCGTTTGCTGCTGGATGCAATATAATGAGACAAGTTTTTTTATGAATACCATTCTATCTACCATCCATTGTTAACAAAAATGTTAGATAATAACATGACTGTTTAAGCTGCTGCAAAAGAATACAATTTCACTGTTGGCCTTTTAAGCATGATATTTGTGACTACAAGCTATTGATAAGATCTATTGATTGCAAATATGATGCGAATTTCTAGTTTTTTATTCCCACAAATGTAATTACCCTTTCAAAGAATAATTGTCGACAGAATTGCAAACAGCGTAGAAGCAAACGACTTCTCAAAATTAAGTTCTTTGGACTTATTCCGCCAGTAAATAAAATACTGTTGTCATTTCTTTCTGTCTTTGCTGACTGTTTGTTCGGTATGAATGGCGAACGCTTTCGGTATGAAGACATCATTGTCAAGCCGTGTTCTAAACTGCACTGGTAAGTCAGTATTTGGTTATAGATAGTTTTTTCATTAAGGTCGTATCTACTCATTTAGGTAGAATGCCCGACACCTGTTACTTTATGCGGCGAAAATTTTCAATATTTCCGTCTTTTATTATTATCTAGGTATGTGTGCCCGTCTGAGTTTAAGTGGTGTTAAGGTTGTGTCAAAGTGCGTGTTTGCCTGTTCGTTTATAATGTCACTGTTAAAAGTTTTTCTTTTGTAGATTTGATGTTTACAAGAATTTCTAGTCTTCCTTGTGGTTACCAGATGTTCCGTTCGTTTTCCTTTCCCGTAGATTGGTTTTATTTATTGCCCTCTCTATGAGCATGTTAATTAATGTCCTTGGATAATTATTTTTCAATGATATATCCTTTAGTTTTTAAATGCTTCCCGATTAAAATTCGTCATTACATATTTTCATTACTTTGTCAATTAAGTACTTGATGTATTTATTTTCTGATACATAGGTTGCATTAAGCTATAATTAATTAAGTGTCCGGAGGCTAATGGTTTTATATACCAATTGCTGCATAATTTGTTATCCTTTCTAGATATTTTTATATCTAGATATGGGACTGCCTTGTCTTTTTCTCCTTCAATTGTCAACTTGAGTTTATCGTGGTAATTAATAAATGCTGTCTGTATTATTTCGTCGTAATTTTGTTCAATTACAACAAATAATCGTCCATATATTTTACGACAAACTATTAACAAACTATCTAAGACTATACGTGTTATGGTCGCTGATAATAAAGTGCATAATCTGTTTCCCTATATAAAATAATGGTTTCCAGTTAAGCAAAATTGTAGTATTTACAGGAGTTATATCGTAGCTGTTTTGGTGTACCAGTTGTTCATAATATTACTTATAAAGGGTTTTTCAACAAGAAGTTTGTTTTCTATAGGTCCCTAGTAGGTAGTATACTAGCTTGTCAGTCTGAGGGTTGTGGGTTCGATTCCCTTGGTGTTTTTCACTACAAAAAAAATTTACTGTCGGTGGGGCCTCTCAGTGATGAAGGCATGGTCACTGGTCGTTGTGTTGTCTTATACGACAGTTAATTTCCGACTATCCTTCTACTTTCACCACTTGTTTCATCTCTTCTCTATCCCTTTCCTAAAGAACGTAGCACGGTACTTGACTAAATAGGCATTGTTGACTGAAGTGCTACTTCTCTTTACAAAAAAAACAAAAAAAAACAAAATAAAATAAAAAACTTTTATTAAGACGATTCAAAATTTTTATTGTGTTACGAGAGAAATGAAAAATGACATCTGGCAAATGTCCACCACGACCACGCTGAAAGATGTCGATTTTTTAATTACTTTCTGGCAAAACGGCGTTCATATTTCGTTAATCACATCACAGATTTGGAGTTTTAAGACTAAAATCGATTCGATTGGCTGCGTATAAATTCTGTCCTTAACATTGCCCCACAAAAAAAAAAAAAATCCAGTGGTGTTAAATTACACGATCTAGCCATCTAACTAATGATTGTCGTGAAATTTGGTTTGCAATAAATTGATCGTTTCATGACATGTGGCACCGTCCTGGTAAAACTACCACCATACAGTGAGATCTACGTCATCAATAATAGTCCAAAATTGAGTGTTCCACTGACCGTTACCGCATTTTAAGCATCATCTTAAAAAAACACGGCCCAATCACGCCTCTAGACTACATAACGCAACATACAGTGATACGTTGAGAATGTAAAGGCTTCTCAATAATCGCTCTAGGATTTTCTGAAGCCCAGATGCGGCAATTTTGCTTATTGACATGCCCTGAAAATGGGCTTCGTCTGAAAAAATGAATTTTTGAGAAAAACCAGCCAGTTGTTCCTGAATGAATTGAACGAATCTACGGTCATTTGATTGGTCGGTCGGCTTCAATTTCTGCCCCAGTAAAACCTTGTAAGACTTCACAGTCAAATCCTAACGCAAAATTCGTCATGTGGTGGTTTCGGATAACCCCAAATTGTTGAGAACGTCGACGAATTGACAAATTTGGATCTGCTGCAACACTGTGGCTCATGGCTGCTATGTTTTCGGTTGAACGATCCGATCGAACACGCCTTAGTGTTCGCACATTTTATATCTAGCTAACGGCTAAAAATGTATTAACAAATTCTTTATAGCGGTCTCAGAAGGACGATTATGTTGTCTGAAAATATCACGAATTTTACGAAATCTAATTTGAACAGAAGCGCCATTTTAATAGTGGATTTTAATTATTTTAATGCGATTTTCGTGCGAAATTGAATTTATTGTAGCAATTGCCAATGCATCTACTACGAATACATCAAAAAACTAAATGTCAAAACTATCATGTTGTTGGTGTTGCCACAATTGAAAAACAAACTTCTTGGTGAAAAATCCGACAGTCAACAAAAATCGGAAAACGCAATTAATAAAAAAGAGGGCAAGTCAATGCTAATTACTGCGAATTACATCATAACAATAGTCTAGTTATAAAAGCAACTGTGATCTGAGAGGAGTTTATTTATTGTGATAATTTATTGTTAAGTTTATTTTACATTTATTTTGGTTATTTTATGTTTTGAAAAAAGTACATCGTTTGAGAAATATCTGGAGGGCCTCGATGCTACACCTAACTCTAATTATTCTTTATGGCGTGCTACAAAAACGTTAAAAGACCCGTTGAGTACAAGCCACCTCTACGAAATATCAGTGGAGATTGGGCAAGAAGGGACGCTGAAAAAGGCGACTTGCTTGCCGAATACTTGAAAGATGTATTCACCCCACACAAATGTATTGATAATGTTAATTTGCCAAGCGTAGTTGCATTACCCCCTCGACCCTTAAAGTTTAGGTTGCGTGAGGTTCAAAAGTTAATTTCTGAGATAAGCCCGAAAAAATCTCCTGGTATGGACGGCATAAGTAACCAAATGTTGAAGGAGCTCCCCAGTATTGCAGTCAGAATCATGCTATTTATTTTTAATGCCATTTTACGGCTTGAATACTATCCTGACCACTGGAAGATTTCCAAAGTTAAAATGATTCCAAAACCGGGTAAAGACCTAACCAAAATCGAGTCATAAGCCTATTACCGACTATTTCAAAGGTTTTTGAAAAGTTGCTTATGAATAAATTGTCTCCAATGCTAAGGGATAGTGGGTGTATCCCAGACCATCAATTTGGTTTTAGAAGTAGACATAGCACAATTGAACAAACCCATAGATTGGTTCAGGTGATAAGAAGGACTTTTGAAGAGAAGAAGTATTGTTCAGCTATTTTTATTGATGTTTCTCACGCTTTTGACAAAGTTTGGCATGAAGGTCTATTTCTGAAACTGACCGCTCACTTGCCTTGTAATATAAGCAACGTACTGAAAAGCTACATAATTGGACGAAAATTTTCTGTTGTTGAAGGAGACTTCGTTAGTTTATCCAAACCAATTTCCTCAGGCGTACCACAAGGTAGCATTCTTGGACCAGTTTTATATTTGATATATACCTGCGATATACCTGTAAGTGAAACTGTCCACACTTCTACGTTTGCTGATGATACAGCGTGTCTAAGTTCGCACGAAAACTCCTATCAAGCCTCCATAAATCTTCAGCAACATATAACTCAGTTGGAGTTGTGGTTAAAATTATGGAGAATTAAAGTGAACGTTCAAAAGTACATTCATGTGACCTTCACCCTGCGAAGAGATAATTGTTCACCCGTTCGAATCAATAATCACATTGTTCCTCACCATAGTTATGTGAGATATCTTGGTATACATCTTGATCGTCGCCTTACATGGAAACATCATATTGACTCAAAGCTAACACAAAAGAAACTTAAGCTAACACAATTACATTGGCTCATTGGCAGAAACTCGAAACTTAGCCTAGATTGTAAACTTCTAATTTACAAGAGTATTTTGAAACCAATATGGTCTTACGGAATCCAACTTTGGGGCACTGCCTCAGCTTCAAATGTGGATAGAATTCAACGTGGACAGAATAAAATTTTACGGTTAATAACTTCCGCTCCATGGTACATCAGAAATTCAAACATACATTGTGATTTAGACATACCGCTGGTGACTACAGAAATCATCAAATAAGCAGGCAAATACTTAATGAAGCTTGAATACCATCCTTATCCCCTTGCTCGCAATATCTTTGATTATAGTGGACATATGCGATTAAAAAAGAGGGATACCGCAGCTTTAATCCTCAATGCTACAGATGACACATCTTAGAAATATTTGTTTTGTTTTTTTTTAATGTCAATTTTTTTTTACCCAAAAGGTTAGTTCGGACATGATCGGGACTAATGTAACTTTTTTTTACAATTTAAAAAATGTTTGTATTGTGTTGTGTCGCCCAACTTTTACAAAATTGTGATAAAAATTAAAATGATGTTAATTCGAATAAGAAAAGAATATTATATTTAAGATTTAAACGAAAATATATTATCCTATTCTTTTAAAAGATAATCAATGTCTTAACTAAGCAATTAAAAAGTGGCAACTAAGTTCTGATAAACAACTGCAAAATCACAAATTAGTAATGTGTTAACCGTTTTGTATTTGTTAACAGCTAAATTACTTACCATGCTGCCTGTTTATGGTTTTGTTATAAACTTTTCCATCAACAACAATGCCAGTGTTGTTTGTGCTGCCTTCATATTGTTGTTGCTGTTGTTGTTGGTGTTTTGTACCATTTTTTATATCAACCGGTTGTAGAGGCGGATCTGGCTTCCAAGTGCCATAAACTATAGACTCAAATAGAGGACCTTCTTTTATTGAAGGCGATGAATATTTTGGTTCCTCAAACGCTATACGATCTTCCAAAATAGGTATAGAGTTAGAATAAAAATTCGGCGTAGTTGAATATGAGTTAGATTTTATTGCTACAGGAATCCAGCCTGGAGTTGTGCTGGGAGTTGCTTTCAAATTAGGTCTGATGTTAATCCCTGAAGAGGTTACAGCATACGGATACAGCATGGGTTGACGTGGAGCCTTTTCGGAATCAAATCCTGGTGGCAGTATTAAGGTTGAAGGCTTGTAGGTTGAGGTGGAGATGGAGGTTAAGGGTATTAAAGGTCTTAGGGGAATATTGGCGCTGTTTAAAAGCTTGAAATATGAAATAGCAACTAAACAAAAAATGCAATATTGTTTTGACATATTTATTTAATTGATTAATGTCGAGTAGTAAATTTTCAATCCATATGTAAGTATGTTGTCTGCATTTGTTTGAATCAAACATAACGTTCTAGTTTTTTCATTTATTTCTATTCAATTGTAAATCAACACAGGCACACACACACACTCATACACGCAATGACCCGGTCAGCACTTTTTTAATTTGTTTCTATTGTTTATTAGTTTTATATGCATATATATTTTATAATTATTATTTTTTCGAATTAATTTAGAAATTTCCACATAAAACTATTATTCACTTGTTGCAATATTTTTTGTTGTTTTTCCTTTTCACAGTCTTAATCTTTGTAAACAGTAGTTTTCGCTTTTAAATTGTTTTTTTTTTTTTGTTATTATCTTTTGATTTTAATTTTCTTCTTTTCAGACTTCACTAACTGGAAATTGCTGAAACATACATCTTGGTCATTAATTGCTTCACTTCATCAATACAAGTCATCAAGAAACATGTTACGAAGATAATTTTTTTGCGCGCTCATCATGATTTCTGGTCAGCATCTTTCTTTCAACTGATCCAACAAATATTTCTCCTAATGTTGCAAACCCAATTTCTACTTCTATTTGTTGTGGTTGTGTTCTTGTTGTTGTTATTGTTGTTGCCATAATTTAATCAGTTAGTTTTAACTTAATTTATGTTAAACGTTTCTTATATCTGCTCATGTGCCGGTTATTTTTTTCACCCAAACTGGCCAAATAAAGAACAAGCAGCCGTTAATTTTTTCAATTTCTATTTTATTATTATTTCTGTTGTTTTTGTTATAGTTCTTGCATTTTCTTATTTTCTTTTTATTTATTAGTAAATCAAACTATTGTTATTATTGATAATTCTGCAGTGGCAAACCTATGGCTCTATGGAGCGCCAATCATTGATTTTAAAATATGAGATCGTATGTATCTTTGGAAATAAGTAGAGAAAATTATGTTTTTTGTTTTCTTTACCCATATAAACAACGGTCTGCCTTAAGAGGAACAACTGAAGAATGACTTGAAGAAGATTATCAAGGGCATGATTTACAATCCTACATCATCAGTACAATTCAATCATCAATAAATCTCACAGGATTGCCGCACTTAAAATATCCTTTCAAAGTGGTACTGTAGACGCCACAGTATACATACAAAATATGTAACAAAACACTTAAAACGTTTGGAAATACGAGTAATCTTCGTGGTCATTTGGAAAAATTACATTCGCAGCATTTTGAAGATGCAGAAGTACAAAGCAAGAAGGCTAAAAATGGTAGTATCATTACTGATTTTATGGAAGTTAAAACGATTGACCTAAGACCCTCCACCAGCTCAGTCAGTGTGGAAAAAATTATGACTCAACAATGTTTACCCATCACTGCTGTCAGTCCCAAAAAACCAACGCAACCAAATGTGGACGATTTTGTCAAAAATATGAAAAGTATTGCAACGCAGGATGGAGCAAAATCAAAGAAAGTGACTAATGCTATTGTCAATTTTATTATCATGGACAATAAACCATTTGCTACAGTAGAGGGTAAAGGTTTTTTACAGCTAATGAAAGAAGTTTGCCCATTATATAAAGTGCCAAGTCGAGAAACAATCAAGTCCAGGATTGATGCCAAAAAATATGTAAACAATGTTGAAAGTTATTACATCACTTATGATATTTGGACGGAAACAATGCAAAATAAAGCTTTTGTAGGTGTTACAATACACTTTTTGGATAAGCTTAAACTTCTCAGCGGAACATTAGGTGTTTTTGAATTAACAGAAAGTCATACATCAGCGTATATAACTGAAAAGCTTAAAGATATTTTCACCGAGTGGAAGGTTTCAGCTGTTATCACAGATAATGATAGCACAGTATTGAAAGTAAACCGTAAAATTTTTGGGGAAAAAAAGATTATTCCTTGCTTTGCTCATACAGTCAATTTAATTGTAACTAAAGCCACTGATAATGCAAAAGATTGCACTGAATTAATAAGCAAAGTCCGAAATATTATTAAATTTATTAAAAGAAGTGTCAATGCAAGTGATGAGTTAAGAAAAAAGCAAATTGAGATGGGCTTGAAAGAAGGCCAACTTAAAAAAATGATTCTTGATGTTCGCACGAAGTGAAATTCGTGCTTTTATATGCTTCAACGGTTCATAGAATTACTGCCCATTGTAGGAACAATACTGCTGACTCGACCGGAAGCTCTCCCAATAATTTTAAGTACTGAAATAGACTGCATAAAAGAAATGGTAGAATTGTTGTGTCCGTTTGAAAAATTAACAAAAGAAATTTCTGGAAATAGTTACGTAACGGCAAGCAAAGTCATCCCACTAATTAGCTGCGTCCGGGAAGTAGTAGAAAATACGCAACCTAAAAATGAAATGGTTTGGAAAATAAAAGAAGAAATAAAAATACAATTAGCAAAGCGATAATATAGAACATTCGACAACTCTTACAATCTCTACTACTCTTGACCCCAGATTTAAGTTTATGCACTTAAAAAATTCTGTTGCCAAAGGAAAAGTAATCACTTATTTAAAGAAATATATTCGAGCATACTTCACGCTCATCTGCAACATCTAACAATGACACATCCGATGATGATGAAGATAATTCGAAATTTGATATTTGGAAATACCATAAACAGCTGACACAAAAAAAAATATGAAAAATAAATCATCGAAAGCTGTTACAGACACTATTAGTGAAACGGAAGTACAGATGTACCTGTCACCTCCTGTTACACCATTAAAAAGTGACGCTATTGAGATTTGGGAAGATATGAAATCTCTGTTTCCCAAACTTTCAAAAATTGCGATAGAATATCTCCCCATAGTTGCCACGTCTGTGCCAAGTGAGCGTTTGTTTTCGGAAGCTGGAGCAACCATTACTCAGGACAGAAACAGACTTCTGGGTGCTAGATTGTCAAAACTTCTTTTCCTTAATTCTATATCAAAGTTATTAGATACCAAGGCATAGATAAACACATAGATGTCTACTCTCCACTGACAGGGGATAAAAATCGTTGGTACGAAATCAATATATTATAAAATTTGTTTTATTAAATCAACGATTTTCATACATCCATATACAGAAAACTACAAACTGCATAATTTAATTCAATAAGAGAAGAGAAATTAATTTAAAACAAATTTAAGTTTTTGTATAATACTTATTATACTTGATATAAATATACTTTGTTAGACACTAATTAAAATACATAAAATTTTGATGAATATATTTTGTATTTTAGTTTATATGTGGTGAATTTGTGAGTTAAAATGCTTCTGACTTTATATTTAATCATTGAATGATAAGAAAATTAAAGCATCGTATCGTTGCTATTACCGATGTTTTTAAACATCGATGTTTTCAATAGAAACATCGATATTTTAAAGAACGATGTTGCATCCCTACTGCTTGGCTGTGTGTTTTGTTTTATTCTGTATTAGTTGTTTTTGTTTTCCGTTGTTTACTTATTTGGTAGAATTTCTTATAGACATGTTTTTGTTGTCTGTATAAGATTTCTAAAAAAACTACGCAGTTTGTAAAATGCACAGTGGTTCGCTTACTTTTTTACTGTTAAATATTTTCTTTTAAAACTTAATAAATTATTATTATTATTTTAATATGGAATTAATGCGAAAGAAGTTAATGGTCAAATTTTAATACTATTAGCATTAACGTGCAAACGGAGGATAGAGAACATTTAAGTAGACCATCCTGGGAGAGTTTAAATAATTTTCTGGATATCTAGAAACTACAAAGAACACTCATCGAGGCAAGCTATTTCAACAACAACACGCTTAGGACTTCACTATTCATAAATGTGCACAAAAATATTTATAAGTATTTTTTTCAGAGTCATTTAAAAATTAATGTCATCTCGATTGTTTCCACAACTTGAAAACAACCAAGCTTGCCAAATATATGAAGGCAGTCGACCAAATATCGGATGCGCTACTAAATATCGAGTTTTTTAACAAGAAGTTTGTTTTGATAGTTTTGACGTTTAGTTTTTTGATGCATTTGTAGTAGATGCATTCACAATTGTTACAATTAGTTCAATTTCGCACAAAATCGCATTAAGATTATTAATATTCACTATGAAAATGGTGGTTTTGTTAAAGTTACATTTCATAAAATCCGTAATTTTTTCGGACAATATAATCCACCTTCAGACACCGCTGCTATGAATTTGGTCATTTGGCCCGACCACTATGTGCAAACACAAATGCTTGTTCGACCAGGTTGTTCAACTGAAGACATCGCAGCCGTGAGTCACAGCGTTGAAGCAGATCCAAATTTGTCAATTCCTCGACGTTCTCAACAATTGAGATTATCCAAAACCACAACATTGTGAATTTTGCGTAATGATTTGACTCTGAAGCCTTGCAAGAGTGGACTGGTGCAGGAAATGAATCCGACGCACCATTCACATCGCTATAGATCCGCTCAATTCATTCAGGAACTGCCGGCTAGTTTTTCTTAAAAAATTATTTTTTCAGACGAAGCCCATTTTCACTTGTCAGGGTATGCCAACAAGCAAAATTACCGCATTCGGGCTTCTGAAAATCCTACAGCGATTACTGAAAAGCTTTAGCATGCTCAACGTATCACTGTATAGTGCGAAAATGAGGCTGGAAATGCGGTAACGGTCAATGGATCATGCACTCTCGAAATGCTAACAACCTTCGAATCGGGCCATAAAAATGTAATACAATTTCAGATATTTCGGATCGATACTCAGATACAGGTAATAAGGGTTTCGCTATATTAATTACCCGGCCAGAACCGCTCAAACTTGAAGAAGGTATTGCTACCAGATGATCTACTAGCACCTAGCAATAGCCCAATAGGCAACCTTTACCTCATGCTTAGCACGAGTATGCTCTTACTCTTTCCTGAAAAGCTGTAGATTATTTAAATGTAGGCAGTACGATTCGAGGAATCTGTTGCAATAGTACATAGCCGCTCGCAATTTAAATGCCATCAGCAGCCACCACATTACTTTCGAAGAGGCTCATCAGTAACCGGTACATAGACAGTAGTTTTTAACTATTATCGTATGATTAGTAGATAGCCGCTGGTCGGATTTGCAAAGTCCTTATATAGCAGTTTCAGTCCCCTGCAAGAACAACATACCAACGGCACACTGTGGAAACATTTTACGAGAAGGCGTTCAAAAATATATAACTTTTGAACGGATCGTAATTTTGATACTAGGTGAGATCATAGGCTTTCGTTTAAGGTATAAAAATTTTAAAAAATTTTAAAGTTAAAAAAATAGTTGTGATAGGTTCAAAAATACATTCCAAGTTTTAGCTGATTTTTGGTACGAAAGTAAAGTATTACAAATTGTTCAAAGAGTTTGTTTTACATAAAGTCTTTTATTTTGAGTCACGTTTAGAACTTATAAAACTTTTTAAAAACTTAAATTTAGTCAGGTAGGGCCAAGCTTTGGCCACTGTGAAATTTTTAGTACGAAGGCCAAAGGTTGGTTTTTTGAAACAATTTGACTTAAAAATTGGCTGATTAAGTAGCAAAAACATAAAAAATATATTCATTGGCTCAAATTTACTTTAGATGAGGAGATATTTATGTCCAAAATAAACATAAATACTACTCGTATATGTAAAATTTTATTGTAAATTGATTAATACTTAATTTATGTACAAAAAAATTTTAAAAGGATGAAATACATACAAATATCTCTTGTGTTTGGAAAAATTAATATTAATTAAACAATTTTAGTAAATATTTCTTCTAAATAGCCTTGATTTTCATCTTCTAGAAGCAGTTCAGCTTCTAAATCTAGTTCAATAGAAGTAGTTTTCCATTTTTGCCAGATATTGCACATATAAGGATCTGATGTGCATAATAAAATAACAATCAAGTCTTCATTAGTACAATATCTATGCTCCCGAAAGAGTCTATAGTCTTTGTTTCGTTTTTCTTGCGCCTCTTCAGATAGATCTCCTATTGGTAGAATATTGTGTTGAATTATTTGTTTCCCATGGCACAAAATTTTATGAACTGTGGATGGTAGCATATATCTCCAACAATATTTTTCGTTGTAAAGTATAGCTGTTTTTTTTGGCGTAGTCTTTAAATTTTTTTTCATATATCTTTTGGCTTGTAAAATAATACTGAATCTCCTTATTAGTTCCAAATCTATTCCTGTGATAGATGCTGCAGTTTTTGGGCCTGAAACAATTTTTCTTACAGTGTTTCCATCATTTGTGATCCCTTCCCCTTGCTTTGGCTGATCGATGATTAGGCTTTGTTCTAAATACTTTTCATTTTCGTTATTTGTATTCACTGTTTCTGCACCTAACGGACCAAAATCGAAATCTTTTTTTTTTTTTTAGTTCTATTTATTTGCAATCTATTTTCGAAACATTAAGCAAATCTATTAAATTTTAAAAGGGACTTAGCATATTGAACTCCACTGAACCCAATAAAGCAAAAAATAATAATTTATATGCATTTTCTTAAATAACGTTCGCACGTTCATTTGTTATTTCTATTTTCTAAAAGGAAGATCAAGTACGTGACAACGCTTCAGTCTTTTTATTTCATCACTGTCATTCAGAAGATTAATGGCGAGTAGGTTTGAATGATTACTCAATCTTTGTAGATATCTGTCACAGAATCTGGCTATCTCCTCCTTAACCGTAGGTATATTAAGATCGCTATGGATATTTTTGTTGCTGATAAACCATGGAGCGCTAGTAATTGTTCTTGCTCATTTTGGACTGGTATCTTTAAAGAATTTCAATATTTGAGTTACTAGCGGTTCCCCAAAGTTGTATGCCGTAAGTCCACACTGGTTTGATTATAGTTTTGTACAATATTATTTTGTTCTATAAAGTCAAGGAAGATTTGGGACCAAAAAGCCAATACATTTTCTTTGACTTATTGTTAAGTTGTTGTGCTCTTTCCTCTTTTAGTGTGCTCTTTCCAAGTTAACCTTCTATCCAGGCAAAGGCCAAAGTACATTACATTATTTGATTGTGGAAAAGTTGATCGATTTAAGGATACTGGTGGGCAGTTATATTTCCGAAGTGTAAAAGTTACTTGAACAGATTTATCTTTGTTGACCTTAATATTCCATTTATTTAACCATTCCTCTACTAGGTTCAAACAGTTTTGCAGAATGTTAGATGCTTCTAAATGCCAATCATGCGAAACCATAGTAGCAGTATCGTCGTCATATGTTGCTATGATTGTGTCATTTGTAGTTAGCATACTGGCCCTAACACGCTTCCCTGTGGAACGCTAGATTGAATACATCTAAAGGCAGATTTTTCATTCTTGACTCTAACGAAAAATTTTCTTTCCTGTAAATAAGATCTTAGTATTACGTTAAAAGGAGCTGGTAGCAGATTTTTTATTTTAAATAGTAAGCAAGAGTACCATACTCTGCCAAAAGCTTGTTGTATATCAATGAATACCGCACTACAGTATTGTTTTCGTTCCATAGCTTTAGATATAACGTCCACAATTCGGTGACACTGTTCTGGTGTTCCCTGCTTATGTCTGAAACTAAACTGATGCTCTGGAATTATGTTTTGCGCCTCTAAAATCGGTAACATCCTGTCTAGTAGTAGTTTTTCGAATATCTTAGAAAGAATTGGTCTATATGAAGTTATTAAGAGTTCCGGTTTATTTTGTTTAGGGATCATAATGATTTACGCATACTTCCACTGAGACGGAAAATAACTTAACCGTAATATGGAGCTACACAAAGTGGTTAAAAAAATTACACCTTTTTTTGGAAGACATTTAATCATCTTGGCAGAAATTTTGTCGTAACCAGGACACTTTTTGTTGTTAAGTTCAACAATGACAAAATCGAAATCATACCCCAATTTAAGAATATGCTCAATAAAACGTATTCTAGTATGAAGAGGTGATAATCAAAATTCGTATGCTGCCTTAAAAGTGTTATCTTCTGGAACTGGATGGCTTAATTGACTTGATGTCTTTTGGAATATAATGCAGCTTGATGATGCTTTTGTATCAGTTAAAGCTTGGGAAACTTTCCATCAATCATTGTGTGATACATTTTAACATTTCCTTCAATTACCTGTTCATCAACAGTAAGTATTACAGATTGAAGGTTTTTAATTTCATCTTTTATTTTTCGGACTTCTTCAGTTATGACATTTTTTGTTTCTATTTTGAAAGTAAATTTTATTGGTCTGCAATATTTTGTTGACGAGGGTATTTCATTTTTCCATACTATTTTACAATCATTGCAAATCAATTTAAAAAGCAAAGTATTTTTGTGACCTCCTAAATTATATCAATTTACGTTATTTTAAATAGGCAAAATATTTTTGTGACCAACTGTGCATGACTTTGAAATTGACTAAAAATTGTTGTTTTTTTTCTGAAAATACGCATATACATCTAAACAACGTCTCTTATAAAGGCGCTTTGAAAAATAAATAAAATGCTTAGAAAATAGCAAAACAGAAAAAAAAATTTTAATTCCATTTTGCAAAAAATTTTCGACCTTGTGTCAGAAAAATTGTTCTACTGTTCACGGTCGAATCGTGCCGGGGTATAGGCGTACAGGAGATATTTAGGGCTATGACGCAGTGCTAATGATTTTACATTCCCTAACGAACTTTAGAAGTTATGCTCTTTTAGTAAGTGAATTTGGAAAAAAAATTGGACCTCTAAAAAAAATAAATTCTAAAAATTAAAAATCAATATGTTTTATTTTTATTCGACCTTTTTATTTTAATTAAATATGTACTAATCTTTTAAAGGGTCTTTTTTCCAATTTTTCTTAATAATTTTTGTTATTAAAAGTTTCCTGAAGAAGCTTTCCATAGGAAAGCGAAATATAGAAAAAAATAAAACGGTTAAAATATAATTAAAAAAGACCATTTAAAAGATTAGTACATATTTAATTAAAAATCAATCAAAAACATTTCAGTTTCCTTATACTAATAGCTAACAAATTACGCTATTATACAAAGTTTGTTTCGTTTAAAAACCTTGTACAGCAAAAAAGTTATAGATGTTAAAAACAAAAATTTACAAAGAAATTTCTCATTTTAGCGAAATACTGAAAATGCTCATTTTGAATCACCCTGTTCAGTGTGATATAGTTAAAATAAAGTTTTAATTTTTTGGCTCCCGAGGTATACTAGTGTCTACTTTCGAACGAACTTTAAAATTTTATAACTGGGGACCATGAAAAAAGGACTTTTGGCCGCCTTCTCGTAAAATGATCCACTGTGCGGCAGTACTAACTGCGAATTATTCGAAACCGCTAAAAAAAGTATTTCTATATTTAATTCCCGTTAGAAAACATCAATTTGCTTAACAAAAGTAACCAGAGTAACAAAAGTCATTTTTAATTAAACAAGTGTAATTTTTAACTGTTATTAAACGCTTCTAATTTCGTAGTTTCGTAACTAATTTGGCATTTTTCGACTTTTATAAATGATACATTACAGATACAGAAAGACACGTTGACTAATATTATTTAACTTGAGCAAACTAAATCGGAATAAAATAATGTCTTCTAGGACCATACTCCTTTTGATAAACGTTTTGTTATATTGACTTTTTTTATTGCAAAATAATAACACAGCACTTTGTACTTTTAAATTAAACGATTTATTTACCTTTAATACACACAAAATGAACACTATGGTAACTTCACCATTGTTACGTGTTAAAAGATGCTATATTATTTTGTTGTCTTTTCTCAATGATGTCTTAACTTTATTTAATCCATTTGCAAGTGGTGCTTGTATAGATGTTTTAAGTGGTTCTCGCATATACAAGAATATTCTACTTTAACATCATTCCATATAGTTGTTGTTGTTGTTATTATCATTCAGTATAGACGCCTGCTTGGCTTTATATATTTTTTGTTCTGTATTAATTGTTTTTGTTTTCTGTTGTTTATTTCCTAGAATTTATAACAAACATGTTGTTGTTGTCTTGTATGTATAGGCCATTTTGTTTACTTACTTTTTCTGCGGATAATTATTTAAAACTTACACTCATCTTTGTAGCAGTATTTAGGGATAGATGTTTAAACACTCAAGTGTTATTTCAAATTTACCATGTTGCGAAAATGTAAAAAAAAAAAAAAATATTGTGAAACTTATTCACTTTGCGTTGCAAGTTAATAAAAAATAATAAATATGACATTACGAAATTGGATAAAGCGCTTATGGAGTTTTTCAAATAGGTGTTTCATATTTATTTTTAAAAAATAAAATGTTTTCGTGATATTTTCGTGAAGCGTACTCACAAGTTAAACGCACAACGGCATGTTGAAACAAAATCGCTATTTTGCGCTTTGTAGACATTTAAAGTTGCTCGATATACGATGAGGAATAAAAAATTTATTAAGCGCAATAAAATACCAACACCTTTCGGTTTTATAGATTTATCGTTTTGTATAGGTGCCCCTGTAGGCTAGTAGGTAGTGTACTAGCTTGTCAGTATGGGAGTTGTGGGGTCGTTTCCCAACGAAGACCTTGGTTTTTTTTCACTACAAAATTAAAAATTGACTGTCGGTGTAGCTGCTCAGCGATGAAGGCATAGTCACTGGTCGCTGTGCTGTCTTTATACGGCAGTTAATTTCCGACTATTCATCTACTACTTTCACCACCTGTTTCATCTCTTCTCTATCCCTTTCCTAAAGAATGTAGCACAGTACTTGACTGAAGTGCTACTTCTCTTTAAAAAAAAAAACACCTTTCGGTACACTTAAGACAATTCTAAACAACAATAGCACCATCACAAAGTTATAGCTGCTTGGCACCCATGTTTTAAAAATGTTGTAGCCATCATGAATTATAAATATATAGTTTCTAATCATAAATTCAGATTAAATTTACATGCTAAACTAAAGCGCAGGTAAAAAATACAAAATATAAAAAATTAATGGAATCGCTTCAGTAAATGTGTTAAAAAAATATTGGCAAATTAAACAAAAGAGTATGAATAGCAGCATTTAATGATGTATGAAAATATTTCAGCAAAAGTGTTCCAATGTCTTCTTAAGTCTTTTGTAGAAACATATGAACTAAAATACAAAATAATAAAATAATATATTTAGAGAAAATTATTAATTTTAAACGATCGTTGTGAATTTGCGCCGTTTTTTATTCTTTTGCTTAATTTCGTTTTCTATTATTATTTTTATGCTTTGATTTTTATTTTATTAAAAAAAGGTGTTGAGATGTTATAAAGCCAGATTTGCATGCATAAACAGATAGAGGTATTTGACCTACAAAATTTTTAATGCTTTTCTGTTCCATGTTTTGTTATATTCTTTCATTGAATACTTGAACCCAATGTAAGGTGGTGTTCACGACAGACATATTTATTTAACTGGTACAACAATAGAAAAACCACATAAATTTTGTTAAAAGATTTTTATTCCTTATTCAAAGATGTATGATTATTGTGAGTAACAAATAACAACTACGATTAGCAGAAGGCTGAAACAAGTGTATTTTTTTTTATATATTCCTTAATCATTGAATCTTTCACATTATTACGAAATTTACAATGAGAATTCAAATCTTAGCCTAAGAATAAAAAGTCTTCGTTGCCACTGCAACTACAACATTAAGTTCCCACGGGTGTTGTCTTTATCTGATGAGTTCAAAGGTTCCCCTCCTTTTAAGACGTTTATGGCCCTCAAATATGAGCAAGTCTCTTGCAAACTGATTTGGATGAGTTGTAACTTTTGATTTATAGTTTGTGATAACTTTCCTAGTTTCCTCACGAATAGTGGGAGTGCTGAGATCTCTGTGAATATTATTATTCCTGATGTACCACGGGGCACACGTTATTATACGCAGGAGTTTTGACTGCCGTCTTTGTAGTTTTTCGATGTTAGATGACGAAGCAGTTCCCCATAGTTGTATACCGTATAACCATATGGGCTTTAAAATGGCCTTATATAGAAGGACCTTGAGATCAAATTTTAACGAGGATCTTGGTCCGATAAGCCAGTAAAGTTGGGCAGATTTCAGCTTTATTTGTGTTATTTTTGCCGCTATGTGGTAAGTCCATGTGAGACGTCTGTCAAGATGAATTCCGAGATACCTCACATTATTTTGCTCAGGAATTCTTATGCCATCAATTGAAACCGGAGGACAATTTTCTCTTCTCAAGGTAAACGTAATGTGAACGCACTTTGAGGCATTTACTTTTATCTTCCATTTTTTGAGCCATATCTCCAACACTTTTATGTGTGCTTGAAGTTGTTCAGATGCAACTTTTGGATCTTTGTGAATGCTTACAAAAGCAGTATCATCAGCAAATGTAGATGTATGAGTTAGTGGACTAGTGGACATATCAGCGGTAAACAAAATGTAAAGGAACGGCCCAACAATGCTACCCTGTGGTACACCAGCAGAAATTTGTTTCGTGGAGGATAAAATAGATTTTGATCTTATATGAAAAGATCTATTGCTTAAGTAATTCTTGAGTAATTTGTGCACATTTACCGGTAGCAACTCTACAATTTTCGATAATAGACCACTGTGCCAGACCTTGTCAAATGCCTGTGATATGTCTATAAAAAGCGCTGAACAATATTGTTTACTTTCGAAAGCACTTCGGATGAGATTTGTTATCCTGTGTACCTGTTCTATAGTACCGTGCATCTTCCTGAATCCAAACTGATGGTCTGGGATAATGAAATTTGTATCAATATGAGACTTTAGACTCTCAAGCAGCAATTTTTCAAAGAGCTTCGAAAAGATCGGCAACAAGCTTATTGGGCGGTACGACGTTACTTGTGAAATATCTTTACCAGAATGTTTCCATAGCTTCGGAAAAGAACCAACACGTAACATGGAGTTAAAAATAAATAGAATACTCCGTAAAGCACAAATAGGCAGATTAGTAATCATAGGTACAGCTTTCAGCGATTTAACAGCAGTTTGAATCTGAGAAAATCTGAACTTCATTGGACTCTCTACTATATCGTTAATAATGATAGGGTCAACATGGAAGTTAGTAATATTTGAAACAAATACCTTCTCTAAATGGTTGGCAAATGCTTTAACTTTTTCCTCAGCGGTCTTTGCCCATTCACCGTTGTGTAGTCGCACAGGAGCAAGTGTATGTGACGATTAATAAAAAGAACAACGAACATAATTTTGGGTTATATGTGAACTTCGGCTAACCAAATTAGCAAATTAATATTAAATAATTATTAGCTGTTCAAAAAGATTATGTTTACAAATTATGGGGGCTAAGGTAATATAAGGATGTTTCTGACGGTTGTTGCAACCGAGAAAATTCTGCTTTACATTCTGGTACTATCTAATTTTTCCTGTATTCTTTCCAAATTAATAAAAAAAATTAATGCTAATTTATCGTTATTTTCTTCTTTATTAAATTTATATATTAATTAAATCCAGTATGAAAATGATGGTTCTTAAAGCTACATTTCGTATAATTTGTGATATTTTCAGACAACATAATCGTTATTCTGAGACCGCTATTAAGAATTTGGTCGTTAAATTTGAGTCGACAGGCTTGATACGAAATGTGCAAAAGCCAACGCGCGTTCGACCAGGTTTTCAACTGAAAACATTACAGCCTTGAGCCACGGCATTGAAATAGATCCAAATTTATCAATTCCTCGACGTTCTCAACAATTGTGGTTATCGGAAACCACCATATGGCAAATATTGCTTAAGGATTTTACTTTGAAGCCTTACAAGGTCCAACTGGTGCAGGAATTGAAGCCAATCGACCGTTCACATCGCCGTAGATTCGCTTAATTCATTCAGGAACAAACGGCTGGTTTTTCTGAAAAAACCATCTTTTCAGACGAAGCCCATTTTCACTCGTCAAGCATAATTGCCGCATTTTGGCTTCTGAAAATCACAGATCTATTATTGAGAAGGTTTTTATATGCTCAACGTGTTACTATATGGCACGCTATGTAATCTGGAATCGTGATTGGGCCGTTTTTTTCCCAACATGAGGCTGAAAATCCGGTAACGATTATGGATCACGCTATCGCGAAATGCTAACAACTCAATTTTTTCCTATTACCGACGACATGGATATCACTGACATGTGGTTTCAACAGGACGGTGCCACATGTCACACAGCCAATGAAACGATCAATTTATTGCAAACCAAATTTCCCGATCACATAATTTCACGACAATCAGCAATTAAGTGGCCAGCTATATCGTGTGAGTTAACACCACTGGATTAATTTTTGTGGGGCTATTCTAAGACAGAGTCTATACTGAGCCAAACGATTTGATTTCAAAATCCGTGATCTGATTAACGAAGTAGGACCACCATTTAGTCAAAAAGTGATAAAAAACATTGATGAAAGAATCGACATCTGTTAGCGGGGTCGTGGTGGACATTTGCTAGATATAATTTTTCATTGGTAATTGTCGAACTTTTCTCTTCGTAACACGATAAAAATTTGAAATTTTTTGTTTTATTTTGTTTTAGAAAACAAACTTCTTGTTGAAAAACCTTGAGAAAAATGTTGTACAAAAAAATTTATATATAACGGCTGTTTTTACAAAGGAATGGAACTTTATTAAATATGAAATAATCTTTTAACGGTCTTATTAAATAGTTTAACGATTTTATTTTTTTCAATATTTCGCTTTCCTTTGGAAAGCTTCTTCAGGAAAAAATTTTTTTATATTTTTGAAAACAAAACAAAATTATTATCAAATTGAAAAAATGTTTCAAAACATTTGACAAAAACATATAAAATATTTTTTCATACATACATACAAAAAATTTTTAAATTTTCAAATATTCAAACATACAATAACAATGAAACGGAAATAACAAATAACAAATAACAAATAACAAATTCTCTCTTATTAAATGATTATAACAAATTATGTGTCTTTTGAATTAAGTACCTATAATTCTGAGCTAAATTGTCTGTGTCTGTCTTAAAATTTATTCTCCTTACATTTGGTACATTAACAATTTCTAACATTTCCAACATATAACGTCTCTTGTAGTTTTTTTCTATATCTAATACTGATGTTTCATCAAACTTTGGATAATGATTATATTTCTTACAATGTGAAGATAAAGCGGTGCCAAAGCAACCCTGCTTTGGCACCGCTGAAACTGCAACTAGGAATGACCTGTTGCTAGAATTAGTTCTCGGCTTTCTAGGGCATTAATGACGTTGCTTTTCATTCCCAGTGTCTTACGGCCAGGCGCAGATGTAAATCTTATCACGAAATGTGCAAATTGAGTCCAAAATAAGATTGCCGTTGATCCCGATTTTCATAAGCGAACTTTGTTTAGCGATGAAGTTCACATTGTTTGACTTGACACGTCAAAAGAGACACCGTTACATCCGGAAATACTGACTGTTTAGTGTGACTTTTCGTTCATCAACGATAATGTGCAGAACCTATTGTTTAAAAAAGGTGGCACAACATATTACACAGCTCGTGCCATAATTAATTTATTGAAGAAAACTTCTGGTAACCTCAAAGTTTAAATTTGTTTGCCTATGAAATGGCGCCCAAGATCGTGCAATTTAATGTACTACACCAGTGATTCTCGACCTTTTTTTGTTGCGGCACATATTTAACGATTTCAAAATTTGGCGGCAGCAAAGAAAAAGATAAAAATTATTTACTTACTACAGTAGACTGCATAAATAGTTTATGACAAAATTTTTAAATATACGAAATAAACTAATATATACTACAATAATAACTAAACGTTTATTAAGGGAATAATTACAAGTTAATAATAAAAATAATTTTAATGCGAAATTTGAGCTTGATGTTTTTTGATAATTTCGTCTTCTACATTTAACAATCTTGATCTTTTTTTAGTTTTAATGTTGGCTAATGCTGAAAATCCGAATTCACACAAAAAACATGTGGAAAATTGTACTAATATGTTTAAAGCTTTTTTGGCTATCATTGGATAATCGCATCTGATGTTAATCCAATATGAATTAATTGATTCTTCTGAATGTTTTAAAGTTAAATCTCGATTATTGAAAAGCAAAATGAGTTCTTCCTCTTCATTCAAAGTTAAGTCAAATACAGAAGTATCCGTTATGAGAAATGGATTACGAACCCAATCAAATTTCTTAATATCTAATTTTGGGAAATAATGAATAATTCTCTCTTCTAATGTTGTTAAATAATCAAAAACAATTAATTTAATAGTTTTATAACTGTCTATAGGGACTGACTCGAACTTTTCTAAATTGCCTTCCTGAGCTTTATTTTTCCATAAAGTTATTTGTTTTTTGAATCCCACCAGCTTATCGGTTGAGTTTAATATATTTTCATTAGGCCCTTGCATACTTGAATTGATGTTGTTAAAAATAACAAAAATGTCTGATAAGTAAGCCAGTTTAGTACACCATATTTTATCTTCCAACAAATGAACAAATTCATAATTTTTATTTTGTTCAAAAAATATTTTCATTTCGACTTTTAATTTCAGCACACGAGATATAACTTTTTCTCTGGACAGCCATCTTACTTCTGTATGTAGTAACAAGGATTCGTACTTGGCTTCCACAGCTTGGCATAACTTACTTAAAAAGCTACTTTTTAATGGTCTTGCTTTGATATAATTAACCATTTTAACACATTGTTCCAGAACTTTTTTCAAATCTGATGGCAAAAAGTTTGTAACAAGTGCTTCTCGATCCAAAAAGCAATGGGTAACTAATATATCCTCATTCAGTTCTTTAGCATATGGTACAAATCCTTTTAGATGTCCAGTCATAGCTGGAGCACCATCTGTGCAAATGCCAATACATGACTTCAAAGAAACTTTAATTTCTTCTAAATATGAACTAATTACTTGAAAAATATGTTTACCAGTTGTAAAATCAGGTAACTCCCGACAACATAAAAATTGATGAATTATATCATTTTCGTGAATAAATCTAACGAATGCAATTAATTGAGCATTTCCCGTAATATCTGTTGTTTCGTCGACTTGTAGAGCAAAATTCGAATTTGCAAGAGTTTTTGCAGTATTTTACTCAATATTTTCTGACATATCTTTAATTCTGCGATGAATTGTATCATTTGAAAGTGGTATTTTGCAAATATCAATATCAGCTGATCCACCAATCATTGTTTTTATAGTTTTGCGACAAGCAGGTAATAAAATTTCTTCAGCCAAATTGTGAGGTTTAAGTTAACAGCAATCAATTCAGCTATTTCGTAAGAAGTTACTTGGGCCTTTTCAGACACATATACTTGTTTTTCAAAAACTTTTACTTGCTTAATTTTTGATGATAAAGACCTTTCAAAGTAGATTTTATCTTTTGTTGAAAGCGAAGGATGATTAGTCACCAAGTGACTTTGGAGTTTGCTAGGAACCATAGCACTTTTTAAAAATTTAAACCACATATCACACACTCGGGAACAGCTATGTCATTTTCCATTGTAGAGGTAAATCCAAATTTCAAAAAATCATCATTATATTTCCGATGGACAGCGTATTTTTTTGAGCAAGAAGTATTTTTACTTGTGCCGGGGTTGGCTCATTGACTTGGTCCCTAAAGTTATCATTATCACTATTATCATGATTAAACCTTCTTCTTTTTAACCATTTATCCATTTTCAGAAGGATCTGATAAAATAAAAATAATATTGTTGAAACATTTAAAAAAATGGTTCAAATATTACCTTTGAATTTATAATAATCTAAATTATGTACTCACTTGTAATTTATGAATATGGAAAATTAAACCTTTCTGAAATTGTGAAACTTTCACTCAAATACAATTTTCCGTAGATAAAACTTTAATTTTATGCGAAGAAATACAGACACAGTGTGCGTGTGCAGCAAGTCAGCACATAATCTCGGGATTCCCCGTGAGATGTGTGCACAGCTCACGTGTTTAATCTCAGCAGCATTTAGTAGAGTGCGATAAAAACAAAATAAAAAAAGCTTATTTGGAAATTCGGCACTAAGAAGAAGCGCGTTGCAAAGCAAATAATAAAATAATTTATTTTTTGTGGATTTAAATATTAAATGTTAAACATGTTAAAAATGTTTTTCTTTTCAAGTGATATAAGTTAATAGTATTAACATTATTATATATTTGCAAAATTTGGCGGCACACTTTTGAAATTTGGCGGCACACAAAAGTGCCGCGGCACAGTGGTTGAGAATCACTGTACTACACTTTTTCTGTGGGGATATCACATATCCGCCGATAAACGTAGACTTGGACGACAACAGTCATCGCGTTATTGCCGATATACGGGCACAAATGTTTGAAAAACTCATTGTGGGTGGTCACAGAAGTCACACTAGAAAATTTAATATTAGTTTAAAAAACTTAACTTTGTTTTATTCCATTTTAAAATTCTTTTTTGATGCAACACCTTACAGTATTTGATACGTATTAGGTTCGTCTCTAAAAGTATAAACTGGCGTAGCAGTTTGCTGAGTTTTCTTTCGATGGCATTTAAGTAGAAATTTCAGCTTTAGCTTAAAAAATTAAAATCTAACATTTTAAGGGAAGAAACTTAAATTGGATTTTCTATTTGCTGATCTTTTGGAGAACTTCTCATGAATAAAAAACCAGTATTAACAGTTAAGTATGCCCAAGTTACGTCAATAAATTCGCTAAAGTAAATAAATCTTTAGAACAAATACGTTTCATTTACTTCCACTATATACTATTATTAATAAAATGCGCAAAAGTAGCACTCAAATTTAATTATTTCCTGAAGGTAAAATTATTTAATACTTGTACTTTTACGTTAAAAGAATTTCTCTTTGTTGATTGCATGAATTTTTTTTGTTTTTTGGGCATTAAATCAAATTAAGTGCGGCAACACCTCAAACAACGGTAACAGAAAGATTTGTTGTTACTGAGATTAAGTGATCTAAATAACGAGAGAGTGTCATTGGAATAGTTATTTACAATTCTTTTTTTGTTTTTCGTATAATTTTGTTGACAATCTATATATATAAAAGAGGATGTGTGTATGTATGTAAGAAATGGACTCGAAAACGGCTGGGCCGATTTTGATGAAATTTTCAGAGAATCTTCAGAATATTCAGGCGGATGTGAAGTCCGATTTTCGGTCTGTGGGCGGAGGGGCGTGGCAAAACCCACCAATGACATATACATATACATATTTATTATTTTTTTTTCTTTTTTATTTTATTTTTTAAAGCCATTGTTAAATCGGTTATGTAGTTCCGAAGATATTTACAAAAAAAAAACTCACTAATATATAATAAAATATCAAAATTTTAAAACTTCCGAAATGTTGAATTCGCTTGAGTTATCTGGACTGCCGCCCCACCGCCTACAAATGAAAGTTGGTGTACCAATTATTTTGCTTAGAAATATCTGCCAGCCACAACTTTGCAATGGGACACGTTTAGTAGTCAAAAAAGTCATGAAAAATGTGATTGAAGCAAAAATTTTAAAAGAAAAATATAAGGCCGATGTGTTGAAACCACGCATTCCTATGATTCCTCCAGATTTGCCGTTTGATTTAAATGGCTTCAGTTCCTCATACCTGTTGCTTTTCAATGATCCCTGTTTTTTGCACGGTCAGTTATATGTATCACGTTCACGTGCTTTGTTTTTCAATACCGCGAACCAAAATCGATCAAAAAATGTCGAAGAAATGACTTGCAAAGCAGTCACGGGCACGCTAGTTTAATCATAATTATAAAAAAAAATGAGAAGAAACCTAAGTAGCGTTGAGTGTATATTAAATATGAACATGATATAAGAAGCCACTCGAAGACTAAAAAATGAAAAATAATTAATATTTCATCATTGGTAGTACTGTCATCAAGGTCATTTATGTCCATCCATAGCTCCCCCACTCTAATGCGTTTTTTGTTTAGTCATCGCCAAATATCATCTGATAAATATATCTTCTCATAATATTTCTCCATTGCATTGATATTGTTAGGAACATGTTATTATCGCTTAAATTTCCTAAAATATATGGGGGCGAAAAAGTTTTGTCTTGCTTTCCCACTAAAATTATTCGCATTACACAAAAATTATAAAACTTATTTTTATTTACATCTACGGTTCTTGTTTCAATTATGGTAATCATAAAAATATATACTTGTTCTTTTAAATTATTTAAATTTTCTTTATGTGCAGAATGAATGAATGATGACAGTAGATATATATATATTTACATATGTATGTATGTATATGTTGTCGTGTGCATCCTGTGCATAGGCAACACTGCGGTAATATGGCAACACGATCAGGTAGTACTGGTATGAGAGGAGATGACAGGTGGCAAGCAAAAAAAACTTTTTCCTTTTCCTGTTTAATCGTTGACTGATGAGGCTGAAGAAATTTTGCGCAATGAAATAAATTAAAGAAGTTAAAAAGGCTGAAATAAATTAAAGAAGTAAAAAAAAGACAATGAAAGAAATTAAATTAAATAGATTAAAGACAGTTAAATGAGAAAGGAAGTATAAATAAAATACAATTAAATAAAAGAAAGACAAAGGAGAATGTTATCAAATTTAGAGGTTACACAAGAGGCATACAAAAAACATCCGTGAGAGCGAGTGGAGGAGGGAGGACAGTATCAACGAGGGACCCGTGGTTCATCCACGTTTAGCATCATCATCCGGCGGTGCCAGGTATTTTGCCACGAACGACACGGACAATTACGCACTACCCGATGGACAGGAAAGTGACGGACTGCGTTATAGGTATGTGTTATGGTTATTCATCTTTGATCTACAGGGAAAACGGTATTGGTAGAGTTTTGTCCATTCCTCGGGAGGATTTGCTCTCGAGTTCGCGTCCCCAAGAACTGAGCTCAGGTCTAATGTTCGATTCATCGCGGTGGGTCTAGTTGCCCAATCCTGAAAGTGTCTTCCCTGAAAAAAACATAGATTTTGCAATTGATGAAAAGAAAAATATATATATGAACATAGAATCTCTGTTTGTGTTACTGTGACCAGTGAATAAAAAGAAAAAACCTGTACCGACTTGTAGATGGACGGACAGGCAAAGCTGTAGGGCTCTCGAAGTGACGGTCAGTCCCCGTCGTTCCCTTATCCTCAAAGTCATTTAGGGCCCCGGAATGTTCAAAGCGAATCAATAAACGTATTTTTCGTACGCTTATATTTTTCCTTTATCATAAATGGACCGACGAATTAACAACAACTACCGTGCTTGAAACTTCCACCTACAATTGAGGACCAAAGGAACAAAAGGTTTAATCGTGGATTTGGTATATTTTCTGAAACTTAACTATATGCGATTAAAATTGTAAATGTTAATAGATGTAACAAGCAAAACAATGTTAACCTTTGACAACTCGCTTTTTTGTATTTAAAACATTTAGTATGCTTAAATAATAGTGACTAAGTACTAAAGTTTATTTAATTTAAAACAAGAACATTTAAGATTTAACACTTACAAAAAAATAAGGGATGAAATGATTTGTTTGTTTTTTATTTTGTAATCATAAACCGGCTAGAGTGAATTGTTACGAGGATTTTGTTTAATTAAAACTATGTATGATTTTTTAAATGAATTTTTTACGTTGTTCTTTTTTTTTGAAATGAAAGCTTGATTTAGCGGACGGTAAGTAGGGTGAAGGGTTGCAAGGCAGAGTTTGGGGCATCTAAGTACGAAGGTTGGATTGCGCAGCCATGGTGAGGTTATCCGTTAGCCTCAAGAGGGAGGGAAACCATTTGGCGGACCATCTGCCAGGATGATGCGATGTATGATGTGCGAGGGAAAAACTAGTCGGACTTGCTTCGGGCCTCATTAATTTTCTTTTTACAGTTTTTTGGCTGGCATGATTATTTTTTTGTGTGTAGCTGTGTAATAGCTGGATAAGTTGGCAAAGGATACCACCCAAGACGGCGAGCCCTAGACGGTGCTAAACGCCAGCATGCCAGCACGGCCAACTATCTGGTAAATCATTTTAATTGTCATTTAGCGTTTTTCATATCTATCATAAACAGCTGCTTATCACAATGTACACCAAAAACATGATACTTGTAATGTAGTTAAGAGGCACATGGCAACTCTAATGACATTTTGTGTGTATTCACTCTCTTTTTCATCTTTGCTTTGCACAGTACACATATAGATATAGAACACGTTTTTCATATAGGTTGCATATATTAAAATTGCTTTTGCTTATACGTTTCAAATATATTTCATTTACATAATTACAAAATACACAACAGAATTGGCGACGAGGAAGAAAAAAAAAGAAAAAAAGGAGCATAACGGGCATAACCTCAAAATGGAAGCTCAAGTACAACAATTGCTGCAGGCCATCACGGCGATGACCACAGCCATGCAACGTCAACAGAGCCAACACACCAACAACAGCGTGAATATAATCACAAACTTTGACGCATTCAATCCTAAAATCGAGCAGTTCAAAACATACAGGGAACGACTGGAGATACATTTTCAAATAAAGAAGGTTTTTGATGACAAAACCATGTGCGCAAAATTGTTACTTCAGTACATAGGTTCACCGACGTACACATTGTTGACTACGTTAGCAGCTCCCAAAAATGTGAATCAGTTGGAATACGATGATATCGTTACACTTTTGGAAATGCACTTTTGCCCTAAGAAAAATGTTCTTGTGGAACAACATCGTTTTCTTTGTGAGGTTCAGAACGAGAACCAATCGATATCAGATTTTATAGCTAGCTTGCAAGCAAAGGCAACTGAATGCGAATTCGTGTGCGAATGTAAGAAGTCAGTGGCGGACATTTTTCTTCGAGCACAGTTCATCAGAGGTGTACGAGACGAGTACATTCGTGAACAGTTGCTACAAAACCCAACAGCAACCTTTAAACAAGTCGCAGAAAAAGCAACAGCATTAGAAACAGCAAAAATGGACAGCAAAATAATTGGTAACAGTTCAACTTGTTCAACAAGTGATATTCATAAAACACAATTACTACATACACCCGGTCGTAAAAGTACATATCGTAATGCCCAGCGAAATTCAACATCGAAATCAAGACCAAGGGTAAATTACAACGAGCTTGGTATTGAAGGGCTGTGTCTCAGATGCGGCCGCAACAACCATATATCAACAGAATGCACTGTGAGTAAAAACAAATTAAAATGTAAAGCATGTGGCAAGAGTGGTCATGTCAAGCAGGTATGTATACAAAGTAAACTAAAACAAATGAAATCGAATAAAAGCAACAACAACACATCAAATAATGTCAAAACGTACACAAGTAATGAAGAATGCTTTGGCATTAATCGAATCATCGACATCTACCATAAAAACACCATCTCGTCTTGTGATACGGAAAAGTTTTTTATAAAAGTACTTATAGAAGGCAAACAACAAATATTTGAAGTTGATTCCGGTGCGGGTTACACATTGTTACCGGAAAAAGATTTTAAAAAATTAAACATAAAAGCGAAAATCGAAAGAACAAACATTGCTTTCCGATCTTACACCGGTGACATTTTTGTACCACGGGGAGTCGTTAATATAGATGTGAAATATAAAAACAAGACGTCTAAAGAAGACATGTATATCGTATCATCGGAACATACAGCGCTGTTGGGACGCGTATGGATAAGACGGTTAAAAATAAACCTGGCTGACATTGACCAAGGCGATTGTGAACAACATAAAGTAAACCAAATTAATTCTATTACTCAAATTGAGCAGCAATTTTTTGAAATTTTCCAAGAAAATGTAGGGTGCATTCCTGAATTAGTATGTAGCTTAAAGCTGCATGAAGGTGCTAAGCCAGTGTTTATTAAGGAAAGACAAGTGCCATTTGCCCTGCGTGAAAAAGTCGAACGTGAGCTAGACAGCCTAGAACGTGATGGTATTATAACCAAAGTCAACACCAGTAATTGGGGCTCACCGTTGGTAGTGATACCTAAACCCGACAGCAATGTCCGGTTATGTGTAGACTATAAAGTTGCAGTCAATCCACAGCTAGAGCCAGCACATTATCCCATCAAACGAATAGATGACATTTTTAATTGCTTGAAAAATTCACGATACTTTTGCAAACTAGATTTGTATAAAGCATATCTACATGTTTTAGTGGATAATGAAAGTAAACAAATCCAAACAATTTCAACCCACCGGGGTACATACGCAATGAACCGTTTATCATTTGGAATAAAAACCGCTCCGAGCGAATTCAACCGCATCTTAGACCAGATTTTACGAGGACTAGAAGGTACCATTTCATACTTTGACGACATAGTAGTTCATGGCAAAACACTTCAACAGTGCGAAGAGCGACTAATTAAATGCTTCGAACGTTTACAAAAGTATCAACTACACGTAAATAAAAAGAAATGCGAGTATTTTAAAACCGAAATCAAATACCTTGGATACATGGTAAGTCATAATAAGATTTCAAAATGTAAAGATAAAGTGAGAGCGATTATAGACCTTCCAAGACCAGAAAACGTTGACGAGATACGAAGATTTCTCGGTATGGTTACTTATTATGCCAAATTTATACCACATGTGTCAACTATTACATATCCCTTGCGTCAACTGCTGGAAAAAAACAGAAAGTTTAAATGGAGTTACAAGTGCGAAGAAGCATTCAAAAGACTGAAACAAGAAATACTAAAAGATAGAGTTCTAGTGCCTTACGATGAAAAATTACCAGTATACTTAGCTTGTGATGCCAGCCCAATCGGGATAGCAGCAGTTTTATCACATGAAATAAATGGTGAAGAACGCCCAGTGGCATTTATTTCGCGTTCTTTATCAAAATCGGAGCAAAATTACAGTCAACTCGATAAGGAAGCGTTAGCTATCATATTTGCAGTGGACAAGTTTTTCATGTACCTACACGGGCGGGAATTCACGCTACTTACGGATAACCGTCCACTTAGTAGAATTTTTCATCAAAACGCTAAAACGCCAGCTATGACATCTGGTAGATTACTTCGGTATGCATCATTCCTTCAAGGTTTCAACTACAAGATAAAACACCTTAAAGCTGAAGACAACATCAAGGCAGATTGTTTATCTAGAGCACCAGTTAAAGATACAACAACATTTAAGCACTTCTTGGACGAAGAAGTATAAATAATTCAAGAGCAAATAATCAATGAAATCTCTACAGTAACAATAACTGCTTCGAACCTCGCCAGAGAAACAGAGCTTGACTCTGAGCTGTCAACATTAAAGAAAAATTTATTAAATGGCGAAAATTATGACACAGAATATTCAATTCAAGACGGGGTGATTTTTAAAGGTAATCGGGTCATGATTCCAACGAAGTTGCGTGAAGAAATTTTAAATGAGCTACATCACACTCACATTGGTATAGTGAAAATGAAACAACTGGCAAGGAAATATTGTTTTTGGAACGGTATAGATGGCGACATTGAGCGAATGGTCAAAGCATGTGTCGGTTGCGCAAAAACAAGGAAAAATCCACCAAAAGTTATTACACACCATTGGGAGGAACCGACGGAAAATTTTCAACGAGTTCACATTGACTATGCAGGACCTTTTCAAAATCATAATTTTTTCGTTCTTGTAGATGCAAAGTCAAAATGGCCCGAAATTCGAATAGTTAGAGATGCACCATCTTCTGAAAAAACAATTCAACTATTACAAGATATCTTTGCTTCACATGGTTTTCCTCAAACAATTGTCTCAGACAATGCCACCATTTTCCAAAGCTCACTTTTTAAAAATTATTGTGCTAGTAACGGAATCCTGCAGAAGTTTACAGCCCCCGGTCATCCAGCTACTAATGGCCTAGCCGAGAGATATGTACAGATTTTAAAGGCGAAATTAAAGGCTATGGAGGACGATAAATCGCAGCTGAATATCAAAGTTCAAGAAATTCTTTTTCGCTTCAGAGCAACCCCTCTAGCAAATGGGAAAAGTCCAGCAAAACTATATCTTGGCCGGGACTTAAGAATCAAATTAAACGCGTTGCTTCCAATTAAAATTTCAAAATCAATATTAGTTACCCCTCGTGTTCGACAAATATCCGTGGGAGATAGGGTGCAGGTGCGATGGTACGACAAAAACAAAGCAACATGGAAGTTTGGAGTCATAAAAGAAAAGTTTGGCCATCTTCATTATCGTGTGAAACTTGACAATGGCTATGAATTGAAGCGTCATATAAACCAATTGTACAAGTCTGGCGTAGCTAATCCGGAAAAAACAGTAACGTTCGCGGAACCACCAATACCCGAAAAAACACGAATTGAGGAAGTTCAAATCGAAAAGGGAACCACCACAGTCGACAACCATATTCCAGGCACATCCGCGCCACATCAACCTTTAGAGGCGAGTGAGGAAAGAATAAGGCCTAACAGATCAAGAAGACCTCCAGCCCACTTCGAGAACTATGTGCGTTATTAAGCGTGGGAGACTGTAATGTAGTTAAGAGGCACATGGCAACTCTAATGACATTTTGTGTGTATTCACTCTCTTTTTCATCTTTGCTTTGCACAGTACACATATAGATATAGAACACGTTTTTCATATAGATTGCATATATTAAAATTGCTTTTGCTTATACGTTTCAAATATATTTCATTTACATAATTACAAAATATTTATATATATTTAGTTTTCTGATGTATTCGTACCAAAGTGACATTAAAATAATTAAAATCCGCTATGAAAACGGTGGTTCTATAAAAGTTACATTTCGTAAAATTTGTGATATTTTCAGAAAACATAATCGTACTTCTGAGACCGCTAAAAAGAATTCGGTCGTAAAATTTGAGTCGACAGGTTCGAACAAAATGTGCGAACACCAATGCATGTTCGACCGGATCTTTCAACTGAAAACATCACAGCCGTAAGCCACAGTATTGAAGCAGATCCAAATTTGTTAATTTCTCGACGTTCTCAATAATTGAAGTTATCCAAAACCAAAACATGGCGAATTATGCGTAAGAATTGAACTTTGCAGCCATAACCTGACGGTGAATGAAACTACTGTGGGTGATATGTAGCGGTACCCACGCCCTAGGAAGCCTTCGGATATCTCTATCATCCAGTCACTCCTAGTCGCAATTCCAAGATCTCCTTGCTGAAGAGTTGGAGACTATCCAACTCCTGGCTGCAAGCTTAATAAAATTTCAGAACACATCCGGCCCACACAATTCAAACGAGGACAGAGTATGTCAACAAGCAAAATTGCCGCATTTGGGCTTCTGAACATGCTCGAGCGGTGTGTCGTGCGCAATGTGGTCTGGAGGCGTAATTGGGCCGCTTTTTTTCGAAGATGAGGCTAAAAATGCGGTAGCGGTCAACGGATCACGCTATCACTGACATGTGCTTTCCACAGAACTTCACCACATGTTACACAGCCAATGAAACGATGAATTTATGGCAAACCAAATTTCTCGATCGCATAATTTCACAACAATCAGCAGTTAAGTGGCCAGCCAGATCGTATGATTCAAAGCCACTGGATTAATTTTTGTGGGGCTATATCAAGGACAGAGTTTATACGGAACAATCGAATCAGGCGCTCTACGGGCGACTTGCTAGCTTTCTTGTCTGAACAATGGTGTAACTCCATACATCATTTTGGAGAGAGCAAGGTGGTGGCTCGAGATATTTCCAAAGCATTCGATAGAGTGTGGCATGATGCACTTCTATCAAAACTTGCTGCTTTTGGTGTCGGTGATAATTTTTCCAGATTTATATTGAGTTTTCTCAGAAATCGCACTATAAATGTTGTTTCCCCCGGGGGCACATGATAGTCTTTTTGGAACCTACTATTCCATTTAGACTGGTGTCTTGTGGGGTAAAAGGAAGCCCAGGCCCCTCAAAGGCAAGTAGGAGTCACCTGGACAATCCACATATTTCTACGGGAATCAGTACGCTCGCAGAGTTCACTATTTGTCTCTTAAGACAATTAGCTGTTCTCTGACTGGTTATTGAGGTTGGCCCCTATATGGGAGTATCGTGGTGGTTGTGGTTTCGAGACCCTCGTGAGAGTTTGTGGGTCGGATCATTAAAAATGAACACAATGAATGGTTCAGGTCCAGTGAGTATGAATGCCATCGTGTTCTTAATTATATTAAGCTTCATGCGTTCTGGACCAGGAATTGGAAAGTCTCCAACTCTTTAGCAAGGAGTGAAGGCTGCGGCCTACTTCGGGCTTTCGAAATTGCTACTAGGAGTGACCGGAGAATATACGTATTCGATGGCCTCCTAGGGCGTTAATGACGTTTGCAAATCATACAAGTGGTTTGACCACCATCTGGTTATGACTACCTGGTCGGTGCAGATGTAAATCAAATCACATCATAAGAGTTGTTATAGATGGGATTTCATCAGACAAGATCATGATGAATTTAGGGGTAGCGCAAGGCTCCGTTCCTGCTCCTATCCTATTTCTTACTTTTCTAAATGACCTTCTTTATCGAAATTTCAACCTTATATACTCCTTTGCAGATGACAGCGCCATTTGTCATTTGTATTCATTTGGTAATAGACTAGACCAGTTGGAGGTTAGTTCCAAAAAGCAAGTGCCTCGGTTTTCTAAAGCGGAGTAAAAGATACTTCACTCCATCCGATATCCTTACTATCTATACCACATATATCCGTCCAAAAGTGGAATACAACTCTCAAGTATGGGCCAACGCTCCAAAGTGTATTTTGGGGTTACTCGACCGCGTACAGGAGAGGGACAAGAGGCTCATTAGAGACAGTAGGGTATCCAACTCTATTGATTCTCTAGAGCATCAATGCAATGTGGGAAGCATTTCGCTGTTCTATCATTACTACAATGGTAAGTGCTCTAATGAAATTAGGGAACTTGTTCCCGATACTTGCACGTTTTCGCGTTTAACTCAATTTTCGTTGAAAGCACATCCATTTGTGTTTGGTTGGCCCATGAATCGCACCACGCATTACAGGGAAATTTCGTTTTTCAGCAGAACAATCCGTATGTGGAATAAAATACCTCCGGAGGTCTTTCCTGTCACTTTCAATCTGGGAAAGTTGAAATCGAATGTCCACAGACAATACTCCCTCTTTCCTCCTTCCTGTAACCTAATTTCCTAGTTTTCGCACAATGCATTGCATGGGTAGAGGTCATCCCCTGAGTGCTGGTCCGAAAAATTAAATCAATTTCAGCCTTAAAACTCAAAATTCGTGATGTGATTAACGAAATAGGGCCGCTATTTTACCAAAACGTAATTAAAAACTTTGAAGAAAGAATCGACACCTATCAACGTGGTCATATTGGACATTTGCCAGATATCATTTTTCATCCAAAATTGCCGAACTTTCTTAATATGATTTTTTGGTTTTATTTTATTTTAGAAAACAAACTTCTTCACTAAGTCTATTCAATACATCTTCTGTCGGGATGTATGTATTGCGCTTTATATCCCAATTTAGTTCTAAGGGAATTTCGTTAATTAAAACGTTCTTTCGACAAAATCATTACTTGAAAGAACTAAAATGGTAAGTGCTCCCAAACTTAAGGTTTTTGGTACTTAACTTCCAAGGAAGTTTTTCACACTGTAGTCCATAAGCAGCAATTTCTCAGAGAAAATGAATGCAAATTTGGTTGAACAAATGAAACAATGCTGCCAGGGTTTTTATCTTTTCTTAAATCATAAAAAAATATCATCAATGGCTAATTACATTCTGAAATTTTTCTAATAACTAACACTTTTGGCAGCACCATTTTGAATTTGAATTTTAATGCTTAGAATCTGGGGCATATTTTTAGGACGTGATGACTAACCACATTATAAATTGCACAAGCTAATTTATGTTAAGCCCTTACGGTACTTATTTTTTTTTTTCTTTTATTGTTTTATTATAGAATAGAATGCAAAAAGCATCAAACGCTAGACAGAACCAGTCGTTAAAATGTATAAATATTCTTTCACAATTAACATTCAAAACATAAAAATTCGCCGACGGACAAAAGAAATTACGTGAAAAAACAAATTTTTACAAGAGAATGCATACTTACATATATTATTAGTTATATTCTTATACAAGCTTTAAACATCAATATTAGTCCTGCAACAATAAATAGTTCCAAGACTCGTTAATATAAATTATAAGCAGTTAAAGTTATTTTGCAAATAATTTAATCAGATTTGAATTAGACATAATTTTAAAAGACTTCGATAAGCTTATGATTGATTGGTCAACCCTTTAACTTGCCACACAGTCCTAGCATAAATTACAACCGAAATGGAGTTTTACCTCACAATATCTAAAATTTACAATTTATTACTTATAATAGCGTACAATATGCAACTTCTCTCAAATGAAGCTGTACATTGTAATAGATAATATTACCAACAAAAATAAAATTTTAAACCTTTACATATCTGTAACAACAAATCCAAAAACTACTCTTGACACGTGGTACATGAATACAATTTAAACAGAGATTTTAATAAAAAGAAAAATAAATATTTTGAATAGTTGCGGAAACAGCAGTTTAAATATACCGAAATTTGGATCACTAAAGGAGAAGTAAAAATTGTGTAGCCGAAGTAATTAAGGTTAAGATTAACATCAAACAAAATTAATTGAAAAATATGCATAAATGATGCTGAATTTATAAAGTTTTATAATTGTTTAGGCTTAATATTATTTCATCCAAGTGGTTTAAATATTAAATATATATATTATTTTACCAGTATTTTTAATACTTATTTAAACAGCTGTTAAATTCCACTAGCCAACACTGCAAATGTAATTTCTCTGCTTCTCACCAATCATATGTTGTTTATGTACAAAATTGTCAAAAAAAAATTACAGATGATTTCATCTGTTTGTTTATGTTAAACAAAAATAGGAAACGATAGATTGCACCCATAACAAAAAATTCACGGTCACATACGAAAATCCTACCTTGCACTTGAAAGAAAAATTCAGCGAGATTTAAAAGGGAAATATATTTATGTAATATGGTACAAGTAAAAAGTTAGCATAAAAAATTAAATGTAGATTTATTTGTCAATTATTAAAAATATTCATTAAGTAACAACATTATATAAGTAAATATTTGGATTGTACAAGCTAGTGGCCTTAAGTGAAAATGCTCGTCTCAAAAATAACTGGATGTTTTGCCATTTCAACATTAGAACAAAAACCTGTATTGCTGAATTTGTATGCCAGACTTTCATCAAAACGATTTTTTTCACCTTTGAGTGTATATTTGAAGAAAGTGGAAGACAAAATATTGTTGCCAGATAAAGATCAAAATGTAACCGTAGAAAGCTTAGAAGATGTATACAACAATCTGAAAAATTATAATCCAACTTCAGTAACGTCAGCATTAAGTGGAGGCTTTTTTAAAGGCCTTTTCAAAAACGACAATACTAGCGGTGATTCAATAAAGTTATTAAATACTTCCTCGCCTAAAGGTCTATACATCTTTGGAAGTGTGGGTGGTGGTAAAACTACTTTAATGGACATGTTCTATGATTGTTGTACTAATGTAAGTTGATATACAAATAAAATCTGATATTAAATTTAGTCTTCCTTATTCTAGATTGATAAAAAGAATCGTGTTCATTTCAACTCCTTTATGTCTATGGTTCACAAACGCATACATCAGGTAAAACAAGAACATGGCCCTAAAGATCGTGCATTCAATTCTGAAAAACCTAAAGCATTTGATCCTACTTTACCGGTAGCCAAAATGATTGCAGCTGAATCTTGGCTGATTTGTTTCGATGAATTTCAAGTTACTGACATAGCTGATGCAATGATATTGAAAAGTCTATTCACTCACTTATTTAATCAAGGTATTGTGTGTATAGCCACTAGTAATCGCCATCCTTCTGAGCTGTACAAGAATGGTTTACAACGAAGCAATTTTCTGCCCTTCATTGATATTTTGCTTAATCGTTGCAACGTAGCAGCCTTAGATAGTGGAATTGATTACCGACGCATAGCCCAGTCTGGTGATACAAATTATTTTGTGTAAGGATCTCTTGTTCTCAATGTTTAAATTAATATATATTTGATTAAAAATATATTTAACATTTTAGAACAACGAAAAGTGATTCAAAGGCACAAATGGAGCGTATGTTCAAAATATTATGTTCCCAAGAAAATGATATCATAAGACCTCGAACAATTACACATTTTGGAAGAAATTTAACATTTAAGCGTACATGTGGGCAAGTGTTAGATAGCAGTTTTGAAGAACTATGCGATCGTGTAAGTATTATAGAAATCATCCTATTCCCGCCAGTATTTTTATCCATAACTCATATTTACTTACTACATAGCCTTTGAGCGGCAGCGACTATATACAAATAGCCCAAGTCTTTCATACAGTGCTAATTCACGATATTCCACAATTAACGTTAAAGATAAAATCACAAATGAGAAGATTCATATGGCTTATCGATACACTTTACGATAATCGCGTGCGTGTTGTAATTTCTGCCGACGCTCCCATAGATCAATTATTTAATTTTAGCGATAATTCAGCAGATTTTGCCGATGATCAGCGTGTCTTAATGGACGATTTAAAATTAAGTGCAGTAAGAGAGATGTTAATATTAAAAAATAATCAATAGTTAAATATTATCCCTTAATTGCAGAAAGATACAAAAGCTAATGTTTTCAGCGGTGAGGAAGAAATGTTTGCTTTCGATCGCACTATTTCGCGTTTATACGAAATGCAGAATAAACAATACTGGGAGCAATGGGCGAAACATCGTTAGATTTCTGCAGCGGTGACAAGTGTTTACTCAAATAGCATAAAGTAATTTTTAACAAGTCAAAAATTAAGTTAGTACTTAATCACGTAAAAATATTAAATATTACTAAATCAATTTTCATGTGTTTTCTATTTATCAATACAATTTTCGCTGTTTTTTTTTTTTTTTTTTTTTTGAACGCGGCAATTGCTATTTCAAATATAACGACATTATTTAAATTTTAGATTAACCAAAATTTAAACTAGCTTAAGACAAATACTTAGGGGGGTTTTCATTAATATCAACAAGCATTTTGCTTTTATAAAACCCAGACCAGTATTCAAGCACTTGCCAAACAAAAATTAGCAATTCACCTGCTTATATTTGACATTACATTATTAATGTATATAAAAATGATGTAAATAAATAATTATAATAATAAAGAACACATAAAACAGGAAAAAATTATTAAATATTAAACTAAAATTTTAATAAAGAGGTATGTAAGACTTATTATCATATTAAAAGTGGGCTTGAGATATCAATTTGAGGACCCTAATCCTCTACAATTTGCAATGTTGGGTGTGGTAAAATATTCTCTCAAATATCATAAATTATTCTGGACCATCCATAGAATATAAAAGAGCAAATGACCAGATACTTTGATAAAACGTCGAACACATGAACTTCTCTTAAATAAAATAATACCTTTAAAACAGAAAATAATTGAATTGAATATTAAAAAAAAAATATTGTTTTTCTAACGATTGAATATAAAAAAGACAAAAGGAAGAAAAATATTAACAAATATTTTAAGCAAACTTTATTATACAAGGTCTTTCCTTATGCTATTTCTATGCAATATTCGATTGAATAATCGCAGAAACTCTTTATAAAATATAACAAATCTCAGAAACTGCACCACCTACCGACGACTATCTTTTAATCTATAATGAATTTGTATATAGAATAGCTTTACAAAATTTAAATCCCTTGTTCAAGATTGTTCTTTAGATATACCTTAATTACTTAAGTATGTACCTTACATTATTAATATTTACTATGTTGGCTCTTTTTGAACTGAATGTTATTGCTATTTAAGACAATATTTTTCTATTTTAACAATAATAAATATTTTTCGTTTGGTAGGTGGCACTTTTATGTGGACCAAATCACGAGGGGTATTTAAAATTAAATATTTTTTCAGAAACAACTGAACTAATAAGTAGAGTTTAATAAGAATTAAGATAGTACCCAACAATAATTAATTAATAAATACCAAACAATTAAAAAAAACAGTAACTTTACAACCCAACACACTTTTAAAACCGTCCGAAAAGCTTTGACGACACGCTATTTATTTATTTTAGGACAGATAGGAAACGCTTCATACTCTGATTTAGCCTTTGGTCTTGGATTTATACGGAAGTAGAGGCACAGGGCCAGGGTATTTCACAGTTATAAGAGAAAATTACTGTAAAAGACTCGAACACTAGAATGATCCATAATTAGCATCGTTGGACCTTGAGAAAAATGGTTACTTATTTTCTTTTATGTCTTTAAAAATAAAGTTTGTTAAATGAATTTATTTAGGTTAATTTATATTCGATTAACTAAATAAAGAAAATAAATCTATAAAATCCACCAGGAAAGGGTACTCCTGTCTAATAGCATTGTAGTCGAATCCACAGAACACACTTTGAAATAGAAAAACGAATAAGTTGTATGAATAAAATAATATTTCGCCAACCAATGTTTTGGCGAAATATTGAGAAAAAATATACATATAAAAAACAAATATTTTTTATAAAAAGACCTAGTGCTTAAATAACAAATTAATAATTAAATAAAAAAAATATTTTCTTGTTGTCATCATTTAAAAATGATGACAGCACTGCTTTATTGATAATGCAAAGATTTGTGAATAAAAAGAAGCATCAAGTTATAATTTGTCAGCTGAGATCCTAATGTTACTCTCGTTAAATTCTCGATATCGTTGTCACAGAGCACAATTAATGTCAACCAAAACTTAAAAATTAGGAGAATAGCAACATGAAAATTAATAAAATATTGCCATTTGGTATGTAAACTAACAAAAAATCGTTATCGTTTTCAATTATAATTCTTACAGAAAACAGTCTCTTAAACGTTACAATTTCTTTAAGGCAAGTGGAAGAAATCTCTAAAGAAATTTCTAGCTGTGGTAAAGTCACTGGTGTAAATGAAGTTGCTTGGGCTTTGAAAGCTCTAACCCTGACCGATTTGACCACATTAGCGGGCGATGATACTCACGCCAATGTTGCTCGTCTCTGCCACAGATCAGCATATCCACTTCCCCTTCATTTGCTGGAAGCAGCAATAGATCCAACTTTACATAAAGTCCTTCATACGGGAGCTGTTTGCGTTTATCCAGCACGTGTAGCTGATGCTCGGAAAACATTCGAAAAACTGAAGTGTTATAATATGATTCCTATAGCAGCTGTTGCCACTGGTTTTCCAACAGGTCAATATGGTCTTAAAACACGTTTAGATGAAATAAAATTTGCCATAGATTCGGGTGCCAGGGAAATTGATATTGTTATAAACCGTCAACTAGCTTTGACCGAACAGTGGCAGAACTTATACAACGAAGTATGTGAGATGAGGAAGGCATGCGGCGATAAGGCTTGCCTGAAAACTATTTTAGCTGTTGGTGAATTGGGTTCAATGGAAAATGTAAGTATGTAAATGTATTGATTTCTATATACCTAATAGGCTGCCCCCCCCCCCCAGGGCACATTTTTTGGTCTGTATAGAATACTTGAATATCTAGACCTGTGCTGCTGGGGATATAAGGGAGCCCAGTTCCTTGAAGGCAAGCAGGGAGTTAACTGGAAGCTCCACGTAATTTCCACGGGAATCAGTAAGCCCCAGAGTTTCCGCTAATTGTCTCTTTAGACTTCTAGACCTGTTGCTAGAATTAGTCCTCGGCTTCGTAGGACGTAAATGACATTGCTTTTCATTCACAGTGGTTTGACCACCATCTGATTAAGGCCTACGGCCAGGTGCAGATGTAAATCTAATCACGAAGTACCTAATAGGTATTACCTATGTCAGTTTATGAGTTGAATAAACCCTGCGTGATATTTTTGTTGGTGAAAAGAGGGCAGGCTTCTCACGTTAAAAATATTAATATTATGTCGTATTATAGACAAATAACTAAAATGTTTATGCATAAAAGTTTAATACGTTTTTAAAGTATTAATCCCCAGTATCAAATAAACTCGTTAGGGCTTCATCTCAGACTTGATGCAGAGTACCAACGTAGTGTCAATTGACATCTTCCTATCACAATGTCACAATTTTGTAATATTAAGCGACCAGGATCATGTTATTTCCTTTTATCTTCAAAATTTCAGCACATTCACGACTTAATATTGTTTTTAATAACAAAAGACAACTTTATTAACGTTACTTTTCAATTTTAGCTTACTTCGGCATTTCGCTGTTCATTAAACGGCATCATCGCCAACAAAACAATTATTTTTTAGAGCGAAGAAAACTGGGGCGAAACGGGTCCCTCAATATAAAGGAACCTGTCAGCCTACAAAGACGTTATTATTGCAAAAAATCAATGTTCACTATTTTATTACTTTGTAAAGGCTCTCAGATATAATCTTTGCGACCTTGTTTTCTGCTAGGGATTTAGAATTTTAAAAAGTTTAAAAATTTAGAGCGCTTTCGAGTGTTTATGCATTAATACCTAAATATATATACAAGCAATTTGTCAATAATTTACCTTTCTAAATCAGTTACTTTTCACTACTTAAAGATTATAACTTTTTGTCCATTCTACCTTTAAAGTAATTGTCCCAGCAGGAATGTAAAAAACTTAAACAGATTAATTTTTTGACTGTTCATATTTTTAAGCAAAAACTGCAAGTTTTATGGTTCTCCATAATATTTTAAACTTCCTACTATGATATATACTTTAAATTAGAAAAGGCATATCTAAATTTTTTTTTAACTGAGAAGGATTGTAAAAACTTGTATAAAATCAATAGCTTCCATCGTAAAATTTTGGAAAGGACGTTCTATTACATTTAGTTTTTACTTATTGTTAAATTTCATCTAATTGAAAGCTGCTTAGTGCTAATTTGCTTTTTTGGGGTATTTTTAATTAGCCTCAAGCGCCATATACGATTAAATTCACTAAACGTAGCATTAGTTATGCAAGATAAGATTATGTTATAAATAATAACGTTATGTACATATAAAAAAATAAATAAATAAATATTTTCTTTTCGGCGAAAAGTTTGATCCAGACAGAGAAAATATTTTAAAATACGTTTTATGTAACGAACCTTAATAATTTACTTTTGGTTTTGGGTTGTAGGTATATAAAGCCTCTATGGTCTGCATGATGGCTGGAGCAGACTTTATAAAAACCTCAACCGGCAAGGAGAATGTAAATGCAACTATACCTGTTGGCCTAGTAATGATTTGGGCCATTCAAGAATTTAAGCGTAAAACTGGACAAATTGTTGGATTAAAGCCTGCTGGTGGAGTACGCACTGTACGTGAGGCAATAGCTTGGATGATATTGGTTAAAGAAACTCTGGGTATGCAGTGGTTGCAGCCATCACTCTTTCGCTTTGGAGCATCTGGACTTTTAGATGACATTGAAAGAGTCGTGCGAGAGGGCTTGAAAGGGGAACAACTGCACGTAAAAACAACTCCTGCATATTGAAACGAATTTGGTATACTCGAAGTTAATATTTTGCATTTAAAGGAAGTATTCGTTGCAAATACAAATTTGTATTTTTAACTATATATTTTCTTTTTCTTTTATTTGGATCATCAATTGTACATTTCAGTTTATTTATATACATAAGCTATTGTATTGTTGACTTAATAAATTTAATTAAAAAAATTATTTTTCTAAATTAATACTTTCTAATAGTAGTAAATTGTGTAATAAATGGTATTTGCAAAGCAGCTGCTGCTATTAAATCTTCCTCTCCCTGACTAATGTAATCATCACTTTGATTATCCGCTTCAGTTAGCGATTTGTCTAATTTGTTCGTCCGATCTGGTACTTTCATGTCGACAGCAAAGAAATTGTCTTCGAAATTTATACGGTTTTTTTCGTGGTTTAAAAGATAAACGTCTTTTGGTATTTTAATCGATTCTTTGTTGTTGGAAGAGGATAATTGCTTTTCATATGCATTTAGCCACTTGATATTGATATGTTTCGCGGACGCATTAAATTTTTTGGGCAAATTTTTTTTAGGTTTAATATCGTAAAAATTTTCTTGTCTTTTGTCTTCGTTAGGTGCAGGAGGCGGTGTTAAATGTTCCAAGTTTCTGCTTTTATCATCAACTTTTTCACTGTCGCCATAACCGTATAGAGGCAAATAAAAGTTGAAGGGTTGATTAGCAGGTGGTTGCAAATATTGTATGGGAACGGATACTTTCTGGATATCCGCAGTTGGTACATCAAACTGCTGTTCGGTTAAAGGTTTGAATATTTCGCTTGCCTTTTTTAAAAGCGCTTCTAAACGTTCAATTGTTAAAACTTCAGGCTGTATGTTTGAGCCTTGGTTGCTCGATTTTTGATCATTAGTAGGTTTAATACCAGGTGGTAAGCCATTTATTATACCCACAAATAAAAATATGACTAGCTAAACAATAAAAAGAATTAATTTTACGCTTTTTTTAGCAAAATAAACTCACTGTTACCTTTTTTAACATTTTATGCTTAATTGTATTTATGCAACTTTTGTATTTTTTCACTTTCTTTTTGTCTCTTTAATGCGCTTTTTTTATTAAGTCAAATGTTATCCACCTGTTTGGCTTGCAAGAGCTAATATACATCTTGATGCAAACGTCAGCTACATTTATACCCAAAATGTAGATAAGTAATGTAATGATTTTACGGAAACTCGGGAAGTTTTCGTTTACTACAAATAATGCATCGCAAACAGTTAAAATTCACACAACAAAGACAATATTGGATAAAAAAGAGTAGTCGTTTAAATAACTAGTTCCACACAAACACAACGCAATTTTAATTTTTTCCAAGAGATTTTCCATTTCTCAGAAACAAGAAATCACTCACACGTTCAGTTTTGTAAAATATGAAAAATCATTGGAAATGTGTTGCGTATAAAAGACCTCAAAAACAATCATGTTAATGTAACAGCAGAATAAAAGCTGTTCCTACAGCAGACAATAGTGTGTATAAAGGAAAAATTAACAAAAGAAAATTCATGAGATCAATTTTTATGTCGCACTGTTGCAAAACTAATCGTGTGTTAAACATATTTAACAAATAAAACGTTATCGTTTAAATAACTTCATGAAAAGTGAATTTATTTTTTATAGCTAAAGTTTATTGACACTAGTAAGTTTGTTATATGTATTATGTTGAGATGGAAACCTGTTTCTTTCCTTGTGTTGTTGCTCAAACAAAAAGACAAGTTCAAAGTTATTTGGAGTTTTACTACGACTGCTTTATATTTTATTCAAAGCTGTTTTATAAGCGGAAAAGAAAATTACTTAAATTATACACTTACAATTAATCGACATACTTAAAACAAGATAGCGATATGTAGTATGTGAAAAATAAAAATATTTTTAATTCAGAAAAGAACAAACGACATTTTTATATATAAAATATTTTTCGTAACTTCGTTGCATTACATACTCGTAACAAGATCTGGATAAACGTTTAAGCTCTAACCAGTTCCGGCATGCCATCAATTATTATTTGCAATGCTTTTAAATCTCTTGTTACGGTATCGGTTAGAACTTCCATTGCTTTTTGTTGCATACTCAAAAATGTTTTCATTTCCTCTTCGCAATCTTTGTCAAGTGTATATTCACTACCGGAGGTTAACGCATATTGATTACGTTGCATACGCATTTGGGACAGCAACTCACTAAGTCGACCCTTTATAAAAACAATATATTATCAATCTTATTAATATTCAATCTATTATAAATAATACAATAACACAAATAAAAAATAAATTTACCTTAAATTGGGTAGGGGCAGATACTAAAGCTTGCATATTTTCCAATTTCGTCCGTAATGCTTCTTCTTCAGGTGACAGGGCTAAGCCCACTTTGCGCGTACATTCCTGCTTAACTATAATCTTAAAATATATAAAAAATAATATTTATGCATATTTATTAGCGTTCATTGTTTACCTTTAAAATCTTATGACTAAGTTCGGCCAAATTGCGTTTGTATTCCAATATTTTAGCTGTAGCCGCCGTATGTCTTTGTTTTAACTCAGATAAATCAGTATCCACTTTACGCAGATACAGGGCATGCATTTCAGTTTCATTTTCTTGGCATTTTATACGATATTTGAGTTCGTTAAAGCCAATCATTGGCACTGGTATAAATTTAGTTTCATCTGGATTATCTAGTTTTGCCTGGCACCACATACGGGGATCTATACCTTTAGGTGGAGTTTTTAAATACTCCTTGAGTTGATCCTCATCTGGTAACACAAGTGCAAGTATTTCCACAATGCCCAGATTAATGAGTTGCATCTTAACATTGGGTTGATTTAAATAATTAGCCAAAGCTGTCGCTAATACACGCTTTGTGTCGTTTGGAGATAACTGTGACTTTTCTTCTAAATAAATAACTAATTGACTTTTCTTTTCTTCACTTTGTGTGCTTGAATCTATATTAACAATTAAACCGGGTTTGTTGCCGAAGGCAGCATTCAATGTATTAACAATTTGTTGCTGCTGACTTTTTACTTCCGCAAGTGATTTATTAAAATTTAATGCAACCAAACCCATTTTGTTGTCCTTGCCTGGCAATCGACTATAACCCATCGCTTTAAAGCGACACAAATAGTTTTGAGGTGTTATTTCCACAGGAGCCGCATTTTGTGAGTAGAATGATTTACCAGTTCCCCACATGGCCTGGAAATAATTCCATTTAGCAATAATTGTATCACGCTCATCGCCGTATATGGAAACATTAAAAACTGATTGAGCAAAAGCATCATCTGCTGATATTTGCGGAGCTTGTTGTTGAGGTTGACCCATCATGAACCCTGTATTGCCACCAAAACCTCCAAACCCAGGAGTAACTGTAGCATTTGAGGCGGCTGTTTTACCAAAACCTTAAATATTAACAGCATAAGAAATTATTGGGCAAATTCTCAGTTCAAACATCTAAATAAATAAAACAATTTCACAAGACCTGATTATTTAACCAAAAAATAAATAAAATAAGGGAAAACTTCGAAAACCAATTAAGCAAATTTCAGTAACTAGATAATTACCATAAAAATGGTGAGGGACCATCTTCGGTTTTACTCTTTTAAAGTTCTGGAACTTACAGGGTTATGGAGTACATTGCTAAGCTTTGAAATGTTACAATTTCATCGGGCTTTTGTATAATACCAGATTTAGTTTTGACTGGTAAAATTCATACAATGTTGCTAACTTATATCCATTCAACACACAATCACTGTATTTAAAGCATGCTTTTATTTCGGATTATGCTTTATTTTTATAAAACAACTGAAAATAAGCACGCATATGATTTTGTACATAATTTATTATGTACAAAATCACACAAAATGTTCGAAGCTCTCCCTGCACAGCACATCAAGTAATGAACAACACTTATACAATTTTTTTTAATTTGTATAAATTGTATACCTTCTATACAAGAGTATACTGTCAGCTGTCTGATCAAATGAACGCCACTCTATAGAGTGCTTAATAAAATCTTTTGCTGTCTATTCCCATCAATAGAGTAATTTTCTTTAACCAAGGTTCTTATTATTCTGAATTTAATGTAATATCACTTACGAGTCCTATTCTCATTTTCATAGCAATTATCATTTATTACTTGTTATTTTAATATAACAAGTGTCATTCTGAATTACACTAAAGGACTTGAAATGGCAGCTTGTTGTGCTTGTCATAAATGTTTTTATCATCAAAAAATTTGCTTGTTATTCATCTGAGAATAGTACTGTTAGTATTTGTTAAGATTGCTTAAATGCCACAAAAAAAGAAAATTAAAAAAAGCAAACATAAATAAAAAAATTAAATAAAATATACTATTATGAATATTTATAAACTAATGAGTAAATTTCAAAGATTTTTATTTCAAATTTTACCTGTACTAAATCCTCCAAAGCCACCAGTCGATGTTTGATTTCCAAATCCTCCAAACGCTGGTGCTGTAGAAGTAGTTGATGTTGCGCCAAACCCACCAAAACCAGTTGCATTACTTGCTACTGTCGTGCCAAAACTGCCAAAACTAGGAGCCGCTGATGTTGCCTGGGGATTACTAAATCCTCCGAAACCCGTTGTAGTTCCCGTTGACGTACCAAACAAACTAGGTGCCTGGGATGTTTGCGCAGCTCCAAACGCTCCAAAACCTCCCAAAGTAGGTGCTGTTGTAGTACTAGTACTTGTCCCGCCAAAACCTCCAAAACCACCCAATGTGGGAGCTGTTGTCGCTGCCGTTGTTGATGTGCCAAAACCAGCAGTACCAAATCCCGGTGCCGAACCAAAGCCAGATGTTTGAACTGTTGACGTAGATGTGGCTCCAAATGCTGGTGTTGCGCCGGCTGCTCCTGTACCAAATGATGAAAATAATCCAGTTGCTAAAATATGTTGATGAATACTGATCTTTTAGGGAATTTATTATGCGAATAAAGACTACAGTTTCGTATAAAAAACCACTCACGCTTTGCGGGTGTGCTAGTTGCACCTAAAGAATTATTAGCTCCAAAAAAAGACATTTAAAATTTTTATTTATTTATCAATTACTTATTTAATTATTAAACACTAATAAAAGTACATTACAACTTTTCCAAAAAGTATTTTTTTTTTAATTTTAATAATTTGTTTTTAAATTTCGCAAAAAAACATAAATAATTTGGCGTAAATGAAGATCAATTAAAATCACAAACATAATCTATGATTAAAATGCACTCAAATAATGCTACCAGATTGTTACTGTCGTAAATTTGACGATATTTAAAGAAAAACATCGTCAATTCATAATTGCGTTATGCATGAAACATGTAAAACTCCATTATACTTTTTCTGATTAAAATACCCATTTCACCTCGTGCTAATACTATGTTTAAGATATTCAGTATCGTCCTTGCTCTATATTCACAATGAAGGTTAGAAGAATAAAGGAGAATATTGTTTTGCTCCAAACCTCACTGTGTGAAAGATGAGGCAATAACTATACAAAAAGACATTAAAATCAAGGTTATTACTTTTTGGCATAGATTACTGTGTTTTGTCACATTGTAACTAATCGATTCCTAATGTTTTAGTATATTGCTTTTTAATGTTTCTTTCTGTATATTATAAAATGCATTAAAAATTAAGCGTAGTAACACTGCTGACTTCATGTATGGTTTTAATAAATTAATAAATAAAAATTTAATGATTGTGTTCATTAAAACAAAGAGTTCATGGTTTAATGCGTCCATTAATATTGAACTATTGGTGTTATCCATAATTGTACTTCAATAGACATAAATTTTACTAAAGATAAAAAATGAGGAAGAATTAAATATTATATGTTGTCTTGTATGCATAAGATTTCGTAGAAAAAACTCGGTAGTTTGTAAAATGTACAGTGGGTTGTTTCGTTTGCTTTAACTGATAATTATTTTCTTTTAAATCATCTTCGTAATAACAAAAAATGTTGTACACTTAATAAGAATAAAACAAATCTACATAATACACATACGGTACGTATTATCGAAAAACTTACAGACATTAAGATAACCGAGAAAACACAGGACTTATTTCCTTTGACATCAAGGATTTACATACCTCAATATCAACACAAGAAACCTTAGTTATCCTACATAACAAACTAGACAATTTATATGGCAAGCAATACGTTACCGAAATTATAGATATTGCAAAGACGATAATAAAACAAAACTTTTTATGATTTAATAACCACTTCTACAAACTATCTGACGGACTCGGCATGGAAAATCCAACTTTGAAGTAAGGTCCAAACTACACACCAGACTGTCACTTTTAATGGATGCAAAGGTAATTTATTTATTAAGCATAAACAATATATAATTTTAGAAAAACTAATATTTAGTAAATACAGACTTGAATGACAATGAGCACCTTGAAATAAATAAACAAATGTATTATTTAAATGTTGAAGAGTAATATTTTATGCAATATTTTTGTAATTTTTGCTTACTCTTGTAAAAAAATAATTTAAAAATTATGTGATTTGAAAAATTCATTTACATGTGAATAATTACTGGTCTACTTAAATTATTAGTTAATTTTTCGTTTATCGCCAGTTTTCCTCAAAAACAAGCGAGTTTAAAACATGTTTTGGCGATTTGTACTTTACCACATTGTTTTTCTATATATGCCTGGCAGCACTAGTCAAAACACACTTTTATGCATTAGGTTAACTAGGGTTCATTCATAAAGTTAACAGCTGTTATGTTTATCATAAGTTATAACCACAAATAAACCATGATTGATAACGTAAACGGAACGTTTTTAACCAACATCAAAAAAGGAGTAGAAAAACAAGTCGACGGGCTTGAATCGACTTAGAGTCGCCATTGACTAGAGCGTCTTACTGCCTACAACTTTATTTTTAAAGGCAGCTGAACTTAATTTAAAATTGTTTAAAACTTTTTTGTATTTGTATTGTTCATGCAGAACATCATCATTTCGGGGCCCATTTAAATGTTTGTTTTATTTGAAGACTATCATCATTAATTTAAAATTTTAACGTATTTATTGAATAGAAGGAGCGGGAGTTTTATATTTTATTTAAATTATGATTTATAAAAACTAAAATTATTTTGAATAAACCCACGTTTTTAACCACGTATAACTGTAATCGAGCATTAAATAGTTGTAGAATCGCTTATATTTTATAATCACATAAACTATATCACTTATAATAGACATATGTATTATTTTGAAAAGTCTTTACAAGTTAACATCTTTCACACCGCAGCATGTCTAAAGCCGTTTTCCATGACCAACTTCATGAGCACAATCGCACTTCGGAGCTCATACCAGTTTTTCTAAATGTAATATAAAGGACTTTAAAACATAATTTTCAAGCGGAGTTCTAATCTGGACATTAAAAGGGCTCGCCTTTCATACCGAACAAACAGCCGTAAAAGACTGAAATGATTAACAACAGCCTTTCATAAAAAAATCCAAACAACTTAATACCAGTCTTTAACTGTGTTTGCTTCTCCAAAGTTTTTAAATATGGTCAACTTTCGCCGCTTTTCAATCAATTTTATTTTACAAATTCCACACGTAATGTGCAATCTATTGCACTCGTGGATGCGATACTATTTTTTCTCTTTCTTTATAAAAGATTCACCATTCTTGATGTAAACTTTCTAATTCTCTCAAACTTTTTTACAATTCTTAAACCCTCAGGAAGAAAAAGTAAATATAATTCAAGTGATTTTAAAATAGCTTATATATGTAAGTGAGTATATATAAAAGCCCTTACTGATTAAAATAAATTCGTTCCCTTTTTTAATATGTCAGAGCGTTATGTAAATTTGGTTTGTTTTTCAGATATGTTTTAATATCCTATCAGCAAAATGCTTGTAATTTCTAAAAATAATAATTTATGGTCGATATTGTTACGCGTATTTCTTTAACAAAAGTTTATTTTACTGCGTTTTTTTATTGCAAATTAAATTTTTAGAGTTATAAATTAAATTACACGATTTATTTAGGTGAGCTAAATCCTTTTACGTACACAAAAATACACGATGGCAATTTTATCACTTTAACGCCTAAAAGCTGCTGTATTAACGTTCGAATTAAACTGCACTATTGCTCAAGACAGGGAGCAACTGTTTTATGTGGTTCTAGCATTTACTCGAAAAAAAAATTCAGTTATCAAATTAAGATGACGTTGTTATCGTTACTCAGTTTAAGTGTGTTTGGTTGTATATCTTCTTGTTTTGTGTTAGTTGTTTTTATTTTCTGATTGTTAATTTTATTTCATGGAATTTTATTGTAGCATGTTGTTTTTTGTGTTCATAAGATTTCCTAGAAACTACCTAATTTGTAAACCGACACAATAGGTCATTTCACTTTACTTTTTCTCTAGTGATAAGCTTCTTTTTATATCTTAAACTAAGCGTCTTCATAACAACATGTATAATAATTTTTTCTTAGAGCAAAGCTTCTGTCACATGTTTAATGGCGAAATATAAAAAAATATGAAGACTTATAAACATGTTGGCAGAGACTTCTTGACAAAAAAATTAATGTCGCATTAGACTTGCAAACGTTTTCTTACAAAAATGTCCCAATATAGATACTTCGTAGGGCTGAGCATATGCTGCAAATGATATCGAATTTTGAACTCATTAGTATTTTCTTGAACACATGCTTATGTTTTCCAATTCGTAAATAACTTACCTCTTTGGGTAAGCTTAGTTACAGCCACATACATAAATGTATTTAAGTTTACTTGTTACTTTTATTAATTTTTTGTTTTGTAATTTCTTTTAACTTTTTTCTAAATGACACATATTAAACTAAGGCGATTACAACACACATGACAAAATGAAAGACATTAATTACCTAATTCACTTATAGCAAAGTCGAAGTTGTAACCTATTGAAAACAATATTCATACTTGTCCAACATTTACTCAAGAAATATTTTTCCAATCAAAAATTTCTAGGAAAAGCAAAATAAGGGATAAGGAAAAATGTAATTTCGAAGTCAACTGTTTTAATTTGAATTTTTGTTGTTTACAAACATTTGTGCCAGAATTTTATTATTTATTTTTCGAATTCTTACGAAAAATGTTGATATCAACGGAACAAACATAATTTTCTATTCCAGTGCTCGTTAAGCTTACTTATTGCTCGCTTTCTTTTTAAAAGGATAATATCAAACCAGTATTGGCAAGGACTTCATCACGCATTTAACTCAGTCTTTTTTCAGCGTGCCACTGAATGATGTAGTAAATATTTGTGAAGCCCATCTTTGTCCGAATTGGATAAATGTGCTGAAAACAGAACAAAAACAAAAAATTGCTTTGCACAGGATTTCTGAAGTTATCGGTATAGTTATCCATGTACAGAGCACATATCAAAAGATTTTTCGTTTTGGAGCACAATAAAATATGTTAGCTTTTCCTATCAACACAACATATTACAGGCTCTTTTCACAAATTTAATTTGTTTGATTTATATGGCCGGCGTTGTGTGGCGTAAACACAATTAAGAATTTTTGCATAAAAACACTAAGAAAACAGCGAAGCATGCAGGGTTATCAGAAATGGTGTGGGCCGTGTGGCAGCTTGGTGTCGAAAACCTTCACTTTATAGAAGGTTTCACGGAAAAGAGCAAGTAAGGTATTGTTGAAAATTTCAAGTTTTGTCAAGAATTGGTTGCTTTACAACTGCCCTAAGGTCATCAAAACACCACGAAGCTGATATAAACGTAATCAACCACATATGGAACGAACTTGGGCGTCGTAAGCAAAACAGATTGTGCAGTAATAAAAACCAGCTTAAGGCCGAATTATAAGAGGAATATAGCCAAATAACACCTGATGCGTGCAAAAAATTAGTGGAACCTATTACGAGATTAAAAGCTGTGGAAAATCAAAACGGAAATACCACCTAGCAATAATAACTGCATAAACAATCGAATTTTTTTTTTATTATTTCTATTGTTATAAGGCTGAATGGAACAGCTAGTTTTTCTCTGTTGCACTTACTAATGTGCACAATAGGTATTTTAATGAAATGTTTTAGAACAAAGTTTTATTCATTTTAAAACTGCTGCGCTTCTCTGTGATTAAAAATAAAAAGTTACTAGCATTTTACTGCGTGCAATATTTTTTGTACTTTATTTACCAAATTTTTTGCTATGCGCTCCAGCCATATTTTTATTTAATTTAGGATACCATGGCTGTATTGCCGGACCTCGGAAGGTCTGAATTTATTGTTTCTTGGGTGGAATACCCATTCACCCAAAAAGTGGTATCTGTTATTAAAGAACTTACGAGGAGACCTGTTTATTGTGAAGTGAATTATATTAAAACAAAAGTAAACATTGTGCCGCACAAAGTATCAAAAAGTAAAACAAGTGAATAATACAAAACTGTGGTTTAATTCAATTCAATGCATAAAAGCCTTTAACCAATTGACTTTTAAACTAAACTAACATATTTGCGTCAGTTTGCCTTAAAATGGTTGGCGGAAAAACTCCAAAATGGTATTTTTCCAGTAGCTTAAATTCAGAACAGTTATTTTGTCTGCAATTGTAACATGCAGAATGAAAAGAAAACAAAGGGCTGTGTTATAATATAGTAACTCAAATTTTTAGCTTGCTAATAAGGTGCTGTTTTATTTGATTTTTTCTTTTTAAACTTTAAGCTGCTGGTGTCTGACTTTTGCCAATTTTGTTGAGCCCATAGGGTTACTATACCAGCTTCTCCAGCTGTTATTAAAACGTTTGAACTTAAATCAAAAGCACTTTCGCGCACTATTTGTTTGTTGCCCTTACAATCGAAACCAGGTAGTAACTTTTTATTTTGCACTAGCAAAGATCGTATTATTTCTCTGAAAAAAAAAAAATAATTTCCAATAAAATATTTAAAAAAGTATGAAGAAAAGATGCAAACGAACCCTTTGTTTAGATTTGAACCAGTCAATAATAAAATTCCTCCATCTGCTATATTGTGAGTGTCGATTAAATTACAATTTGCTGGTGTTTTCCTTTTAATGCTTTCGGTTATTTTAGCTCTTGGGAATTCTGCAATCAAATCACACTCCTCACAATCGAATAATTCAAAATCATTTGTATGAGTAATGCAGGATACGATGTCTTTGTTGTAAACATTTTCATGCCTATAATATATACATTATTGCGACTTGATAATAAATATTATACAAATAATACATATTTTAAAATATTATTTGAATATTTTCATACTCCGTCCAGCGTGTAGTAAATTTTTCAAAAATACAAGTATAATTACTTCTAAGCTGCATTCGGGACGCCTAAAAATACTTTCTGAACGAGAAGAACGCAAAATACTTAATATGACAAAGGTTAATCCTTGTATAACATCCACAAATATTGTTGAAAATATTCGCCAATCCTTTGACAAGAAAGTCTGTGCAGAAACCGCTAGAAAAATTTTAAGACGAGCAGGATATCATGGTAGAGTGGCCCGTAGAAAACTATTACTATTACATTCAGAGTCGACAGACAAAAGCACGTTGAGTTTGATAATGTCTACATAAATAAGCCTCCGGGGTTTTGGAGACAAGTAATATTTTCAGATGAAAGCAAATTTTGCATTTTTGGAATAAAAGGACGTTAAATAATATGGCGCAAGCCCTTGCTCTTGAGAAGCAAAATCTAGTCGGTACAGTTAAGCGTGGTAGTGGTGGGATTATGGTATGGGGTTGTATGACTGCTGGAGGTGTGGGTCAGATGGAGTTTATTGAATCTACGATGTATAATTGGGCATATCTTGACATATTAAAAAGAAATTTGAAGCAGGGTGCAGAAAAACTCGATTTTTCATCCACATATTGTTTTCAGCAAGACAACGATCCAAAGCACACAACGGAAGTCAGGCTTTGGCAGTGTACAATGCTCCAAGACAGCTTAAAACGCCTCCACAATCTCCCGACCTCAATCCCATTGAGCACTTCTGCAAAGGTACGAAGCGTTCTGCAGGCAGCATGGGAGAGTATCACATCTGAGGAAACAGAAAATTTAGTCAAATCCATGCCAAACAGACTGAGTGAAGTCTTAAAGTAGCGTGGGTATTCAACAAAATATTAAATAAATATTAAATAAACGTTTTTTTTTTAATAACTTGAAGTTTTACGAGAAGTAGTGATACTGAACGCACACTTTTTGGTTGCAATTTGTTTGTATTTATGTTTTTAATTTAGTTTTTTTTTTTAAATTTGAGAAAGAAACGTAGTTTTTGTTTTGTGATATTGAACATATAGAGTTGAATAAAGATATATGAGATAATAAATTTAATTTCAATTAAACGTTTGCATGCTTTTTTTATATCACTGAAAATTGTATTAAGATGAACGCAGACTTTATGGGCTAAGAGTACATATTTAATTAATGAAAAATGTTAAATATATTCAAAGTATTTTCATTACATTGAATATAAATTCACTAATTGAAAGGCTTACGTAAATATAAACAAGTTTTTTTTAAACTAGATGCCATTGGGAAAAACAGATTTAGGGGCTGGTATAACGCAACGCTTACAAACCGTTGTTCAAGAAGTACTTAATGGACCGATAATGGGACATCCAAAATAATTTTAGAAATGGCTTTTTTGTATTAATCAAACAATACTGTTAAAACAGCGATGTTCATGCCCTGTTCCAATCAAGCTTTACATACATAAATAAAACTTACCAATTCACTTTATGAACACTGCTTACAGTATTAAACGTCGACAAAAGCGCTTCATCCTCCGTTGTTTTTTGCATATCAAAGATATTTATTAAGCCGTCAGTAGAACCTGAACACAAAATGTCCGGATTTTTTGGATGAAAACGTAATGCGGTTACATCGTCTTGATGGCTGTCAAAATAACCACCCAGTAACTTACGTTCTCTCAAATCGTAAAACAACAAACACACATTATTATGATGCTGTTCAGTGCCCACACATAATATACGACTATTCAAATTTCGATCAAAACATACAATGTTCTTGGGCATAGATGCAGAATCTGCCTCATTTTCATTATTTTTATCAAAGCGCGCAACCTCAGCTTGAGTGCGTAAGTCGAAAAGACGTACCAAATGATTTGTTGTCCCCACTAATAACAAATTCGGTGTTTCATCTAAAAAGCGCACGCCACAAGTACTTAAACGAGTTGTTGAATCAACTAAACATGGTGGTTCAATGCAATATGAAGAATAACTTAGCCCACGTTTAGAACTGATATCAAATAGATGTACTGAGCCATCAGATAAACCGGTAGCTAGACGGGTAAACGAGCTTAAAATAAAAAATATTTTTTCAATATTTGGTTAAAAAGATTTAAATATATGTATGTATATGCATATCGAGCTTTCGCTGCAGGGATCTTATTCCAAAAATAGTTGAATTGAGTAGGTACAAATATATGTACATGGATTTAATTATTAAATTTGGAGGTAGTAAATATTTTTATATGTAGAATTTACACAAAAAAGTTTAATATGAAACGTACTCATCCTTTGCTAAAGCAAGAATATAATTTTTCTTGAGATTAACAGCGGCTTCATCGTGCACAGCGAGCTTTTGTTGGAAATATTGTTCTAATTCAAACTGACTACAATTATCATCATCTTCAATATTATCTTCCTTATTTGATTCCTCGTCACTGCTAGATGGAAGATTGTCTTCTTCTATTCAAATATTAAATAACATATGTACGTACATACATAAATAAATCTATTGTATGAATTACACCAGAAACAAAAAAACTTAGGCATTATTAATACCTGTTAAAATGTTTGCTGTTTTTGTCATATTACAAATTTAACTCCCTGCGGTTTACAACACAAAGTATATTTTAAAATATGTAACATGCGTACATAGCGAAGTCGATTTTTAATTTACAGAGAAATAGGAATTTTTCGAAAACAATAATGACATTTGTGAAACATGTGCAGTGTTGATGATAATACCCAGTTTACATTGTGCAACTTTTGTCGCAGAGAAGAGAGTAACCCTTCCACTATTCTCTTTACACACATTATTTACAACAACAAACTACTAGTTGCAGCGACAAAAGTTGCACAATGTAAATTCGATCTAACAGACCTCAATAGTTTCCGAACGATCTAGTTCGAAAGAACGATTCCCTAAAAATAATATATATAATAGGGCCAGTTCACATTGGATTAATATTTGTTTTGAACAACTTTAGTTCTTTCCAAAACACACTATACTAATTATTTTAGCACAAAATTCTATACGTATACACATCTTTGTGTGTATTAGTGTTTTTTATTCATTTCATGTTTGTTTTTCGTTCGGTATACACCACAGTATACGCATTACAAAATAAATATGGCTGTAAGTGATGATGAAATGTTTGTTTCTAATTTTATTTTATGTAAAATTATTTTTATTCTTAATCGACCTTTTTTATTTTAATTAAATCAAAAAAAAATTTTCAATTTGTTAATAATTTTTGTTATTAAAAATTAATTTTTCTTGACGAATCTTTCCATAGGAAAGGGAAATATTGAAAAAAATATGTATATCGTTAAAATTTAATTAAAAAGACGTTTAAAAGATTAACACATTTTCTGTAAAATATAAAAATATTATAACAAAAACTTGAATTCAATAATAAAAAAGATAAAATAGTAAAAAAGATAAAAATAAATAGCATAAAATCTATTTATCTACTTTTGAATTCATATTAATAGTTACACTACAATAGCCAACTGAAGACTAAAAATCGCTCTGCAAAAAAAACACACAAGACCTGTGTTTTCATAAATGCATGTGTATTAGTTTTGTTTTCGTTGTGCGGCGTTGAAGCTGATAGAAAAATTGTTTCAACCAAAAACTACCCCCCTCACCGAAAATGCCAACAAACTACCAGCACAACTAATCCAATGTGAACTGGCTCATATATTTCATTTATCGTTCCATTGAAATTGTTATCAACAAGAAACAAAACTAATACAGTTTATAACCAACGACTTTCCCCGACGATGGCAGACAAAAGTGTAGGGAAAAAGACGAAAACACAATTTTTTAATAAAAAAACAGATTGAGTTTTTTAATTTCAAATAAAATATACTTCACAAAAAAACAAATTAACCGATTCATTTTTTGTAACCGCGACATAACAATAATGCGCAATCATTATTATCCAAATTCGTTACTTAAAATTCATTATTTTTCGTTAGAACATTGTTTTTTGTAAGCAACAAAAATGTTTTAAACACTCCCTATGTTAAGTTTAATGTCTAAAATATTTCGCTATTTTATTGGGTAGCATCATCATGAACAAGAAATTAAGTAGATACATAACTAATTTTAATTGTTTTTCTTTATTAAAATAGACCATAATTAAAATAAATACGCAAGAAAATTTATAGTTATAAATTATTTATAACATGCAGGAGGCACCGACTACAGTTAGTCGGGCAATAGCCAGCCGACATCGCAATTCATGTAGTGTACGGAGTTCAAATTTTGTACTTTAAAAGGAAGTTGTGGACAAAGTAATAAAAGTTACTACATTTGAAGTCCATTTAGAAATTTTTAGAAAAATGATTTGACCCATGAAAAAGCTTTTAAAAATTGTCGAACATACATAAATACTGTTTCTTGAAAGGATTTTTGCAAGTGGTGAACAAACTAAGAAGTATAACGGGATAGGACATATCGACTTCCAAATCTCAAAAATAACGGATTAGTTATCCACTGAGACATTTTTTCAAAAACACTTCTGTCTGCCAACATATGTTTGAAAATGGTTGATTATAAATACCGTTTCTGGAAGGGAAGCTTGTGGGTTTTGGACAAGTTATTAAAGATTAGGAGATGGGACGTAGCAGTCGGGGATTTAAAATCCATTGTCATTTTTTTTAAATTCTTGAAAATCTTTAACGGGAGGGATTTATGCGAGTTGAGGATAAACTGGAAAAGATTAAGGGATGGGACATACCAAATTCCGAGCATAATAATTTAGGGATTTGTAATACACACTTCATCTTATATCTATCATATATTATAAATATGTTATATATAATTCCTTGTTCAATTAACGGAATAACCCAAAAAAAAAAAAATAATAAACAAGTGCGGTTTAGTGGTCGGTGACGACAAGGGGCCGCTTTTGGTGATTTCCTTTGGAATTAAAATTTTAATTTTATTTTACTGCTGCCACTGTTTAACTGATGTTGGACTATCTGTGACGAAGGCCTGGTACTGGTCGCTGAGTAGTCCAAGCGAAAGTTATTACATTTGTCGCAGTATAGTAGAACGGACAGTTGAATTTTAATTTTGCTTATTATGACAGGGCGATTCAGAGTAGACTTCTGCAACGTACGCGGGTTGAGGGCGAATTTTTTCTCTGTTTATGCTCACATTTGTCCCCAGCCGGCTATTTTAAGATTTTCACTTATCTGGGTATCACCTTCTATCACTTTTTAATGTCCAGCGGGGCCTTGGAATATATATACGCAATGAAGTTGTGTACTAGTGCCAGCAATCACTAGGCACATATGATCCTGAGTTTAGCTGTCTCTGGGTTAAATTCAGAATCAAGTCACACTTCTTGCATTTCGTGTTTCTCTATAGAAGTCCAAACGCGAGAAGGGATACAACCTTAGCTGGCTTCGGTTTTCTTTCCGACTCCATATTGGAGATTCTTGAAAGTTGCCCGAACAGTAAAATTGTTTTTTCTGGTGATTTCAACGTTCTCAACTGTTCTTTGCTTCGTCATTCGAGCTATACAACTACAGAGGGCCAGTATGTTGTGTTGTCACGCATAATCACCTCGCGCAATTAGTGAATGATTTAACACACATTCCTTCCTTCACTTCCCCAAAAGTATGAAGTTAGTGTTTGTGCTAAGCAATTCCGATCACCGTACCATCCCCCCCTCGTTGGACTGAGCTTAACGAATTTTTTAGGAAAATTAATTGGAAACTATGTTTCTTGCACAATAATGTCGATGACATGGCGGAAATGGTCGTAAACATCATTTTTTTGGAATGAAAACTATAATTTCATTTAAAAAAATGCAGATTAAAACTAGATTGAAATCTTGGTTTAATCAGCCGTGCAAAAATGCAGTCGGATCAAGAGAGGAAGCATTCAGTATCTGGCGTTGGCACAAAAACGCAGAGACTGATTCGCTACGCAACATCAAGGGCGAGATTTTCGTGTGCCAATGTACTACCGCGCGAAGAAATCTATGCGAGGAGCGCCTTCGTGCTAAGGTTATTGCTACTCGTTTGTTTAAAGAGTAAAGGATAATGCTAGTTCTTCTATTCCGACTCGATTAAAAAAATGATCAAATATTCACTAAAACAGTTGATAAGGCTAATCTTTTGGCTGGTATATTTGCAACTAATTCTTATTTGTCTTTCGAGCTCGAGCGGTTAAAAATGTTTTAGCAGATCTCAAATTAGTTGCTTCTGGTGTCAGTAATAATTTCTACAGGGAGTCAACTGGAAGCTCCACTTTATTTCCACGGGGATCAGTGAGCCGCAGAGTTCATTATTTGTCTTTTTAGAAATTTAATAGTTCTCTGGCTGATCGTTGAGATCGCGGCCCCATAACAGTATAATGGTTATTATGGTGGCCAGGATCATCTTACTGATAATGACACGCAAAGTGAATGATCCAGTCCAGTGAGCATGCTAGACATGTGTTCTGGACAGGAGTTGAAAAGTCTCCAACTCTTTAGCAAGGTGTGATGGTTTGCAGCCCTTAAGTTGCAACTAGGTGGTTCTGTTGCTTAGAATTATGCCTTCGACTTCCTAGGACGCATGTATGACGTTCCAAATTATACAATTGTAGTTTGTCCACCATCTGATTAAGGCTACATAGCCAGGTGCGGATGTAAAACGAATCACACTATACGAGTTGTTATAGATGGGATTTCACTCGACGAGTTCAAGATTAATTCAGGGGTACCGCAAGACTCCGTTCTTTCTCCTACTCTATTTTTTTTTCTCTCTAAAGGACCTTCTTTGTCAAACTTTCAACTCTATTTACCCTTTCGCAGATGGCAGCACCATCGTATTCTTTTGGCATTAGACCGAACCAGTTGGAGGTGAGTTTTAAGAGGCGGAACACGAATGATACACTCAATCACGATTTCCGAATGAGGTTGCGCGAATAGAGTCGTCTTGTGTTCAAAAATTGTGCTGCACCTGTTACGGTATATGGGTATTACGGAACCGGAAGGTCTTGATGTTCTTGGCATGAATATTAGTGTAGTGTACGATGGGCTAAACACATTTTTCGGGTTTCTAAAGAAGTTTTCAAGCGCCCCTCGTTTTTCTAAAACGGTGTAAGAGGTACTTCACTCCATCCGATCTTCGTACTATTTATACCACCTATATCCGTCGAAAGATGGAATACAACTCTCACATGTAGGCCCCAAAAATGCTCTTCAGAGATCTGTCAGTGTAGGTAGCGATGACATTTGGTTATTGCTTCTTAGGTTTATATTCTTTCGTTCTCTTTCATATCTAATCTAGAAGAAGAAGACGATGCAATCATCTACAGTCACCATTCACTAGATCAGAGGGGGTAGCTAATCGACTTTATAAAACCGCAAATGGAAGTTAAACTTCTTGCCAATTAATTTCAAGAGGCAATGAACATCAAGGATGGCTAGTGGTCATATTAAACCACTGCACCACAGTAATCCAATGCAGTCACTGATATTGGAGATATAACAAAACGGTGCGTTTAATGTAATCAAAGATATAATTAATGATCGCCAAAGGGAGGCAATGTGCATGCGCAGGGAGAATAAGAACCAATAGACCCTAAGAAGACAATGTAACCCACGCAAGACCTACATATGTTGAATAATTGATTTTCAGTTTGATTTTTTTGCTTAAATATGCATGAACGATCACATGGGGCAGTGATGTTTAGTGGGCGTATATCTGACTATTAGATAATGGGTTTGATTTGCGGCTAAAAGAATTAAAAAGCATAACATTACATACGAAATACTTCCACATGATTCATCAATTTATTGTTTTAATAAGGTGTAACTTTATTTGATTTTTTATTTTTTATTTTTAAAACAACATTGGAAGAAGAACTGTCCGCACTTAATCCTTTTTGCTCCCACGCCAGTGGCGTCCATATTGTTACAAGACCGCGTTCGCCTGCTGTAATTAAGATATTAGTTTTGGCGTCGAAAATGCTTTCACGCACAATTTGATTGTTGCCTTGAAAATTAGCGTATGGTAGGAGATTTTCATTTTTTACTGTACAGAAGCGTAAAACTGACCTAAATGAAATAAGAAAGTAAATTTATTACATTAATAAAAGGAATAAAATGTTTCTGTTTTTATTTATGCAATTCAAAACCAAATCTCAATTTATGTTTGCCTAGACTTTGAATCTTAAAATATAAGTTATATTAAGCCAATTGTTATTGCTTTTAATAAAAATTTTGTTATATTGAGTTCTTTTATGCAAAATAAAAAACATAATTCTTTAGAGTTTTAAATTAAATTAAACGATGTATTTACTTTCTCTTCACTCACAAATGACTTAACTTGAATTAATTCATTTGTCCCGCAAGTGGTGCTTATACATATAGCTGTTTTAAGCGGATCTCGCATATACAAGAATATTCTTCTTTAGCATCACCCCATATTTTTGTTGTTATCTTTCGCCTGCTTGGTTGTGTGTTTCGTTGTTTTTGTTTTGTTGTTGTTTCTTTATTTCGCAATTTTTTTTATAAGCCTGTTGTTGTTATCTTGTGTGTATAAGATTTCTTAGAAAACTAGGCAATTTGCAAAATGCAAGGTGGGTCGTTTCGTTTACTTTTTTAGTTATAATTATTTTCTTTTAAAAATTTGCAAATTATCTTTGTAGCAGTATTATGATACTATTGTGAATGGTCTATCACATTGTCAAAACATAAATACTGGTAAACCTTAAAAGAATGTGAGAAATATTTTATTTATTCCAACGCTCGACTTAAGCCGTGTTGTGTTTTATTTTATTAAAATAAATTTGCGAACACTTCGAAATGAATACTATTCAAGAATCAGAAAAGTAGTGCCTACTTAAGTCTGCTGAAATTACTTAGATGTCATGAAAAGATTAATATATTAATATGAATTAATAAAGTGAAACTATTTATGCATTGTTTCGTTTCTTAGTCAAACGTAGGTAATCTTTTTATTGCAAACACCAGCACGTTGTTTTTTTATTTTACTCTACTTTGCAACACTCTAAATTCTCTACTTCTTGAAATGTGACTCCAGCTACATTTTATCTTATGGTCTCTTGCTTAACAAATGCACTACTCTAAGGCGATTGTGTGTGCTTTTTGTAGTAAACAAACGCAACCATCTAAACCACCTACTGTGTGGCTCCGACAGAGGTATTAACTTTAAACCATCGTCTGGAAGCAGACCCTTTTTTCCAATTTAGTGACGAGTGTTAAGTTGTTACTACCTAGAGCTCATTATCATTTGTTGATCTAATATTAACTAGCCTCTTCCGTTCCCAGTTTCTCTCTTAAATCTCTTACTTGCTGTTAATCTATTTCTGCTTAAGTTCCAATTAGTTTTCTTAAATGCATATTTCAGAACTGTATGAAAAGCCATACGATGGGCCATATACGGGGCATCTTATTTAAATCACGTGTAGTTATGCCAATTCTTATTTCAATAAAAAATATTATAGAGCAAACATGTATTTCGTAGCACGTTCACTACACAGTCGGGTGATACTGGATCTAAGCGTGGAAGTTTAGTGACTTCAACGGGAATGTTCAAAAAACATCAAACGGATATGAATGTGTAAGAGACAATTTTGGTAGCAAACGTTTTGTTTTATGTTTGTTTCTTTTCTATCCCTATATATAATAGTCAAAGGAATCCAATCGAGTTTAGTGCAGCAAAAAGTGAACCATTTCTTTTTTTGCATTGTTAATTAATTTATTTCTGATTCAGAAAGTGTGTTTCAAAATTTAATTTTAAGTTGTGAGCTTTTCGATATAACCGTGCGTACAATTTTTATTCTAAACTCTCCAAGGACCTCTTCAAACCTTAAAAAATTTGCACTCTTGAAATAAAGTAACCGTATAGGATGGTTTTCAATTCCATACAGAGAACGTTAAATTTATAATATATTGTCACGTTTATAAATTTAATAAACGTTTCGTTGTATTTAGTTCGTTCATTGCAATAACACATAACAATAACACAACACTTAATTGAACTAATTTTATTGCCCAGAAGATGGTGCCTATATATCTGTTTTAAGCGGTTCGCGCGTACGCGCCAGTTTGGCTGTCTTTTTTCGATTTGTGTTAGTTGTTTTTGTTGTCTGTTGTTTATGCTATTTTGCGGAATTTTTTATAAGCGTGTTGTTGCTGTCTTGTGTGCATACGAATTCCTAAAAACTACGCAATTTATAAAAGACACAATAGATCATTTACATTTTTACTGACAATGCGCCCTTCAAAGCATACCAATTTGCAACAGACAAGAACACTTTTGGATTCCTTTTTTAGCATATTGTGATGAAAAGGGTATTTAATACCTTTAGAAAAAGTTACGTTTTAAAACAACGTAAACATTTTATTAAAAATCTATGCAATATGATTCACTTGGTTGTTGTAGTCTTCTTTTCATTGGCACTGATCCGCTCGTGCGGAGAGAATATTAATCTTTATATGAAGATCTGTTATTTCTGATTAAAGAGAAAATAATTATCAGTAAAAAAGGGTAAATGAAATGACCTATTGTATCTTTTACAAACTGTGTAGTTTCTAAGAAATTTTATACACATACTTATAAGAAATTTTACGAAATAACTTGAATACCAGAAAACGAAAACAAGTAACACAGAACAAAAAAAAAACACGAACAGCGTCTACACTGAATGATAATAACAACAACAATATGGGATAATGTTAAAGTAGAATATTCGTGTATGTGTAAGAACCGCTTAAAACAGATATAAAACAATACATGCTAGGCAAATGAGTTGAATTAACATCTTTGAGTCATTGTTATGAGTTGTTGTCATTATAGTTTTAACATTATTTAAAAATAGTTTTATGTTAATCATTAATTTGATTATTACTTTTATTTTTAAGAAGAAGCTTTCCACAGGAAAGCGAAATATCGAGAAAAATAAAATCGTTAAATTATTTAAAAGACCGTTAAAAGATTAGTTCATACTTAAGTTAATCATTAATATTTCTGATTTTATTTTAACCTACTTTAATAACCTGGTTTCTCTTTTTGTTTAGCATTGACCTACTTAGCACTAATTTTGAACTTACTTTAGCAAACTGGCTAATATTTCTCTTTCTTATCATTTTTATTATTAAGCTTGCTTATTTATCATATATTTGTATTATAATTGAGAAATGAAAAGCCGAATTAAAATAAAGAAAGGGAGTTGGTAAAGGCTGTAAAGTGCATTAGTTGTAAGTGAGCTTTCTCTTCAATAATAAAAAGTCTGCAACATAAAATTGGCACCATTAAATAAAATTTTTCCTAAAATTTTAACATTAAATTAAGTTTTCTTTTAAATACACAACAACATCAAAATAATAAAGCATCTTTTAGGCGTTACAGTGGTAAAGTTGCCAACGTGTTTATTTTTGTGTGTATTAATTTACAAATAAATAAATAAATAAAATAAAGAATAAACGTTAAATATTAATTGAAAAAATGTAAATCAAATAGAATGTTTTTTCGCATAAAATTCTCATTATTCGTTTAGGAAAGTAATATCGCTAGTCGAAATATAACACGACAAAACAAGTTAAACAAAAGAAAACAGTAAGAAAAGTAACTTTTATTTATAATAACTCAATTGCTAAATTTTGTATATGCTGTTTTTTCATTGAGCGAAATTACATTCATTTTGTATAACATGGTTATCTTCAAATAAATAGGAAGAAAGTTGCTAATTTTTGACATTGTTAGTACCGTAGACAAGAATAGGCAAGACAAAACCAACAGAGGGTTAAAGATAACGTTTTTGGTACAAAACAATCTATAGTAAAATTCATTATAAATAAGTAATTCATTCTGGAGGCCGCACTACAAACAAGTGTTGTTAAATCATTAAACTTAGACATAAACAGTCATAGAATCCCGAAAGGAGCACCTTCACTGAATACGATATCAATGAAAATATTGGTTGAAACAGTTAAAGGTTACTGTCATGGAATGGCTGGCACCATTCCTTATCCCTAGCCAAATATAAAATGTGTAAAAAATCCTAAATTAGAAGATCAATTGAGAATATATCCGGGTAAACCTTAATAGACTCAGCGCACAACAAAGGATGCGCCATAAATATTAGTCTAAGAGTTTTGTTATGCGATTTTTTGTGTTACAGTATAATATCACAAATTAGAACTACTTTGTGTACCGAACAGTCCAATTTCTGGTCGCTTTTTTTAAAGAAAATTATAATAAAAAAAGGTATGTACTTATTTTAACACAAAACAGTTTTTATATTATTAAACATATTAAAATTCATAGAAAAACTTTTAAAAAGTTTTTAAATCAATAGGTATTTAATTGGTACAGCAATATCGTTACGGGCGTCTAAAAGGTTAGACATGTGCTTACTGGAAAATATTTTACTTGTTTTGCACCATTTGCACTTTATGATCGAATTGTACACACAGCGAATAGCTCGGTGATTTCTTGTTTTATTCCAGAAATTGTACCTACAAGACACCAGTAAAATTTATTTCGCATATAAAATATCTCTGTTACGAGCAGTATTAAACGAAACCTTACAGCTTCAACATTAAGAAACAATTCTAATTTTGTTAATTAAGCTTCTGTACATATAGATAAATGTTTTTTTTTTGCTTTTCTAAAAATTTAGATAAAGGTTTCCGATTAGGCCACGAGTGAAATTAACGTAAATACAAGCTTTTTCGAATTTGGGTAATTAGCAATTTTTATTTCAATACCTCACTGCATTATTTCTTATTTCCATTTTATGTCTTTATATTGTCTTTTTAAGATTTTCCTCTTTTTAAATGTTTTTAAAACCTTTAACTTTATTCACCCAAAATAATAAATAAGTCGGATAAAATTTGTATATGATAAGTACCAGCAACATTTTTACAGAAATCATATAATTTTGCAAAATATAACAAACATTACAAAAACATTGACTACAACATGTAAATCATTAGAAGAATAACTTGCAACTTGCTTTAAGAGGTTTAATTTAAATATTGGAGGAATTATTTTAAATTTAGTGAATTATAAACAATTTGGATGGAGGAGGAATTTGATTTGATACCTTTAGCACAGAAAAACCTCTAGAGCAAATTTTATTATATGGTTACAACGATGCTTCTATGAACATAATACAATGATAACGTGCTACATTTAAATTCCATGAACTACGATTAACAATCAGAAAATAAAAACAACTACACAGAACAATAAGACACATAACCAAACAAAGACCTACACTAAATAATAATAACAACGTCATCTGTATTAAATGCAATGAATTGCTAGAACCGCTTAAAACCCAATATAAGAAATCCCTCTCTTAGGCAATAGTCAGTTTAATTGTGAATGTGATGACACAAAAATTAATACAACAGCTTTTAGGCGTTAAAATCGTAAAGTTACCATTGTGTATTTTCGCGTATAAATGCAAATAAATATTGAATAAATTAATTTAAACTCTAAAAGTTTTATTATATATAAAATATATACAAAAAACATTATTATTATTTTTTTTTTATATAGAAACTGTATGTTGTTCTATTTTGGTTTTGAAAGTAAAAAGATTTTTTGTGCAAGTTAACTTATGACATAATGTTAGTCCAGTAGCTGAAAAAAAAGGTGAATTGATAGCAAGTGAGTGCATTAGCTCAAAAGAAATACGCTTTTGCAAATAAACAAATCAAACTTTTTAATGACATTGTATTTATTTATTTTTACTTGCTTTTTTGTAACTATCTGAACAAAAATCTTGAAACTTTCAATTTGTTTAAATAAGTAACAAGGATTTTCTTGATTGCTCTTAATTATACTATAACACCAGTAAATTTTTAGATTTTAAATACAATACTCATATAAACACAAAATTGTTAATTAAAATAAAAGTGATTATAATACAATTTCCATTAAAAGATGCAACTTTTTATTTAAATTGTACAAAATACTTTTAATAACACTTTGTTTTTTAAATTTAGGTATAATAAAAAAAAATTATGACTAAAATACAATTTATTAATTTAGCCGATTTGCTATTAGCAATATTTTATTAATTGCACATCAGGAAACCTTCATACAAATTTCAAGACGAGCAAAAAGTGTTTTAAACCCTAAAGACAGAATGAAAATTATTTTTGAAGGGACTTATTAGGCTTTAGCATAAATACTATCGATATAGTACGTTTTTCTTTTTCCTACACCCACTCATTACAGATGTATGCTATTGTTACGAAGATGATTTGTTTAAGTTTTAAAAGAAAGTAATTATCAATTAAAATGTAAACGAAATGACCTATTGCGTCTTTTACAAACTGCGTAGTTTCTAAGAAATCTTATGTATACACGACAACAACAACAGGCTTAAAAAAAAACATAAAATATTATTTCATCAAAAAAACACACATGAATGCTGATAGCAACAATAATACATGAAGATGGTAAAGTAGAATTTTCCTGTATATGCGAAGACTCTACAAAACAGATTTATAAGCACCATCAACTGGGCAATAAGTTAGTACAATTACAAACATCGTTGAGTAATGACATACAAATTATGTCTTCTTCTTTTAGGCATTAAAGTGGTATAGTTATCATCGTGTTTTTTTTTCTTTGTGTATTTAAAGTGAATAAATCTTGTAAAATAAATTAAAAGCTCTAAATAGGTTTTTTTTTGTTATTTTACTCAATACAACAAAACGTTTATTAAAGGAATAAACGTAACTATATTAGAAAAATAAAACTATTGCTTTTAAAACCTACAAATAGTTTTTACAGTTTGCAATTTTTTATTAAAGCTTTAGTAATTTGGTTGGGCTTTAAAAGTAATTCTCGTTCTGTTTTTAACCAAAAAAGATTATAATAACAATTTTGGTATTAAAAAGATGGCCTTTTATCGCAGAACTTTAAACCGTAAAAAACAACACCAAATTAAATTTAATTCTAAAAAAAAGATTCTTTTTCGCATGATCGTGTGGCCCCATGAGCTTGGCATTCATCACTTCATCACGAATTCACCATGCAAATATCATTCTCAAATATTGCAACGACTACCTGGTAAATATACGTTCTTTGTTTTCTACAAAATGCTATGTTTAAATTATAGTTATATATATATCACCACCTTAAAAACAACGAGTTGTTCGGCAGAGTTAATGAAAATTCTGTTTATTTACTAGATTTACATCAAAATCTAATTTGTGTTAAATTTTAATGACGCCTTATATAAGTTAGAAGTTTTTTATTTAATTCTTTGTCCAAATTCGTAATATTTTTCTTAAAAGTTTAAAAAATTAAGGCCAGGGAAGTAAAGCTTATTTTCAATGAGGATAAAAGTAAACTCTTCACCAAATGAGTTTCACTGATTTTATTTAAAATATATACTAGGTTAAAAGAACATTTAAAAATTAAATAATATAGAATAATTGCAATATTAGTTTGCAAAGTTTTTTAAAACAACGCTATTTACTAACAAAAAATTTAACAAATCTAAAAAAAATTGCTGGTAAATTAAGCGTAACTTAAATTCTATAAACAAAATGTGTCAGCATATAAAAGTCCACTGTTTGGCAAATGTATTAACAGGAATATAATAACTATATATATACGAACATAAATAATTCTTTCACTTTATAAGTAATTTTTTCACTCACCCATTGTTTGAGTTGCAACCTGCTAGCAGCAACATGTCATTGTTGGCCGTACTGTGACAACCAATTAAATTACAATTTGCTTCATTTCTACGTTTAATGGCTTCAGTTAATTTCAAACGTCCAAATTGCGCTATTTTATCGCCATTAAATTTATAAGCCTTAAAATTATTTACATCCGTAATGCAGGAAACAACATCTTCACCTATATTATTTTTATGCCTGGAAATACATTTCACTATTTTATAAGCCATTTTAATTAAAAGTAATGTTAGATATAAATTAATGTTTCCAAGTGAATTATAAAATATTATTTATTCAGGTTAAAGTTCGATATTATTTATTTATTTACACAAGAGTCTTGCTGGCATTACTTGGCCCTAAAATCGTGAATAAAGTTATATTTATAAAAAATACAAAATTTATTATTACAAAAGAAATGATTTCTATATTTTGCAGTATTTTTGAAGGAAATAAGCATATTTAACTTCATAATTTTTATTTATTTACATATTTTTTTTTGGTAACTTTGTAATACATATGTATTAATCTTAATAATGGTCTTTTTAAATAAATTTATCACGAATAGGTATGTTCTATATTTCGTTTTCTCTTGGAAAACATTTTTATAAAAATTAATTTCCTGAAGAAGCTTTCCAAGGGAAGGCGAAATATTAAAAATATGCGTGATAAATTTATTTAAAAAAACCATTATTAAGATTAATACTTATTTATTTAAGAAAAAAGTTCAAATAAAAATAATAATCAAATAACTTCGTAATAAAAAAAAGCACTTACAAATAATGTACGAAAAGATAAGTCTATTTCATCGAATATAAATATCTCTCTTAATTTTAATTATTAAACAGAATTCAAAGTTGCCAAAAACAAATTTAATATTTTATAAATTTCTCATTTTTTGTTTTTTCTTTTAGAAATAACACCAAAAATATCAAAAACACAACTTACCAATTAACCTTATGTACAGTGCTCTCAGTGTTAATTATTGTTAAAATCGAATCATGATCATTATTTATTTTGACATTAAAAATATTTATTAAACCATCTGTAGAACCCGAGCATAAAATATTCGGATTATGTGGGTGAAAACTTAGAGAGGTCACATCATCTTGATGGCTTTCCTGATAACTATATAATTTATGGGATGTTCGCAAATCGTAAAATAATAAATCCACATTACTGTCTTTTTCTACAGAACCCACAGCCAATAAACGACTATTTGAGTTACGATCAAATGATGCAATATTAGGGATATTGACAAAACGTAATGCTTCATTTCTTACACGCAAATCCAAAAGACGTACGAGACCATTGGTAGTTCCGACCAATAATAAATTTGGTGTTTCGTCAAAAAACCTTACCCCACACATATTCAGTCTCTTTCCTTTTACTGGAGGTTCAATATATAAGCCCTGTGCGGAATTTATTTCAAACAAACGCACGGATCCATCCGATAGTCCTGCTGCTATACATGTAAGTGATCTAACAAAACAAAATTGCTTTCTTTAAAAATCAAGCTGCCATTTACAAAGTGAATTGTTAAATTAATTTTTATACAAATAAAAGTTATGTCTTTCAACGATGACGGCTCAAGTATCAAACTAAACTCACTCATCTTTTGCCAAACTTAATACATAGCTGCTGTCATATGTAACGCCATATTCATCATGTATTTTATATTTACGTTTAAAAATTATATCTAATTCCTCGGCTGTACAAATATCGCTATCTTCAAGATCAAAAGCGTTTTCTTCCGATGCCGGATCACATGTACTATAATTGATTGGATAAGTGTGGTTACGCGGATTTTCATTTCCTATAAATGTAAATAAATTTAACTTTTGTTTTTACGTGTTTAATTTTTGATTACAAACTATTCATTTTTAAACTTAAATATAAAAATGTTAGCCAGCAATTATTACAGCAAAGCTTTTGTTGACAAAAACACAGCACTATTACAACAACAATACAACACGTGCAATTGATGATTAAAGGCAGTAGTTCACACCACAGAAAACAATTTACACTTTAAAAACATACAATATTAGCAGCTGTTTTGAACTATTTTTTTAGTGGTGAGTTTGTTGTTACAAGAGCTCTGTTGGAAAAACTTTTCTCATGGTAATTGTTGTTTTGGGGATTACTTTTTATGCATATGAAATTATTTTAAATTAAATTAATTTGGTGGTTTCACCGTTTGGTCTGTTAACATTGCTGAGCAATCTTCTTCCAACGTAGTATGCAATAATGATATCTTCACCAATTTTGAACTTTGAGTCAACGAGTCTTGACACAACCAAAGTCCCTGTTGTTAATATCATGTTCATGCGACAAAATGAACCACTTCTTTCGTTCTCTGAACCAGAATAGCAAACTATGGTGTTCATACGACTCGTTTCTTGTTTCGTTTTGACATTTAACTATTGTAAGTATTGCATGCACATACCTAAATATTTCGCGCGAATGTTAATTATTTAAAATGAATAAAAAAGCTAAGTTGATTATTTAAAAATATAGCTTCTATAGATATCCCTTAGGATGTTGTTTGTTGCATCAGTTAAATAAAATTGCGTATTCTTCATAATTTAGATTACGGCTATTATACTGTAGATTTCTGGACTAGGTATATATAAGTTATACTAAATAAATCCTAAAATTAAATTTTTTTGCAGAAACTTTTGCCACCTCAAAACTTAAAACGGCGCAAAAACCGAAAAGTTTATAAGTGTTTGAAGAACCTTCAAATTAAATACATCAATATTTGACATCCAGCAAGTCAAAACTTGAAATTTGTTTGTTTTTTCTTATATTTGGGAAAAATATTTAGTTTTGTTTCACTTATTTTAATAAATAAAATTGTTGAGATGTAAAATGAGTTAAGGAACAATTAAAAGCTGGCAATACTGAAAAAAAGTTTCCTGGGGTAAAACACACAATTTTAAGTAAAAAGTATAAAATGAAAACAATTGCGGCCCTTAATTTCGGGTTTTTTGTCTCATTTGCCATCACTAGCTAAAAGTTAATAATTTGTTTTGACAGCTTCATTTGCTCGTGCTAATATAAAAAACATAGATAAATTAAACATAATTAATTATCTATGATAAAAAACAACATGTTGCGAAGACAAGCTAGGTTAAGACGAGAGTATCTGTGCCAAAAGTCTAAAGAAAATCGTGAATATAAAAACAAAATAAATAAATCTAAGATTGAGCAATGTGTGCTTCAAAATACGTTTATTCATGGAGATATGCAACGAGATGCAATCCAAACACACGAAAAATTAAAATACGATACTATCGGTAATACTCGCTGCGGTAACCAATACAAAAAATACATACAGACATATTTAACTTGTAAATTTTAGGTGACAGCGCCAATGGAGTTGATGATGAATATCGCTATGCTGGCTCCAAAGATCCTAAGATAATGATAACAACTTCGCATGAACCGTCCGCTAGATTAAAAATGTTTGTTAAGGAGCTAAAATTACTGTTTCCTAATTCTCAACGCATGAATAGAGGAAAATACGAATTAAAACAAATCGTTCACGCATGCAAATCAAATGAAGTTACAGATTTAATAATTGTTCATGAACATCGCGGTGTGCCAGACAATCTTATTGTATGCCATCTGCCGTACGGGCCGACTGCTTTTTTCAACATATCTGACGTTGTAATGCGCCATGACATACCAAACATCGAACACATGAGTGAACAGAAGCCCCATTTAATATTTCATAATTTCAAAACTACTTTGGGACAACGTGTAATGACAATATTAAAACATCTTTTCCCTGTCCCCAAAGCGGAATCAAAGCGCGTTATAACATTTGGCAATCACGATGATTTCATTTCCTGTCGTCACCATACCTACCAATTTGTGAATAAGGAGCTTGAGCTGTACGAAGTAGGACCGCGTTTTCAACTGAAATTATATCAAATTAAACTAGGGACTCTCGATGAAATTCATGCCGCTAATATTGAGTGGGTGCTGAGGCCTTATATGAATACTTCTAAAAAGAGACGTTTTCTGTCTGACGACGATGGTTGGAACCAGGATGAAGTTAGCAATTGAAGTTTCAATTAAATATATTCTAACATTTTGTGTTATTTTTCATATGGTTATTCACGTCATTAAAATATAAAAATATATTTAAATTGAAAAGTGGGTTATACTCAAATGTTGTTTCCAAACTAGACAATTCTGACAAAATAGCGTTGATAATTTTTTTCTACTACATCAGTGCTTTCACTTAAATTTTTCCGGTCTCAGGCCTATTACTCTATTTTGTTTTATACTGCCATACAACTCTCATTCCAGCGTAAGTGCTAAATTTTGCAGATTTGAAAAAGATTTCCATAAACGTCTCTTAAAAACTAAAAATATCTTACAATAAAATTAAAAAAAAAAAACACTCAGCATTCTTTTAATCAAACGATTCTTAGTGTGTGTTTAGTAAATTAGAAAATTTGAATTATTTTTTAAATGACAGCCTCAGATCGTTTTGTAATTAAATCTATTGTGTAGTAAGTCGGTGGAGTACATAGAAAACACTATTATTTTATGTAATTTCAAGTTTTTTTTTTGTGAGACAGCTTTTTTTGGAACAAAAGTTTACATCTAAAAGTCATGATCAGACGAATACACATGTAATGCAGTAAAATCTTGTTTGTTAAGTTGAGTCTAGGCCTCCTTTTAAGTAAGAGATACAAAGCTCACCTACTTTTTGAACTTTTATCCTTAACTGGTGTTGTAGAGCCACTTATATATGTATTTATGTATATTGTTATGTTTGTGTTTTCAATCTAATGCGCATATATTGTGCTAAGACTATCCCCTGACTTTTAGAGTTACAGATTTTATAGCATAATTGCTTCGGTGATCTTGGAAAATGATCTAATTTAATTAAACTTTATACGCAATTTGATTTAAAAAAACGTATTCAGTTCTATTTTAATTTTCTTAAATATTTTTTCGGTGTCCGCAGAAAGCACCTAAACAAATTACTTAAAACAAAAGGCTGGCGGCTATTTATATAAGAAAAAGTTATTTTATAATGTAATGAATCAATCAATCTTATTTCTATTTAACCAAATCTGTTTTAATTTAAAATATGAAAGAAAATATCTTTAAAAAATTATGTTTAAAACAGTAAATATTCAACTATATCAATTGGGGTCAATTTACGTAAATGGAAATATCGATACCAGTTAAGGGTTAAATTCCTTGTCTGTAGTAATGTTGTTAGGTTTATACCTTTAATAAATATTTTGTTTTTAAGGTTCTTTTTTGTAAAATAATTATAGACAACAGTTAAGAGTTTTAAATTAACTTACACGATTTATTTACCTATTTGCCATTATGCAAAATTTTAATACTGTTGTCATTCCTTTCGGTGAAAACCGTCGTTACTGGTAAATTTACCACTTAAATACCGAAATGTTGCTTTATTTTCTTTATGTCTTTAATCGACAATATTTGCCCTTCAAACTGACTTAATTGCCCAGCGGATGGTGGTTATAGATTCTGTGTTGATAGATTCTCACATATACAAGAAAATACTACCTCAACATCATCACATATAGTTGTTGTTATCCATTGTAGCGCCTCTTTGCTTGTGCGTTTTCTTTTTGTTCTGTATTAGTTGTTTTTGTTGTCGATTTGTTTATTTTAATTCGTGAATTTTTTAATAAGCATGCGGTTGTTGTCTTGTGTTCATAAGATTTCTCAAAAACTACATAATTTATAAAAAGACACAATAGGCCATTTCATTAACAGTGATAATTTTTTAAGACTTAAACTAAGCATCTTCGTAGCGATATTTAAAAATTTAATATTATCTTTAATAGATATATTTTCCTGATCGTATCTTATGGAATGCACTAAAATATATTAAAATATACTGAAATATGCTAATATTTACTAAAATATATTAAAGTACAATAAAATATACTAAAATATATTAAAATATACTAAATATGCTAAAATATATCAAAATACACTAAAATATATCAAAATACACTAAAATATATTAAAATAGTCTAAAATATATTAAAATATACTAAAATATATCAAAATACACTAAAATATATTAAAATACACTAAAATATATTAAAATATACTAAAATATATCAAAATACACTAAAATATATTAAAGTATAATAAAATATTTATAAATATATTGAAATGTGCTAAAATATACTAAAATATATTAAAATACGCTACAATATATTGGCGGATTTATTATATAAGCTATCATAAGCTTAAATTTTGTTATCATATATTTATATTTTCCATTTGTAAAAATATGTTTGATGTGGATAGGACTTTCTTGTATTTACGTGATTATTGTATTTCTATTTTTTTGCGTAAAAAATAACTGCCACCAGCATAAAAAAGCATATCTGTAGACCTAAACTGTGGGCGAGTGCATTGAGTCTTGCGGTAAACCTTCAGAAGTCGGGTATTCATGAGAAAAATCTCCATTAATTTATACCAAAATTACTGGTTCTTTAAAGAACTATAAATAATAGATACGACCCTAATGAAAGAACAACCTGAATTAAATACTATTTATACTAACAGACCTAATACTTACTCTCCAGTCATCGCATCGAAAGCGCTCGCCGATCGTAGCAAACAAACAGCCACCGAAAGAAATGACAAGAGTACTTAAAATATATTGGAAAATTATATAAATGAAGCTTATATAACATTGTTTCGTGCCGGATTCTGCCAAAAGCTTTTTCAATATCGAAAAACCATTTTTTTATTACTAATCTTAATTTCTGTTATTTTTATTTGAATACTTGTATAACTCCAAATCTCAAAACAATTTTCATCAATTTCGATTATTATCTTATAAAATAGTTAGATTGCAAAAAAGAAATTAAATACACAAAACAAAAATATCGAAAAAACTAACGTCAGAAGTTTCACAATCTTTTCTTATTTTCGATAATGCTAATGACTCTCTTAATTTGATGTGGCGTAGAGTCTTGTTGGGTAATAATATTATTTTCGTCTGGGAAACCTGTTAATCTTTTATAATTATTCAATTAAAAGCATGCTAATAAATATATTTTGGCTTATAAATTAAAGATGGCTTACGATCTTCTTCCTTTATTCCTAAAGCAATAAATACTATTAATATCAATAATATCCTAAGCTTTATTATTTTTTAATTGTTTAAGACATACCTGAACCTCAGATGCATCCGTAAGCTCAGTTTTGTATAGCTAGGTATCATCACCTAGGCTGTTTACATAATTATAAATACAACTATTTGTATTGATTGATTATTGATAGTATTAGTATGAGAACTACCAAATACTTCTGCAATTGCGTAGATCTTATTATTATGCTTATTTTTGCGAAATTCCTCTTATTTACGGAGATACAGCCATTTTAGGTTTTTCGTAAAATTTTCATATAAAAATTGATTTTTTGTAGGTGATCCCAAATAATGCTTATTTTTGCGAAATTCCTCTTATTTACGGAGATAGTTTTTAGTGAAATTTTCATTTCTTTATACAACAAGCATTTTATATGCACATTGTTATGATTATTCCTTAATAAGCTTTTAGTTTATTTAGTTCTTTTATTGCAGGATAACGCACGACATTTTAAGACTTTAAATTAAGTTAAAAGGTTTATTTAGATAAGATATTTATTTTTTACACACACAAAAGTACACGATGATAGCTTTATCACTTTAACGCCTAAAAGCTGTATTATCTTGTATGCATTTTCTTGACAACAATCACACTTAAACTGCGTTACTGGCCAAAAGAGGGAGCTTATATATTTTGCTTGAAGCTGTTCTAGCATTCAATTGAAAACTCTACTTCAAGGTCATCACGTATAGTTGTTTTTATCATAACAGTATAGGTGTTTGTTATTTATTTTTATTTTGTGGTTCTTTATCTCAGTTCGTGAAATTTTATTCCAGCACATTTTTGTTGGTTTGTGTTAATAAGATTTCTTAGAAAATTCTTAAATTATAAACAAACGCAATAGGTCCTTTGATATTTAGCTTTTTACAACTAATAATAACTAACAATATGAAATATTGTTAATAAATATAACTAACAATATGAAATCTCTCTCGCTGTCTCTCTCTCTCTTTCTCTGCCATAAGTTTTATCATGGTTACTGGAACCACATTGAAAGCATTTTTAATAAATAAAATAAAATTGTTTAATATAATAATTTTAGTTATTTGACCTTTTAATATTTTTTAATAGTTAATTATTAAGCACTAGGTCATTATTTAATAAAAGATTTTTAAAAAAAACTTTATTTTTTTGTTTGTGTTTTACTTGCACGATTATAATTAGACACTAAATTTATTCTGTTTTCAAAGGACGCATAAATGAAATAAGAAATAGGAACATGGTCTGACTGCCAAATTTGAATTTTTCTGTCGTAGATGGCTGAACTTGAATTAAGTTTTATCCGAGTCGGATATGGAAAATAAATGCTACTCATGCCATACATTGTGCCAGAACTAGGAAATCAATCTATGGAGAGGACGAACTTTCCTGCTTTGAAAGGGACAGAAAAGACCTTTAGAGGAAGTTTATTCCACATATCCACATATGTACGTACTGTTGTGCTAAAAAACGAATTTTTCCTGTAATGCGCAGTGCCATTCACTGCCCAATCAACCACTAATGGATGTGGTCTCAACGAAAATCGAGTTAAACGCAAAAACGTGCGAGTAACGGGAACAAGTTCTCTAATTTCGTTAGAGCACTTTTTTTTTAAAGAGAAGTAGCACTATAGACAACAATGCCTATTTAGTAAATGATGACTATGCCTTCATCGCTGAGCAGCCCCACTGACAGTCAATTTTTATTTTTGTAGTGAAAAAAAAACCAAGGTCTTCGTTGGGAATCGAACCCACAACCCCAATATTTACAAGCTAGTACACTACCTACTAGCCTACAGGGGCACCTAACCATTATAGTATCGATAAAATAGTGAAATACATCCCAATTGCGTCGATGCTCCAGAGAATCAATTAAATTGAATTTCCTACTGCCTCCAATGAGCCTCTTGGCTCTCTTCTGTATGTAATCGAAAAACTCCAAAATAGCCCATGCATGAGAGTTGTATTCCACCTTTGGATCGATGTAGGTGGTATAAATAGTACCGAAATCGAATGAAGTGAAGTATCTCTTACATCGTTTTAGAAAATCGATGCACTTGAAAGCTTCTTTAGAAACCTAAAAAATTTGTTTAGTCCATCGAACATCACAATGAATTTTTTATGCTGAAAACATCATGAGCTTTCGATTCCGTAATATGTATATCACCCACAGTAACAAATGCAGCATCATTTCCGAACACAGATCTATGCGTAAGCATTCAACACTGTGTTTTAAGGACATTAAAATTGGCTCTATTTACACGACTCTATTCCGAGATTGTTGCGAGATCGTGATTGAGCGTATCAGTCATGTTATGCCTTTTGGAATTCACCTCCAACTGGTCCGGTCTGTTACTAAATGAATACGAATGACAACGGTACTGTCATCTGCGAAAGAGTATATTGGGTTGAAAGTTTGACAAAGAAGGTCATTTAGAGAAATAGGGTAGGAAAAAGAACTCGTTTGATGAAATCCCATCTATAACAACACGTATAGTGCGATTCCTGAGAAAACTTGATATAAATCTGGAGAAATTATCAAAGACACCAACTGCAATAAGTTTTGACAGAAGGGCTCATGCCACACTATATCAAATGCCTTGGAAATATCTGGAGCCACCACCTTGCACTTCCCGAAATGATTTTATTTCCATAGGCCTTTTCTTGGCTTGGAAAAATTAATATCAACACACGGGCATGGCTAATTCGCCTTCCTACGTATAAGGATCCAGATTTTATATATTTTATGGGGTAGCATATGAATATTGTAAAACTTATAAACGGAATAAAGGGTGTAATAAATGGTGTACCCATAAAGAAGTATCATTAATGTGTAGAGAGCTTCATTGCTAATTTAGATATAATTTTACTTATATTTTACAGTTTAAAAAAACATAATAAAATTATAAAACTAAAAGTAGGTTTTTACGTGGTACGAAACCATTCGTGTAGGAGTCCAATGCCCACTTTGCTGACCATTACGTTGTAACATAAATAAAACCTGCAGATTATATAATACATTTATGTAAAATTTGCGGATTTATTTTATTTATAAATTTAGACACATCACTATAAAAGAATGGCAACTTGTAAAAGGATCCTTTAGTTGGCAAACATTAAAAAGAATATATAAACTGTAACGAGTACTGTTTCAATTCTAAAATACATATAAAAAAAGCATTTTTGCATAGACTTTATAAGAAAAAAAGTAGCTTTATAAAAGGTTTTCAAATATAATCCTTAATAAATTAAATGTAAATGACAATTACATACACAATACAATGTGTACAGAAAAAGAAAAATAAAGGAATAATTGAAGATAATATGAATTTCTAATTATAACACATTTACATTTCTCCATTTCATTATTTATTGCGTTTTCAAATGATCATCGACTTGTTTCTCCAAACGTTCTCGTCTCACTTTATCTTTTAACTGAGCTGTTTTTAGTGTAGCCATCATTTTAGTTGAATTGTACAACCAAGCACCCTTGAGAGATAACAATATTTTTTTAGATTAAATAAACATATTTAACAACTTACAATTAACAGCATGCAGTTAAGCAAAATGGGTATAGAAAATACGGTTGATATAAAAAGACCATTACTGTCAAAGTATTGTTGTTTTGAGAAGGAACGCCAGTTTAATGCAGCATATTGATTAATGGGCTCTGAGAAATAAACAGCGGATACTGAAACAAATGTATAGGAATTTGAAAATAGTTAAAAAATTTAGTACATATAATATTAATTTATATTGCGAACTAATCGAGCATATGCATTGTATGCTTAAAAATGAGTAAATTTTGAATAAATAAAATATGACAATATTTTCACGAGAATTTCGTTTACTTATTTCCACTGTTTGCAGTAAAGAAAATTTTTACTCAAGAAAATAAAAATGTTTATCATTATTAAAATTACGTTTGTTATAACATAAGTGATAACTATTAATCACGCTTAAAGTTCACGCATATTTTCATTTCTCTAATTATTACGGAAGAACAATTGTGTTACCAAATAATTGTGGGAACTTTCAAAAGAAAGTCGATAAAAATGTATTTTTTTGTTTGTAAATATTAAAATAGGAGTTAAGGCACTAGCCCTCTCACGAAAGTCCATTGTTCAAGTCGCAAAGTGAGTTTTAAAGTTCACAAAAACATCAACTTATTGATACACAAGGAAGTATTCATAAGGTGGTTCACATTGTCATTGCCTCAACTACAACTAAGCAGAACTATTATATAGAGTCCAAGAACGATCTAAACACATTTATATTTACATGCGAAAGCGACTTAAAAGTACTGTTATGAACCCGAACTCTGAGGAACATTAGAACTCATGGACTTTATTTAGAAACACACAAAAACTGAAGCAGATCTAGAAAATTGGTTTTCTATTTTCTTTATTGAAATTACATTAATACACGACCTTCTGCCGCGAATTAATTTATTGTTGTTTTAAAAATAGAGACTACTTCCTTTATACTAACATTTTAGAGTTAAAAAAGTTATAAGCTTCTAAAGGTATGCGTGGATATAATTTTACCCACTATTCATTCTACCTGAAAATGTTGTTTATACTTATGTATTTGATGCATATGTAAGCATTACGATTTTTAATACCGAATAATGAGTTTTTATAAAAAAATATTTAATTAAAATATTCACACCTTGTGCCCAAAATATTATGCGTTGGCAAAATTACTCACATAGTATTAAAAAAAGGAATATTTGAAAATTGGTGTTATTCTGTGTCATTAAGGCTGTAGTTGTCGTTAAGATGTGCAGTAAGATCAATCCAATAAGCCAAGGATCTCTCCAATCAATCTGCAATTAAAGCACTATGAGTTTCAACTTCTTTTATCCCGCTCTACTTACACTTATCAGAAAGGACCAGTAACCCGTTATCTCGTTAACTTCTATTAAATTAGGATCAATGGTCATTATTTAGCTTAAAAAATCTTAAACCTTTATTGAGCAAGCGAAAACGGAAAATAAAAAAGAAACAAATGTTAATAGGACAAGGAGAATAACAAAGAAATTAAAATAATGTTCGAGTTGGCAACATCTACAAAGAATTGAATTTCTCTTAACGTGAAACATACATTCTTTAGTAACATTTTTTTATGTCATAATATTTTTTCAAATGTTTACTACATATGTGCATGTACAGTTAATATGTCCTAATATTAGCGTAACACTTAAAAAGGTTTTTAGTTTAAAAAGGTAGCAAAGGTTGTAAAAAGTATTTTCAATACAAAATTAATTTTAATAAAAGTTAAGTTTACAAAAGTTAAAGCAATAAACAGTGCAATTTTAATTGTACTTTCTTCTTTTGGTTATAAAATATATTGTCTTTCACTATATTATCTCATTATATTATTATTATTATTATTTGATTATTACTTTTATTTTTATTCGACCTTAATTTAATTTAATTAAATATGAAATAATCTTTTAACGGTCTTTTAAATAATTTAACGATTTTATTTTTTCCGATATTTCGCTTTCCTGTGGAAAGCTTCTTCAGGAAATTATTTTTTATATTTTACAAAAAGAAAAAATTGTAATATATAAAAAATAATTTCCTGAAGAAGCTTTCCACAGGAAAGCGAAATATCGGAAAAAATAAAATCGTTAAATTTTATAAAAGACCGTTAAAAGATTATTATTATTATCAAGTCAACACATAATCGATATCAGCTGGTAATATTTCGCTTGCCAATTTTTCATTCTTACAACGTTAAATATAAACATTTTACTTCTTTAAAAAAAGTACAACAAAGAAAAATATTATGTAAAAGATTATATATTATTATATATTATATTTTTTAGTAGTTAATTATTAAGCACTAGGTCGTTATTTAAAAAAAGGTCAAATAACTATAATTACTATTATATATTATACATATATTTCATTTCAATAATTCCATGTTGAGATTATTTAAAGAATATAGCATCTTAATAATTTCCTACATTTCATTATTTTCAAGATAAAGCTCCTATGTCCTAAGTTGTACGTGTTTTTGATTTCTTATATTTTTACATTTATTAAATATGTCATTCGACCTAATTTGATATTTTATTAAATTTAATAAAATGTCATGTTCACAGTCGTTTCAATATATAAAACTTTTATTTACATTTATTGTAATTGCTTTCGATATTTGTGAATAACAAACATCATTAATATATAAACTAACCAAATTGAGAGGAAACATAATCACACCACTTTAACAATTAAATAGACATTTTTCAGTTTGACTTCTGTACATGCGTCCAAAAGAAACTGTCAAATCAACTATTTCAACATTTTTATTGTTCTTCTTCACATTTTTTGTAAAAGACATTTTACAATACAAAAATTTTTCACCAAAAACTAAAAAATTACATTGTTTTTAAATAAATATTTGATTGAAAAAGGTTTACGATAAAATTGGCAAAATAATAGTCTTAAAATACAAATCATAACAATTCCTTTATTAAAGTGAAAAGTGAAACCATCGACAAAAAAAAAATACATAAGCAACCAGCAGCAAAGAAAAGAAAAACGAAAGGCGTAAAGATACATACATATAATTTTAATTTTCCTTTTTTTTGGTTAAATAAGAATGAAAAAATTTGCAACAAAATTTTTCAAAGCTTAAATATATTTGATTGAAGAGAGCAGGCAAATAAAAAGATCATTGTTCTTATTTAATCTTAGAGTGCAACAACAAAAACAATAATCAAGGACACTAAACGACCTCGTCGCCGTTAGCGTTGACGGCAAACGCAGAATACAAATTCCTTATTTTTTTGTCCATTGCCAATCAACGGGACCAGGAAGTTATAAAATTGCAAAGAAAGACAAGTGCATTTCCGAAAAAAATTTAGTATACAAGCTTTATTTTTAATACCGAGTTTTGCAAAGATCGATCGAATATGGCTGTTAAACAGAACAATACCGAGGGAAACGGTTCTTCAGCGGATGCTAATCAAGTAAATGGCGGTAATGGTGTGAAATCGACTGGAACAATTACAAAATCTAAAAAAATAAATTCTAATAGCACCAATGGAGATAGTGGTGGAGGAGTTTTGGCAGTTGGAGCCAGTTTGGGATCAGGTGGTAATGCTGAACTACCCGGTTGTAGCGGAAATACCGGAGCTAAATCAAAAACTAAATTTATATCACCTACATCAAACATTGGAATTGGAACACCGAATGTTGAGAGCCATAATAATCTAGCTAATATTTTGAATATGATAGATTATTTTGAAATAAACCAGCAACGAGTGTATTTAACTAACGAGATGCTACTTATTAACCGTTTTATAATTAATAACCTGGCACAAGTACAAAATCCAGGCAAAAATCCCGAAACTATAAAACGTTTTAAGGAAGACATGGAGAAGATTGGTTTATTCCTTAGCAAAAGCACTGAAAAAAGTAAATTAGTTTATACGTATTTGGATGCAGTGTGGAAATTAATAAACATGACCGATGGTGAAGCTCCATCATATGCTTTAGCCATTATTTTTCAACTTTTCAAACCCAATATGATTCAAGAAGCTGTACATTCGTTACTAAAACATAATCTCGGTGAAGAAAATATTCGCAGGACTGTTGGATTGTTGTGTGATTGGTTAAGGATTTGTAATTTTTGTCAAAACCTGCATCTTTGGATTAAGGTTATTTTGAATGGGCTACAGGAACAAAAGGAAAATGCTTTAGTCGAACAAATCGCATTAGAAAATATTGAATGTTTATTTTCTTCTCTGTTAATGCCGGCTTTTAGACTGAAGGTGGCTCCCGTTGTATTTCAAATGTTGTCATCTATTGAACAGAATCCAGATGTTTTTCAAAAGGTAATGTTAATGTAAATATGTAATTTTATATTCAAATATCTTTAAAATTACAATAACAAAATAGCAATCTTGCGAATTATTGTACAAATCTTTTTTTTTCTTTTAGATTTCTCCTCAATTTCAATACGTTATCAGTAGTTTGAAAAAACAAGCGAATGGTAGTGGGGAATCAGCAGAGAGTACTAAGAAAGTTCTACAACAATTGGTTGATCAAACCAGGCAGCTAATAGCACGATTTTACCACTATGAAGATCTTTATAAACCAATAGTAATTTTCTTTAAACTCTTTCTATGCTTTTTATTGTAATATTAATATCATATCATATTGCAGGAATTGGCTCTAAAAGGATTACAATCCTCAAATGACTATATGTATTATGTTTCTGATTCGAAATCCTTTGACTCACCTACTCAAATCGCAAACGCTAAGGTGGGTTTAGTCAATTTAGGAAATACTTGCTATATGAATAGTGTCTTGCAGGCTTTGGCTATGACTAAAGAGTATGTATGAAACTATGAAACAAAATATTTGGTTTAAAACATATAAAATGAAAATCATGATTTGTTTTTTTCAAGGTTTTCCCGTGAAATCCTGTTATTAGAAAGCAAATCTCCTTTGTTAATAAAAATGCAACAACAAATAGCCTTTATGTTGTATTCTGCGCGTCAAGAATTAACACCATCGAAAGTGTTAAATGCTACACGCCCGCCGGGTTTTTCTCCGGGTCTACAGCAAGACAGCTCGGAATTTCTAGGTTATTTATTAGAAACATTGCATGAACAAGAAATGGCTTTTCCCAAGAAAATTTCAATTACTTTCGAACAAATAGATAAAAAAGAAAGCTTAAACAAAGACATTAACATAGCAGAAAGTACGCAAGATACTAGGGCATCTGCTTTGTACAAGGATGACGAAGAGGAAAATGTTGAATGTGAATGCGAGGGTGAGGGTGAAGAAAATAATTTATATGACATATCCACAACCGCCGATTCTATTAAAAGCACAAATTTAGAAACAAATAACAATAATTCTTCTTCATCATCAACCACAACACTTTCCGGAAATAATGTATCATCATCAACGTCGCTTGCTACAAATTCCCAACTAACGACAATCGAAAAGACATTTACTGGTAAATTGGCCACCACCTACAAATGCATAACATGTGGTTGGAAAAGCTGTAATATTGATAGTTTTCGTGACTTACAGCTATCTTTTCCCGATGTCAAGAATGATTGTGCTTCTAATTATTCTATACAGGATCTCATCGAATACTACTGCTCATCGGAAAAACTTTATGGTGATAATCAATATTTTTGTGAACGTTGCAAGAAACTATCGGATGCGGAACGTTACATTAATGTGATTAGCGCGCCAAAGAACTTGATATTGACACTTAAACATTTCAAATATGATCAAAAATATCATATGCGTGCCAAACTAATGCACAAAGTATTTCACGATGAAAAGGTATTTATAAAATTTAATTTATTATATTTCCAATTTATGTTTTTAAAGCATTATATCTGTTTCGAAATTATGGTGATTTTAAACCACTAACTGAATTTTACGTTTTGGACGTTCTATTCTTTGTTTAGAACCGTGAGCAAAGAGCTAATTAACTTTGTTTAATACTAGTGTTTTTGTTTTTTATCTGAAAAGTTTCATTTTATTGTTTTAAGAAAAATTAAAGACTGATAAAGTACCAGGAGCAATTAAATAGTGGCTGTTTTAAGAACGTTATAAACGAGACTTCTAAATGCTGCGATGCGAAGCCGAATGAAAAAGTCTACTCGTAGTTATGTTGATGTAACAACGTTGTATCTAATTGTGATACCGTTAAGTTAATATGAATCCCATTGTGAAAATAAAAAAAAACACGAAACAGTTTTCAGAATTAGGAAAACAAAATCGAATGTATTAACACTTCAAATAATTTCCCTACCACTTAACAATTTTAAAATTTAAAAAATAATATGTTATTTTACAAAAAGACGATTTGGCAATGCTTTAAATATTTATTACAACAAAAATGTGAATTTAGTTGTTCGCTTGTGTGTGCAAGTTGTTATTTCCATTACTAATAAAGTGTGGTGTATATAAAACAAGTAAAAAAAATGCTTATAAACCACGATGTCTGTGTGTTTATTAAATGGACGATTCCAGACTAGCATAAAGAAAAACTAATTGTTGAAAAATACGAATTCAAGGAAAACAACAATACAAACAAACCTCACTAAATTTCGACTAAAAAAGGAAAACAATTTTTGTGTAGCTATTGCGTATTCATGCATCAATTGCGATCGTTAAAACTCCTGCGCCTCAGAATAGCCTTAGTTACAAAGAAATGTCACAACATAACAGTGTATATTAGTTGTGAATGAGCTGGTAAAATCGGGTTTGCTTTGGTGAAATAGAAGATGATGAGTTCGAGTCACGCCAGATTAACAGTGAATCCCGATTTGAGTGGGTGCGCTGGTTAAAGACTTATGCTTGCTAAAAGGCTTTACGAGTTTCGAAGTTATACATTATTCTCGTGTAGATCGATATTTAAATTTGTTCAAGCATATATTTAGCGTTCAAAAATATACAGAAAATAAAGCGCCATAAAAAGAGTAAAAGAAACTGAAGTACTTGCGTTTGAAATAAAAAGAATCCCTGGATTTAAAAAGAGACAAAGCATTCGAACATAAGGTACACGACGAATTGGAGAACGACTATTTAATTCACGAGTCAATCTTTGTGGAGCACTTGCAGAGAAAAGATGTATATGCATATACATTACTATTTCACGATTTGATGTATTTATTTATATCTATACATCTATTTGTCTGTCTATATATATGTACATATATAAAACACAAAGTGTGCTTGGTTGTTTGTCTGAAAGTTATAGCTGCATATATAAGTTGATGGATATTGCTAAAATTATCGCATAATTTTTCGGTATTTCAAGTTAGCATTGTACTTCCTATAAAAAGTATTTATTTTATATTGGGTAACTTGGAAACTATATTATTCAGAGCCTTGGAATGTGCAATGTAATTATAATTATAAACGCAAATAAATTGGCAAATAATTGGTTCAGTTTTAACAGTGGGCATAGTACCTCCCATATAAAGTAAATAATTATAATCCCTTTCAGAGGACATCTTTACAGAGCCTTGTTGCAAGATTGTTGCAAGTAACTTTCTTATTATTTTGCATATACAAATAAAAAACTGGCTGGATGGGAAGTGTGTATCGTGCATCTAGAGCAGTATAACTTCTAATATATAATATGAATAGTCAAACAAAATATTAACTTCATTGGAACAGTGAGCTTGATATCGTCCATACAAAGTGAAAAGTTATTAACGTTTACCTAGGTAGTAAATAATAGGTAGTCTTGAAATGATGCGCAAGTAAATTCCTTATTCCCTATAAAGCAAAATGTTGTTAAGAGATGTAAGATGAAGATCTTAAATCAACAGTTTTTTATGGTTATTTAAACATAATACTATTCCTTTTTAATTAACATAAATAAAATAACTTAAAACGATAATTCTTATTTTACTGCGTTACAGTTTATTCAAATAAATAATCTTTACTTTATTGTGAAACAGTGATTATATTTTTCGCATTTTACTTACTGTCAAAAGTGTCATATGACATTTCTTGCAAGTTGAGATACAATTCTGACAATTGACACAATGTTTAAAAAAAAATGCAAATAATTGCGCATTTCGATTTTGGACTGGGATGTGTAAACGTTGGGTAGACTCCAACTATATTTTTATTTCTTAGGATTTATTGTAGATAGATTTTAATATGAAATTTAAAGAAAAAATTATACAATGTTGAACTTGTTTTAAAAGCAAATGATAAAATAAAATAAATAATTTTTGTTTTTTGAATTTATTTAATCGGCAGGTTTCACTTAAAGTTTGTGCACCAGAGAGCCTTGAAGAAATTGCTACTGTTCATTATGATTTATATGCCGGAGTCGTGCATTCCGGTTTCAGTATGGATTCTGGACATTATTACACATATGCAGCTGATGCAAGTAATAAATGGTACAAATTTAATGATAGTATTGTCACACCATCAAAAACCGAGGAACTTCATAACCTAACACCACCAAATACCCCGTATATATTGTTCTATCAAATGGGAGCAAGGTCAAATGAAACGCCAGAAACATCGGCATCAACAAAAGTCATTAAAGTCGATGTTCCTACACCACTTACTCTAGAGGAGTTGCCACATAATTTGCGAGACATGGTGGTAAGCGATAATTACGCTTTCAACGAAGAACTAAAAATGAGAAGCTTTAAAAATGCCAACAGTTTAAATGCCAATGCTATGAAAATTAAAGAGAAACAACGAGATAGTTTTGATGATGACGACGATGAACAACCACCGCCGGTCAGTGGTTGCGGTGGTAATGCAATTATTATTAATGTGAATAGGTTTGTTTATTAAATGTAAGAACTATTCACATATATACACATATACATACATACATACATATATACATAATATTTGAATTGTCTTGTTATCTTCTATTTATAATTCTTTTTCAATATTTTCACAAGTGTTGTTTGTAATTGCAAGAAAAAGAAAACAGAAAAGACATTTTTTGTAAATGCGAGGTATTTAAGTCGAAAGCATTTAACGAAACAAAAGTACTTTAAACGAATGTACTTTCAAGCAAACAAAAAAAAAAAACAATAACAAAAACAAACCGTACATGAAAACTTGTTAAATGCCCGAATTTAGAACAAGAACTCACTCTACTTTACTTTAACACAAATTCAAATGCCTTTTGTACAATAATGTGTTTTTAGAATTATGTATTACCTTTATTATTTAGTACTGGGAAGCCAAGCCTTAGGAAGACTTCTTAAAACAAAATAATAAAAAAATAGAAAACATAAAAACAAAAATTTCGTAAGCACTTAATGTTTTTTTTTAATTATACATTTTTATATATAAATACATATTGAAAACATCTATAAAATATCAAAACTTTCCTAAATTTCTTACGCCCATTGACACCATTTCACCCACACCGTTTTCGTATTCCCAAAATGCTGTTATTGCTATATTATTTTTTTATTCAAACATGAGTTTTATTAGCGTAGTTTATAAAAAAATAAAAACGAAATTATTAATAAAACTTAATTTTTGTGTTAAAACAAAAAAGAAACAAAAAAAAATATAAATGTATAAAGACACAAGAAAAGAAAAAATAACTAAAATAAAATTAAAATTGTTTTCCATAATTTTTTAAACAATAAAAAAGTGTTACAATAAAATTGGAATACTTTTATTGCTTATATTATATTATATTACATTATGCATCGCATAAAAATAAAATTATTAATTTTAAAAACTACCTACAAATTATTAAAACTCTTATAGCGTTCATATATAAAATAATAAGTACATTCGTTTGTATTTTTCAGTGTTGGGAAAATGTTTTGTGCAAATTTTATATAAAACTACGTTAATGCGTTTCGAAATCGCATTTTTTTTAAACTATTAAGTTTATAAAACTTCTCTTGCCCTTCTTCCTGTGTTAAGGTGCTGATACAAAAACTATAAATCAAAATTATCTTAAAAATAGTTTTGATATTTAGGGATCAATTTTAATAAGTTTTTGTTGACAAGAGAATTTATTTCTTTTATCTGATTTTGTTTGTTACATTATTTATTATTTAAAATAAATTGTGAATATTTAAAATACTGTGACAGTTGTTACAAATTGTTTTTCTTTTTGTCTAATTAAAAAAATATATATATTTAAATGTATTTTTGCAATTAAAATTTTTTAATTAAAATTTTATTTTTAGGGTGCTATTTATTCCGAATTATTTTAAACCATTTACTGAATTAGTTTTTACCAAAACTCTTTCCCACATTTAACGTCAACAAGCACGAGTTGTGATATTTTTTATTCCACAATAAAGTAGAGGTGTTCATGTCATTGCTATTTTCACGAAATGTTAAATTATAATTTTTTAGAAAATGATGCCGGTTTAATCGCACAGACTAATAATCGTAGATGAGGGCAGTTAGATATTTCAGTTTTTACTTGCACGAGTGTTACATTCTACTCTACATTCACCCTGATAATCAATCAAACAGGCTCCTCTAAGACGTATAAAAATTGAGACTTGGTTTCTTAAGTTTTTGTTAAAGGTTATATACATCATGTATTTTATTGGGATTACAATTGCATTTTCATTCTGTTGAAAAATTTTTAGTACTTAAAAAATATTTATTGTTTTAAACAAAAAAAAAAAATATTAATAAGCAGTGAAAAGAATTTATTTATAAAATTTTATCCCAGCATAAAAGTAGTATTTTTGTGATGTTAAACATCATAAACATCATCTTAGCGTAATAAAGTTTGTCTAATAATAATTTTCTTTGTGTCTTGATTTACTTTTGATGCAAAAGCCAAAAGTACAAATAAATTTTTTGTTTTATTATTAATTTTTGTAAACGAAGTTTAGTTAAAACTAAAAAAACAGTTAATTTAACCTACGGCTACATTATATTGTACTTTTTTATATTTTTTCCAGGTTATAATAGATCAAGTTAGTTGTTATTTGCTTACATGGGAATTATTCAAATAAGTGATGGACATCAGTTGATTTTAAAATCACATTTGTTTTTAAACTTCTTTTCATTTTTAAAATTTTTCACATTTTTATTGGTTGGTACTTTGAAATCGTTCGAAATTCTTTACGCCCTTTAAAAGGTATAATTTTTAAATCTTTTATTGCACTATGATGTACTTTAAAATTAATGATATTCCGTGTTCTATAATTTAAATAAGGAATTGCACAAGTTTAATAATTATTTTTAAAATTATCCAGTACTCATTTCAATTTTGACTTGAATCATTTTATTTATTGTTGTCGACTGTTAAATTACCATTAGTAATTACTTTTTTATTTATATTAATATAAAATTAATGTCGCAATGTTGTCATCTGTTTCAATTAGTTTTTTTATTTTTTATTTCGAGCTGTAGAAATTGTATGTTTCAACTCGATTTGAAGACCATTCAGCACGCGTTACATATTAAAGAAATGCATGCAGTTTTTCTAAACAGTTCACATATTTAACCTAGAGAGTTGGAAAGTCGTTATTTTATTTTCTATTTACTTTGCTTTTATTTATTTTTATTAATTATGTTATTTATATTTATTAAATTCACTAGTTTCAAATTTGTTTTTGCATTCTTGAAAAGAACTTGCAAATTTGTTTTTAGTTAATTTTTTATGCTGAAATTTTAATTTGAATAAAATGTATTAAAACTTAAAATTCTGAAAAACAGCTATAGCACCTGGCAATAGAAAAAAATTAAAAACTCAAAAAATAACTTTTACAAATACAATTTGTTTCGGTTTTCTTTACTTCGATTTATGCAATCGAAAGAAAATAAGATTAAATAAATTTAAACGTAAGAAATCTAAAAACTTATCTGAATTCGGTACACAGAACAGCGGCTATATACTTTAGCAAACGAAGTTCTTGTGTCGCAGAATTTAATTTATAAGCTATTGAAAATTAACTAGTTCGAAGAAAGTTTTTCAAAAAATTTAGTTAAAAAAATTAGGTTTTCAAATTTATCTCTTTATTATCTTTATTAGAAATAAAAAATATGTAAAATTTTGTTCAAAACCTTTTCCTCCCACACTGTCTTAATAAAATATTGAGTGTATCACTGTAAAAATCGTATTAAAAATTCAATTCTCCTATAATAAATACCATAATACACATTAACTTAACAATGATGATGATGATGATCATTCCTTAAAAAATCATACATAAATAAGAAAAGAGCATTACACAAAACAAAAACAAAAAATATTTTTATTTAATGTTTTAAACAATTTATTTGTTTGCTATTAAATATAACTTATTATTGACTTTTTTCAATTTAATATTTAATTTAGAAACTTTTAAACAAAAATTATTGGGTTAAAAATTGAATGTGGTAATTAAAAAAAAAGACTGGTAAACAAAAACCAAAATTGGACTTTATGATCTGGAAATGATTTAAGAAAAAAAATTATATTAATAAATAAAAATTTTTAAAAAGGTGTTTAATGAAAAAACAAAACTTTAAATAAATGTTATTTATTTTGTAGCTGTACTGTTGTTTTTGAGTGTATTTACTCCTTTAGTTTTATGTTTTTAGTGTTTTGTTGGAAATTTAAAATGCTGAAAAGTTAAGAAAAAAATGTTTAAATCAGATTTCTATTGGGTTGGAATTCTGCCTAATTAGATTTCTGCCTATAAAGGTGTAGAAGATAAAAGCATATTCGTAAAACCACAAATGCTAAGACATAAAATCACATATGCCCGCCTGTTTGAATTTAAGATATAACTTCATCGGGCCTGGCCTAAAATCAACAAAATAAAAAGCAGCTTCATATGTACATATGTGAAAATTGCATTTAAAAAACTTGAACTTGCATTCCAAGTTCGTTCAAAATGCATAATTTCGCCACAGTACTTCAAGTACTTCATTTAAGTAACTTAAACTAAATAAAACTAAACAGAATAATCAAAGTTTTCATTACAATAACGTGAATGAAAATTGGCAGCTACCTAACCAACCGATTTTAAATCCCGTGGGAGACATGTTCTATTTTAGCGGATATAATAACACATATATGTACTGTGAAAAATGTCATCATTTATATTATAATTTATAAAATCTTGATTTTTTGATTTTGAAATAAACTTGATGTTAGTAATGTTCTATTAAGTAAAGAATCCGTTTTGAAAGCTGTGAACCGCATTATCGATCAAATTACTATTATATACTATAATTTCAACATAATAAGTCTGGCAATTTTAATTATAAGAAACTTGTTAACTCTCAGTACCAGCGTTGGATAACCGATATCTCTTGTAATATTTTATCCGGTAAGTGCAGTTCGCCAGCTAAGATATTTACAGATGTATTCTTAATTTAAAGCAAAGCACATTTGCTCATTCTGTTTACAGAAGATTGCTTTTTGAAATTTTAAAATATCAGAAGGCTGCCTTTCTTATATAAAACTTGTTGCTTGTTCTTATATTAAACTGTACTTCGCAATAGCGATTTGTTTTTAAGGTAATGCAGGGACCAACTGTAGTGTTTAATATTAAGAAGAACAAAATTTTTTAAACGCTTTAGAAATAAAAGTGAAGATTTTAAATATATATATATATATATATAATACATATTAATTTAAATAGCGTACAAACATCCAGCCCTGCAAGCTAAGCTAAACATATGCTAAAAATGAAAAACAAAACGTTATAAAAGAGACAAACAAATTCTTTGTGGTGTGTGTTGGTCAATAACTATAAAATTACGCTGCTATAGAACATATTTTAATCAGATAACAAATTTAAGGCCAATATATTAACAATCCATCAGTAAAATTTAATCAGTGTTAAGAAAAACATTAATGGAAAGAAAGTGCACAGATATGAAAGCAAACAAAGTAAAAATTTAAGACTTTGTGTAAAGGGAATTCGTGCAAAAACTCGCCCTCTTCCATTGTATGTAAAAGTATTTTTGCTTTCGTCAAAAAGCAAATAGTGAGAGCACAAATGTTACTTTGCAAAGAGATAAACGATTAAACGATTAAAAACAAAACAACTTTGTGTAAAAATACTGTGTGTCCAGCGACAAGTGTTTACTAAATATAAATTGTTTTTAATATATAGTTGCTCAAGTGCTAAGTCAATCTGTATTGAGTATTACAGTGCAAAAATATCGTTTGGCTTTGCAAAATGAAAACAAAAAAAGAAACGAACATTTTTGAGATGAAAACATTTCAATAAACAGCTGTTAATATGTACAAACGTAGCTAGCCTGCAGTAATCGTGCAGTAAAGTATTCTCTAAATTAAATTATTCCTACTTAGTCAGTATCCTCTATTCCAGTGCAGTTTTATGAATCAAATTTACTATACAAAACGAAATACTTGTTCAAAAAAACCTCAGTAGAACAAAAAACGTTTAATAAGTTGGTCGTTCAAATACATACGTATATACATATGTATTTACATATTCTCATCGCTCATAGAGTCAAACTTTCGGTTATAGTGTGTAGAGAAGTCTGTCTGAAACAATTTAAGGCTGGACACAACAAAAGCAAATAATTGGAGGAAAAAACAAAACTATTGCTTAAATTTGCATGCTATTATAAACAGCTAGATATTATTAAGCCTTAAGGTTGAATCATTGATTTAAATTTATAATCTTTAACATAACAAAAACAAACATCAAGATGCGGCTTTTTCCAGTTCGCTACTCCAATATCCCGAAAATGCTCGACTTTTACTCACAATTTAATCCGTCACCGCTCTCTATAAAGCAGTTTATGGATTTTGGTGAGTGTTTAATAATTTTTTAAATAAATTCTATAAACTTCAATTTCGTTTTAAGTTTTAAATAAACGCACGCTTTCAATTGAATCCTTGAACTCTATTTATTTACTCATTAAAAAAATTAAATATTTTTAAAAAGCTATTTTGCACCTGGGGTGTAAATGACAATTTTAAGAAAGAAATTTCAAAGAAAAAAATTTGGGATCAATCCTTATCTATCTTCAGAGTTACGGACCTCACTTTACTTTAAGAAATTATTAAAAATGGATTTTATAAAAAGTTTATTCAAATTTTTACATGCAATTGGGTGATTTGTTGCATCTTAAAATACGGTTAAAAATGTTGTATTTAAAGTTGTTCGAATTGTTTTTTTTATTTAGTTGGACTTGAGGTTGCAATTAAAAGTTTTACTATTTTTTTTCTTTAATATTTCGTTATAACTTCAGATAGCATTATACGCCGTAATTGCAAATTAATAATTAAAAAATAAAATATTACCCTGAAAAATTAATATTAATTGATCTTTCTTTTTTGCTCGACAGTTATCTTTATTGACTAAATAATGTTAAATTATGTTCACCTATTACAGTTTGTGTTCTTTTAAATGAACTGCTGCTGAAGAAAGTTCTTCCTTAAATTTTAATAAAATTCAGACCTGATTACATTTTTATCAATTCATTGTGAAGTAACCGTACACTGATGCTATAATCTTTAAGTAGTCGTCTCCGAAATATGCAAGAGTAAATAAATATATGCCATGGAAGGGGATTTTAGGAGAGCATCACATGCTTAGAATGATTTCACTTGTATCATGCAATCAAGAACTGTTTGGTTTGAAGCGGACTCAATAGTGTTTAGATATTTTTTAAAATGGTAGACTTAACCTTAATATTGGCCGGATTAACATGCTCTTTTTCATTCGACATTTAAATTACTGAGATATGTATTATGTCCTGTGGCCTTAACATGGTAAAGAATACCAGCATCTAGTCGAAGCTGATAGCCAAGCTTACCCGTGTAGAGTAAATATTTACTCATGTATTCTTGGACTTGATGTGAAACTTGCAAGTTGCTATTGTTTATATTTCTTAATTTTTGTTACTTTCTATTCTTCATTGAAAACATTTCGAAGAGATTTTCGTTAGAAAAACTTTTTACTCGTTGTTTATAAAAAATTTCAAAAGGATCTTAATTAAAATTATAATAGGATCAATATTTTGATAAGTTTTCTGCAAAAGCATTTCGTCGCGATCTTAATCGAAACTATTTAAATTAAATGATGATATCAAGAAGTTATCTGCAGAAGTCAATTTTACGAGCTTGACTCGAAAATACTCTTTTAAATCTTGTCTAAATTTAAATTTAACTAAAAATAAGTTTATTACTTTTTAAAAATTTTTTTACGTATTGTAAAAATATTAATTATTTTCTATAGTTTTATCAGGCATTCATTTGAAAAACCTTAAATATTCACGTATCACCATTATTTCAAAAATGTTGCCTTATAAAAATACTTGATATTTAAATTTTTTAACACGAATTTTTATACAAAATGTAAATTATTTAAAAGTTGTTTGTTTTTTTTATTTTACGTGAAAATAACGTTAATAATTATATACAATTTTGTACAACTTGTAACGTGAAATTACTGAACGTAAAATTTATATTATAAAAAGTATTTTATTAAATTATTAGAAGGTATTTTGATTTTTTTTCATAAATTAAATAAATATATTTAAAACATATAGTATGCAATAATAATTCTTCTGCTTTGAAATAAATCTTATGTCTGAGTACATATTTAAAATATTAGTAACGTAAGTATCTTTTCCGCAAGTGTCTTTTCAATTTGTTTAGTAAGAAAATTTAAATTTGGGAATCCTAGAGATTAGCTGTAGAATTACATTGCTTTTTCATAAATCATTAAGTGTACAAGCAGTGTTAAAGAGAATTGTGAGCAATCCAATCTTAAATTTAAAAAATAAATGATAAGTACCTTTCGCAATAATGTTCGCTGGCATGCGCCAACTGTGTCGTCTATTGGTAGACGACAATGAAATATTATATACTGGTTTGGAAGACAGTTGGCACTGGCAATTTATAAGAGAATAATAACAATTTTAAATAATGCAATTTTAAATTAAGTTGGCTGTGTGCTTAATTTTGTTTGTGTTAGTTGTTTTAATGTTATCTATCTTATTTGGTAGAATTTCTTATAAGCATGTTGTTGTTGTCTTGTGTGTATACGATTTCGTTGAATACTACGCAGTAAGTAAAATGCACAGTTGGTCATTTCGTTTACTTATTTTTACTGATAATTATTTTCTTTTAAAATTTAATAAATCATCTTCGTAACAATATTGTAACTGCCCCAGTCACAATTTAGTTTAAAATGTAACAATAATGTAACTTTTCACCTTTAAAAAAATTTTTCAGTCAGATTTCCAAAAAAAAAAGAAAAAACAGTTTTGTATTTGTAACTTTTTAATAAACATTTTGGACATACCAGGAAGAATGCTCTAAAGCCCCACTTATACAAAAAGAATGTGAGAAAATACATGCAAAAATAATGATGTGCGTAATTGGATAGATTTTATGGAGCCTTTTATAGCTGCAAAGCTATAGCTGAAGCAAATGTAAAGTTTGATCATTTTTGCTGCTTTTTGTATTTTCAGCGCATTTTCATTAACTGTAATTAAAGCTTCGGCTATTAGTTTGTGTTTTATAGCCATTAAAAGCAGGCAAGCTTGGTAATTTTAATAAAAATATTAAAATATCATTATTTATTAAATAAATAAATTACCTACGAAATCACAGAAAAGCATAATAAAATACTATGAAGGCCCCTTAAAATCACTTTCGATGGTTAGCAAGTAGTTAGCTGTAGTCATACCAGCAAAACGGACACCTAACTTATAGGAAACAAAAAACAGGTCACCACGCCCAAAAAAAAAAATAATTAAATGATTTTCGAAAATCGCAGAATGCAAAAGCGTAAGGCGTGAATATTTAGATATGAAAAGCTTACACTAGTAGTTGGTGCAGCAATTATTGTTTTATCAAAAAATTCACACTTCTGTAGTCATAATGAAAAAAATCCATTAATAAAATCCATTATTACGAACTACTAACCCATCCAGCATACTTTCCATTTTAAGTTACTTGCAACTATTTTCTGCTTTTAGATTTAAAGAAATGGTTGGGTGATAAGAGGTGGGAAGTAAATGAAGAGGTTATCATTAAAAGAAAAAGTTCATTTTTCTATTTTTTTTTAAAGAGAAGTAGCACTTCAGGCAACAATGCCTATTTAGTCAAGTACCGTGCTACATTCTTTAGGAAAGGGATAGAGAAGAAATGCGGACAGGTGGTGAAAGAAGAAGGATAGTAAAGGAAATTAACTGTCGTATAAGACAGCTCACTGACCAGTGACTATGCCCTCATCACTGAGCAGCCCCACCGACAGTCAATTTTTATTTTCAATGAAAAAAAACCAAGGTGTTTGTTGGGAATCGAACCCACAACCCCCAGTCCCAGGGGCACCTTTTTTTGAGTCCTTTAAAAATATTATTGTTTGGACCTTAAAAAAAACAATATTGAGATATAAAACTTTTTGGATTGCGTAATGAAAGTTGTCCTTTAATTGTCTTAAAAAAAGGAGAAGGATATTAATTGGTTTGTGTATATTTTTTATAGTTGTGGCCGTACAGCTGTCATTTTTGAGTTGTTATTGATTTTTTTAATTAATATAAAAGCCTGCAAATTGATTCAATAACGAAAACAATAATATTTAAAAATTAAAGGGTGTCGCTATATAAAACATATGATTTTTATTGCGCTACTGAACCATAACGGACATCCATAGCACTAATAATTAATAACAAACCAAAGAAAACACAAATAAGAGGCTCTCCTCATAGGCAACATAATTTGACATATTTCGTACTGTCCTTTGAACTTTCATATTTTGACATTACAAATTATTTAGTGTTCCCATAGGTGATGCAAATTTGATATATATGAGATTGTCTTCTGAACCGTTAAGACATACCGTAAAAATTTAAGTTTGCTATAAATATAAGAATTAAATAAAAAATTGGAAATTAAAATATGTCTCCATAGGCAATTTTGTTTGATGTATATGAGAAATTGGAAAAATTTGTATAATTGCGTACGTGTTGATATCACTCAATTTCATATTTGATGACCTTCTGGGGTCAAGTTATTTTTCTTCAAAGAGTAAGATTTTCTACAAATGAAATACTCTTGAGAATTACGGTACAACACAAGTGTGTTTTTGTACAACACATGCACATTAAGCAATACTATTTATGTTTAATTTACAAAGTGTATTCAGAGTTTTAAAGGGTGTTTTTATAGAGGTATATAACTTTGAAATGGAGTAAAAAAAGGTTTATTAAAGTAACAGAAAATTTAATTTATTGGAAAGATATCTCCTGGTATTATAATTCAAATATGACTTTTGGCTTATGGTCGCCACGGCTGGCTCGGACGTAGTCTAACTTGGAGGATCCATTTTGATGACTTTTTTCTTATATTTGTAGCCGTATATCGGCCATAACGCGGCGAATGTGTTCCCGCAAGTGCTCAATCGTTTCGGGCTTATCAGCGTAGACTAGCAACTTCACGAGATCTTGGAGGCCAATTCACGGATCCGGAACGTAAAACTATGTGGTTATCAAACGTTGCCCTTAATATATCAATTGTGCAACGAGTCTGAAAAGCTGCATTATCTTGTTGAAGCCACAGCTTCATGTTTCTATAGCTTTTATCATTAACACATTAAGGCGGGATTCGTAGTAATACGATTTATCCTTAAGGCGGGAGTTTTAGTACGGTTTGCAAACACAATGCATTAGTATGTTTTGTGTTTTGTAGTTGTTCGTTTGCTCAAATTCTACTTACAGTAAATTTTGAAATCCTCCAATATGGTTTCATGCGAAAATAAATAAATATATGCAGACGATTTGTCTGACGTTGATTGCGATGACAGAGTGTTAGATATTGATAATATTGATAGTGATAATTCTGTACAACCTATGAGACGGATCCGGGTTTTTCCACTGATTATGAAGATTATGAATGATTATGAAGAAGAAATTATACTGAAGTCGTCATTCCACCTACCATAGAACCGTTTTTTAATTGAACAGGTTTAAATATATTACCATACCACAGCGTTGAAGGATCTCTGGATGTGTTCCTTGATGATAATTTCTACGAAATGATGGTAACAGAAACAAACAGATATCATCATTAAAACGTCGAAAAATATGCGTAAAATAAGAAAACAATAAAATGGACGGATCTTACAATTGGCGATTTTGAGGAATTTTTAGAATTATTAATTCTAATGGGCCAAATTTCAAATAGTACTATCGATAAATATTGGACAACAGATTTATTAATACTTCCAAAGACAATGAGTCGTGATAGATTTAAGGAGATATAGAGATGGTAGCACTTTGTGAACAACGATGAATTGAATGAATCGAACGACCGTCTATTTAAAATTTGACCAGTTTAGGACAGTTTATTTAAAAACAGGTTCCCCTGTAGGCTAGTAGGTAGTGTACTAGCTTGTAAATATGGGGGTTGTGGGTTCGATTCCCAACGAAGACCTTGACTGTCGGTGGGGCTGCTCAGCGATGAAGGCATAGTCACTGGTCGCTGTGCTGTCTTATATATGGCAGTTAATTTCCGACTATCCTTCTACTTTCACCACCTGTTTCATCTATACTCTATCCCTTTCCTAAAGAATGTAGCACGGTACTTGACTAAATAGGCATTGTTGCCTAAAGTGCTACTTCTCTTTAAAAAAAAAAGTTTGTTTAAACAGTTCAATACGGTATTATACATCAACAAGAGAGATTTTACTGGACGAAAGTAATCATACATTGGCGTGAAACATTGAGATTTAAAGTTTAAAATACCTCGAAAATGATTAAATATGGAATCTTGGTGAGAGTTGTGGCTGAATCGAAAAGTGACTGCATTTGTAATATAAAAATGTATTGTGGAGAAGGAAGGAACTGGTGGAAACAATATTAGATATTCCTACTCCTTATACGGACAAATATTATCATGTGTTTATGGATAATTATTATAACAGTGTAGATATAAACGAAACTATTTTAAAACATAAAATACGAAGTTGTAAAACTAAGTTGCAACGCGGACAGTCATTTTTCCGCAGAAAAGGAGACGTGTTATTTTTATTCTAAACGAGAGAAGTGAGGATAATTTCGAATATTCATTCAAGTGAACTATAAGAAAGCTCTAATACAGATTGGCACACAAATACAAAAATAATAAAACCTAAATGCGTAATGGAATACAACAATTATATGAAAGGTGTTGATAGGGCAGACCAGTACTTCTCGTATTACGCAATATGGTGAAAAACAAGAAAAATGGACTGAGTGGGCCATTAAATTACGCATTTTTCAATTTCTATTTAGTATAAAACATCTATAATAATAGTAGCTTGCCATATAAAAAGTATTTGTTAGAATTATCACGCAGTCTTACAGTTAACATAAACACCGAAGATCTGATCTGGAATTGATGGACATTGAAGAGTCAGAATCTGAAACACCGAACTCGGCACCACGGACTCCATGATATAAAGTTGGTCCGTCTGGATGTCTTTTGCTAGACCTCAAAAAGCACAAATTAATTATACAGCACAGCAAACAGCCAGTTTTGCTGGATGTAACAGTGCCTCGACATACAAAGAAAAGTCAGCTTGTTTCGGGTTCAACTTGCACAATTTGGAAGCCTTGTTCAGGTATCAGCCTATTCATGTTGAAATGCTAACCAAAACTAAACATAAATTGCTTTGACAGCCAACAAAATGGCCGTCAGTTAAAAAAGTTGTAGCAACTTAAAATTCTGTACCTTTATAAAATCCCCCTATATATACTCGTATATATATTGCTTAAGGTGTTTACATTAATCAATGTAGAACATTTTTTCGAATAGTAAATAAAAACATGCTCGTACTATATGTAGATACATTCATTCATGTACATGTATATATAAGTAATAAGTAAATAAACGACCAGAATATCTATGTTAAAATACTAGACCTAAATAAACAATAAAAAATGTACACAAAAGATACAACACGCTTAAACAAGTTTTTAATTTTATAATAACCTAAAGAGGATATTTCCTCTTATTGCTTACAAATAATAGAATCGCTGACAACAGATTTTTAGTATTGTAAAGAAAATAACAGCGAACTGATAATTAAATTTTATGGATCTTAATTGTTTTTTAAAAAATTATTATAATTATCTTTAAAACAAATTTGGAAAAATACAATTTATTTTAATTAATATAATTGACTTGTCCTCGTATTTTCAAAGTTAAAAATGCATAAAACGTTTTTGTTTTTCTGATTAGTTCTGCCTTAAACCTGTAAAACTGACTTTAACTGGAAAAGAATAATGAAAAAATACATTTCGACATTTATCACACTACAAACACACAGGGAAAACTTTTATCACTAAAATTATTATTAAGAATATAAAAAGCATAATATAATATTTGTATATCTTATTTTTATTTTTATATCGATTAACTTTTAATTAAGTAATTCAATTTGATTCATTGTTTGATATTTAAAACTGGGTTATTAAAAATATTTATATGCTTAAAGTTTATTTTGATGTGTGAGTTAATAGATAATTTGGCTGAAAATAAATTTGTATTTAAGTCGCATATGTAAGTTAACGGCCTACTTTTAGTCACTTTACATTTATAAAATTTGTTAGACTTGCATTGAACCACAATGATGGTCAACGAGCCTGAGGAATCTAATTGGCTTATAATACACGAAATTACACTTTGCACTTGATGTCATAGACGTAATGTTGTTAGGAAAGAATTAGTTTTGTTCACGCCTTTTTTTTCTGAACAGAGTCCCTCGAGGTCTATTTCTTCTGCAAGTCATTTATTAGTAAAGAGATGTTCCTGCCTTTGTTTTATTGCACACTGTATATTCTCTTTATACAGGGTGGGCCAACTTGGACTGACTGATTTGAAATGCTTATAATTTTTGCATCCCTCCGCAATAGTTTTTGGGCCAATTGAATTTTTTATCTACTTTTAGATTACGACGTAGCCATGTTCTGGAGATGTTCATTTGAGTAGCTCGTCGACGAGTAGACACAGTTGGATCCGTGTGAACACTTTCTCGTACAGCTTCTATAGCTTGTTAAGTGCGAACAGAACGAACAAATTTGTTCGTAGTTCATTACCCACTGAATCCAAATTCTCAAAACGGGTCATTAAGCTTCTTATCATGTTTACACTGAGAGCCTCTGCAGTATTAAAATGCTAACGGTATTTTCTTTGCGTTGTAACAATTAATCGTCCGGAAACATAATGAAATTCAACAATTTTTACTCGTTCTTCCACTGAGTATGATGACATTATAAAATTTTATAAAATTCTGTAATATCTGCAAAATAAAAAATACAAAAAGTATAAGCATTTCAAATCAGTCAACTTGGACCGGCCCTCCCTGTATTATATGAATAATTTTTTTGCTATTTTTCGTTGATATTAAATTCTATATTTTTTGACAACATGACTTTGGCCATTAATATTTACAATGAATCTTTGGAATTGGAATGAGCACAGAACAGAACAGAAAAAAGGCATTTAAGATTAAAAACACTACATTTTTTTGGATTGAATGTGTTTATTGTAATCTTCGTTCAAAGAAAAATATAATATTACGTTTTATATTTCTTAATTTTTTGAAATTAATCACAACAAAAATGAACGAAATTTGAAGTAAATAAATGTAATAAATTTATAAAATAAAAGAGATTAAATTAAAGAATTGAAAAAAAACAAACTTTTTATTCGATTTAAAAACGTTTAATTGATCTTTACCCATAATTCAGTAATTTCTTTATAAAGTCGACGTATCAGAACTAAACTACAAATCGTTATTTGTCCTCCAGTTTTATTTTCAGACATGATCAATTGGTGTTCACTAAGCCGTGATGTATCAAATTTGTAATTATTTTTTGCTCTTAAAAAAAGAGTCGTTGTGTGACAACATTCAGCCGTGCTGTTGTGTGAAAATAAAATCTATGTTTTCGTTTACCGATAAGAATAATAGCTGTTTAAGTTTAACTTGGAAATTTTAATTATTGTCTATTTAATTTACCAATTTAGACAAAAACTATATATTGTATGTGATACAGATTATCTTTAGCACCTAGCCAGTTGGCTCTGACAGTGATCTTATCACTGCGTAAAATACTATGGGTCTACCAACAAGTAGAAGTCTACCGAAGTCCCTTACCAGTATAGGGGCGTAGTTTACAGGTTGCCATGGTACCAGCATGGTAAATCACTGGTCGGATCTTAAGTATCCAATTCTTCCAGTTTCAGACTTCTGTTAGCTTAGATGACTAGTACCGCCTTTTATCCCAAAAGCACATGTAAAGATGGGGAAGGCATTCACCTTGACTGCGTCCTCCACGGGGGAAGGTAAAAAGAAACGTGATAAGGTTAATGTGAGCACCTGACCGCGAGGCCTTAACCTGACGGTGGTCTTACCACTGGGTATAGGAAATATGTCCACCCGCGCTCTAAGGCGCATTCACACCTTTGTCGCAATTTTTAGTGCGTAGTAGCAGGGCCGTCCTTACACTTCTTGCTGCAGAGCTGGACACCTGCGTTAAGATCTCTTCAAAACTTTCTTCAAAGCCCGATTAAACTAACAACCACCATATTGCTCCTCAGCCAATAACCAGAACATGGCCGTAGCGCTGCGGGAAATTGGTTCGCATGGTACCAGTATATATATATTAAGTTGACTATTCGGACTTCGAGAGTTCTGTGTCTCTTCCAATTTTGGGCTCCTGCTAGCTCAGGCGACTAGTACCGCCTTTTACTTCCGAAGACTCATATCAAGAAGGGGAAGAGATCCATCAAGACTACGTGCCCTCGGTGGGCAGGCAAAAGATATGCGTGATAAGATTTACATCATTACTTAGCTGTGTAAGCCACAACCTGATGGTGGATCAAACCACTTGGGTGATATGTAGCGTCACCCTCGCCCTAAGAAGTCGTCGGATATTTCTATCTTCTAGCCACTCCTAGTTGCAAGTTCGAGATCCTTACTAAAGTGTTGGAGACTATCTAAATCCTAGTCCAGAACACATGACAAGCATGCTCACTGGATCCGAATCATTCACCTTGTGTTCTTGGTCAAAAGTGAGATGATACTGGCCTCTTAGTCATTTCATGAGGGCCTGCGAAACCACAACCACCATGATGCTCCCAAAAAGCTGAATTCTGGGGCTTACTGATTCCCGTGGAAATAACGTGGAGTTGGCCAGTTGGCTGCTGCTAGCCTTTAGGGGACTGGACCTCCTTTTACCCCCGGTAACACATGTAATGACGGTGAAATTTCTTAAAGACATATAAATGTGCCCCCTGAAAGGTATATGAGATGATGAGAACTAAAGATTTGTAAATAATTTTTCTGCTTTATTAGTTTAGAAGTTAAAATCAACATGAACTTAAGCCGAAATAAATCAAATATTCATTTGGATAGAAAATATGTTTCTACATGTAAACGTTAAAGCTTTAACATGTGATACCGTTCGATTCTCTTAATCATAATGTTTATAATAAATTTCTTTTACAGTATACATATAATACTCGGTCTGTAGCAGTTCGCTATAATCAAACTTTACTGTATTTTATTTTAGTTATTTTTACTGTCTCAGTGGAAGCTTAATTTAACTGCACAATGCCAATTATAATATTGTATAGGTTTTTAGACAAATAGCATATAGCATATAGCAAATGAAATGTTTGAAAGGAAAAATATGTGTGAGCGGAAAAAGATAAATAGAACATCAGACAAATTCCATTATTATCTTACATATTGTTATTATTGGCATAATAACTTAAGTTTCAAATTATTGTATGAATATACAATATGTCACATAACAAATGAATAAAAATGGGATCACGTTTTATTTACTTGAATGCAACCATTAGACTTGATAGATAGATAGATGTAGCACTCATTAAATTCGTATGTATGTGCATGTGAAATATAAACAAATTGAAAAAATTATTGATAAGTTTTAGCCAGGAACCGTTTGGATTAATTAATTTTATCTTCTGCACTCCAGTCAGTTTTTAATTTAATATCAAAATTATTAATTAACAAAAATTATGTCCAGTAGAAAATAGCTGAGCTATTTTATCTTATCGTGCTTATTTATCTTTGCAAATATTCGCTGAAATAACGATAAGGAGTTTATGAAATTAAAAAAAAATTTTGTTTGTGGATATCTGTAGATTATTTTCTTACCAACAGTCATAATAAAGTTAAAAATGCTCAAGAAAGTGGCCTTCGAAGCAAATATCACAGCAATATTATAACAATATGATAAAAGTATAATAAAAATAAAAAATAGTAATTATTGAGGGAAGAAGAACCAATGAGATTGGTACACTACCTTAAGTATATAGATAAAGACATTTCTTATGACAGATGTAGCGATCCATTTAATGGAATATATTCTGCTATTGTCTTAATTTTTTCTGTTTTTTTTAAAGCATACGATTTATTTAAAATACTTTTTTCTTAATAAAATTAAAAATTTAAGAAACTCAGGAACTTAAGCCTGACTACAAAATTGTTCAGTTAGTCACAAAATTAAACTTTTCAGTCGGAAGTTAAATTTGCAGAACAAAAATATTTGGCTACAATTTGAAGCTTATTTCATTTAAGCTATGTAAATAATACAAACTGAGTAATACCTTTTTGAACGATATCCTATCCTTTACTTTAACCTTTTTTACGAATATATCATGTTGGCACATCAAAAAATACGCCCTTTGTGCTCAAGGGCTTCTTGAGTAATGATCGAGGCTAGCTAAATTTAGTTGTATTATTTTCAAATTTATTGAACATTTCTCGTATCGATTCGCTATCGTTACCTCGCGAAATAGTGTGTGCGAGTTTGTACAGTAGTAACGGTTGTCATCTGGTTGAAAAGACATGCGTGATAAGATTTACGTCTGTACCTAGCTGTGAAAGCCATAACCAGATGGGAGATCATACCACTGTGAATGAAATGCGGCATCCTCGCCCTAGAAAGCCTTCAGATGCGTATATCCTCCAGCCACTCCTAGTTGCAGGCCGCAGCCCTCACTCCACAACCACCACGATACTCCCGAAGGGCCAATCACAATAATCAGTCAGAGAACAGCTAAAAGGCTAAAAAGAGAAATAGCTGAACTCTGGGGCTTTATTGATTCCCGTGGAAATGTTCACTTGACTCCTGCTAGCGTTAAAGGGGACTGGGCTCTCTTTGACCCCCGTTGACACATGTAATGACGGTGAGATTCCATCAAACAATGTGCCCCGGGGGGGGGGGGGTGGTTGAGGAGACACCATGTTACTTATACAACAACACTTTACCCTCGTAATTCGGTTACATTTATACTTCTAGTCTTATTATTCATCGCTATCTTAATTTTATTGGCCTTTTGTAGCCCTTAGAATAGAATATCATTCGTAAAGATTGCTCAACTTCATGACTTCTTTCTCCTACCTATTATCCTACCCTATTTCTTATTTTTATAAATGATCTTCTTTGTCAAACTTTCTATACTCTTTCACCGATGACAGCACCATTTGTCATTCGTATTCATTCAGTTTTAGACCGGTTCAGTTGGAGATAAGTTCCAAACGGGTGATATAGGTATTACGGAATCGAAAGCTCTTGACGTTCTTGAAATTCAGTGTGACATTTGATGAACTAAACACATTTTTCCGATGTCTAAAGAAGCTTTCAAGGGCCTCAGTTTTCTAAAATAGTGTAAGAAATACTTCACTCCATGCGATCTTCCTACTATGTTACCACTTATATCCGTCCAAAGATAGAATATAACTCTCACATATGGGCCGGCGCCCCAAAATCTATTTTGGAGTTAGTCGACCGCATATAGGAGAGGGCAAATGACGCAATGCGGGATGTAGTTCTCTGTTTTATAGTTACTAAAATGGTAAGTGCTCTAGGGAAATTAGGGAACTTTTTCCTCCCGTTACTCCCACGTTTTTTGCTTTTAACTCGATTTTAATTAAGGGTACATCTATTTGTGGTGGTGGGTTGAATTTCACTACGCATTACAGGAAAAATTCGTTTTTTAGTAGAACAGTCCGTATGTGGAATTAACTCCCTCCAGAGGTCTTTCATGTCACTTTCAATGTAAGAAAGTTCAAAATGAGTGTCCACAAATACTACTCCCACTTTCCTTCTCCCCTAAACCTAATTTCCTACTTCTGGCACAATGTATTGCATGTCTAGGGGTCATCCTCTAAGAGCTGGTTAAAAACGAGTTTATTACATTTGTTCGTTCCTCTCATTTATTATTTTGATCACTTGAAAGCATCCTGTGCAGTATTCTGGTTCTAACCACATCTTTCTTGACCAATGCGAACTCGCTCTTTGGAAACTCTAATCTGATTGTCTGACATCAATAGTGCGTCACAATTTACCTTTTATTTACGACTTCGATGGTATATTGCACATGTATTGCAGAAAGAAATTACACAGCTATGCTCTTAATTAAAATGGGGATGGAAAGTTATAATAAGTATTAGAATGAATTACCCAGAGTCCAGTTTTCTTTGCCCGACTTGTTAGTAATAATACGACTTATATTTTAAACAAGAATGGGGCCCCATAAATATATTTACATCTCGTTAGTTCATGCACATGCCGGATAAGGAATATAAGGCCTTTCGTCTGTGTGTACTGACAGAGTTACATTAAGCGAAAATTTTTCAGCTATAAATGAATCCAGGAATAAAGTAGGATTTCGTACTGCTACTAGAGTGTAAAGTTTCTGCCTCGAAATATTCTGAGAACTAAGTAAAAGTTTAACACTTGGAATAAGTTTAATAACTTTTTTATATTATTACTTAATCACCCTTATTCTGTTTGGCGACGGCAATACAAGACGAGTCGTTTTTTATCTTTTCTTGTAAATCCGTATTCTTCTTGGCAATATTGCCATTTATCGATGACTGGCAATACATGTTTGGTATTCTGTAAGATAATTTGACGCTGATGTTGCTTTTAATTGCCGTTGATATTGTCATTTGTGATTTTATAAAGATTGAAAAAACTAAAAACACAAAACAAATATAAAAAAGTACAAATAAAATGAAAATGGAAAAAATTAAAATTACCAACGTCAACCATTTTGAAAAATTAGTGGAAGAATTGGGAAAAAATGCATCACTTGCCAGGGGATTTCGAAAAGGCGGTGTTCCTACTAATTTGAAGGAACAATGGGAAAGTGTTGCGACTGCTCTAAATACCCTTGGCCCACCAAATAAAACAAGTAATGGATGGCAAAAGGTATATTATGTATATTATGACTTAAAATTTAAAGTAAAAAAAAGATGGTGAAAAACAAAATGGAATGCAAGACTACTGAAGCCCCTTAGAAGTAACAGTGGCAAATCTGCTGAACATTTTGATTTTAATTTTTAATTTACTTTAGGTTCAATTTAATACAGATTTTATTTAATAAATAAGTATTTATTAACGAAGAAAAAAAAGTATTCGACCTTTTTAAAAAAAGGACAGATTTAATTTTTTTTTCACACAGTTTATATTTTTTTCACAACAATTTTATCAAAAATAGTACACAAATGAATCAGCTGACTCAAATATTAGATATGTGTGTGTTATATTTTATTAAAATGATCGATAAAATCGCAACGTCGTAATAAGACTGTTAGGGAATACCAAATTAGCAGCGATGTTGTGTTAAAGTGATGTTGCCCTAAAAATCGACAACGATTTGCCGTCGCCAAACAGAATAAGGGTGAATAATTTATAAGTAATTTGTTAATTAAGCACTTTAGGGTCTTTATATAAAAATTAAGTTAATTTATATTTTCTATTTTAGTATTTAATATTAATAGGCCAAATAACTATAATTATTGTATTCTTTAATAATAATACTTACTTCGTAAGTTTAAGTAATCGGCAAAATATTGCCCAATACTTAGCATTAGCTAGATCGATATTTATTAAGGTAAATTATGTGGGCTTTTAAGTATTTTAGAATAGATTTTCGTTAGCATCAGTTTGCCAGATATATATGCACGTCGTCTTTTTACCCACATTAGTCCTGAACTTTTGTTGCACACTGCATTTTTTTCTCTTCATTTATTCATCATTTGAAATCATTATTATTGATATAATGAAATTTATTACAGCGAAGAATGTTTTAATGACAAAAATAAAATTTTCGAATCAGAACTAATTTTTTATGTTGCTTTTTTTTGTCGCAAGAAAGAAAAAACGAGAGTGCGATTTATGTTAGAGTTTTCTTTCTCATTATAAAGCATTTCAGTTCTGATGTGAAATTCTACAAAATATAACAATGTGCGAAATTAGCTGGAAAATGCATTTAAATGAAATATAAGTTTGAAAATCGAATACATATTAAATCGATTATAAAACATCAAAGTTTTTAAGTAAAGTACAATCGATTAATTGTCTTAATAAGCATTTCGGCTCATTGCTGGTATTCCTGTTCAAAGTATTTTCGCTCTTGTCTTTTATCCACTGTTTAGTTCTCGCTGCCGCCTTTGCATTTTAAGAATTCAACTAGTGTTTAGCCCACTAGGACAGATTTTGATTTACGATTAATTCTAGGTCGTGCCCAACTTACCACGTTCCGCTGCCTTATTTCTCTGGTTAGAAATTTACTAATTAAAAACCCACAAAGATTTCTTACGTCGCGTTGTCTATTAAAATTCAGTTCGTGTGTGCCAGATCACAGGGATGATGCATAAAAAAGAAAAGTAGTGGACGCAGTTTTGCTAAAAATATATTCTACACCTTCTCTACCGCACGCTTCGTTCAAAATAACTTAAAGAAAATCTATAATTTCTTTACTAAATCTGGAAATGATGAAAATATTATTTTTGTTGTAAGTAATGCACTAAGTACACTAAAAAACAAAAGTTCAATAACTGACACGTTCATGTATGTGCGAGTATTATGAACAAGGAAAAATGCTTTATACAATAAATAAAACGTTTTTATATTTATTAACTGGGCGATTAATACTTTGTATTTCATTTATCTGATGACACTTTTTGATTTTAAATATGGCAAAATGTATACTAGTAGATCTTGCGACACAAACAAGATAACATTTAATAAATATTTTTTAAATTAATTTCGTCAACAAATGATTATATTTTCCTTTTATTTATTTATTTTTCTTTGTATTCCATCAGAATTTTATTTTTATATCTTTCTGTTTTATTCATATTATTAAATAGTAAAAGTACTTAATGTATAACGATGATTCTATAATATTTTATTTTTCGGGAGCCGATTTGTAACATTGTGTTTTGCACCGTTACCATTTTGGTTTTTCGACTGTATTTATTTTAGACTATCGCCTGGTATATGTCAACATACTTTCTCATCATAAGTCTACTGCTTTCCAATGTTAGACATTCACTATCGTCTCAATACTTTTGAGGCATCATTTGCAGGTTTTATCTGCGACTAACATCACTAATGGAGTAAACGCACCTTAAGAAATTTAAGCAATCAGAGAGTTGCCTTTCGGATTCCTGAAGTATCATATAAAAACCGCAGGTCCCCCAAAAGTGTACCTATTCTCTAACAGAGAGGTATAAAATCGTTGACAGATTCGTAAAGCCTTGTTTGGTTTTATCAATATTAGAATTAGTAACACAGAGCTCTTTATGCGCCATCAAAACTATATAAAAACTAGAGGTGAAAAAGTATTTAGTTTTCGGTTGACAAAACTAGAAAACTGTTATCGGCCGCCGCATCGAAGAGATATAAGTCGACCTTCTGATAATACTTAATAGTACATAAATATATGTGTGAACTTGAAAACATTTTGGAAAGAAAATTAAATAATAAATATTCCCAAAGAATAAAAGAATATGTGTGAACTTGAAAACATTTTGGAAAGAAAATTAAATAATAAATATTCCCAAAGAATAAAAGTAAATAAAAAAATATTTTAAAAATGATTTAAGACGTATTTAAACAGTTTAATGTTTCGCATGAAAAACTCTCATTTTTGAAAAAAATCGCACCTAAACGTTTTAAATATTAAACGATTAAAAAAAATTAAATTAAATTAAAAGTTAAATAGTTGAAAATATTTAATTTGTATTCGAAATGTTTGCTGTGTTTTTGAATGGAAGTGTTTTTGAGTTTTTTTGTTTGATCTGTTGTTTAAATAAGAAGTCTTATTTAATCAATTTGGCGTACGATATAAGACTCTTGAATTTTCTGTACAAAATTTGGGGTAAAATCCACTGATGAGCAGTAGTGAAATTGGATATGCTTTCCCCCGCAGTTATACATTTCAAATATATATTTTTTATTTTGAATAATAAATATTTTACGAGAAGCTAGTACATATTAATATAGATTAAAATAAAAAATAATTATTATAAAAATCGGATTACGTTCATATGGAACCCAATTTCCTTGCGTTGAAAGACATAAGGTTTTTATGTTAAACGGCAAGTGCCTCATGTCATTTACAAGAATCATCATCATGGCACTTATTCTTTATCTATAAGCTTTTAATCAGCCTAAAGAAAATGTCTTCGATTCATCGAAATGAATCCTTTAAAATAGTTTTTAAAAAGTGAGAGAGCTTGGTTGTATAAGTTACTACCGATATGCACTGCCTTTTTGTATTCCTCATATGCAAGGGTCTTCTCAAAAACGCATGGAGTTAAAACTGCTCTCTTTTCCATTATAATAAGATGAAGCATTTGCTACCAAACAGTAACGATGTTTTGATCCTATTGGAATCATTGAGACATTGCATTTATTGTAATGTTTTTATGCAAAATATAAAGAAAAATATAAAGATATGGACTCTAACTTGCATTCCTTTTGTTATATCTATAAATTTTAAAATTCTTTACTATTATTTAAAATAAAAAAATTAATCGACTTTATTTAACTTCACCACATGAAAACTCTAAAATAATAGTCTGACAATATTAATAACTTTTTTAGAGCCCATATTTCCATCTGATACGCGATACGATCTTTGTATCCTGTTTTTTGTATAATGCAGATACATAGCACTGTTTCTGCTGAAACTAATTTCAATTCTTGTGAAAGCTAACAGGACTAGAGATTCTGTTCTCGATGTCATTATCCCGTATTTTACTTGTCTATTCCTCGTAATTCTTTTCTACGTTCGAATTATTTTTTCGTTTGGGTTATTTTTAAGGTCTGGTAACGCCAAAGGTTAAAAAAATGTACGCTCAATGATTAATGTTTTTAAATATTTCAAATAAATATTTTTAATTGGCATTTTGAAAAACACAAGTTTAACACCATATTGTTTTTTTTTTGGTCACTACAACATATGCACCCTTATTCTGTTTTTCGACGGCAATACAAGACGACGTCGTTTTTATCGTTTGTTGTAAATCCGTATTCTCGTTGGCAATATTGCCATTTATCGATGACTGCCAATACATGTTTGGTATTCTGTAAGACAGTTTGACGTTGATGTTGCCTTTAATTGCCGTTGTCGTGCTGTTATAAACAAAAATTAAAAAAAAACTAAAAAAACAAAATAAAATATTAAAAATAACAATAAGTAATTTATTCATCGGAATCATTTTCAATCTAAGCAATTTTATTATTCGTGCTTGATTCCTTTAAATAAATTCGTGAGAATATCATGAAATATTTTTGAGTCTTGCTGTCTTGTATGCTATGTTGATTTTATGAAAAAATTCTCATGGAATCAGTTTGGCTTTGGATATAAGACTTTTAGGTTTTTCTATACAATATTGGGGTAAAATTCACTGACGAGCTATGTGAGCAATAGTGAAATTGCAATATGGATATGCTCTCCCCCGCAGTAATACATTTCAAATATTTTTTTTTTGTTGGAATAAATGTTTTATGAGAATATCATAAAATGTTTATTTTTTAATAAAAATTTTTGTAACAAATATTTCGTGATAATATCATGAAATATTTATTTAAAGGAATCAAGCACGAATAATAAAATTGCTTAGATAAAAAATAACAAATAAAATGAAAAATGGAAAAAATTAAAATTAACAATGCCAACCAATTTCAAAAAATTAGTGGTAGAATTAATAAAAAATCCATCAGTTGCCAGGGTATTTCGAAGAGGCAGTGTTAGTTTTAAGGAATAATGGGAAAGTGTTCCTAATGCTCTAAACGCACTCGGCCCACCAAATAGAACGAGTGATGGATGGCAACAGGTATAATATGTACTTCTTGAACAATACATGTTTGACAAAATTCTTCTTACCAATTTGGCGTGATTTAAAATTTAAGTAAAAGGAGACGGCGCTGACTGAACATTTTGATTTTAATTTATTTCGATTTTTAATTTATTTTAGGTTTAATTTAATACAGATTTTATTTATTTGTTTTTTACATTTCACGCAACAATGCCTATTTAGTCAAGTACCATGTTACATTCTTTAGGAAAGGGATAGAGAAGAGATGAGACAGGAGGTGAAAGTAGAAGGATAGTTACGGAAATTAACTGTCGTCACAGCCACCAGTGAGCATGCCTTTATCACTGAGCAGCCCCACCGATAGTCAATTTTTATTTTTTAGTGAAAAAAAACCAGCGAAGGTCTTTGTTGGGAATCGAACACACAATCCCCAGACTGTCTACCTACTAACCTATAGGGTTACAGTTTATATTTTTTTCACAACAATTTTATCAAAAATAGTACACAAATGAATCAAATGACTCAAATGTTAGATATGTGTGTTATATTTGATTAAAATGATCGATAAACTGGCAACGTCGTCATAAGATTGTTAGGAAATACCAAATTAGTATTGATGTTGTGTTAAAGTGATGTTGCCTCGAAATCGACGACGTTGCTGCCGTCGCCAAACAGAATAAGGGTGATTGTTTTTTTTTTTTGGTCACTACGCTTCGTCGCAACTTAAAAACCTGATATTTGTAGGTTTTTAAGTTGCATTTCAGTCAATTCAGCATTTGAGTTAATTCAGCTTTTCATATTAAACATTTAGCCATGTTAGTTAGTGAGTCGTACGTAGACTCTTTTTATTCTGACTGTACCGGTTTGCTGACATACTGGTATTGGTATTGATGAGTCGTTAAATTATCGACTTGAAAGAACTATAATGTGAAAAAGAAAACTGAGGTTAATTATTCATCCCTCTTCCTTATTTCAAAAATAAATACAAAAACCAGAAAAATTATTGTAATAAACGAGGAAACAGAATATAATTGTTAAGGTTAAAGAACTCATGAAAACATAAAGCCTGCCACTGTTAACGCAAAATACATTTTTGAAGAAAAAAAACACTTGTATTAAAAATGAAACACACATACGCAAAATGAATATTGAGAATATGGAAAGATTAAATACAATGTGCAAGATCAATTTTACTTTGTGCAGAATAAAAATACGTAAAAAAGAGCACAAATTGCGTCAGTCATAAAGTTATTTTTAAACATGATGTGGTTTAAGCCTTATGACGTTTTTCATACTTCTTGGAACTGTTTGTAAAAGAACTCAGCATTAGATCTCTTATTAGGATTAAGTTTTAAAAGCTTTTAATCAAGATGGCTAAAGAAAATTTTAATTTTATGGTTTATCTGAAAGCATCTCTAGAAAAGTGAAAATAAAAAACGCAGTCTTGATGGATATCTTGCCCATCTTGACATATGCCTTCGGGGATAAAAGACTAGCAGGACTGCAGGCTAGTAGGAACCTAAAAGTGGAGTAGACATAGAACTCTCGAAGTCCGACCAGTGACTTATTATATATTCACTGGTATCACGGGAACCAGTTGCCCGCAGAGCTACGAGTCTGTTCTGGCTCGTAGAACAACGTGGTGTCTGTGGGCTTTGAAGAAAGTTCCGAAGAGATATTAAAAAACAAATTAACATCCAGTGTCCTAACTTGCGTATGCACCAGGACTAGAAGTTGATAGTCTCCAACTATTCACCAAGGAGTGAGGTCACGGCATTGCTAACGTTAACTCGAAAATCGCTACTAAGGTGTGTACGCATCTAGTGTGTATGTGTCTTTGGGGCTAGGGTGAACGCTTTTTTCTACACCCAGTTGTAGAACCACCGTCAGATTAAGGCCTCGCGGTCAGGTGCTGACGTTAATGCTATCATGTATCTGTCTGCGTTATAGCTTCCAGCAGCTATAAAATGCAACTTTAAAGAGTAATGTTAGATATGTTAAACTTTTTTCGCGGGGAGCAAAAACGAAAAAATAATTAAGTCTCTATGAATGTGTTTGAATCAGATGTGTAGGATAAAAGTTATTTTAAAAAATCGACTTTTATCAGCATTGTGGAGCACTCACATACAATCTAGCATTACAAATCTCAGAAATCAGCTTTAAGTTAATTCAGTAATTTATAGGGATTTCTTGAGGTAATTTTTATGTTGCTGTGTAAGTGCGTAATGCTGTAAAGTGCTGCAAGTATCCTGCACCATATTGCCCAACGAGTTGGTGAAATTATTTGCCAGCGGTACTAGTGTCCCAATTGTAGAATTATAAAGATTAAAGTTTGTTTTGTAAATTTTTATTATATGCCCAGTGACCTAGACGGATTAGTTTTACAGCCTTTGAGTTCAATTAAAATAAGTATGAAGACGATAAGAGGTGGAGATATTAAGGCTATTTACAATTTTGTACTTTAAAATAAATCCTAAAAATATTAGCGTTAATTAAAAACTATCCAACTGCTTGGAAGGGTTATAAATCTTGTTTCTGTAAAGCATATTATGATTTTCATCGTAGCTCCTGCATCTCTTGCCCTCTAAATTTTTTTAATTAATAAAAATGGGCTGCCCTAGTTTAATTCACACAAACCAAACGTTAGGCAGCTTAAAATAGGCCCTAGAAAAACTAAAATAAATATTATGGGAGTCGTTCACGATTTCTTATGTTTCTAATGCCATTTTACTGTTGAACCACTTTTATTCGTATTTCATTGCAAAAACCCACAATATCCATAATTTCCAGAAAGCGGATTTTAAACTCTGAAAATATTTAACGAAAATCACTTTTTCCTAAAAACTGCTTCATAGTGTCGCGTTTTTGTAACCTATGTAAAAAGTTTCTCATGTGAAGTAATTATAGTTCTCTTGTTTTACACAGGATTAACAAAAGTTTATTATAATAATATCAAGTGAGAAAATTCTCGCCTAAGTTACAGAACAAAGCTCAGACATCACCAAAAATTAATTATTCCAATCTGTTTATTCCTTCGAACCTTGATTTTCTTAATAAAGTTGAGTGTTCAGTAGCTATTCGAGTAATTTTTCGAAGATTTTCTGGTTTAATAATAATAATAATAGTAATAAAATTGCTTATATAATAATAATATTGTTACGGATGTGTCTTGCTTAAGTTTTAAAAGAAAATAATTAAGCAATAACGTAAACTACTGGGTATGTTGTCTACTAACTGCGTGGCTTGGTAAGAAAACTTATGCACAACAACAAAATTTCTAGTTACAAACTTCTTAGAAATTTCATACACGCAAACAATAACCATTTGATATATGTTTAATAACTGCGTGGCATGCAGGCCAACAACAAATTTCTAACTGCGTAGAAATTTTATACGCGCAACAGAACAACAAATCTGTACGCTGCGTTGTTTTCTAAGAAAACTTACCTACACAAGATAACAACAAAAATCTTAAAATAAATTTCAAGAAGAAACTTTATCAGTATAAAATCAAAAGCAAAAATACACACAGACATACAGACGCCTATACATTGAATAAACAACATACAACAACAAAATGTGATGCAAAGGGAGTAGAAGATGCTTAAATTTTCTAGACTTTTAATGGACAAATATAAAAGGGCAGCGCCTGAGTGGATAGTCAGTCAGTGTAAAAATAAACCGTGAAGTAAAGACGTGCATCTTAAGTAAATAGTTTTGTAATGTCAACTTTGCGTAGTTAAAGTAAATAAACTTGCTTTTAATTTAAAAATTCTAAAAACTGGTGTTATTTATTTTGCAATAAAGAACTCACAACAAAACTTTTATATTTTAAAGGTATAAACGTAACAATATTAATAAAAAAATTTAATAATAATATTAATAAAAAAAATGTATTGTGTTTTTTCATACACTTTATGTATAACGAAGAAAATAAAAAATCTATTTTTAATGCACTTGATAATGCACCCAGCACCCAAAATATTGTAAATTGTTCGTTAAAAACGGCCAATGTGCAAGTTCATAACGTTTTTAAGTTATTGACTTAATTTTACTAGCGCATTGCGATCTCAATTTCTGTCACCTTCAAACCCGTTTAAATACACGACTTTTTTTATAGCTTTCCCAATCTTCATCAAACATACAAACACCTTGAAGTTTCTTACAACTGAGTTCATTGACCGTTTACAAGGTTATTATATTATAGCGGCTATATAATTTGAGTCATGCGTTATATGACACATATTGATTTTCTTGTTGTTATTTCTAATAAATTTATTATTTTCTCATAGTATCATTAAAAATAACATTTAGTAACAAATAACTTGTGTTTTCTCCTTAGCTTGATACATATAAATAAACTTTGTAAAATAAATTGGATTTAAGTAATTTTTATTTTTTAGCGTTTTTGAAGGTCTAAAAAGTTGATGAGCGGGAAAATTTCATTTGGTGTATTTGCACCTGGAACACAGAGAAATTTATATCAATTTTAAAATATTGCATTTCACACATTAATAATTATTTATGAATTTAGTTGATAACTACCGATACGATTTTTGTTACTTTTATTAGAAAAATTAATTTAATTTTATAGGCGAACAAAATTTTTGAATACAATTTAATGCAGATTGAAATATTGATTAAATGTTTTCTTTTACTCAATTTTTAGTAATAGAACTAATTGTCAAAATGATAATTCAACTCGTTCCACAATTCAACTACATTTGGTACAAAACTTGGGTGTATTGTTCCGACTCGAGTTTCTAAAAAAATTTTAATTACCTCTTTCTTGCTGTTCTTTTACATTCTAATTACTTTGGTCTTTTAGCCAGGGATTCACGCAATTACGGAGTCTTTAAATTGAAAGTTAGATTACAGGACCTATGAAACAATTTTAACTTAGAGCACTTCTTTGATAAATGTCAGTTGAGGTATTTTTCAAATGCAAATTATCCTGCACTTAAGGCAATAGAGGCCTATGAAATATCAAATTTTCAGTGCGAAGCTAAAAATAACTGGGATACACCGGCCAACAAGACCACACAGTACGAGATATAATAAAACAGCTCTTGGTGCTGTCAAATTTACAAGCACATTTTCTACTTCTAGGTCTAGCAGAAGTAAGTTAGGGCTTACGTGTAGGGCAACAATATTTAATCCAACTTAATGTCAGAATTTTCGGCATTGGTACATAATTGGGCATAGATCATTTCAGAGCCTCTGACTGAAAACTGCTGCAGAGTTTCAGGAAGTTTTTATTGATATTACGCATTTTTTTAGTTTTTTTTTACTCGTTGTTGAAGTGTACAATAGGCTTAAACTTATATTTTGGCACATGGAAATATTAGATCGCTTCAACGTAACCTAACTTTCTAACGGCCATCTTAAGTGATGTAAAGTATGGCCAAATCTCATTACCTTTCGGAAGGTGATACAAGGTAAAGATATAAAGCTGTTACACTGATATATTAAGGCTATATATTTTAAAATTGATAATATTGCACATTGAAATAATACCAACAAATATCAGCGTTAGTTGAAAACTATCCAAGTGCCCGGAAGAGATATACATCTTTTTTTTTTATAAAACATATTGTAATTTCCATCGAAGCTCCTGCATTTCTATTCTCCAAATAAAACGTTAGGCAACTTACAATAGGCCCTAGCAAAACTAAAATAAATATTATGGGAGTCGTTTGCGATTTCTTATGTATAAAATGCTTTTTTACTGTTATACCACTTTTATTCGTGTTTCATTGCATCAAACCCATTTTGGGTTCCGAACATTTCAAAGGCTCCCGGAACAGTGGCAATCCTTTTGTTTTTTGTTGTCCCAAAAGTAATCGTTATATTGTTATTGCATTAAACCCTTTCGAGGTTCTATTGCTTTTTCTTCCTTCTTTTTCCTTAACTAAAACTCCTTTTCTATGCATTTTAATGCAGACGACAGTGGTATGAACCAATCGTATTCATTCAGTTAACAAACTAGTCTGTAGCTGTTAGCTGTTTCTTCTCTGATTGTCCTCCCTCATCTTTTAAATGCCCGCCACGATGTGTGGTGGTTATGTGATTTCATAGATGCTTTCGTTATTATACCGAATTCACTGCTATTTCACATTACGTCGCCAGAGCTACCCCGCACAGTCTATATTTAAACTGGAGGTCGAAAGGTATACTAGAAACTATTTTGACTTTACGTGTGCCAACGTGAATAAGGGTATGTATACGATGATGACTTCGTTACGTTCGTGACGTTTGGCACGACTAACAGATATTATACGAATTTCCATAAAATTCTAGCTGACGGACGTCTTAATTAAATTTAATTAATTTCTTTATTTATATACTCGTACGTGTAATAATTCAGACTGTGTTGTAAAGAGTAAAAGGGGATCAATTAAAAACAAAACATTTTCTTATCAGTTGAAATTTAATGCCGTATTTTTAATTTTTTTATTAATTAATGCATAACACTTTAATTAAGAAGTAATTTTATGCATTTAAGAATTAACAAACACAACAACGAAAAGACAAAATTTTTTTGTTATTATTCTTCAACAAAATACAATTAATTTTATTAATTTATTCTCTAATTAAGGCTGAAAATGAAGGACGTAGTTAATAAACAAGAATAATTAATTAACAATACAATGGCCTCATACTAGTAATCATGTCTTTATGCTAACAAAGAGGAATACTATATTTATAGAATATTTGCAATATTCTATTGTTATACTCTTACCCTGTAAAAAAATGTTAAAGACTTAACATTATAGAATTGACAACTCGGAGCCACTTGGTAAAAGTTTTTGATTTTTGATGTTTTTTAGATTTCATTTTCTTTTAGGAAATAAACCACCAGCATTTAATTAAATATTCTTAAAATTTAAGCCTTTTATTAACATTAATGTTCCAGAAAATTCTGTTTATGTACAATTAACTGATTTACGTTCACTAACAGTTCATTTAAAATGCAGATCCAATACGTATTTTTAGTTGAAATATATTTCAGATATAAGTCAAGAGAAGGTATCTGCTTTTATATTGAAATGTTTCACACTGATCGATATGTTTTTCTTCCAAAATTTTTAATGCGTTTTCCTCTGTCGTCTTATTTTTAATAGCACAGGCATTTTCTAAGGCTTTGTGGTTTTCCGGTATTTTTATTTATCAAAACTATAGTCCCATATTTTTTTGCCAAGTTATTTTGCGAAGATACATACCATCGACGGAATTGTATTCCAACCAAGTTGTTTTTAATATATTGTATTTATGCAACAAATCAATTGTATGTCACATTAAACTGCCAACAAATGAAGCGCCTAAACGAGGATGGGCCAAATTTAAAATCTCTCCTCTTGTCGGTTACTCTAGTAAAATTTTAAACAAGCAGACGCTGCCAGTATACTACCTCGCATTTTGAGAAAAAAATGAAAAAAAGTGAATTCTTGTCTCCAGTGACTATTTGTTGCTCTTTAACTCAAAAACAGAGGCCTAATTTGGTGACTTCGATGAATCATATTTTTCGGGAGGGATACAAAAAATAGAGAAACATTGAACTTAATGTATAAATCTCTAAGGAGACTAAGTTCAAAAATATACAAATTTTTTATTTACGAACTTATTGACACGCCTTTAAAAGTAAAAATAATTCTCTTTTTGCTAGGATTAGCACTTAGGGTATTCCCCTACTCATGAAATGCATTGTACCAGAACTAGGAAATTAGATTATCGGGAGGAGGAACAAGGAAGTAGTGCTTGTAGATATTCGATTTGAATTTCGCTATGTTGAAAGTGACAGGGAAAACCTCTGGATGAAGTTTATTCCACATAGGAACTGTTCTGTGGCTAGTCAATCACAAATTGATACGCTGTCCGATTTTCTTTGCCAAACGCAAAAACGTGCGAGTTTCGGGAACAAGTTTCCTCGTTAGAGCACCATTGTAGTAACGATAAAACAGTGAAATACAACCTACGTTGCTTCGCTGCTCTAGGGAATCAATAGAGTTGGATACCCTACCGTCTCAAATGAGCCTCTTGGCCCACTACCGTACGTGGTCGAGCAATTCCAAAATAGACTTTGGGATACCGGCCCATACATTAGAGTTGTATTCCATCTTTGCACGGATATAGGTGGTATAAATAGCACGAAGATCAGATGGAGTGAAGTATATCTTACACCATCTTAGAAAACTGAGTCATTTGAATACTTATTTAGAAACCTGAAAAATGTGTTTAGTTCATCGAACAAGAGCTTCCGATTCCGTAATACCCATATCACCCATAGTAACAGGTGCAGCAGCATTTTCGAACACAGATCTATGCGTAGGCATGCAACATTGCGTCTTACGGGCATTAAAATCTACTCTATTCGCACGACTCCATTCGGAGATCATTGTGAGATCGTGATTGACAGTATCATTCATGTTTCGCCTTCTGGAACACACCTCCAACTGGTTTGGTCTTTTACCAAATGAATACGAATGATAAATGGTGCTGTCATCTGCGAAAGAGTAAATAGGGTTGAAAGTTTGACAAAGAAGGTTATTTAGAAAAATAAAAAATAGAGTAAGAGAAAGAACTCCTTGCGGTACCCCTGAATTAATCTTAAACTCATCGGATGAAATCCCATCTATAACAACTCGTATAGTGCGATTCCTGAGAAAACTCGATATATATCTGTAGAAATTATCACCGACACCAAAAGCAACTAGTTTTGACAAAAGTACATCATAGTGCATCATGCCACAATTTATCAAACGCCTTGGAAATATCTAGAGCCACCACTTTACTTTTTCCGAAATGATGTTGAAGTTGCACCACTTTTGCGACGGGAAAGAGAGCAAATCACCCGTAGAGCGCCCCCTACGGAAACTATACCGTCGGTCGATAAGTTAGCCGTTGGACTCCAGGTACCTCACAAGATGAAAATTAATTATACTTTCCATCTCTTTAGAAAGTACAGAACAAATTGCAATTGGGCGATAAATTTCAGGGTTGTTAGCCTTACCCTTTAGAGATTGGCGTTACATTAGCAACCTTCCAACACCATGGAAATTCACCGGCATGATACAATTTGCTGAAATGGATTGCTAAAGGACGCGCTAGCGTCGAAGAGCACTGCTTCAAGACAAGTGCAGGTATCCCATCCGGGAATGGGACTTGTTGACGTTGAGATCTGCTTAAACCTTTTTAACCGCTCGAGCTCGAAAGAATATATTAGACATAGTATCGGGTACTCTGTCGAGGTAGGGCACTGGTTCACTACTTTCCGGTAAATAAGAATTATTTGCAAAAGGTTAACCTTATCAACCAGGTTAGTGAATATTTGATCACTTTTTAAAAAAGACGGAATGAAGAACTAGTATTATCCTTTACTCTTTTAACAAATGACCAAAAGTTCTTGCTATCGCTAGGAGTAACAAGAACCTTTTAACCGCACGAGCTCCAAAGAATATTTTTGGCATAGTAACAGGTACTCTGTCGAGGTCGGGCGATGGTTGACTACTTTCCGGCAAATAAGAATTATTTGCAAATATACCAGCCAAAAGGTTAACCTTATCAACCAGGTTAGTGAATATTTGATCACTTTTTAAAAAAGTCGGATTGAAGAACTAGCATTATCGTTTACTCTTTTAAAAAATGACCAAAAGTTCTTGCTACGCTAGGAGTAACAAAAACCTTAGCATGAAGGCGGTCCTCGTATAGATTTTTTTCGCGCCATAGTACATTGGCACCCAAAGATATCGCCCTTGATCTTGCGTAGCGAATCGGTTTCTGAGTTTTTGCATTATTGTCCAACACTCATAGTTTTCAATTAAATTGCCTAAAAAATTCGTTGAGCTTAGCCCGAGCTTTCTCATAAATATATTTACAACGTTTGGTAGCTGGTTTCCAAACGCTGTGAAGCTCTGAATATGAAAATGACGCGGAGATGAATTGTTAGCAGATGTCCGAACTTTCCAATGCAGAAATGTTCTGTCATTGTTTACAATAAATCAGACTTTTTATAAAGCCAATACCTCTGCAAGTCTAAATTAACTCTCCCTGGCACTTAATCGTTTGCAGAATAAATTGTGACACCAATCATTTAAGCTTTGAGGAGCCCAAAACTAGTAGATAAGAATGAAGTTTGGTTAGTAGCCACCTAGTGTAAAAATCAGTATCCCGCAGAGATTTAAGGGCTTTGTTTCGGCTTCTGCTAAAGCCTTTCACCGATTGAATAAGTTGCTGCGATAAAGACCTAATTCGCGAGAAGAGATTAACGCGTCCAATTTGTTGCTCTCCTGCAATATCAGTCCCTAACCGTGCGGTTCTGCTATCGTGCACTCAAAAATTGCTACTGAGGCGTGTATGCACAAACGGTGTGTGCGTCTCAGGGCGTGGGTGAACGCTTTTTCCTACACCCAGTGGTAAGACCACCGTCAGATTAAGGCCTCGCTATCTATAATGCTATCACGTATCTAACCGTGCGGTATGAGCTGGGATTTTGGAGTAATAGATTATCAGCCTTAAGTTTAGAAGTTGAGATATAATTTGTCGCATTTCGTGGTAAAACATCGTCGGGTTTAGAGAAATAAAGCATAAAACGCGCATAAGACGGTTTTGCTTGTTCGTTGTATCTGGATTTTAAAGGAACTTTTCTGTGTTAACTTTTTGAATAAACAAATTATTTTGTTTACGTTTCGTTTAACGTAAGATTTATTTTCTATATAATAACAATTATTTAAATACAGAAATCTAGGTAAAAGCAAAGTCTAATCGTAAACTTGTTTTTCTCTTTGAAAATCATACCACAAAGAAAAACAAAAACATCCGAATTAAAATTATTTATTATACACAAACAGCCGTACCGCCTTTAATCTTTTTAAGTTCCTAAATTTAAATTAGTGTTTCAATCAGACAAGTATAGAAAAATAAAACAAGAACAAATTAAACACACATACATATTTATCATTGATAACGTATGTTATTGCGATTGTGTATGTACGTACAGTTGCGAGCAAAAAATTATGAGTCGTATGATCTTTCATAACGTGTTTATTTATTCTTTTAATTTGGAATTTAAACACAATACAACCAACAAATAAATTTAAAACAAAAAATTATTTGAGCTGAAATTAAAAATGAATCCCAGTGAAAATTTATTGAAAGTTAATTAATCCCTTCATCCAAGTTTTTTAAGAAACAAAATAGTATACTTGATAAAGCGGGTAAAATTGAACTCTTAAGCTCTTAAACTCTTAATTCAATGTACACTGATTTGAAAGAAGAGTGCCTAAATAATAAAATGACTGTTTTTAAAACGATGTTGGACGACAGGATCTTATTTATCTAGCAGTAAGTCAAGCTACAGTTCTATATTACGCCGGCAAGTCTAGAACTACTCAAAGTTGCAATTATCAGCGTAATTACCCAGATCATATGCTGTGGCGCCGGCACGGATTCTAACCTACAATTTTCTGTTTGCCGCACAACCCTTTTAACCAATTAAGCCACGATTTCTATACACTGCTGTTATGTTGCTACTTTCCTGTTTTTAGGTTTCTTTTACTATACAGTCGGACCCTAACATTTCTATCTGGTAGTTTATCATTTACCACAACAGCACTGCTTTTTTTATTTATTATCATTTTTTTACACAATTACAGCTGTTCATTTATTTTGTCTTCCAAATCGTGATGCTGGTGGATAGATGATTTTATGACGATTTATTTTACAACAAGTAAAAAATTTTTCTCTATCTTATAGTCACTTACGCTACTCTTTGATGGCGACGCAAGAGACAAGTTTTTAAACTCTGTCTACCATACATAAAGACAGCAAAAATATGAAATTTTTGCATCAAACATGAAAAATTTATATTTTCCAATCTTTGAGAAAAGAAGATACCGCGTAATAATATAGAGTATTTCACTTATATACTCAAGTCGCTTAGTTTTTCGTATATCATGCTTATTTAAGAACTGTCTGATATAGTACATAATATATAAGACTTTTACGATCAGAGCAGGCAACGAAATTAATCGATGAATTAATTGACAGCGATATCGTATTCCGCTCGCGGAAATTCAGTTTAGCGAAAAATTCAAAATTCACCTGAAAACGACTCTTCCACTGGATTAGTCTATTATATCTATGAAAACACCCCCCAAGGGCACATTTATATTGTTACGTTTATACCTTTTATAAACGATTTGTTGTGAGTTATTTATTGCAAAATAAATAACACCAGTTTTTAGAGTTTGCAAATTAATAACAATTTTATTTACTTTAACTACACAAAGTTGACACTACAGAACAATTTATTTTAGATGCACATCTTTACTATACGTTGTTTGTTTTCAAACTGAATGATTTCAAACACTCAGACGATGCCCTTTTATATTTGTCCATTAAAAGTCGGGAAAATTTAGGAATCTTCTACTCCCTTTGTATCACATTTTGTTGTTGTATGTCGTTTATTCAATGTATAGGCAAGGTTTCTGCTTGGGTTTTTTTCAAAATATTTGTTGTTGTCTCGTGTAGAAAAGGTTTCTTAGAAAACTACGCTGATGGTAAACAGCATACATGTTTGTTGTTGTCTTGCGGGTATAAAATTTCTACGCAGTTAGTAAACAGAAATTTGTTTTTGTCTTGCATGCCACGCAGCTAGTAAACAGCATGTCAAATTATTGTTGTTTGCGTTTATAAAATGTCTACGCAGTTTGTAACTAGAAATTTTGTTGTTGTACCTTAAGTTTCCTTGGCGTGGCTTGCCAAGTTCGTAAACAACATACCCAGTAGTTCGCTTTATTGTTTAATTATTTTATTTCAAAACTTAAGCAGACACATTAGTAACAATATGTTTTGACGGAAATTCACCGTCATTACATGTGTCTTCGGGGGTAAATGGGAGCCCAGTCCCCTAATAGGTTAGCAGGAGCCACTATATTTCCACGGGAATCAGTAAAGCCCCACAGTTCCGCTATTTGTCCCTTTACCCTTTTAACTGTTCTCTAGCTGATTATTGAGGTTGACCCTTCGGGAGTATCGTGGTGGTTGTGTGTTTCGAGGCCCTCGTTTGAGTTTATGGGTCGGATTATTCACAATGAACACAATGAATGGTCCAGGTGCAGTGAGCATGAATGCCGTCGTGTTCTTAAATTATATGAAGCTCTATGCGTTCTGGACCTGGAATTGGATAGTCTCCATCTCTGCAGCAAGGAGTGAAGGCTGCGCCCTGCTTCGAGCTTTTAAAGTTGCAACTAGGAGTGACCTGAGGATAAACGTATCTGAAGGCCTTCCGGGCGAGGATGACGCTACATTTCATCGACAGTGGTAGGATCCAACATCAGGTTATGCCTTACACAGCTAGGTACAGATGTAAATCTTATCACGTATACTATGAAAGCAATCGTATCAGGCTCTTTTATTCTGACTTCAAACGAGCCCGTAAGCAATCGTTTATGAGTCTATTATGAGTCCTAAAAGTATGCTACACAATAAAAAATAATTTAAGGTGTTTTATACAGTTTATTTTCTGTAAAGGAGTTATCAGTATAAATTTTATATGATTACGAATTCCATTAAAACAAATAAAAAACCTTAAGGGGAAACTAAAAACTTCACTCTGGGTCCGTCACCTTTTTTGGGTCGGTCATCCTTTCTAAGCATATTAAAGCATTGTCAGCTTCGGTGAATTTTAAATTTTTAAATAGGGTCCTACAGGAGCATAGTGATAACAACCGGAAGATAGTTCTAATTAAAATTAACCAGGAAAAAAAATATGAAATATCACAGAAAAAGGTTAAACCAGCAGCAAAATCAAATCGAAAAAATTATCAGTAGAATGATTAAGTTCCATAAGTTAAATGTGTGAAATTTCACAAAAAAATAATCGTTCTGCAATCATTAAAATGACTGCTTTGGAAAAGTCAAATACGTTCGTTGACAACTAGCAATCTTTCAGTGCTCACTCTAAGATGAGTTAAAGTGACTCGCAAAAGCATAATTAAGAAGAATAAAAATATAAATTTACTTGTATTGTACAATCGTCTAGACGATTTGAAAATGAATGTTTAAATGATCGCGTTCATTAAACAATCTTCTAAATAGCAGCTGGGTATGTATGTTTGTATGTTAATATATGTATGTACGTATATATGTTTCAATGTATTCATGAATGTGTGTTTCTGGGCATATACATACTTTTTAATATTTATTATTTTATTTTGTTGCCTTTTTATTTTAAAGGCCTGTCCATGGTGATTGTTGTTGTTTTGCATATCAACACACCCCCTTATCGATTTTGTGGTATGTACGTGTATACCGTCAGCATTTCTAAAAAATAAAAAAATTTTTTTTTGTTACTTAATTTTGCTGTTGCTATTTTTATTCGGATATACTAAATATTTTTCCCTACCTCGAAATATAAGGCGAAAATGTAAATAAAATAATCTCTAAACAAAACTAAAATAAAATACTATTAACAAACACGTACATATCTAAAGACAATAGCATAAACATAAAGTCTTTATGACATCCACGAAAAGAAAACTTCGGCAATTATGAATGAAAAATGATATCTGGCAAATGTCCATCATGACCACGATGACAGATGTGGATTCTTTCATCAAAGTTTTTAACCCTTTTTGACAAAATGACGGTCCTAATTTATTAATCACATCACGGGTTTTGAGTTTTACGACTGAAATCGATTCGATTGGCTTAACATAGCCCACAAAAAATAATCCAGTGTTGTTAAATCACACGATCTGGCTGGCCACTTAACTGTTGATTGTCGTGAAATTATGCAATTGGGAAATTTGATTTGCAATAAATTTATCGTTTCATTGGCTGTGTGACACGTGGTACCGACCTGTTGAAACCATGTGTCAGTGATATCCACGTCGTCAATAATAGACAAAAATTGAGATGCTAGCATCTCGCGGTAGCGTGATCCATTGATCGTTTCCAGCCTCATCTTCAAAAAAACGGCCCAATCACGTCTCCAGACCACATAGCGCACCATACAGTGACATGTTAGCATGCAAAGGTTTTTCAATAATTGATCTAGGATTTTCAGAAGCCTAAATGCGGAAATTTTACTTTTTGCCATACACTGACAAGTGAAAATGGGATTCAGTTGGAAAAATTATTTTTTAGAAAAACCAGCCGGTTGTTTGTGAATGAATTGAGCGAATCTACGGGGATGCAATTCCTGCACCAGTTAAACCTTGTGAGGCTCCAAAGTCAAAACCGTACTCCAAAATCGCTACTGCTTCAACACTGTGGCTCAAGGTTGTGATGTTTTCAGTGAAAATGGGCTTCATCTGAAAAAATGATTTGTTCAGAAATGAGCGATATGAATGGTCGGTCGGCTTCAATTTCTGCACCAGTTGAACCGTGTAAGCCTATAAAATCAAATCCTTAAGCAAAATTCGCCAAATTTTGGCTAACCCCAATTGTTGAGAACGTCGAGGAATTGACAAATTTGGATCTGCTTCAGCACTGTGGCTGTGATGTTTTAAGTTGAACGACCCGGTCGAACACGCATTGGTGTTTGCACATTTTGTATCGAGCCTGTAGATTCAAATTTAACGACCATTCTCAAAAGCAGTTTAAAAACGACGATTATGTATCTGAAAATATCACGAATTTTACGAAATGCAACTTTAACAGAACCACCATAGTGGATGTTAATTATTTAAATGCGACTTTTGCGCGAAACCTAATTCATTCTAACAATTGCCAATGCATGTAAAGACATGTCATGTTGTTGGTGCTGCCACAATTGTTGAAAAATCTGAAATCAAAGTAACAACTAACACAAGCTACCATATATTATCACGTTAGAAGAATATAGACGTTTTAATTTGTCTATAAATAGAAATCGCATATAAACAAAATCTTAAGAGAGCTTATGTGCATACATATAAGCAAAATAGGTGTTGTTTAACTTTGATGCCAAAAAATTATACAGACATGAGTAATTAAAGTGACATGAAAGAAAAATAATAATTTTCTTTTCTATTTTTTAGTTATTTGAACTTGAAATTACTTAAGTAAATTTTTTTTGTGGAATATTCACAAATGAGAGACACTGTTCGTTAAAACACGTTTGTACAAAAAATATCATTCTCATATCATACCAAAAAAAATTAATATCTAGTCGTTGAACAAAAAAACAAAAAAATTAATTAAAATACTAAATGAATACTACCACAGACTTAAATTCTTTTGAAATTTGTTTACAACTTAATTTATTGCAATAAAATTATAAAACTGTTTGACGTTTAAAATAACACATGTTAGTAACATAAACACTTAGATTTTTTAATTAAAAACAAAAACAATTTTAGCGCTTAATTTGTGTAGACGATATCTTATCGTTATAACAAATTACTTTTTAAATTGTGCTTGATAACTTTAAAAAAACGATTATTTTTTTGCCGAGTTAAATAATTATAAAATAATTAAATGCAATGGTAAACAACCTAGGTTTTTCTAAACGAAAGATGCTGTAATTTTGGCAAATTGTGTTAATGTCTATTCTGTCTATTCTGCTTTGGCCTAAGACAAAATTAACACTTCTGGGCTATTTAACATCCACAGCTCACAAACATGGAATATAGATCAATATAGTGTATGGTGCTGTATGGTGTGCTATTCACTGTCGGTGGCGAACGTTACAAAACTCCATCACTTTTTCTTTCCTCAATCGTACGACTTGCGACTTCATAACATGTGACATTAATAGATTGGAGCCAATGATTGCACTGCAGAAGCCTTAACCTTCACCTTCGAAAATATCGCTCAATTTGCAGCTTTAACACAAATTTTTAGTGTTATTTTGTCAACAAAACTCAGATTTTCAAAACTCTCAAAGAGAATGCCCATCAAGAAAGCGAGAATCTTTCTTCGGAAAGTCTGGAAAAGTTATCTATTTAAAAATATAACAGCACGAAAACTATGTTTGTGATTTTATTTTATTATAAGCGAGCACTTGTACTAATGTATATGTAGCTAATGGAAAGATTTGGTTTAAGATGCAGTATTCTCATAAATAAGAAAATATTGTTGCGACGACGATTTGTTAATTTAAAAAAAAGAATAATTATTAGTAAAAACGTAAACGAAATAACCCACTGTGCATTTTACAAACAGCATAGTTTTCTAAGAAATCTTGTACACACCAGACAACAACAAGAAATTCTACGAAATAAGAAAAACAACAGAAAACAAAAACAACTAAATAAAACATACAGCCAAGCAGGCGCCTAAATTGAATGATAATAACAACAAAACAGTAGAATTTTCTTGTATGTGCGAGAACCACTTAAAAAATAAACACCATTTGCTGGGCAAATGATTTTATTCAAGTTAAATCATTAGTGAGTGAAGACAACAAAGTTACCATCGTGTTTTTTTTGTGTATTTGCAAGTCTAAAGTGCTGTGTTAATGTTTTAAAGAACTTAATATAATAAAACGTTTATTAAAAGGAATAAACGAAACAAATTTTATTAAGGGCTTAGATTTGATAACTTACTCATAGATAGATAAAAAGGAATATGTATTCATTCCTCTAATATCTAGTTTTCATTGTTATATTTTTATTTAATCAAATATAATGAAATTTTTCTTTTCATTATATAAATTTAAAAAATATATCGCTTAATCCGTTTTTTAAACCACTTTAATAATTTTGATTGTTTTTCTTATGAACGCCCTTATGAAACCCAATAAATTATCTCGAATTTATTTGTTTTTCTGATTGCTTTCACCGCAAATTAAATAACTAGACACAAATATTGGTTAAAGGTACAATTTATACTCTAACTATTGTAGAGTTTTTTTAGAAACGAAAGGCTTAAAATACGAGCGCTACCTTCCTTTACCACTGTCTATTTTGCATTGTGTTTTTGAAATTATTGATTATAAATTCAAACTTCAAATTAAAAGTAGAAACGTATTGAAATAAACGTTAGTTAAACGCAAACTAACAAACACTCTTGATGAAATTAAAAATAATATGCATAAAAACATATTGTTACGGATGTTTCTTGCTAAGCTACTGGGTATGTTATTTGCTAACTGCGTGGCTTACCAAGAAAACTTATGTAATACAACAACAAATTTCTAGTTACAAGCTGCGTAGAAATTTTATACACGCAAAACAACAACAAATTTCTGTTTACTAACTGCGTAAAAATTTTTTACACGCAAGACAACAACAAATCGGTATGCCGTTTACTAACTGTGTAGTTTTCTAAGAAAACGTATCTACACAAGACAATAACAAATATCCTAAAATAAATTCCAAGAAGAAACTTTATCAACATAAAAACTAAAACAAAAATACACACAGACACACGGGGGCCTATACATTGAATTAACAACATACAACAACAAAACGTGACACAAAGGCAGTAGAAGATTCTTACATTTTCTAGACTTTTAATGGACATATATTAAAGGACAGCGTCTGAGTAGATAGTCAGTTAGTGTAAAAATAACCTGGAGAAGTACAGACTTTGTGTGTAGTTAAGTAAATAAATTTGTAATTAATTTAAAATCTCTAAAATCTGGCGTTTTTTATTTTGCAATAAAGAACTCATGATAAAACGTTTATACAAGGTAATAATATTATTGGCATTGAATTGAAAATTATTCATTTCTAATAAAATACATGGCAAATAATATTTACTTACTTAGTCTCTTGGAGGTTTACCTCAGTATCTCTATGCTGCTTAAAGGTGAAATAACAGCTCCGTGCACCCTTAAAGCGGCCAATTTACTATAAAGAGCCTTCGGTAATCCTATAGCTCTATTGTTCCGTTGGGTCTAAACGAAAACTTAACATTCATTAGTTTGTACAGAATTTTTCCTTTTTCTATTTTTTTTATAAACAATTTTAATATTTGGAATCATTTTGAAGTTAATCTACGTTAATTTGTGCTAGATTCCTTTAAACATTAATATTTAATGATATTTTCATAAAAATATTCATTTGTCAAAAATTGTTAAAATGCAAAGGGGTTTTCAACAAGAAGGTTGTTTTTTCTTTTATCAAAGTTTTTAATCAGTTTTAAGGCTGAACTCGATTCGATTGGCTGCGTATAGACTCTGTCCTTACCATAATCCCAAAAAATAATCCAGTAGTGTTGTTGTCGTGAAATTATGCGATCGGGAAATTTGATTTGCAATAAATTAATAGTTTCATTGGCCGTGTGACATGTGGTACCGTCTTGTTGAAACCACATGTCAGCGATATCCAGGTCATCAAAAATTGAGTTGTTAGCAACTCGCGATAGCATGATCCATCGACCGTTACTGCATTTCTAGCCTCATCTTCGAAAAAAACGGCCTAATCACGCCTCCAGACCACATAGCGCAACATACAGTGATACGTTTAGCATACAAAGGCTTCTCAATAATTGCTCAAGGATTTTCAAAATTTTAGCATTTGGGCTTCTTGACAAGTGAAAATTTACTTCATCTGAGAAAGTGATTTTTTCAGAAATACCAGCCGGTTGTTCCTGAATGAATTGAGAGAATCTGCGGCGATGTGAATAATCGCTCGGCTTAAATTCCTGCACCAATTGACTCTTGTAAGGCTTTAAACTCAAATCCTTACGCAAAATTTGCGATATAGTTGTTTTGGAACCCCCCGGGGGCACATATATGGTCTTAATGCAGAGCTACTATGTAGACCTGTGCAACTGGGGGAAAAAGGGAGTCCAGTCCCCTGAAGTCAGCAGGGGTACAACTGGAAACTCGATTTTATTTCCACGGGAATCAGTGACCCGCAGAGTTCCGTTATTTGTCTCTTTAGACACTTAACTGTTCTCTGGCTGATTATTGAGGTTGGCCCTTTATGGGAGTATCGTGGTGGTTGTGGTTTCGCGACCCCATATCAGTCTATGGTTCTATGGTGGCCGGGTTCATTTCACCTTTAATAACATCTTCCTAGTGAAATGTTCCCAGATTCAGTGAGCATGCTAGACATGTGTTCTGGACAGGAGTTGGAAGGTCTCCAACTCTTAAGCAAGGAGTGATGATTTGCAGCCCTGCGCTGGAATCATCGAAGTTGCAACTAGAAAGTTCTGTTGCATAGAATTATAGCTTCGGCTTCCTAGGACGAGCATGACGTTCCAAATTATTCAGTGGTTTGGTCCACCATCTGATTAAGGCTTCATGGCCAGGCGCAGATGTAAATCTAATCACACAGTTGCAGTGGTTTTGGATAACGCCAATTGACAAATTTGGATCTGCTTTAACACTGCACTGTTGTCAGTTGAGCGACCCTGTCGAACACGCGTTTGTTTTCGTACATTTTGTTTGGGACATGTCGACTCAATTTTAATGACAAAGTTCTTAATAGCGATCTCAAAAGATTATGTTTGCCCGAAAATATCAGGAATTTTACGAAATGTAACTTTAACAGAACTACCATTTTCAAAGTGGATTTGATTTATTTTAATGCGATTTTCGTGGGAAATTGAATTCATTGTAAAAATTGCTAATGCATCTACTTCGAATACGTAAGAAAATGAAATGTCAAAACTGTCATGTTGTTGGTGTTGCCGCAATTGAAAAAACAAACTTCTTATTGAAACGCCTGTATTGTAGTATCAAAATTTAATTAAATTAGATCCTGTTAAATAAGAATTTACTACAATTTATAAAAATGTAGCAAGCAAAACAATCTTTATTTGTTAAGATATTCAAATAAAATTTTTTACACATCCCCGAAATGCCCAATTCATACCTCAAAAATTAAAAGTAATTTTAATTTGGCCCTAGGCTCATAAACCACTTTTATGAATATCAAAAGGTATATGGGGATTTTAAAGGCCAGTTTTAGTTTATAGATCCCTGTTCATATTTCATACAAAAGTATGTTGAGTTCAAGGAGATGAAGGAATAGCATATCAAGCAAAGTTGCCCTCATTTTTCTAAATATATCTTTAAGAAAACTAGAAAAAATATTATATGTTTATGTGTGTGTTATTCGGGGAATCGAGATTTATAGTACAGTTTTACGTGGTAACATGTTGTTGAAACCACAACACAGCAAAAGGAGAAGAAAACTCAAAAATACTTTACTTTTATTTTTTATATTTCAAATGCACATCATGCACATCGTTTAAAGTTAGTAAGCAACTTAAGTGCTAAAAATCATTCCATACCTTGTGTTACGTTATCAGGGACACGTAGCAAGCGAAGATTTAAATTTCAACAATGGTACGATTTTTTTGCTTTGGAAGTTGAAATGATTGAACTTTACGTTATAGCAACTAGAATATAAGATTTTGAATAAAAAAAGAGTAACAGTTATTAAATATGAATCGTATTTAAGTTTTATTAAAAATATATTTTCATTTCTATATTTTAAGGTCAAAATGCTTGTGAGAAAAAATCATTTATATTCTTACGTAAGGAACTTCCGGTACGTTTGGCGAATATAATGAAAGAGATTGCCTTACTGCCTGACACTCTGCTAAATACACGTTCCGTTACCCAAGTAAGCTCTTGGTACGTTAAAAGTTTCGAAGATATTTTGGAATTCGAAAAAGCTGAACCAACACATGATAATCTGCAACAGTAATATCTGCAAAAATTTTTAATGAAAATCAATAAAATATTATTTTTATTTGTTGGTAGTTTCTGTCGCTCTTTAGAACACATACGAAATCGTCATAATGATGTGGTACAAACAATGGCCCAGGGTGTCATCGAAATGAAAGAAACGCATGGAAATGTCGACTTGTCGATGGAAACATCAATACAATACTTTCTAGATCGTCTCTATATGTCACGCATCAGCATACGCATGTTAATCAATCAGCACAGTAAGTTTTGTTTTAATAAAAATTTATTTACAGATAAGAAAATACTGTTGACTTTTTCCTTTAAGCTTTGTTGTTTGGGCAGTTTACTAGTGACCAAGGTCGCCATATAGGCTGCTTGGATCCTGCCTGCCAGATATCTGCAGTTGTTGCCGATGCGTATGAAAATGCTCGTTTTTTGTGTGATCAATATTATTTAACTAGTCCCGAGTTGGAAATTGTTGAACATGATCAAGTTTCTGGTGAACCATTGCCAATACGCACAGTCTATGTGCCATCACATTTATATCATATGCTCTTTGAATTGTTTAAGAACTCGATGCGTGCCGTTGTTGAGACACATGACAACGACAATTGTGATAAATTGCCACCAATTAAAATATTGATTGTGCGTGGTAAAGAAGATATTTGCTTAAAGGTAAGAGTTTAATTAAATTTCAACATTCTATTAATTCTTTTTTTTTAAAGAAAAATACATATAAATTATATAAGAATTATACAAAACTTTTTCAAAACACAAAGTTTCGAAACAAATCTATAAGCCATACAAATTCGAGTATTTTACTTTCCGAATCGAAATACAATAATAATTTACTCCACTAATAACGTTTACCTTTCTCTTCATCACAAATTTGCCACTAAGCCAATATACGTTTATCCTTTATCCCATTATTGTCAGCATTGTCACTTCAGCACCTTATTCGACCATACATGGAATCTGAATTGGAACACACTCGCCTTAATTTTATTTTGTCTTTATTGACCCGTGTAATATAGTTTCCGTTAAAGCAATGACGGATATTTTCTAGTTTAACCTCTTATATGGCATCAATGCAACAACGATTCCCTTTCTGTTATTGTAACAAATTGTATTTTTGCCCACTGATCAATTTATTTTAGGTGATCGTATTCTGGTTGTCTTTCGGAATGCCTTGTGGTTATATTGCTATACTTACCTTTCTTTAGAACGGCTCTGAACTTGCATGATTAATATCTGTAAGGTGATGGAAAATATGATTAATTTTCATCTTGGGATGTACCTGAATCCTAAAGCTTACTTAGCGACCGACAGTATGGTTTCTGTAGGGGCGACCTACTGGCAACCTGATGCAACTCCATACATCATTTCGGAGACAGTAGGGTGGTGTGGCATGATGCACTTCTGTCAAAGCTTGCTGCTTTTGGTGTCGGTGGTAATTTCTCTAGATTTATATCGAGTTTTCTCAGGAATCGCACCATAAGTGTTGTTATAAATGGGATTTTATCCGATGAGTTCAATTCTCCTACTCTATTTCTTATTTTTCTAAATGACCTTCTTTGTTAAAATTTCAAATCTATTTACTCTTTAACAGATTACAGCACTGTTTGTCATTTGTATTCATTTAGTAATAGACCGAACCAGTTGGAAATGAGTTCCAAAAGGCGGAACATGAATGATACACTCAATCACGATCTCACAACGATCTCCGAATGGAGTCGTGCGAATAGAGTCGATTTTAATGCCCGTAAGACGCAATGTTGCATGCTTACGCATATATATGTGTTCGAAAATGGTGCTGTACCTGTTACCATGGGTGATATCGGTAATCGGAAGCTTTTGATGTTCTTGGCATGAAAATTGCCTCTGTTTTCTAAAATGGTGTAAGAGATACTTCACTCCATCTACAACTCTCATGTATGGGCCGGCACCCCAAAGTCTATTTTAGAGTTGCTCGACCGCATACGGGAGAGGGTCAAGAGGCTCATTGGGGACGGTAGGGTATCCAACTCTATTGATTCCCTAGAACTTCGGCGCAATGTTGGTTGTATTTCACTGTTATCGTTACTACAATGGTAAGTGCTCTAACGAAATTAGGGAACTTCTTCTAGAAACTCGTACATTTTTGCGTTTGACTCGATTTTCGTTGAGATTGCATCCATTTGTGGTCGATTAGCTAGTGAATCGCACTACGCGTTACAGGGAAAATTCGTTTTTTAGCAGTACGTATGTGGAATAACATTCCTCCAGAGATCTTTCCTGTCACTTTCAATGTGGGAAAATTCAAATCGAATGTCCACAAACACTATTCCGTCATTTCTCCTCCCCATAACCTATTTTCCTAGTTCTGGTACAATGCACAGCATGAGTAGGGGTCATCTCCTGAGTACTGGTCCGAGAAAAAAAAAATAAAACAGGTTAATTGTCGACGTAATATGAATGTTATGAACGAATTTTTAGTTGTTTATCTGAAATTTCGATTTATGTAAATACTTCGAAATTATTATGATCGAAAATAGGATACTATCTCGGAAAAAGAAGGCTTTAAGTAAAATATTTTGAACATGTAGGCAGGTATATTTTTTTTATAAATTCGCTTCTCATATAAACTTACAATTTTAGAAAATAGGTTGCGCCAAAGGTCATAACGTTCAAAAATCCAACTTTAATGACAATCTAATACGTAAATTTAAATCTACTTTCGTATTTGCTCATATTTTTTTGGCACATTTACCATTCTTCTACAGGCTAGCGGTAAACACAGCCGCACAGCAAAGAAGGTTTGGGCTTTACTGAACCAAGAAAACGTAACCACTAAGGATGCTGAAAGAACAATTATGCAATTTAGTTGCTACTATCATTGGACAGTTGAACGTAACATTTACAGCTGCCTGCCAAATCTAAATCTAACTTAATTTATTATTAACGGATGGTAACTATTGCAAGTGATTTGGGGTAAACGCAGTTGGAAATGTTAAGCAAAATCAAATAAATACCTGTTTTTATTTTTTGTCTTCATCTTCAAGGTTTTTTAATCGACCAATAAATAAGGAGTGAGATATTTAACAAAGGTTGTGCTGGAGTTAGGAAATTTGTGAATGGAAGGGAGAGTAAAGAAAATGCTGATTACGCAGGCAGTTTTTTTATATATGAACAATTTACTTTAAAAATAAATTTTGTAACAAACATGTAAATTTTGCAATGTTTTCATATATCATTTAAAAAAGAAATGGAATTTTGGAAATGTGTTTTAATGATTTTTTTATAAATGTTTTAAGATAAAAATTTAAACATAAGTAATCATTTTTAAAATAATTGAATTAAAAAAAATTCAGTGCGAAGATTGAATATAAAAGTTTTTGTTTTTAGATTTCTGATCAAGGTGGTGGCATCCCTCGTTCTCAAACTGATCAACTATTCAAATATATGTACAGTACGGCTCCTCAGCCTTCCAAATCTGATTTGCATACCGTTCCGTTAGCTGGATACGGCTACGGTTTACCCATATCACGCTTATATGCTCGCTATTTCCACGGTGATATTGTACTTTTGTCTTGTGAAGGTTATGGTACTGAAGCTATTATTTATCTGAAGGTAAAATATCTTTCAATTCTAATTTCAAAATTAAATTAATTATTTTTGGATTTACTGTAGGCGTTGTCGGATGAAGCCAATGAATTACTGCCCATATTTAATAAAACCAGCTCAAAATTTTATCGTGCCACAGTGCCCACCGGGGATTGGTCAAATCAGGTAAAAAACTCGAAAAAGAAGCGGGATTTAATACATGCATCTGCTTAAAATTAAAAATATAAAGAGACGAACAATTGAAAAGAAAAAAATTAAAACTGTAAAAAACGACAACGAAAAGTCTTTAGTGTTATAAAAATTAATTTTTTTTGTGTTTAATTTGTTAGAATTCTTTAAGTTGTTGAAATTTAATTATTTTGATATTTTAAATATCACATTATACTGTTTAGCAAATTATACAGTTGCCTTGATTTGTAGAGCTATTTTTATATTTTTAAGTTTTTTATTTAGTTTCTAAATTTGTTAAATGCATGTTTATTTTGTTGGGTTTTAAACCAAAAAAAAATTGTATTAAAAAGTTTTAAATTTATTTTAGGTTGACATTCCGAAATTACTAAGTATACATTTTTGGTTTTAGTTATAAATATTATCTAACAATACTTGAGGAAAAAATACACAAAAACACAAAACACTTTTATTTATTTAAAAACAAGTTGAACTATAAATGCGAATTTTGTCTCAATAAATAATTAAGTTAAACAATGAATGTGCAAAGCATAATTATGATATAAAACCACTTATTTGAAATTTAACTCCGAAATAACAAAAATATTATAACTTTTAATTAAAATCTTTTTAAATCAATTTCCATTAAAAAATATATGCTAGTGTGTAAATTTATAAAGTTATGTTCGGAGGTTTCGATTAATAAAGTCTTGGAGTTAAAACTAAATTGTAGGAACATCCCTTAAAATTTTGTTAATTCAATCAGAAGGGGAGGATCCTTATGCGAACTAATAAAAAAAGTAAACGACACTTGCGTAAAATAATTTGACTTCCTGCGTTATAAAAAAAGCAATAAAGTTATTTTATTAAGTCATGTAACCACCTAAGTGGAAATGAAGCGGTTCGAGTGCATTTTAACTCACTTTAATCTGAAAAATAATTTTCGAATCAAATATAGCATGATATAGCCATCATTGCAGTGACTTTTTTACTGAGTATGACAGCGATCCAAAACATCCAATTGTGAGGATGTGTTGTAATATATCGAGTAATTCATGTTTTGAAAAATTAAAAAAAATTTCATTAATCGCTTTAATAATTTTAATTCATTATTGAAATTAATTTCAATAATAACAAATGCGTTATTGAATACTTTTCTAAATCATTTAGTGATTTGTCAATAGTTCATGCAGAAACAGTTTATGGAGAACTCAAAATTAAGCTGTAAAAGAAGTTTATCGGTTCTATATAGCCGACTCAATGAAAAGATGTACTGTCGAGATCATCATATACATATTTTTAATAAAACACCGATAAATTTTTATCTCTTAAGCTGAATAAGTGAGGTATTCACTTATTCAGCTTTTAAATAATCAAAAATAGCAATTTTTGCATTTCAACTTAAATTTGGCCGTTGTGATAAATTTAAACATGAACTAAAATCCAAACAGTAGTCGAACATTAGCAACTTATGCCGGTATGTAAAAGAAATGAAGCTGACTTTCACACCTTCAAACTGTAAAATTGGTTTCCAAACGTTTGAAAATTTATACTGAAGCAATTGGCATTAGTTTTGAAAGCAGTTTTAGATTTTTAGATTAGATTATCAATAAGAAAAACTATATATATTTTTAGTCACCTCAATATTTTTATATCCAGCATAATCTAAATTTACTCCAAAGTTACACAAAGCTAATTCACTGCCAATTTTTTCAATTTGTAAATTTTTAAAAAATGTTTGAAACTTAGCCTCTGTTTGTACGTGCAAAAACATTGGTCTGGGTTCCTAGAAATTCATATTGCCCAAACTTATTAATGCTTAAACGTACCAGAAAGTGTCACAAGGCTTTTCAACCTATCTTACTTTGTATCTTCTCTCTCAGACATACTCAATAATTGCTAAAGAATTGAAAAATTAAAAATTAAATTTTTTAAAAAGGTTTTTTTAGTTAGTCATACAGTCATTCTTCAAAAGTAAACCGAATGTAGATTTTTTTATTCGAATGACAAGAAGAAAGGCAATAAATAAATACCCATAAAACTTTTTAAATATGATGTCCTTATACTTATAAATTCAATGTCCCCAACATTGAATTTCATTTGATATCAGCATCATAGGAGTATTTAAAGTTCCCAATTATTTATATTATAATCAATTACTTAGCATATCAACATCCTATATTTTCTTTTAATAAATAAATTTACACAAACATACACGTATTTGTTTACAAGGCATTTACATCTTTTTTTTTATTGTTAACATTTTAATATTTTAATTTATTCTATTATTTTAATATAAAAAAATGTATCAAAATTGAAAAGTTATATATCTGTCTTTTTAATTTTATAACATACACATACATACACTTAGAAAAATATATACATATATATAAAAAAACTAACAAAAAGGTTGATTGCTTTATTTCTCTATCACTATTATTATATTAAAACCATTGATTTTAAATTTCCTTAAAAGGGAAAAAAGTAAAAAAATTAGATTTTTTTATTGTTTTAATATATTTAAATTTAAGTTGTATTATTTTCTGTTATATCGGCATATTATTGGAAAATTTATTTAAGCACAAATAATTTGTTATTATGGAATAAAACAATGTTTTTAAACAACTATTATTTTTGGTTATTTTCTTATACAATTTTTTCATAAAATTCAATACCGTCTTTTTGTAAATGTGTTGTTTTTGTGGGGAATTAACAAAACAAAAAAAAAAAGTAAAAAACATAGTTATCATGCCCATCAATTTCCCATCAGTGTGTGATAGTTTCTTTTTGTTTTTAATTACAAATAATAATGTAATAATAATGCAGTTACATTAAAAAAAATTTTATTCATATGATTTTCATCAAATTTGATTTATTTATTTAATTAAATATGAACTAATCTTTTAACGGTCTTTTAAATAATTCAACGATTTTATTTTTTCGATATTTCGCTTTCCTGTGGAAAGCTTCTTCAGGAAATTATTTTTTATATTTTTCAAAAACAAAAATTATAACAATTCGAAAAGAAAATTTTTTTTCACATTTTTCTTTTCAAATTGTTATAATTTTTGTTTTTGAAAAATATAAAAAATAATTTCCTGAAGAAGCTTTCCACAGGAAAGCGAAATATCGAGAAAAAAAATAAATCGTTATAAGATTTCGTATTAAGATAATCGTATTAAGATTTAATAAATTTTATTTATATAGTTTTTTTGATAAATATCTTTTTTCTTTTTTTAGATCTTTTTTTATATATTTTTTCTTTTCAATATTTCGCTTTCCTTTGGAAAGCTTCTTCAGGAAAAAAAAAAAATTAAATTTGAAAACAAAAAAATTATTAACAAATTGAAAAAAATGTTTCAAAACATTTGACAAATTTGAAACATTTTTTCAATTTGTTAATAATTTTTTTGTTTTCAAATTTAAAAAAATTTTTTTTTTGTTTTTCCTGAAGAAGCTTTCCAAAGGAAAGCGAAATATTGAAAAGAAAAAATATATAAAAAAAGATCTAAAAAAAGAAAAAAGATATTTATTAAATATAAAAAAGATCGTTTAAAAAACTATAAAAATTATCATATAGTTTTTTTGTTAATAATTTTTTTTTTCAAAAATATAAAAATTTTTTTCCTGAAGAAACTTTCCAAAGGAAAGCGAAATATTGAAAAGAAAAAATATATAAAAAAAAAATAAAAAAAGATCTTAAAAAAGAAAAAAGATATTTATTCAAAATTTTATTTATATAATTTTTAAAAAATTTTATTTATTTATTTATTTATATTTAGCCTAAGGATTCAAGATCCCTACAGACATTATAACAGTAAATAATTATTGTTCATAAAACTTAAATTTAGTTATTTAAGTATAAATTTGGTGACATTTAACAGCATTAAAGAAAAATCAAAAATATGCTTAAAAAAATGTATTAAACTCAGTACAAATCCTTAGAAACGGGTCAAAGTTAGCATAATTGGATCTGAATAATTTAATTACAAGTAGATTAAAAAGGCGCGCAGAAGGAAATGAAATGTTAAAGGAAATATTGCTAATCAAAAAATCTGAACATTTTATTAAATTTAAAGGTGACATATAACTATTATTTTTATTTTTATTCGACCTTTTTTATTTTAATTAAATATGTATTTTTCTTTTAAACGGTCTTTTTGATTTAATTTTAAAGCTTCTTCAGGAAAATTAATTTTTAATAACAAAAATTATTAACAAACATATAACATTATTCTCCGGCTTTTTGGGGTTGGCAGCTTTATTAGAGCAAGTCTACTAGTGTAGGATGGTAGAATTAAGGGATTTCATTGTAAGGCGCGAACACATTATAACACGAACTGCTTTTGCACTGATTCCATGCTATTGCTATGAACTTTATAAATTATATCCCAAGTTATTAAGCAATATTCCAGAATAGGTCTGACAACAGAAGTATAAAGATGTTTTGTGACATATGGGCCACTTAACTCCTTCGCCCAGCATTTTATAAATCCAAGAACTGCACGTGCTTTGTTAGTGGCTAACGAAATATGCTGTATAAAATTCAACTTTGCATCCAGTAAAATACCAACATCTGAAACTACATTTTTTTTTTTTTGTTTAAAGAGAAGTAGCACTTCAGGCAACAATGCCTATTTAGTCAAGTACGTGCTACATTCTTTAGAAAAGGGATAGAGAATAGATGAAACAGGTGGTGAAAGTAGAAGGATAGTCGGAAATTAATTGCCGTATAAAGACAGCACAGCGACCAGTGACTATACCTTCATCGCTGAGCAGCCCCACCGACAGTCAATATTTATGTTTGTAGTGAAAAAAACCAAGGTCTCCGTTGGGAATCGAACCCACAACCCCCATATTTACAAGCTAGAACACTACCTACTAGCCTACAGGGGCACCATTCAGTTGTTCAAGTTCGTAGCCGATTAAAATATATTGCACGCTTGTATGACAACTTCGGCAGAAATACATGTATTTGCACTATTTAAGGTTCAATTCCGTAAAATTAATATTACACTAGAAACAAAAGAGTAAGATCAGCTTGACGATAATATGTTTGAAATATCTTCACTTCGTCTGCATATAATAGAACGTTTAAGTATTTAATGTAAATAATAAAGGACCCTGCGGCACATCAGATGAAACAATTATTTCTTTGGAAGTAAGCGTGTTAAAACGAAATTTTTGAGTTCTGTTTGAAAGCTAAGAATTAATCCACATAAGTAAGGAAATTTGATCCATAACTTCAATTTCCTTATCAGAAGATTGTGATTAACCTCATCAAAAGTCGGAATAAATGACATCAGTTTGTTTACGTTGAACAAATCTCCGATTGACTACCGTTGTTAATTCCAAAAGATTAGTAATGGTTGAACAACCCCTTTTAAAATTATGCTAAGCAGCAACCAATATAGACGATACGTGATGGAAAAGTTGAAGAACGATTTTCTGAAAAACGCTAAGTTTAGCAATACCTCTGTAGTAAGCAAAATTATTCCCACAACTAGATTTAAATAATGGAATAATAAAAGAATCCTTCCATGTTTTAGGAAAATAACCAAATTTCAACGATATTTTGAAGATTATTGTAAGAGGTTTTGCCAGTTTCATAGCACATTTGTTAAGTATGCAACTCAAAATACCATTCGGACCATATTTATATGCAAATTTAAGCTTATTGAATTTTGTTTGGCATTACCACAGTTCGTTTTAATTTAGAATCTATTTCTATACAAAAATGTGTTAAGTGAATAATCATGTTCTCATTAGTATTAAGTGTGATAGTGATGCCAATGTGCAGTAGAAGCGAACGAGAAAAGTAAAATTCTTGCATTTTACCAGTTATTTCTACGAGAGTCCATGACCTTTTGAATTTTTCACCACTTAACTGAGATGGCAATGCTAATTCTGGCCACAGGTATCAGTAAGTTGTCTGCTATCAAAATTTGATCAACCATTGCTTTTAAACTTTACTTTTTCGTTTTTTAACTACTACTTTGCCAACTGCTTTACAAATTAGCTACTTTTTAATTCAAAGCTTTAAGCATGTCATGTTTTTTTAGCAAACTTTAACGATTGTACAGTGAAAAGTTGTCATCCGTAGTTAAGGACTTATTGGCTTTTAAAATTGAGAATTTTTATTTTAAAAAATATTCATAATTACTTGGTTTCACAGCAAAAGTATAAAACTTTTAAAGAAATATTAGTTTGATACTTCGTTACATATTTAGAGAACATGCTATATTTGATTTTCATAATTGCCACTTTTTTGTACTATAAATCTCGATTCCCCGATTAACACACACACATAAACATATAATATTTTTCCTAGTTTTCTAAAAGACATATTTAGAAAAACGACGGCAACTTTGCTTGAAATGCTATTCCTGCATCTCTTTGAACTCCACCTACTCTTGTATGAAATATGAACACGGATCTATAAAATTAAACCGGCCTTTAAAATCCCCATATCCCTTTTTGATATTCATAAAAGTGTTTTATTAGCCTAGAGCCTAATTAAAATTACTTAGTTCAATTAAAAAAAAATTCAATTTTGTAAATTATGAGGTATGAATTGGGCATTTTGGGGATCCGCAAAATATTTCATTTGAATATCTTAACAAATAAAGATTGTTTCGCCTGCTACATTTTTATAAATTGTAGTAAATTCTTATTAACCAGGATCTAATTTAATTAAATGTTGATACTACAATAATAGGTTTTTCAACAAGAAGTTTGTTTTTCAATTGTGGCAACTCCAACAACATGATAGTTGTGACATTTAGTTTTCTGACGTATTCATAGTCAATTGTTACAATCACTTCAATTTCGCACGAAAATCGCATTAAAATAATTTAAATCCACTTTGAAAATGGTGGTTCTGTTAAAGTTAAATTTCCTAAAATTCGTGATATTTTCGTACAACATAATCGCCCTTCTGAGATCGCTATTAAGAACTTGGTCATTAAAATTGAGTCGACATGCCCGAAACAAAATGTACCAAAACCAACGCGTGTTCGACCGGGTCGTTCAACTGAAAACAGCGCAGCAGTGAGCTACAGTGTTGAAGAAGATCCAAATTTGTTAACTGGGGTTATCCAAAACCACCACATGGCGAATTTTGCGTAAGGATTTGACTTTGAAGCCTTGCCAGAGTCAATTGGTGCAGGAATTAAAGCCGACCGACTATTCACATTCGGTCAATTCATTCAGGAACAACCGGCTGGTTTTTCTAAAAAAAATTTTTCAGTAAATTTTCATCTGTCAGGAAGCTGAAATGCGGCAATTTTGAAAATCTTTGAGCAATTATTGAGAAGCCTTTGCATGCTCAACGTTTCATTGTATGGTGCGCTATGTGGTCTGGAGGCGTGATTGGGCCGTTTTTTCGAAGATGAGGCTGGAGAAATGCAGTAGCGGTCGATGGATCATGCTATCGCGAGTTGCTAACAACTCAATTTTGGCCTATTTTTGATGACCGGGACATCGCTGACATGTGATTTCAACAAGACGGTACCACATGTCGCACGGCCAATGAAACTATCAATTTATTGCAAACCAAATTTCCTGATCACTTAATTTCACATCAATCAGCAGTTAAGTGGCCAGCCAGATCGTGTGATTTAAGATCACTGAATCATTTTTTTGTAAGGTTATGTTTAGGACGGAGCCCATCGAATCGATTTCAGCCTTAAAACTTAAAATATGTGATGTGATTAACGAAATAGGATTGCCATTTTGCCAAAAAGTGATTAAAAACTATAATGAAAGAAGCGACTTATGTCAGCATTGTTGCGGTGGATTTGCCAGATATCAGTTTTAATTCATAATTGTCGAACTTTTTTCTTCGTAATACAATAAAAACTTGAATCATCTAAATTTTTATTATGGGACCCATCGTGAAATTTAGGTATATTAACCTGATCACTTGGAATTTTGTGTCCGTTAAACAAAGTTTAGGCAATTCCAAGTTTTTAACTAATAAATTCACATTTGTCGGTAAGTCCAAAATACCAGCATATTTTTAAATCATACGATGTGTTGACTAACAAAATTATTCGTTCTACGCTTGAAACACATGAGTGCTGCACCTCGAGTGCTATGCTAACTTTTAAGCGAGATTGGCTTGCAAGAGAATAATACTAATGGCCCTCATTATCGTGCGGTGCATACCGGCAAGATTGTTGTCGAAAGTGTGAAATTTGACTCGGCATCGATGTCATCAACTGTTATTTCACGCAGCATGAGAAATTTTGTAAAAAAATTTCGAATTATATGCTAATAAGATCCAACTGGTTCGGCAACTGTAGGTAATGGACTATGCACTATGTTACGGCTTGGGTCGTACAGAGGCTGTAATCGGACATAAGATCATCTTTTCTGGCAAAGTTTACATTCTGGGAATTGGAAAGCTTGCACATCATTGGCGCAAAGAAAATGCATCCATAGACAGTGATAGTTTTGTGTAGATTGTGGACTGGTGGTATCATTGATCAATGAAGTTTCAGCAATCGCGCTACACGGCAAAGATTACGGATTTTTTTTTTTTCCTGAAATAGAATAATGGATAATTCTTAGTCTCAGCAGGACTGCATAGTACATCAAGCAATTGATCTTATGCACACAAAGTTTGTTAATCGTGCTACCAGTCGTCTTGTAAATTTCAATTGACCACCTCGCAGCTGTGTTTTGATGCCTTTTAAGAGTTTTATAAAGAATCCCATTAAAGAACGATGCTATTGTTACGGATGTGTCTTGCATATAAGCTTTAAAATAAAATAATTAAGCAATAAAGCGACCTACTGGGTATGTTGTTTACGAACTGCGTGGCTTGCTAAGAAAACTTATGGTAAAACAACAAAATTTCTAGTTACAAGCTGCGTAGGAGTTGTATACACGGAAACAACAACAATTTGATATGCTGGTTACTAACTGCGTTGAAATTTTATATGCGCAAGACAACAACAAAAATGTATGCTGTTTACAATCTGTATAGATTTCTAAGAAACCTTTTCTACCCGAGACAACAACAAATATCTTAAAATAAATTCCAGGAAGTAACTTTATCAGTATAAACATAAAAACAAAAATACACACAGACATACAGATGCCTATACATTGAATAAACAACATACGACCACAAAATGTGATACAAAGGGAGTAGAAGATTCTTAAATTTTTTAGACTTTAAATGGACAAATATAAACAGGGCAGCGTCGGAGTGGATAGTCAATCAGTGTAAAATTAAACCTCGTAAACAAAACACGTGCATCTTAAGTAAATTGTTCTGTAGTGTCAACTTTGTACAGTTAAAGTAAATAAAATTGTTATTAATTTAAAAAACTCTAAAAACTGGTATTATTTATTTTGCAATGAAGAACTTACAACAAAACGTTTATAAAAGGTATAAACGTAACACTATAAAAATTTATTCAATGACGTTTTACACACTTAATGAAGCAACAGTGAAGACAATCGCGGTAGTTACATGAATGCAATTGTGCGTCATAAATAAAGAAACAATTTTATTATCCAAAAAAGGAATCCAATAAATTTTTACTATCCAATAGCAGGATCGCCATATAATGATGTGAAATGTGTAATTATGCCAGGATCACCATGTAATATTTAAATTTTTATGTTATTGCCCTATAGCGCTTTCTTTTGTTTAAACAGCTGAAGGGTTCCAGCCTAAAAAGAAGGCTTTCGAAAGAACTGCCAAAATACCGAAAGCTTAAAAAACATAAATCTTTTCAGTATCTTAATCAAGTCTTGTTTTTTATTGTTGGCATGCAAGTCCTTTTTATATTTAGTTTACATTTTTGTTTTAACCTTTTTAACTTATTACAGCTTATTAATAATAAATATTATTAACAATGACATGCATTTGTGTTCTATTTGTCATGTGGCGAATAAAAATGCTTGATAGAATAAAAACACTCAAATAAATATGACACTCAAAAGTGTGTCACTCAATTTGTGTATGTTCATCGCTTAGATCAATTGCATTTGAGTCGGCATATGCTGCTATTTGATAAGGTTTGCATAGTACACTTGCGTGGTATACTACATTATATACTAAAAGTTTTTGTTTGACTTTTTAAGATTCTTAAAGATCAGCAGCTTAAAACTAAATAATTAACACAAAAAAAAAATAACTAAAATCAGCCATAATTATCCTTTCTTTACTGGCCATAATTTAGAATTCTTTGCTTTTGTTTGCCGTTTCCTTAAAATTGTTAAGGGAAATATTTTTTATAAAAACAGGGCATACAAAAAAATAAATATGTCCAAAAAACAATATATATTTTTAATCACTCTTTTGTTAATTTATAATATTCTAGAGTTCTGATATGAGTTCTCGTCAAATGAACGCTTCGACACCCAAACGCTTCAATGATATTCTATGAAAACTATTACCATCATCTTACAAAGATCGACACACATATTAAAAAAAACACTTTTAAATGGGAGTCCCAATGAAGCCAACCAACAGCAGCAACTACATTGGCATTAATTTAAGCAACCACAACCACAACAGCAACAAATAAAACACGCATCTAGCACAATCTTAAGAATTTTGTAAGAAAAGCAGAATGTTGAAGTAAATCAACTAACTAACCAACCAACAAACCAAGCAACCAAAAAGCAACAGCAACTAAGGAGCTCCTGTTATACTACGACTATACAATCGTAGAAACATGGTAAAAGGCACAAAAATTGTTTTTTTATAAGAAATATAAATAAGTAAAAAATTTGTAGACACTTTTAAACATAAAAATGTTTGTAGTTTATTAAAATAGTGTGAACACGGTAAAGTTAAGAAATTCTGATTCAAGTATTAATTGTATGTAAAAAAAATAATTTTATTTTCGTTGAGTACATATCGTCTCGCTGTGTGTAGAGAAATAGTTTATACAGGGTGTCCGCCGGGAAGGTATACCACTTTGTTTATAATATTTGATTAAGTGAAAGAGAATGAATTTTATATTGATAACAGTTTTATTCAATGTGAGCAATTATATATGGAATACAATATCAGATAAATGTCCGCCTCTTATAGTCTCACAAATGTGAGCACATTTTTATTACATTTTCACACATTTCATGCGATATTTCATTAATTTCATCGCGAATATTTTGTTTGAGTTGCTCAAGCGTTCCTGGTTTTCAGACATCCCCACAAAAAGAAGTCCGGGGCAGCCAAACCAGGTGACCATGGAGACCAATCAACATCAACATTTCTTGAAATAACTTGTTGTGGAACGAGGTCTCGCAGTAATTCCATTGTAATCCTGGTTAAATGCGAAGTGGCACCGTCTTGTTGATACCACATGTTAATCAAGCCTAAACCATGCAATTGTAGCGTTAAAAAATTTTCAATTATATCACGATTTCACCCTCCATTCACAGTTACCGTTAAGCCGGTTTTATTTTCAAAGAAGTAAAGTCCAATGAATCTTCCTAACCAAATTGTACACCAGACTGTCACTTTTAATGGATGCAAAGGGGGTTTATCGAATGTTTTTCTATAATAAATTTGCCACGTGTCTACTTCACGGTTGCCAAATATGAACTGTCAAGATAAATGTTCACCAAAATGGCGGCAAAACAAAGTAGTATACCTTCCCGGCGGACACCTTGCATTTCATTGTTTAAACATCTTAGCCTTTTTGGCTAATAATTTTAAGGTATACGCGTAAATCCTACTTGTGCGAAAAACTTTGCACAGCACGACGAAGTCATCATCAAGATATCCTTGATTTATACATTTATTTTTCTAAATTAATTTTTGTTTTCATTTTTATTAGTTTTTAGTGCGACTATCTATGTATAAACTTAAATATTTAATATTTTAGCAAAAACGATTTAATACTAAAAATATTATTAAAAATTGTAAAAATTGATTTATGCGTTAAACACAAATTAAAAAGAAAACAAGTGTAATACTAAGTTCACACTTGTGTTTTTGAATGCGCTTAAGCAAAATGTTTTTAAATTTAAACACAGCGTTCACACTATAATTGAGATATTTAAGGCTGATGTTTTATCTACTTTTTTACGATTTTTTTAAACACGATTGAGCCTGTTTAACAACGCTAGGTGCGTTCATAAACACAAGTGTGAACTTAGTAAAACACGTCGATTTTGAGATGTTTTACCATACATTGACGTGTTTTGTTAAACATCTCAAATGAGTTGTTGTAGATTTAAACACGTCGTTAAATACGTAAATGGCAAATGCAATTCTGAATTGCATTTAATTTTGGGATGTGCTAAGTGCGTTTTTGCCCCTGTAGGTTAGTAGGTAGTGTACTTAGCTAATCAGTCTGGGGTTTGGGTTTGATTCCCAACTAAAACCTTGGCTGTTTTCACTACAAAAAATCATTTTTAAAATAAAAAAGTAGATAAAACGTCAGCCTTCTACAAAAACAGAGAGATTAGAAATATAATTTTAAGTTTTGACTGAAAAAGTAATGTTTTGAAAGACACTCGTTAGTTTTTATGTACAGCTTCCAAGACAGAATAATATTAAATTCATCCCTAATATCTAATATTAACTTGTTATTTTTATGTGCCTAAAAGGGTGCTCTATGTTTCGGGGATAATTTCTTCCTTCCAAGTAGAAGAAACAATTTCAGAGGTGATATCTCTCATTGATTCAAAATTGATTAAAATAGTTCCGCTTATTTAGCTGGACATACAGATTTTAATTATTTATAATGTTAGTGGAGGCACCTTTGAGATAATATATGCGCCAATTTATATAACATGTAATCAGATTGTTACCAAAGCATTTGCCATTTGATTATGCCTCCCATCATTACAAAATTGTGATAAAACGTACAAAAGGAAATAGAAAATTACGTTTAATGACGAAGTTTCTAATATGTACGAATAAATCTTAATAGTATCTGTTGTAAAAAACCACTTTGGTTACTTTATTATCGATCAATGCCCATCCTTAAAATAATATAATAATAAAAAATTTAAAATTTTATTGAAAAAAAAGAAGTTTGCATTGCTTTTAATTATTTCATATGCCGGCGATATTTTTTTTTGGCAACGGATAGTCACTCTTTAAAGGGTATAAATTCCTAAAAATAGTCACATAAAGTTCCCAATCATCACAAGATTGCAAATATATGGCAATACCAAGGAGATGTTTGGAATAGATTTTGATCTCAACTTCTTAAGTCATGAATGCTAAAAGCTTAACGCCAGCTCCTGGCAGTGAGGCCTTAATCTTAATATTAGTTTTTCAGTCAAAACTAAAAATTATATTTAAAATCTTTCTGTTTTAGTAGAAAAAAGTTCATATTGTTTTTAAAACTTGAGCTCGAATACAACACATTATAAATTCCCTTGCTTCCTTGGTTTTGTAAGTTTGTATAAACTATAAAAAGTTTTTTTCATATACTTACCTGTAAAACTTTGTTCTCAGCTCCTGGTAGCGAAGCCTTAATCTGACGGTGGTTTTACCATTGGGTGGAAAAAACTTCCACCCGCGTCCTAAGACCCATACACGCCTTAGTCGCGATTTTTAAGTGCAGGGTAGCAAGGTTGTACCCACCACCCCGCCTCTCCACTGTTGAAGAGTTGGAGACTATCCAACTCCATGTCCTGTTACATGCATAAGCTAGGACCTGCTTTAACACCTCTTCGGAGCTTTATTTAAAGACCGATGAAATCAAAGACACCAAGTTGTAGGATCGTAGCCCTGCGGGCAACTGATTCCCGTGGTACTACTACAGCTCTATTAAGTTAACTAGTCGGACTTCGAGGACACTGGGTATCATTCAGGTGTGCCCACCTCAAATGATCGTGAGATATATTTTTTAGTCAAATACCAGAGACACAAACCACACTAGCAAGATGCACCATGAAAAAATTTTTTTTTTATCTACCGCCGACAAGAATATTATAATTATTAAATCTGTTATACTGAAGTTTACAAAATGAAACTAAAGAGCCAACCATATTATGCAAAACTGACTTAAGGCAACTGTGCAAATACCTAATAATCATATGTGGCAAACTATAATGTACTTAACAAAACTTTTCGTCAAATGTCATTTGCTTAAGCAAAGTACGAAACTGATCGCACATTCCGAACGGAAACAGCTGATTGTGCATTGCAATTATAGTGTGAACGGCTGTGTTTAAATTTTAAAACATTTTGCTTAAACGCCTTCAAAAACGCAAGTGTGAACTTAGTCAATTATATATTTATTCGCAATTTTTGTTTTTAAATATATTTTTAACTATTTCTCCTTTTTAATTTTTCGAAAATTTTCTGGTTTTCTTTTCCTCCCGTCTTTGCTGGCTGTTTTTTGATTTACTGGCGGAACAACTTAATACCAGACACAGCTAGTCAGGCTAGGGTAATGCTAAACAAAGTAATACTTTACAGCTAACATAACTTACAACAAACAATGTTTTGACAACAACATTACGCCACGCTACATAACTATGAACATCACCAGCAAAACCTGCACCTCTTAACAAGCTAAACGTAGAGCACAATTAACATGGATAAAATTAAAAAGAACAAACAGTCAGCAAAGACGGACAGAAATGACAACAGCATTTCCTCTACTGGCGGAATAAATCCAAACAACTTAATACAAGATTTTTACCTCGAGTAGGTAACGTTTGTAGATCCTAAAAGTGCGTTATCGTGGTGCGCAGCTATGTTATTCTAAATAAAAAAAACACGTTTATTATTGTTTTCGGCTCAGCATCGCAAACTATTTTGCTTGCGTATTAGATGCGAGTTACATCCAATCCACTTGAAAATTTCAATTAAAATTTTTCAATGGGCATAATTTTTTTGTAATATCTATCGCATATCGCATTCTGTTACCGCTTAAATTTTTTGTTCCCATCCGTTCCATGGAACACAAATTATAAAATTATGAATCTTATATTTTTACCGGAAACCTAACCTTCAATTTCTTATCTATAAGAATTGTTTTTCTAAAGGTCTTATGGTTAATAAATAGTTGTTCAAAAAGGCATCTTTATGGAAATTTTGAAATGGAATATGTAAAAAGCGTTTTTTACAGGTATAGAACTTTAAGTTGGCACCACTGTTTTTACTTGCAGTCGTTTTGGCAACTGTCAAATTATTTATGTTTAGTTTGGTTAAAGGCTGGGGCACATAGACTCCGTCATACGTTGTATTTTTCAACTGACAAGTAAGTTGAAATACACGTTTTCTTCTCAGCGTTGTCACAATCAATACGTGTCCGTGAACGCAAAGTTGGCCAAAAGTACTCAAAGACAAAAGTACTCAACGTATGTTGAGTACTTTTGTCATTTTTCATTTGCTTCTTCTTCTTTTTTTTGTATTCGCTCTATTGTAGTAAAATATTTTTAAAATAAATTATAAATAATACTAATAATTTTTGTTTGGGTACGGTTTTCCGTCGACCCTCGTCAAATTTGGTTTGTGAAATAAAAGTAATTTTAGCCCCGTCGGAAAATCCAAGCACATATCGAATAATAATAATAATAAATAATGGGATAAATAGTACAAATTACCATTAATAGAAAGTTTAAGATGTCGTCTAACTCCATTTCAAATGTGCACTTTAATAAAACTTTGCTGGAAAAAAACATAAAATAAGAAAAACAAAAAAACAGCTGATTTTTTATCCGTCAACAAAGTACTCATTGTGCCAACCTCATCCGTCGTTACTTTGACTTCAGTTGAATACGTCAAAGTATATCGCATGACGGATTCTATGTGCCCCGGCCTTAAGTATTTCATAATGAATTGACTGGCACGTAAGCAACGTTCCAAATTTGTTTTAAAAACCATAGTTTCGATAGAAATCACCGAGATTTTATAATCGAATTTTATTTAGCCGTGAAAACTACTTTTGTTAGAATGAATACGTCAATAAAGTCAAAATTGATTTCTTTGGAGTGACGATAATCCCCAATTGTATGTAACATCCAGAAAAACTGACTACTTGGTGTGTTTTATGGGTTGGTGAAAGGAAGCATTGGTCCATACTTCTTACAAACCATGTTAAATGGTGGCCGCTATATAGCCATGATAACGGATTTTTTCCTTTATCAGTTAAACAACTATCATGTGCAGCTGTGGTTGCAACCGACGACCTAACATGTCACACAGTTCTTGCCACAATTGATTTATTAAAGGAAACATTTGGTAACCGCATAGTTTCACCTTTCGAAACCGGTAATCTGCTCAAAGGTCGTGCGATTTAAATTATTTTCCGTGGAGATATGTGAAGTCGCTAGTCTACGCCTCGTTATTGCCGATATACGCCCAAAAGTGTTAACAAAAGTCATCGAATTTGGTTTCGAAGTTCTATACCTATGTAAAAACACCCTATATACATATATGTGTATTTTTTTGTATGAAGTGTGCAAGGCTTACAGCTGGGCTCTTCAAATTTTTATCGGCTTAAGGACTAGAATGATCCCTACACATGAAATGCATTGTGCCAGAACTAGGAAATTAAGTTATGCAGAGGAAGAAAGAGGGAATAGTGTTTGTGGACATTCGATTTGAACTTGCCTACATTGAAAGTGACAGGAAAGATCTCTGCAGGAAGTTTATTCCACATACGGACTATTCGGCTAAAAAACGATTTTTCCCTACAAAGCGTAGTGCGCTCTCAACAAAAATTAAGCTAAACGCAAAAAAGTGCAAGTAACGGTAACAACTTCCCTTATCTCATTAGACCATTATATTAACGATAAAATAGTGAGATACATTCCAAATTGCGTCCATAGTCTAGAGAATCAATAGAGTTGGATACCCCCTTTTGTCCCAATGAGCTTCTTGGCACTTCCTTGCACGCGGTTGAGCAAATCCAAAATAGACTTTGGGCGCCGGCTCATACATGAGAGTTGTTTTCCATTTTTGGACTTATAAAAGTGGCATAAGTAGTACGAAGATCGGATGGTGTGAAATATCTCTTACACCGTTTTAGAAAACCGATTGAAAGCTTCTTAAGAAACCTGAAAAATTTGCTTACTCCATTGAACATAACACTGAATTTTCATGCCAAGAACATCTAGAGCTTCCAATTCCGTAATACTTGTATCACGCATAGTAGCAGTTGCAGCACCATTTCCGAACACAGATGTATGCGTAATCATGCAACATTACGTCTAACGGGCATTAAAATCGACTCTGAGATTGTTGCGAGTTCGTGATTGAGGATATTAATTATGTCCTTTTTTTGGAACTTACGTCCAACTGATTCGGTCTATTACTAAATGGATACGAATGACAAATGGTGTTGTCATTTGCGAAAGAGTATATAAAGTTGAAAGTTTGACAAAGAAGATAATTTTGAAAAATGAGAAATAAGAATTAATCTTAAACTCGTTTGATGAAATCCCATCAATAACAACTCGTGTGGTACGATTATTAGGAAAGAAATTATCATCGACACCAAAAGCAACAAATTTTGATACAAGTGCATCATGCCACACTGATGCTTACATCAGTTTTGCTTCTTCATGACTTTGCACTTCCAGCTACTGTAGGCCGCTTCTCTCGAAATTTAAAAGAGACTGTCATCTCCTTTATTTTTTTAGTTTTCAACAATAAATTTAAATGCGTATATTCTCCGATGGGGTTTAATTTATTTGGGTATGATTTTACCCAAGATGGCATATGGCCGAAACCGGTTTGTTCACAAACCAAATTCGACGCAGGCTGACGTAAAATCATACCCAAATAAATCAGAAATTTATTGCAGTTTGAAACCACTTTGATTTGCTTTTCAGGGTGCTGTTTACAAGGTCTTAAGTTTCAAAATTACAGCATAAAATTAAATTGTTTGAACCCACGGTTATAATATTAAACATGTCTTATTCGTTTAATGCTGTTGCTTGCTATTTTTTATGTGGTTGTAACTTGTTCTCCTCCGGGCTTGTTAACGGTTTTGTCTCTTGGCTTCTTAACTTATCTTCAGATCCTTTTTTGCTACAACAATACTATAATGATACTGATAGTGCAATGATTGTTCTCTCTTGTTTTATGCAAGACGTACAATGGACTTGTCTTCAAAATAGATCCTACAACCTTCCCCTTTGATTTTGCTGAACCGTTTCGACATTTGGGTTGCTACAGTCTACTTTAGCACATTGATCTTTGGATTATTTTGAAACGATTTCTTGTCTTTGCTGTGATGAACGTTACTCTTGTGAATGGATGTTATCCATTATTCCACTAAATACACAATCTTTGTGTGCCTAAATTCCCAGATGTTTGTTATTTCGAATATTTTCTCTGTGAAAATCTTGCATATTAACGGACTCATTTTTCATATAATTTCCTTACAAATCGAACTTGTTCCTTTTGAATTTTACACACATAGTTAACATTGTTAGTGGCCGAGATAATATGGAAACAATAAAGCACAAAATAATTGCTCAGGTTCATGAGTCTAAAATCTGCGTTTATAGAAGAAACTATGCCATAGAGTGGAGCATTAAAAAATGCATTATTGGAATTAAAATAAGATTTGTAATAACATTAAAAATAACGTAAACACCAAAAAATTCCATAAATAGAAATAAAAATTAGAGATAAAAGCGCTAGATTAACCTGAAAATAATTAAATTGCCACTACTTCTTAACAAAAAGAAAAGTTATTCGACAAATTAATACAAGCAGGCAATCAGCTTCACTACCTAATGCACTGTCCAAATCCTTTCAATGTAATTGTCGAGCATTATTTCGGTTTGCATCATCCATTTCTTATGACGATCCTTTGTTCCTTGATTTAGGTGTGTGGCTGTTTAGTTGATTATTTCAGCCACTTACATTTTTGCAACAATTTGTCTTGTGTAGCCTTAAAATAAAATAGTCTATAATTATAAATAGTCTAATAATAAATTTGCCTTATTTTTAAAATTCTTAAAATTATTTAATTAATTATTTAAAATTATTTTAGTTAAACAACGACTAAGTCATGAAATAATATTTTTTTTTTAATTAAATATGAAATTTAGATTTTATTTATGCGAAAGAAACTTAAAAAGTCACCTTGCATTTGTATTAGTAGAATTTGCATTAAAAGGATAAAAATTAATGAATTAAAAAGCCATAAAAAATAATTTTTAAGATTGATTGTTTTTATTTAATTTTTTTTATTAATAAAAATATAGAAACAAGCAAAGATAATAATATTAATAAAGATATACAATTATAATAATAAATCACTAAACTAAATAACATTTATACAGTTAAACAGAGTAATAATAATAATAATAATTATAATAATAATTTTAATTTTATTTTAAATATAATATTGTTCGTTTGTGTTGGTTTAAATTTTGTATCTTATATTTATATAAATTTATATGCTGGTATTTTAGTTTCTTTTTTTTTATTGACGGAAATATATTTACTTTTTTTTATTAAAAAAGAAATTTAATTAAAAAAAAATGTTAATGCATTTTAAATAATATTTTTCTTTATTTAGTTAAATTATAGTTCGGTAAATATACTCTTGATTTATAATGTTAAATTTTAATTTAATTATTGCTTTTATGGTCTTAATTACACATAAATAATATTTCAACTACTTTAGACGTTTAAATTGATTTTTAAGGAAAATATAAAAAATTTATAGAGAAAAAATTTATTTCGAATATATATTTTCAAATTCTATTTACAAAGTGTTTGGAAAAAATAATTTCTGTTCTTAAATTATAACAAATAATGCACATTTTTAAATTGTGTTATTGAAACAACAACCAACAATTATTATTATATAAGTTTTCGATACTCATTAATTTAATTTAATTTAAATTCGCTGAGTGTTAGATACATAATTATTTTTTCAAAAAATTAATTGCCATAAAATCTGTCAGTTATTCGAAACCTGTTTCGTGAATGTACAAGTAACAAAACCGATAATATTTCAATTTTACTGTGTCATTCTTTCTTCTTTGTTGGACAACAAAGAAAAACTTAACAAAAAATATTGATAAATTTGGCTCTAGAAAAGAGTCGAAATCATAGTTTTTATTATTTCATTCTATCGAAACAGTAATAAAAATGCTGTTAAGTTATTTTCAATTAAAGTTCAGATTTATTGTTTTCGAAAAGCGTACAAGACGACGTCGTTACGAACAGTCGTTTTCCTTCTAAAAATTTCTTGTTCACACACTTAAACCAAGTGTTAAGCATGTTAGAATAGTGTTGTCAAAATATTTTTTTAAAAACGCAAATGGCATAATTTCCTTTTTTTTTCATTGTTCGAAAACACACCCCTCTAAACAGTTCGAAAGAACTAAACGGATAATGTTTATTTAAACGTCAAGGGCAAATTTATCTTAAACGTTTATCTGTTAAAAAAAATAATAATAGACCCCGATTCTGAATGCGGATCAAAAAGATTGCACTGCCATTTAATCCAAACACCCGACGGATTTATTGGTTTTTTAACCTCATCAGAAAGTTAGGTTTAATCTGATTGCAATATAAACCGTTAAGCTTATCAGTGGTGTCTGGCAACATTTCGACTTTGCTTATTTATTTATTTCTTTTTGAAATTAAAAAAAAAGGATTTACTTGTAAAAAAAATAGAATAGATAGAAAGGAAAACAAAGTTGAAAATATTTTAATCGATTTCTTAATTAACTACTTCTATAAGGGCGAATTATCATTATCGTTAAAGAAATATTCTCCTTAAGGAAAAAAAAACGTTAAATATGTAATTATTTCTGTTATCTTAAAAACAATTTCGGAAAACGAAACTTTGGCTGTAATAAAACCATTTGTTTTAGCAAATAAGAAAACTTAATTTTTTTCCGAATTAATCAAAAATCCATTTTCAAAAATTATTAAAAACTTATTAAATTTTTCTTTTCCAACACTCAAATCGAAATGAAGTTTATATACTTTAAGGTCATTATTTATATTTTTATAGTATGTCCTAAGATAATTAATATAAAATTTCGTTTTTATAGAAAAAGGTAAAGGAAATTTGAAATTTTTAGTTTCTAAAGGGATCCAAACTTTCCAAAGTGAAATCATCTACGGAAATTTTACTAACATTTTTTGGAAAAATACTGGTACCTTTTGTTGTAGCAAACGAAGCAAATGGATCAGAACCGAACAGATCAGCCATATTGCCATTTTGAACGATGCTGTTGTTATTGACGGCAGCAGTTGTAGGTGTAGTGGATGAAGTACCACGACGGGAAGTTGACAGTTTCGGTGGTGGAGCCACTAAAATTAGAATAAAACATGATAATGCATGCGTTCTTTTTGGCTGTTTATTTCCCTCAAAGCTTATACAATAAATATTTTATATTCTGATAAATAAATTTTCTGTAGAATGTAATTTTGATTTGTTTTGCTTAAGGCATAATAATTTCGAATTTCGATGACGAGTTCGTTAAACACTAATAGAAAATGCTTAGACACTTGCTTACCCCACAGTTTTGACAATAGCTAGGCCTGTCTAGGATTGGCTAAGCTGCTACCAAAATTTATTTAGTTACGCTTAAGTCCAAAAGAGCCCAATTTATTTTTTTGATAATAAATATTGTATAAGTTTTGAAAAAAGCAAAGCGTGAATAGAGTAAATAAACTAAAACGAAAAATGTGTAAAGAAAAATAAAGGCCCTTTTTATAGAGGTATAGAACTTTAAATTAGCAACACTTTTTTAACTGGCGGCCATATTGTCAGCTGCCAAGTGATTTATTTTTAGTTTTGTTTGGCATTTCAACATGAATGGACTGACGCCTGAACACTGTTTCTGTTCATAAGCGAATTTTGTTAAACGATGAAACTGAGTAGACACGTTACAACACCGTCACTTGGAATGGAATCATTAGTACGTACTTCTTTAAAAACGATGCTGGTCCGGATGTTACAGTCATTGGTGATGACTATAGAGCCATGATTGCTGACTCTTTCGTTCATCGGCTGCACAACCACAATGCGCAGGAGCTGTGCTTTCAACGGGACATGTCACACATGTAGTGCCGTAATTTATTTATTGAAGGAAACATTTCATAACAGCATAATTTTACGTTTCGGATCCGCGATTTTTTTTTTTTAAAGGAAAGTAGCACTTTAGGCAACAATGCCTGTTTAGTCAAGTACCGTGCTATATTCGTTTAGGTGGTGAAAGTAGAAGGATAGTCGGAAATTAACTGCCGTATATAAGACAGCACAGCAACCATTTACTATGCCTTCATTGCTGAGCAGCCCCACCCACCGACAGTCAATTTTTATTTTGGTAGTGAAAAAAAACCAAGGTCTTCGTTGGGAATCGAACCCACAACCCCCATCTTAAAAGCTAGTAACACTACCTACTAGCCTACAGGGGCACCTAATTTGTAATTGGTCTTATTAATTTAAAAATTCATTTTTGTTACATTTTCCATTTCCTATTTACCTCTATAAAAACACCCTATATATCTTAATATTAATACTCACATAAAGGTGGCGTTATTGCCATTTCAGTAAAACCATTATTTGAATTATTGCTAATGACGCTGCTGGAATTGTTATTATTGTTATTGTTGTTGTTGTTGTTTATGTTAAGAAATTTATTATCATTATTATTGTAGAATAATTGTTGGCCAAATGATTTTGATGGCTCAAAGCCAAACAAGTCATTGGTCATAGCTTTGCCACCGCTACTGGTGCTGTTACCATCTGTGTTGGATTCCTCGGCTCGTGGATCAAAATCACTATCTGAATCGGAATTTAATAGTAATTCTTCCATTTTTTGATTATTATTGTTGTTCATTGTTTTTGACAGAAGCTGCGTTGGCATTGAATTGCGTGGTGGTACAGCAGGCAAAAATGAATTGGTCGAAGCAGACATTTTCGAAGATGTATTACAGGAATTTGTATCGATTAAAAGAGCTCTGTCGTTATTGTCATTTAGACCATTAGTACCATTAGTAAGTGAAGATGAGTTTGTCGAGTCTCCTGTTGTTGTTGTTGTTGATATTATAGTTGGTGTTGTAGCCACATGCACCTCCGCAATATCCTTTATGCCCTCTCGGAATAAATATGTGTCCATATCATTTTTGGATATTTTTAAAGCCAATTCACGCAGACGATTTTTATAAATAGTTATTATTTTCTCCAAGTCTGTTATTTGTTGTTGAGCTTTGCTCAATTCCGATTTTTCTGTGGTATTAATGTATTTTCTGAAAAGAAAACCCATAAATCATTTTTATTAACATTTACATATTTGATTTTGAACTATAAAAAAGGAATAATTACCTAAACGCCAATTCAAAAGCTTGACCTATAGTGAGAGTAATATCGGATGCCAATTTATTGGAAATGAAAAGAAAACATTCATGTGTTTCTTCTGTTGAAGACTGTATAGAACCATCAGGGCTGCTGCCTCTACCATTGGTTATATTCTCAGTGTTCGTCTTAACTGTTTTGGCAATAAAACTGAAAAACTTTTTCACTCCCTTCTCATCCGCACAATAGGAAATGTTATGCAAAGGAAATTGATGTAAGATTTTCTGTGTTCTTGGCTCCTGAACAGCCACGCCATCTACACTGATAGTGATTTCGACTTTTTTGCACTTTTCTTGAGTTCCCGTTTCGGCTTTTTTCATTTGCTGGGCAAATTGAATTTTTCGTATGGTATCCTTAACAACTTCAATACCCTTTGGCTGATCCACCGGCAGGCTGCCAAAGAACTAAAATAAATGCGAAATATTAAATGAATATTTCGTAAGTTTGTTTTATATCACCTACTTTGACTAGATAAACAACATGACCATTTATTAGGGCTTCTGGCGTATGCAACCAATTGCGTTTACCGGCCTTGGTCTCTTCCTTGGTGGTGTTGGCATTTTTACTTTCTGAATTCTCGCTGTTATCGGTTTTACTGCTGTTATTCTGTTTATTCCAAAACTTAAGTTGAGACATGATGTTTGTTGCCTATTCTCTTCTCAACGCAGCGAAATTATTTTTGTAGAGAAATCTGTAAAGAAAAAATTAAATATAGTAAATTTAAATTCGGTTTTTTAATCTAAATTTTCATTTAACAGTTTATAAGTGAAATATTACAGCCACGCAGGCGTGATAAAATTAAACTCTTTACTCAGTTAAAGGTTAAAGAAAAAGTTCTATCTTCCGTTTATCTAAAGAGTTTTCCTCCTAATCCATAATATATTTGACTCACTCCATTTAATGGAAAAATCGTTGTTTAACCCTTCGAACTGGGTTTTGAATGTTTTGAACTCCAAAAAATGCTGCCTTGAAAACCATAGTGTTTTTAATTACGGTTTGACAATCACCATTCTTGTATACACATCGACTTTTCCTAACGATACAGAATAGCCCTCATATAACATTCAGATATTTGCAACATTTTTGATTCAAGCTGTTTTTTAAGATATTGTTACGATATAATTTCGGTGAAGGATGCTTTCTGCGCTGTACAAACTACATATTCAATATGTGAATCCCTTATGCCATTCACAAATGCTTAAATGGCTAACATTTTGGGCAAAGGACGGATCACTCCGCATTACGGTGGTTGCTGGAGTTTAAAAACCCCGAAGGGCAGCTTGCACGCTGGGTTGGACATCTGCAGAGCAATGACTTAAGCATTGTGCACAGGAAAGGCGGAAACACAAAGGGCAGGGACTTAATCAATGTGAGTGAATGACTCGCACTTACTAGGAATTTGAAGTTTTTTTTTTGTTTTTTGAACTATCGTGTAAGACAGCACAGGGACCAGTGACCATGCCTTCATCACTGAGCAGCCCCACCGACAGTCAAGTTTTGTTTTTGTAGTGAAAAAAAACCAAGGTCTTCGTTGGGAATCGAACCCACAACCACCAAACTGACAAGCTAGTACACTACCTACTAGCCTACAGGGGCACCTATTATGTTATTACGAACAGTTTCAGTTCACATGAAAGTGGTTCAGCGGTTTACCCGGACCTCTCGGTCTTAGAACTACACGTTGATACATTCATTGCAGCGCGCGTGCAACCCAGAACATCTAAGAGCATCACAGACATTAAATATGCAATTTGTGCAGCGTAGAAAGCATCCTTCACCTATCTCTCGTGTACATGCAAGAAGTTCTTTTAGGAGCTTCGTACACTCTTAAGGTAAAGGAGATCTGTTTGCCTGTCCCTGCTTTCGATATCGAGTTATTTTGTTTTACCTGATTTAGATTGTGTGTTTGCCAGGCAGTTTAATATCAAGCATGTTGTCCATGGTATGTTTTTCAGTCAATGAGTGCGTGCGAAGATATTTTTTTATATTTTAATCACTTTATTTAAATAACTTCCCTCGATGCTGTATTTACTTTTGGATTATAAAAGACTCTAGTATATCACTTTATCCCTATTATAGATAGATCAACCGATTTTAATGATATCGTATAAACTCTATTTAGATCCTTATATACAGGGTGCAAGAGGCTATGTCTCTTCTTTGAAATATCAGAGCCAGAGGGAAAAAGAGGAGAATCTATTGATTTCTATGAAATTTTGAGCAGAGACACTGTTTCCACATCTGTAATAAATTTGAAACAATATCGGATTCGTATATATTCTTTGCTGCACAAGTTCCCAGCCAATTTTAATGAAATTTTTTGCAGAGATGTTTTAGGTTAGACCCAACAGGAGGTGCTATTTCTAAAATCATAAATTTGTTTATCTCTGAAAATAATCTTTCGACTTTAAAAATTTTTTCTACAGTGTTCGAACTAGAGATTCAAAGTTGTTCACATTTATTACAAGTGACTTGAAAGAGCTTAAAGGGCAATACCGGGTATAGTATAGTTAGTTATATGGTGCTTAATTAATTTTTTAGAAGTGAGTGTCCTTAATCAAAAGTCTTAAATATCTTTCACTATTCAGAAGGCAATTTTTAATAAGCAGATTTAAGTAAAAAAATTTCCAATTAATACAACTAAATATATAAAACAAAATTTGTTTTATTTACTAGACAGAATAAATAAAAAAAAACAAAAAACTCTTAAACGTGCAACGAAGTTGATTAAATATTCAATCAAAATAATTAAAAATTACAAAACAAACGCTTAGTAACGAGAGAACATTAACGTTGTAATACAAATTTTATTATCAACGAAACAGTCAGAACAAATGATGTTGACAACGTTTTTTTGCTGCTGTCGATGATGATGACCCTGATTTATTAATTCAAAGGCACAAAATATATAAATAAATAAAAAATTAAGTAACTAATCAACGAAATCATCGTCTATTCAATTAATTTAATTTATAATTTTGTTTATGTTTAAAAATATTAAATAAACTAAAAGGAAGCGTGATTATTCAAATTTCTATTTCTATTTGTATGCGCAAAAAAATATAATTAAAATAAAACAGACTCGACTGCTTGACTTGGCTATTTGTTTATCTATTATCATTTGGAATTTTTTTTTTTCGTTGTTATTTAATTGTTTAGTTAGTGTATGCACATTTTTTTTTTGATTTGTAATTATGGTAGTTGTTTAATACGTGCATAAATTTAATTATAAATTTAATTAAACAAAATAAAAACTATTCCCAGTCTACGATATGATAAAACTTTCCCATCAACTTATGTAATTTCAATTAAAAAATATCAGCAACAAACAAAAGATTACAACTTTAAATTGTCGTCATTTTAAACGTATTAAATTTCCCTTCAAGAATTTAAAAAAAAAAAAATAAAAAGTAACAAATTAAAAAAAAATAATTTTAATAGTGATAGTCAGGCTGATCTTAAATATTATCAAGATGTACTACGATGTATTCGCTATCCGCAAGTAATAAACGAAAAAACATTTTCTCCAAAAATTATTATTTCTTTCTTTAGTTATTTAGATATCACACACATCTAAAGGGTACTTTTATAGATATAGAAGGATAAGTTGGCAACACTTTTTTAGCTGTCGCCCATTTTGCCAGCTGTTAGGTGATTTATATTTCGCTTAGTTTGGCATTTTAACATGAATAAACTGAAGCCTGAAAAGCGCTTCCAAATTGTGCGAATTTTGTATAGCGAAGAACCTTACTCAATAAAGAAAAATGAGACACCGTTATATCAAAAAAAAAAAATTTACTGTTTGGTGTACTTTATGGACTGGTGAACTCAGTGATCAATACTTTTTTTTAAAACGGCGATGGTCAGAACGTTACAGTCAATGAAGACCGCTATAGTGCCATCGTTACTGACTTTTCAGTTCATCAATTAAAGTTGCAGTTTCAACAAGACATCGCAACATGCCGCACTGCTCGTGCCACAATTGATTTATTGAAGGAAACATTTGATAACCGCATAGTTTTACATTTCGGACCCATAAATTAATCTCTCGTTTGAAAACTATCAAATGAATTAACCTCCAAGGTCGTGCGATTTAACGCCGCTAGATTATTTTCTGTGGCGATGTGTAAAGTTGCTAGCCAACGCCGATAATCCCGTCAATGACAACGTAGTGTTGACGTTTTAAATGGAATCGATAGATTCCGTATGTTGGTCGGTATTGACTAGCGACTTCACACATCCCCACAGAAAATAATCTAGCGGCGTTAAATCGCACTATTTTGGAGATAATTTTTAAACGAGCTTTAAAATGGAATAAAAGAATGAATAATTGAAATAGTCGCAAAAGGAAATTGTTTTATTAAAGTTACAAGAGATTTTAAGCCAGGCTTTTATTTTTTGAATAATTTTAATTTGAGATAATTTACAATTACAATTCGTAGAAGGAGGAAATGATATATAATAAAGCCGTTTTGGAGAATTTTCTGATATCTTATGGGAATTGAATAAGTTTTCTTAAGAACATAAATGGCAATGGAATTTTTTATGTCATTTTCGCATGTTTGTTTTGCCATTGCCTTTAAAGTATCGCGTGCTTTTTATAGAGATATTTAACTTTAAGCTGGCAACACATTTTTAAGTGGCGGCCATTTTATTAACTGTCACGTAATTTGTACTTATTTTGCTTTGGCATTTTAATTTGACTGGGCCCAACGCCTCCTGATTGTGCAAATTAATTTTTTTTGTTTGTGCTGTTAGAATAACTCGAATCCGTTTTCATAAGCGAATTTTGTTTAACGATGAAGATCGCTTTTGTTTGCATGGATACACCAATAAACAAAACTGCTATAGTTGGAGTGATCATAATCCTCAAGTGTATTTTGTGACTGTTTGGTATGCTTTATAGGCTGGTGGAATCATTAGCCTATACTTTTTTAAAAACGCTGCTGGTCAGAACTTTACACCGTCAATGAGGCAATTCACATTAGATTAATATTTGTTCCGCACAACTTTTGTTCTCTACAAAATACACGAGACTAATTAATCTAACACAAAACTGTATACGTATACACAGTTTTGTGTGTGTTAGTATTTTTTTTTATTTATTTCAAGTTTGTTTTTCGTTCATTATACACATTAATTGCGGAACATACTTAGCGGAAATATGGCATAAATAAGTGATGATGAATTGGCAATAACTTTAGCAGAAATTTCTAGTGCCTGTAACATTGAAGCTGCAGCATTACTTCTAGCAGCTGAGAAGGCAAGGAAAAGCAAATCTTGCTGGGTCAAGGCATGGAGGGAGTCACGTGACTCTGGTGGAAATATCCAGTTCCTCCTCAAGGAATACAACTTGTTTTTTGATGAAGAAGCATACACTTCATTCTTGCGGATGGAGCAGAGGTGTTTTTCATTAATATGATACCCTATGCGAAAATGTATTCCGGTTAAGGAAAAATTCGTTGCCACTTGAACGTTCTTAGCGACAGGGAAAACTCTTTTTAAAGAAATTGCCGAAAATAGTAAATTGTCTGCACCGTATTTGAGCTCAGCTGTTATACAAGTATGTAGTGCAATTTACACATACATGAAAAGTGAATGCATATGAATTTATGTCGTCACATAAAATTGAAAGGGCCGTTCAGAAACCAGTAAAAGTTTTTATATGTTACCAGTAATATTACTGTTACTGAAATAAACGAAAAAACTTTTACTGGTTACTGATATCTACACGACGATAGACAACTAAAGACTAAAAATCGCTCTGCAAAAAAGAAAACACAAAAAGCCTGTGTTTTCATAAGTGTATATGTATTGTTCTGCTGACGCGGGGTTGAAGCTGGTTGAAAAATTGTGCCAACCAAAAACTATTCTCTTCACCGAAAATGCCTACAAGCTGCCATGTTAGACCAGCACAACTAATCCAGTGTGAATCGCCTCAATGGTGACCGCTATATCAATTAAACAACCATGTTTTGCAGAACGGCGCACCATGTCACACAGCTCATGCCAAAATGATTGAAAGAAACGTTTGGTAACCGCATAGTTTCACATTTTGGACCTGTGAATTGGACTCCAAAATCGTGCGATTTAACGCCGACTCTTTTCTGTGAAGATATGTGAAGTCGCTAGTCTACGTCGTTAAGCCAATTTGGGTTACAAGATTCGTCGCTTTATTATCGATGTACGGTCACAAATGCTGGAAAAAAACCTATCGATAGTCAACCTCCTGGCTAAAATATGTCCGAGCTAGCCATGGCGGTTATATGTCAGAAGTCATATTAAAGTTAAAATGCCAGAAGATTATCTATTGAATAAAGTAAGTTTTATGTCAAGTTAAAAAACTTATTTTTTATTCAGTTTTAAAGTTTTATACCTTATACCTCTATAAAAACACCCTTTATATTTCACTCCAAAAATACCGGGAAATACAATATATATGTACATACCTAAAATGAATGTCCTCAAAAATAATATGAGACATAAAATGCATTTAAATCTTTTAGTATCCAAAGCAATATGATCTTAATTTTTTTGAATTTGTGCAGTTCTTTTCTTTCTTTTAAGTATTCATTTATTATAATACATGCCTCATTGTATTGACATCCTTCAACAATTTATTATCGCCAATAAAAAAATAGAAATTAGTTTAAACTGTAACGACACAAACAGCGTGGACAACAACCTGCCGCCTTGTTACCTTGATGTGTCAAAATAAACATTTTACCATATTTCATTTTTGACAGATTTTAGTCGGTACTACGCCGTGGCGAATGTGATTAATGTATGAGGTTAAGATGTTAGAAAACTTAAATTTTTTATTAAAGCTGCTCGATTATTCTCCATATAAACTAACGATATGCATGCACACATACATAACTTACATACACATGTGCATTAGAGAATTAAATTTTTTTTTTTTAATTTTTAAAACTAATTTAAAATACTTATAAAAGCTTATAATGGCGCGCCCCATGTTTTCGTGTCTTATGACATTGACTTTTATTGAAGCTTAATATTATTGTATTAATGTTAAAGTAATTCAAATTCCTTTGGACGTACATAATTTTCCTATCGAAATGTTTAGCCAAAAATCCTTTGTTATTTTTTCCGACACAAAAAATAAATGAATAAAAACATAAAATTGAAGATTAAAAAAAAAAAAAAACAACTAAATTTAACATCAAGATAAAAACTAATAAAACTCAACCGCCAAGGTAAAAGAAACCGCAAACAAATCTAAATAACAATAAATTAAAAATACTTAAAAATACTAATTAAATATTATTGCAAAATATACTTTAAGCGAAAGTAAAATCAAGTTAAATTTAATAACAACAAAGAGAAAACAAATTCGTAACCCAAAAAATAAAAAGAAAAATGACAATATTTTTGACAATTTACTCTCTACTCACTCACATTTAAAAAAAAGTGAACACAAACATGAACACATATGTATTTCCAAGCATGTTTTAAGACATAGTTTTCTACATATTTCTTCACATATTTGTATATATCTATAAACATATGAATGTAGTATGACGAAACACCCTGTATATGGAGATATTTATGTATAAATGTCTGCCTGTGAATATGTTAATGTTTATAATAGCGTTTCATTACAATACAACCACAACCACAATCAAACACAAAAACAGAAACAAGCGCTGTAAAAGACTCGATTCAATTGAGACACAAACCAAAAACAACTATAGTTATAACAACAGCTGTTTGCTGTTGGGCAATATTTCTTTTTAAATACTTTTGTGTTGTGTGAAGTAAGTTAAAGATTATAAATTTTAAAGAAAATTAAAGTTAATTAACGTATTAAAATTATATTATTTATTACAGTTGGAAGCTTGAGTTTTGAGTATGTACATAAGTAAAAAGTAATTATATACTTGTATTCGCTATGTGCTTCCCCAGATCTGTCAAGTTAATATGTGTTACACTAGTACACAAAGTTGTACTCGCTCGATTAACGATTATTTTAGTTTATGTTTTTCAAAAGTTTACAACGAGGGTAACAGTTACAAAAGTTTATTAATGAAAATGAAAGCCCCCCCTACTTTCTATATTAGTGTTGTTAATTTGTACTGCTTTCAAGATTAATTTTAAGGCCAAAATGATTTTTATTGAAAATATTTTTTTATATAATTGTAATAAAAATGCAAAGTAAGAGCCGCTCTCTTTTTGTAATTAAACAAATAATATAAATATATTTATTTATTTATATTATTAATGTTACCTACACAACGGACATCACAATAACATGAGGAACTGACGGTTTAACATTTGAGACATCTACAGAAAACCAACTACGACGAACACTACCATCCACATCACCTCGAACTACCTTTTCCAACATAAAGTAGCAACATTTAGGCACATGATACACAGACTTAATATAATCCCAATTATCCCAGACAAGTATAACAAAAACTCGACACAATTTACACCAGAGCTAAGAATAACGGCAACAAAGCCACTACTATCGATAAACTTCGTAGGCAATACAACAGACAACCGATACAACACGACGACACACATTTACTTACACAGAGCTAGAAATATTTAGATTAAATAAAATTTTTCACATTTTTTACTTACTATATTAAAAATCGGCAACACTCTGAGACTAATCTCAGGACATCGACAGAAACAATTGATAAATTTAGTTCCAGCGGAGTATACAGACTTACTAGCACCTGCAAACATATTTATCTAGGAAACACTGGACAATCACTAAACACAAGATTTACAGAACACATATATTCATATAATCGCAAAAGAGAAGACTCCAACTTTGCATTACATCTTGACACCCATGGACACACACCAAGGGAATAGATGAATGTATGACATTGCTACATGCTAGCAAAAAGTACAAAGACTAGAAAGCATAAAAATCTACAAAACAAAAACTTTCAACAGTGACATTATGAACGAAGAAGCAAAAACAACTTCAGACACAATTTTCACGCCACTAAAACTACTTATACACTCGAACAAGCGAAAAACATCCTTAGACGGACACATGTACCTACATAACAATAATATTGAAAATTTGCCCTAGATAAAGTGCCATTCTACCAATATGAGTAGATATGACCTTCATAAAAGAACTGCCTGAATCCGAACCAGTACAGTTTAGAACACGGCTTGAGAATGATGTCTTGAAATCGAAAGCGCTCACCATTCATACCGAACAAGCAGCCAGCAAAGACGGAGAGAAATTACAAGAGTATTTTTTTCATATTATATACATCTTACATCTTCTTTACATATATAATTTTACTGTACGTGTGTTGTGGACTGAACTCCTCCTAAACGAATGAACCGATTTGCATAAAGGGACAAAGGAGCGTGGTACCGTCCATACAAACCACAAATCAAAAATCTATTATTTCTACTCCCGATAACGGTATTTAAACAGAATTTGGTATTTCGGTTGAGTGAACATATTTTAATTTCTGCTGCAAATATAGGCGGGATTTGATAAAGACGCGTGGTACCTCCCATACAAATCATCTTTATGTATATAATTCTACTGTACGTGTGTATGTCATTGACTAAATTTTGTTTTGCATGCGTTTGGATGCCATAATGGATGGTTTACATTCACAAACCAGCCCGGCAGATGGCGCTGCAGTCGGTATTGGTACACGACTGGATCGACTTGATTGAATTTTTGTGTATTTATTCATTCAATGCATTAAATTTTTTCGTGTGTTTTGATATTATATGGTATCGCATTCACGTAAATATTGAGCGTTGTTTACTTCAAAAATACACACACGCCATAAATTCGTAGCCAGCCGCCAACTGCCTCCAATGTGCCTTGGCGGATGACGGTGAAAGGCCCGAAGTAACATGGATTCGATAACTACCGCCATTAAAACAGTCGCGGTGGACATCGAGCTTATTCGTTTGCGTTTCTTCTTTGCGATCTCACAAATTCGTTTCCAATGGGTCAGCTAGTTTATATATATAAATATACATTTAATAATATGTTTGAAGGCTCATGCTAAGTGAATTCATTGCTTCTGGCTGTGCAGAGTGTGGCAAAAATGGTGGACGCAGAAAAAAATTAGCATAACATTAGTAGTTGTTTATCCAACTTAAAACACATTTCACCAATTTATGTTTTAAACTGTAACAATGAAAATGGTTTCTTGTTTCTGTTAAAATTTGGCCGTGCTTTTAAGTTAACAGTTTTAAAATTTGACATTTTGACTTTTTATCGATATCATGTATGGAAATTTTGACGTTTTGAGAGATTTTGAGTAAGCTGAACGTTTACTGTACTTCTCTTCTAGATAATCGTGGAGGACAACAATTCTGTTTTGTGCTAAGACTTTTTTATCCTTAAAAGCCCTAATTTAGCTTTGCTAATTTATGCCGATAAATAATAAAAATATTTGAAAAATCATTAAAATTCAGACGTTTATATCAATATATCTGACATTGGATAAGAAAAATTATTTTCTTCCCATCGAGCGGAACTTGACGGATGTACATATGATGTGTTACAGGAGTGTACAGGATAAAAAGTAATACAAAAGAGTGTAGTATGTATTTGATGTGTTTTGATGAGAAGTGGTTGTGCTCTATTAAGTAGGAATTTTTTCGGGCAATTTGGATCGAGTTTTTAAAGAACTTTTTTTTTTCTTTTTTTTTTTAAGAGAAGTAGCACTTCAGGCAACAATGCCTATTAGTCAAGTACCGTGCTACATTCTTTAGGAAAGGGATAGACAATAGATGAAACAGGTGGTGAAAGTAGAAGGATAGTCGGAAATTAACTGCCGTATATAAGACGGCACAGCGACCAGTGACTATGCCTTCATCGCTGAGCAGCCCCACCGACAGTCAATTTTTATTTTTGTAGTGAAAAGAATCCAAAGTCTTCGTTGGGAATCGAAAACACAACCCCCATGCTTACAAGCTAGTACACTACCTCCTAGCCTACAGGGGCACCTTTTAAAGAACTTAATCCTTAATACCTTCAATGTATATATATACGTGTGTATATATAAATTTTTTTAAAATAAAAAAACATAGTTATTTAACAAAAAATCACTAATAACAGCTGTAATCACATTACTCGATTGAAAAGAGTTTACTTTTATTTTTTAAAATTTATCAAATGAAACGCATTTGCTAAAATAAAATTCTATTAAAACAAAATTAAAATATTAAGTTGCAATATTTACAATTAAACTGCTGCTAAACCTTGTTTCATTATTTCTAATACGCAATTTAAAGAAGAAATAATTTGTTTTATAAACACACACGTGGATATATTATAAAACTGTAACAAAAGCGTGTCTGTGATAATTTTTGAAAACTTTGTTGTTAATGAAGATAGTCGTCATTGATTGTTTATGTGACTTTCTGTATGTGTCCCTATCACGTATAAAATACTGTGTGAATTTTAATAAAAATTGTGAAAGAGGTGTTTTAGTATATAGGTCCGGTTTAGGATTCTTTTTATCGGAGAAGATATCTCATTTTGAAGCGAAAATATTTAAATGGCACTGTCAATTTGGAAGCATTATATACCAAAAATAATAAACAATTAAAATTTCATAAAGGTCAGTTAGCACAGTTAATAATAAAGGAAAAATATTATATTGCGAGGACAATTCTCGTTAGTTCATATTAAAACGTCGTTGTCAACCAACATTTTTAATTTATAAGGACGTTGTTAAGAAATAAATATGTTTGAAAAAACAATATGAAAGTTTTGAAAAGAATAGAATATGAAATTCTATTTACATTTCCAAATAGTTGTATAAAGAAAAATATTAATTATTCTAGGCATTCGTTATTCATTTGGTAATAGACCGAATGAATGATACGCTCAATCACGATCTCGCGATGATCTTTGAACGGGGTCTTGTGAACAGTGACGATTTTAATATTCGTAAGGCACACTGTTGCATGCTTACGCATATATCTGTGTTCGGAAATGGTGCTGCATCTGTTACTACGGCTAATATAGGTATTACAGAATCGACAGCTCTTGATGTTCTGGGCATGAAAATTTAGTGTGGTTTTTAAAGAAGCTTTAACACTTTAACTCGGTTTTCTAAAACGGTTTAAGATATACTTCACTTAATCCGATCTTCGTGCTATTTATACCAACTATGTTCGTCCAAAGATGTATGGGAGAGCGTCCCAAAGTCTATTTTGGAGTTTTTTGACCACGTACAGGAGAGGAACAAGCAGGTCATTGGGGACGGTATCAAAATCTATTAATTCCCAGGAGCATCGAGTCAATGTAGGTTGTAGTTCACTGCTTTATCGTTACTACAATGGTAAGTGCTCCAACGAAATTAGGGAACTTGTTCCCGAAACTCGTACATTTTTTGTTTGACTCAATTTTCGTTGAGAGCGGATCCATTTGTGATCGATTGGCCACTGAATCGCAGTACGCATTACAGGGAGAATTCGTTTTTTAGCAGAACAGTTAGTATATGGAATAAACTTCCTCCAGAGGTCTTTCCTGTCACATTTAATGTGGGAAAATTCAAATCGAATGTCCACAAACACTACTCCCTATTTTCTCTTCTCCATAACCTATTTTGCTGGTTCTGGTACAATGTATTGAATGAGTAGGGATTATCCCCTGAGTACTGGTCCGAGCGAAAAAAAAATTGCCTTCTAGGCAGATACGTTTTTTAACGAACAACTGTTGTAGTTTTTACAATTTATAATAAATAATAACGAACGTAAGACAAAACTAAAACTAATAAATGAATTACATTTGCATAAAGAATTTTTCAAATAAAAAACAATCTGAAAATCATTAAAACCCTTTATGCCAAAACGATTAGGTCCACCCTTTCCAACAAAAGTTCAAAATGTGTAGTAAGACATATGCATGCCCCACATGGCACATGCCAACGAACACTTTCGAAGAAAACAAAAATTATTTAAAATAAGTGATTAAAAACGATTAATAATAAAAATTGGAGATATTCAAGTAAAGTTCTTCATATTGAAACAGGCAATAAGCGAATTATCGACTTCATAAAAAAATTAAACAATACCGCGAATCAGCCCAAAATAAATCGTATCAATTGATATAGAAATGTACACAGTAGGCACAATTTTAAAAATAAAATTAATTAAATTTAAAATTACATGTGAAGTTTTTTTTATTTTAATTTTATATGTAATGAACGATGAAAAACAGTATATTAATATTTATTTGGTTTATAAAGGGTTTTTCAACAAGAAGAAAACAAAAAAATTAGATTAAGATGATTCGAATTTTTATTGTATTACGAATTATGAATGAAAAATTATATCAGGCAAATATCCACCACGACCACGCTGATAGATGTCGGTTCTTTTATCAAATCACTTTTTGGCAAAATGGCGGCCCTATTTCGTTAATCACTTCACGGATTTTGAGTTGTAAGGCTGAAATCGGTTCGATTGGCTCCGTTCTTAACAATAGCCCCAAAAAAAATAATCCAGTGGTGTTAAATCAAACCACATCATGCCCTGACAAGTGAAATTGGCTTCGTCTGAAAAACTTATTTTTACCAGCCGCACAGTGGACCAAAAATTTATAACTTTTGAACGGATCGTAATTTTGGTACGCGTTTTTTAAAAATAAAAATTTTAAAGCAACTAGTAGTTAGAAAAATAATTGTGATAGGTTTAAAAATGCATTCTTAATTTTAGCTGATTTTTGGTACAAAAGTAAAGCATTAAAGCTTTTTAAAAGAGTTTAGTTTAACATAAAGTCTTATATTTTGATTCACGTTTAGAACGTTTAATTACAACTTCAATTTAGTCAGATAGGGCCAAGCTTTGGCCCACGTAAAATTTTTGGTACGAAGGCCCATGGTTGGTTTTTTGAAACAATTTGAGTTCAAAATTAGCTCATTAAGTAGCAAACATAAAAAATATATTCATTGGTTCAAATTTACTTTAAATAAGAAGGTATTTAAGTCCAAAATAAACATAAATACTACTCGTATATGTGAACTTTTATTGTAAATTGATTAATACTTTATTAATGTACAAAAAATTTCAAAAGGATGAAACACATACAGATAACCATTAATTAAACAACTTTAGTAAATATTTCTTCTAAATAGCCTTGATTTTCATCTTCTAGAAGCAGTTTAGCTTTTACGTCTAGTTCAATAGCAGTAGTTTTGCATTTTTTCCGGATATTGGACATATAGGGATCTGATGTGAACTGATGTGTTTCCTTCTCCTTGTTTTGACTTTAGGCCTTTTTCTAAATATTTTTCTTGAATTTGTTTTTTTTTTGGTTTCTTTTCCTTATTTTTTCTCACAACGGACCAAAATTCAAATCATAACCCAATTTAAGAACATGCTTTAAGCAATTTAACAATTTGAAAAAAAAATATTTTACAATCAGTGCAAATCAATTTGAAAAGCAAAGTACTTTTGTGACCTGCTAAATTATAATAATTTACGTTATTTTAAGTAGGCAAAATATTTTTGTGACCAACTGTGCATGACTTTGAAATTGACTAAAAATGTTTGTGTTCTTTCTAAAAATACGCATATTCATCAAAACAACGTCTCTCGTTAAGGCGATTTAAAAAATAAATAAAATTCTTATAAAATAGCAAAACAGAAAAACAAATTTTTAATTCCATTTTCTAAATCCATTTTGCAAAAAATGTTCGACCTTGTGTTAGAAAAATTGTTCTGGTGCTCACGATCAATGGGGTATATGCGTATAGGAGACACTTAGGGCTAAGACACAGCGCTAATGCTTTAACATTCCCTAACGAACTTTAGAAGTTATGCTCTATTAAGAGAATTTAGAAAAATTGTGGATCTCTAAAAAAAGTAATTTCTAAAAATCAAAAATCAATCAAAAACAATTCTTATACTAATAGCTAACAAATTACGCTATTATACAAAGTTTATCTCGTTTAAAAATCTTGTATAACAAAAAAGTTATAGATGTTTAAAAATCAAAAATTTACTAAGAAATTTCTCATTTTATCAAAATACTGAAAATGCTCATTTTGAATCACCCTGTTCAGTGTGATAGAGTTAAAATAAAGTAAAGTGTCTACTTTCGAATGAACTTTAAAAATTTTACAATTGGGGACCATTAAAAAAAGGGACTTTTGGTCGCCTTCTCGTAAAATGGTCCACTGTGAACCGGTTGTTCCTGAATGAATTGGGCGAATGTACGGCGATGTAAATGGTCGGTCGGCTTTAATTCCTGCACTATTCTAACGTTGTAAGGCTTCAAAGTTAAATCCTTGCGCAAAAGTCGATATATGGGGGTTTTGGTCTCCCCCGGGGGCACATTTATAAGTCTTTATGGATCACACAACCATCTAGACTTGTGTCTTGCGGGGGTAAAAGGGAGCCCAGTCCCCTTCAAGACTAGCAAGGAGCCAACTAGAATATCCACTATATTTCTACGGGAATCAGTAAAGCCCCAGAGTTCCGCTATTTGTCTTTTTAGGCATTTAGCTGTTCTCTGACTGATTATTGAGTCGACCCTTCGGAAGTATCGTGGTGGCTGTGTGCTTCGAGGCCCTCGTTTGAGTTTGTGGGTCGGATCATTCACAATGAATACAATGAATGGTTCAGGTCCAGTGAGCATGAATGCCGTTGTGTTCTTAATTATAATAAGCTTCATGCGCTCAGATCCAGAAGTTGGGTAGTCTCCAACTCTTCAGCAAGGAGTAGTGGTTTGCAACCCTGCTTTGGAACCGCTGAATTTGCAACTGGGAATGACCTGTTGCTAGAATTAGTCCTCGGCTTCCTAGGGCGTGAATGACGTTGGTTTTTCATTCTCAGTGGTAATGATCCACCATCTGATATAGCCCACATGGCTAGGTGCAGATGTAAATCTTATTACGTATGTTGTGGTTTTGGATAACCCCAGTTATTGAAAACGTTGAGGAATTGACAAATTTGGATCTGCTTCAATCCTGTGGCTCACCGTTGCGATGTTTTCAGTTGAATGACCCAGTCGAACAAGCGTTGGTGTTCATACATTTTGTATCGATCGGTCTCAGAAGCCCTATTATATTGTCCGAAAATATCACGAAAATTACGAAATGTAGCTTTAAGGGAACCACCATATTTATAGTGGATATTAATTATTGTAATACGAGTTTCGTGCGAAATTCAATTCATTGTAACAATTGCCAATGCATCTACTACGAATACGTCAAAACTGTGGGTGTTGCCAGAATTGAAAAGCAAACTTGTTGTTGAAAAATTCTATAGAAAAGTTTTTATTTTATCAATACAAGATTGTAAAACTAAAAGTTTAGATAAATAAATGACTTCTTTTATCACACAACATAAAAATTGCATTATTATTAATTGCAGTTAACTTGTAAAAGTACATTAAATATTATTTAAAAAACAATTAAATAAAACAAAATTATTAAAAAAGAAATAGTAACGTTAATGTATATGTTTTAAGTAGTTTTAATAACGAAAATTTAAACCTGAAGATAAAATTGTTATATTCAAATATTTCCATAAGGTTAAATATAATAAAAAAAAATTAACTCAAGGACACATCAATTATTGTATCAAAACTTTAAAACTCATTATTTTCTGTTGTGTGTGAATTGTTTTTTGTGTGATTAATGATTTCATTTTTTTTTTGTTATTGTAAATCTATTTAACATATCTTTTGTAGGACTCAAGAAATTGAGAAGTTCTGTGTAAGAATTACCAACATATTAAGAACGGTCATGATCAACTTCATAAACATAAAGTGATAATGGCAAATTTGAGTACAGTGTACTCTTATAGGATCTTTGTTATCAAAAGATTGAATGTAATTTATGACAGGAAATTTTCCCCACTAAGAACATAAGGAAAGTCAAAGCGAATTTGGTTAATTTGCCGATGGACATATTTTTTAAACAGTCAATTTTAAAAACTAGAGTTTTTATCCTTTTTTTAATATTTTAAATATTTTCCTTGCTTAAAAGATTTTTGCAATAATTGGCAACACTACCAGTAGCTCATAAGAAATATCAACAACAGAAGATTTAATAGAATAACACTACGTAGCAGTTGATAATCTCTTGTTATTATCTTAAGATATCCAATAGCATAAAAAACAATTGGGATTAAGAGAGCAGAAGAAAACATAACTCAATCTTTATGTAAGGAGCATTAAAATGATTATATTTATTATTAACCAGAGTAGCGAAGTGTTCACCCACTGTTCATACATGTGTGAATATGTACATTTCATTTTTTAGCCGCTTCTTCTCATACATGTGTGAGAGACTGAAAAATATTTTGCGTTTTCTCATTTATGAATGCGACGATTTATTTTTTTCTTTCTATTCATAAGTGAAAAAATGAGAAACACACAAGTGTTCTTTTTTGAATATGTACAATTTTGATAATTTTTCATTAATGAAAAGATCGTAAAAATATATGCGTTAAGCATTCGCGTACATAAACGCACATATTTGATAATGCGCAATTGTCGGCGTATGTAGGAAAAAAAATGTTTTTTTTTTATTTCTTTTAGAATATATTGCAATATTGTATTTTGTGTTAATTTGTACCCATGTGTTTTTACTACATTTTACGGTAAACTGCGATCGTAGGTAGAAAATTTTTTCATGTTCATTTATGAATGTTGAAATTTTATAAAATTTCTCATAAATGTACATTTATGAAAAAGAACATTAATGAGAAGTAGCTGATTTATCATTTATCACATATGAATAAGACTAATAATTCTTGTTTAGCGCATTCATGTATGAATATAAGCAGAACATTTTTTCTTGTTCGTTTATGCGCGTGAAAAATAAATATAAAATTTTAGATTTCTCATTTATGAAAAATATCATGAATGTTGATTTTTGAATGTTCATAAATGAAAAATTCTGAACCCTGTTATTAACACATAAAATTGTTGTTGCTTGTACTCGTATTAGTTTTCAATATTCATTTCCATTTATTTAAACATAGAACAGTTTTATATAATTTTAATTATTCTAGAGTTTTAATAAATTTCTATATTACATGTTTTACCTTTTGAAGGTGTTCTTAAGAACTACAGTTTGAATACGGCGAATATAATAATGATGATGATCTTTCAATTAAAACTAATTTATGAATTTAATGTGAAAAATTTGTTTTAAAATACATTTTAAATAAATTTATTTTTCATAAATGTGGCAGTAAAAGTTTTATTTTATGGAAAATAATGATTAAATATCATGACACATTTAAGGCGATGTCAGATAAAACTTTGTTGCTTTGCGTGACATTTGAAACTTTAAAGCAAAAGCGTAAATCAAGTCGTGTATGTCACAATAAATTTTGACAACACTCATGAATTTTTTGTTTACGCCCACACACAAATACACAAACACAAATTATAAAAGCCAGGTGTTTGTCGAAGCGCGCAAAAAGTTGAATGTTGGTTAACTTTTCGCTTTGCGCTGCGTCAAAAGTGCTTTATGTGGCAGCTTTCATACATTATTTACGTACATTTTAACTCAAATGTCAAAGCGAAACTCTGACGCAACGCTAAGCAAAAGTTTTATCTGACACGGCCTTTAATGGTGAATTTAGGACTTTGACTCAAGAGCTTGACTTTTTAATTCGCCTGAGACGAATTAAGTAAATGTGATTAATTAACCACAAAATAAATAATGACAATTAATTACAATAAAATTTAAAATTTAATTAAAAATTTAAAAATAAAAAGTAGAAAGTACACACTAAAATCAATTAATTATTGCATGCACTATGTATTTATCTCAAAATTAAAATAAATTTTAATATTTTCTGCAAAAAAAAATTAAAATCTTTTATTTTTCATCAATTCAACTAGAGGGTCCGCCAAATAATTTTTTTTTTGTTTTAGATGCTATAAACAAAATTAATGAATATTTTTTTAAAATTTATTTTTTTATTTGAAAGTACAACCCTTCCGGTTAATAACGGAAAATAATTACATTCAAATGGCTGCCTCGGCTGGCCATGCAGTAGCCTACACGATCGGTCCAATTTTTAAGCACATTATCGATTGTGTGCAGCTGTATTTCACCAATGGTTTCATGAATATTGTCCTCTAAAGCGTTAACTGTCTCTGGCTTGTCGGCGTAACACTTATCTTTGACGGCACCCCACAAATAATAGTTCAACTGTGTCAAATCGCAGCTCCTAGGTGGCCAAACGACATCAGCTCTGCGGCTGATAATGCGATCTTCAAAAATAGGGCTCAAAACATCGAGTGTAGCTTCGGCTATGTGGCACGCAGCGCCGTCCTATTGAAACCAAATGTTACCAATATTCTCCTCTTCGTTTTTTGTGAACAAAAATTCTTTCAACATGGTCCGACAACGATCGCCATTGACTGTAACGACCACTCCTTGCTCATTTTCGAAGAAAAATTGCCCAATTATGCCTCTGGACCAAAATCCGCACCAAACAGTGACTCGTTTTGGGTGCATCGGCTTTTCAATGTATGCGTGCGGGTTTTCTGTGCCTCAAATGCGACAATTTTGCTTGTTTACATACCCGCCAAGATCAAAGTGAGCTTCATTTGAAAAGATGATTTTTTTTTGCAAAATCGGTATCTTCTGCAAGTCGATCGCAGGACTACTTAGTGAAGCGAAAACGCAATGGATGGTCCTTGGCTTCAACTCCTGAACCAATTGGATTTTGTTTGGCGTCATACCAAGGTCTTTATGCAAAATTCGTCTCAATGATGTCTCAGAAATGTTCAATTGTTGAGAACAACGATGAATTAATGTTGATGACGCTTCACGCACACTTTCTGACACAGCAGCAATATTTTCGGGTGTACGCACTGTTTTTGGCTTTTCACGCTTTGGTTTATCGATGAGGATGCCAGTTTGTTTAATTTTTTTTACAAGATAATAAATATACGGAGCTGACGATGCTTCTCTTCTTTCAAAATCCGTACGCAATTTTCGCACATATTCTGCAACATTACCATGATTTTCGAAGTAATGTCGCAATATTTCCCAGCGTTGTTCAAGCGTATACACAACCATATTCGTCCAGCGGAAGGTTAAAACTAATTTTTTGTCAAATCAAACATGAGCCAAGTGTTACCATTCACGAAATAAGCACTAGTTGAAAAAAAACGTTAGGTGGCGGACCCTTTATAGTTTTATAAATTCCTTTATATCTAAAAGTTTTCACATTGTCGCGTTTTACTGAAAAAATGCGACGATAAACATAGCAAACTGTTATTACATACTGATGTAAGATGGTTAAGTCGTGCTAAATTTTTAGCGCGATTTAGAGAAATTCTATTGAAAATATCTTCTTATTTCCAAAATTAAATGATCAAGAATGGCTCCTGCTTTTTCTGAAAAATTACAACAATTATATCTGAAACTACAGGGTAAAGCCAAAAGAATAATAGATATGATAAGCATTTTGAAGTCATTTAATATGCTTGCAATGCAACTAAGACATGGTGATTTAAAGCATTATCTGGGGTATTATCTGGGGTGTAAAAACAAAAAGAATCTTACTTACAACAAATATGCCGTTATTATTGCGTTACTTCTAAAAGAATTTGAAAGCAGATTTCCAACTTTGGGTTAGCTTGAAGATATTGCGTTCTTTAGCTTTCTCGTTTAATGTTGGAAGTGTAGCGTTCAGAAATTAAACAATTGTTTCATGTCTGGAAGACGAAATAATAAATATTAAATGTGGCATAAATCTAAGTCACTGGTTTCAAATTGTAATTTTCGGAATCTAATAAATGAAGATAAATATCCAAATATTTGGATAATTGTTCAATGCCTCCCTTGAATTAATATATTTATGTGAATTTGCCTTTGCATTTATGAATGCAATCATCACAATTAACAGATTAACACTTGGTGGTATGGATAAGAATCGCTTTGAGCTCATATGAGCCAAAGATTCACAAACTGACTGCGCTTCTACAGTGCTAGGGTTCGTCAAACTAATTATTAGTTTGATTATAATACTTAACAAAAAATAAAGATATTTTTTTAATTGAAATTCGTGTTATTTATTAAAATAAATATGACACGGCTTGAAAATGAATGAGCTCGCTTCGAAAGAGCTCGCTGTTTACATCGATCGAACAACAGCCAGAAAGGACATAGAAAAATAACAATAGTAATCCTAAAATTGTTTACCCATAATTATAGTAGCCCGCAGACTATATTTTACAAAAAAAGTAGCTCCTAAGATATAAAAATTTAGCCACACCTGCTCTAACTATCTGATATATTAAAATTTATTCTTAATATTACCTAAATAAGTATTAATCTTAACAATGGTTTTTTTTAAATAAATTTAACACTATATTTTCAATATTTTGCTTTTCCTTGGAAAGCTTCTTCAGGAAATTAATTTTTATAAAAACAATTGACAAAAACATATAAAATAATTTTAAAAATACAAAAATAAGGAAACGGAAATTAAATAACAAATTCTTTCTTGTGAAATAATAATTATTGCGCTAAATTGTCTGTGTCTGTCTTGAAATTTATTCTCCTTACATTTCTAACATATAACGTCTCTTGTAGTTTTTTTCTATTTGATGCTTCCTCAAACTTTGGATAATGATTATATTTTTTACAATGCGAAGATATGGATGTCTTCTGTGTTGAAATATCCCTATATTTTTGGTCACATTTATGACCAGCTAATCTTGGTTTAAGTTTATTTTTTGTTGTCCCAATGTAAACTTTGTCACAGTTCACCTGGTCATTTCCCCCACACGGTATCTTGTATACTATATCAGATATTTCCATTTTTCCTATTTTATCCTTCATACTGCTAAATAATTTATTTAATGTGTTATATGTTTTGTGTGCAATTTTATATTTGTCAGTGTCATATATTTTAGACTTTTTTAATCTTTCTGATATTCCAGGAACACAAGTTAATGATTTGTAAATTCTTGGTTCTGCCATAGTATTTCTTAAATTATGCCTATGTTTACCATATTGTCTAATTAATCGGTAAGTAATTCTACTGGAAATCATTGTCATTAAGTATATCTCTTATTGTGTCTTTATTTTTCAAATGAAATTCTCTATCACTTATAGTCAATATTCTGTCTATCATATTTTTCGCTGTATTTATTATCATTTTTCTCGGATGTTTAGAATAAAAATTAATAATTCTTCCAGAAGATGTTGGTTTCTTATACCAATCAAATACTAACTTATTTCTCTTTCTTATTATCAATATATCTAAATATGGAAGTTTAGATTCTAACTCTCTTTCAATCGTAAATTTAATATCCGGATGAAAACTATTCAATTCTGACAAAATATCATCCACTGCATCTTCCGAAGTTATACAAAATAAATCATTTACGTATTTTGTGATAATCTTCGGTTTAATATTTATTTTACTAATACATGAATTTAGTAATTCCTTCATCACAATATCAGCTACAATTGGAGATGCTGGAGAGCCCATAGGGAGGCCCTCCTTCTGCAGATATATCCTACTATCAAACTGAACATACCTGTTGTCTTCAACACAAAACTTAAAAATACGTAAATTTAATTCCTTTTCAATATTCGTATTTTGCTCTATATGCTCTATTATTTCTTAATATTACCTTAATTTCTTCTCATTTAGTTGAATTGTTGTTGTTTGTTAGCCAGATATTTGCCCTTCTATAATTGTATTACGGTTTCTTAAATCTTCGACCAGTTTCAAAATTCTTTATAAATATTTTCAATCCTTTCGATTTTCCATTGAACTTGGAAACATTAGCGAGTAGCTCGAAAACAATCTTTGTTGTTACCGCCTTGGATAACTTACTAATAACTGGATCACTTTCTGATAATTTGACTCTTTAATATGAGGTGTTGGTTCAGTTTAAGGATTTCTTTTCTTCCTCTTTTTTGTTGTTTTTTTTTGTTTATGTTTGAAAAAAATTTTTAGTGTCCGCCCTGAGGGTAAAAGTAATCCTATTGTAGTGTAGGCTTTGGAAATTTTCAAAGGAGTAGTATTACATTATAACCGCTATACACAACTGACGTGACATTAATAGAAATATTTTTAATTTTTCAACTGTGATAGGCAGATTCATTAAGTTTGCACAATGTTTTTACATCTGCCTTCTATAGCAATAAGTAAAATAAAGCTTTAAATTAAAAAATGTTCGAGTAGTGACGTGAGTTTTAAGTATACGTGGCCTTGACTTTGAACCGCAATAGGCAGAATTTTAAAAAGTAAAAGAAAATTTAAATTAAATCAAATATAGGGGTATTCCTACAGTAACTCAACTTAGCGTATAATTAAATGTATATGGTTCTAGTTTTTAACCGTAGTAGGCAGACATATTGAATTTGCATAGAATATGTATGTTAGCTATAAAAACAAGTCTGATTAATAAATTTAAAAATTAAAAGTGTCTTCATATCACACGTCGAGATCTCGACGAATATGACCTTATTTGTTAAACAGTTATAGGCAGTCGCATTAAACTTTCAACAGCAACTAAGTTAACTAAAAATAAAAAATTTAAAGTTAGCCCATATATAGTTTGCTACTTTTCCTCTGTGAGTCAAACCTGCATTTGGGAGGCTTGTTTACCATTTTTTTTTTTTTTAATTCTTTATTGCAGCAGTTAACATTGTTTAAGAATTTTCTTTTAATTAAATTAGTATTCAGATGAAAACGTCTGATCAGAACAGAGATGATATTGGAAAGAAAAAATTATATCTACAATGCATTGTGCGATTCAGTGGCAGATGTATTAAAAATGGAGGGGTTTCTAATAAAGAACGTGTTATGTGATGTAAAAATTCTAAATTTATGCTTTTGGAGATTTTCAAAACGCGCTTAATCCACAACGGTACTGGATTTTAGTGCTAAGAGTTTACTAATTGATTAAATATTTTATCAGCTACAACAAAAGTTGAGTATCATTTTCATACAAAGCTAACTTGTGGATAAATAAAAACGAGTTACCTTCAGTAATAAATTGTATATAACCACTATTTTTTCCGATAAATTGTTAGGAAAGTATCTTTAATGACCTTCAAACACTATAACAAAAAGTACCCGTGTTGTTATATAGGGTTTTTCAAAAAGAAGTTTGTTTTTCAGTTGTGGCGACACCAACAACATTATAGTTTTGATATTTAGTTTATTGACGTATTCGTAGGAGGTGCATTGAATTTTGTGAATGAAAATCGCATTAAAATAATTAAAATCCGCTATGAAAATGGTGGTTCTGTTAAAGTTACATTTCGTTAAACTCTTGATATTTTCGGACAACAAAATCGTGCTACTGAGACCGCAATTAAGAACAAGTGGTTCTTAAATTTGAGCCGACAGGCTCGATACAAAAATGTGCAAACATCTACGCGTGTTCGACCGGGTCGTTAAACTGAAAACATCGCAGTCGTGAGTCACAGTGTTGAAACAGATTTAAATTTGTCAATTCCTCAACGTTCTTAACAATTACGGTTATGGAAAACCACCACATGGAGAACTTTGTGTAAGGATTTGACTTTGAAGCCTTACAAAGTTCAACTGCTGCAGGAATTGTTGGCGACCGACCATCATAACTCATTTAGGGACAACCGGCTGGTTTTTTAAAGCAATTATTGGGAAGCCTTTGCATGCTTAAGTGCCACTGTAAGGAGTGCTACCCCCCGGGGGCACATATATATGGTCTGTGGAGAAAGCAACAACTTAGACCTGTGCAACTGGGGGAAAAAGGGAGCCCAGTCCCCTGAAGTCAGCAGGGGTACAACTGGAAACTCCACTTTATTTCCACGGGAATCAGTAAGCTTGTAGAGTTCCGTTATTTGTCTCTTTAGACATTAATCTGTTCTCTGGCTGATTATTGAGGTTGGCCCTTATATGGGAGTATCGTGGTGGTTGTGGTTTCGCGGCACCATATCAGGTCTACTGTTTAATATGGTGGCCACGATCATTTCGCCGTTAATGACACGCTAGGTGAATGATCCATTCCAGTGAGCATGCTAGACATGTGTTCTGGACAGGAGTTGGAAAGTCTCCAACTCTTAAGCAAGGAGTGATGATTTGCAGCCCTGCTCTGGAATCATCGAAGTTGCAACTAGAAAGTTCTGTTGCATAGAATTATAGCTTCGGCTTCCTAGGACGAGCATGACGTTCCAAATTATTCAGTGGTTTGGCCCACCATCTGATTAAGACTTATGGCCAGGCGCGGATGTAAATCGAATCACACAGTTGTAAGGAGTGCTATGAGGTCTGGACGTGTGAAATACGGTAACGATCAATAGTTCACGCTATCACAAGATGCTAACAACACAATTTTGACCCATTAACACTGGATTATTTTTTGTGGGGCTATGTTAGGGACAGACTCTATACGGAGCCAATCGAATCGATTTCAGTCTAAAACCTAAAAGTGTGTGATGCGATTAAAGAAATAAGACCACCATTTTGTATTTAAAAACTTTGATGGAAGGATCGACATCTGTTAGCGTGTTGTGGTGGGCATTTGTCCACCATTTTTAATTCATAATTACTGAACTTTTCTTTTTGTAATACAGTAAAAATTTTAATCATCTTAATCTAATTTTTTTTATTTTGTTTTAGAAAACAAACTTCTTGTTGAAAAACCCTTTACAAAAAAAAATTTGTTTTGCTATTCACACATATGAAAAATTAAACTTCTTTTGCTTGTTGTTGCAACATTATTTTGATTGGTTCATATCTACACAGACACGACGCTCATAAACAAGACAACAACTTTTACAATTAGAACTAGAATCTGCCAGATCGTTTCATTTAAAAAAATTTTAATGTTTAAACCCGTATTTAAATATAAATCACGGTTGGAAGCGATATGGCAGAATGAAATAAAATGTCAAATAAAGAACTGATGTGTGCATTGCGGTAAAGTGGGTGTGCGTTGGTTAATAGTGTTCAAATATATACAGAGCTCAGAAAATTAATAGTGATATGAATGATAATTACTGTTGACGTGATTTATTTTGCAATTAAAAGAACCAAACGGTAAATAATCTAGTATATCACAAATTACGTTTAAAATTTAAATAAAGCTGTTTCTATTCCTATAAAAGTTATTTTAGTTCCTTTAGATTCTGATTGGTTTAATTACACTGAAAAAATTAAAAACTATTTTTTAGGAATTAACTATGACAACATCAAGAGACAGTTGGTTTACAAAATGAGACTCACAGAAAATATTGTAGTATTTGTTGACTTGTGCCAGAAACATAAGTAATTCATTAATAAATTGTTTAAAACAGAAAACATGCAACGAAAAATTGAATGAAATATCTTTGCAGCAGTACAAGAAAAGTAAGAAAAATAAACCTGTTCAGAAGTTACGTCACAGAGTTTTAATGCACGCTTCAGAATTTTTGTTGTAGTCAAGTACAATGCAAGTATTAACAAATAAATATATTTAAAAAAATAACAAATTGTTTATTATTTAAAGGCTTAAAAGCTGTTATCGACTAAATATTGGCAACATTATTTTAGGATATGGAAATTTTTTTATCCAAATTTTTCAGCAAAAGCTCATCCATGTAAATCTTGGAAGAAAAAAATTTTGTTGATATTGTGGATAAAATAAAAGGCAATTAATAACATATTGTGCTGAAATTTGATTAGGCTATTTAACTTTTGTTTCAATATTTAAGTTTTTGAATCAGAAAAATTTTATTAAATTTTAATTGTTTTTTCTGTTGCTTTTTCGTTCGTTGGCATACTTTCACTAGGGATTTTATTGGGAAAACTTACAATACAATATATCAAAAAATAATTTCGTTTATTATTTTTTATTTTATAAAGTATTTACAAATTAAAATAGTTTTATTAAACTTATATGAAAATATTTTTTTTACAATTACGTAAGCAAAACAAACACATGAATAGTTCATGCGATAACAAAGTGGTTAAAATTTCACACATTTTTTATTTTACGTTTTCTACAGAAGCAAAGAATTAATGCCACTTTCGAAGGGAATTTAACTCTGCTACAAGGCTGAATATAGTAATAGATGAAAGTTTTAACACCACGCCAAACCTTTTCAGTTTACATAAAGATTCCGCCATCTAACGTTTTTCTTTTTCAATTAGTGCTTATTTCGTGAATGGTAACACTTGGATCATGTTTGATTTGACAGGTAATTAGTTTTATCCTTCCGCTGAACGAATATAGTTGTGTATACGCTTGAACAACGCTGGGAAATATTGTGACATTACTTCGAAAATCATGGTAATCTTGCAGAATATGTGTAAAAATTGCGTACGGATTTTGGAAGAAGAGAAGCACCATCAGCTCCGTATGTTCGTTGTCTTGTGAAAGAAGTGAAGGAAACTGGCATCCTCATCGATAAATCAAAGCGTGAAAAGCCAAAAACAGTGCGTACACCCGAGAATATTGCTGCTGTGGCAGAAAGTGTGCGTGAAGCGCCATGAACATCAATTTACCGTCGTTCTCAAGAATTGAACATTTCAGAGACATCATTGAGACGAATTTTGCATAAAGACCTTCGTGTGACGCCATACAAAGTCCAATTGGTTTAGGAGTTGAACCAACTGACCATCCAATGCGTTTTCGCTTCGCTAAGTGGGACTGCGATCGAAGATGTCGATTTTGCAAAAAAAATCATCTTTTCAGATGAAGCTCACTTTGATCTTGGCGGGTATGTAAACAAGCAAAATTGTCGCATTTGGGGAAAAGAAAACCCGCACGCATACATTGAAAAGCCGACGCACCCAAAACGAGTCACTGTTTGGTGCGGATTTCGGTCCAGAGGCATAATTGAGCCATTTTTCTTCGAAAATGAGCAAGGAGTGGTCGTTACAGTCAAAGGCGATGGTTGTCGGACCATGTTGAACGAATTTTGTGCACAAAAATTGAAAAGGAGGATATTGGCAACATTTGGTTTCAACAGGACGGCGCTACGTGCCACACAGCCAAAGCTACACTCTATGCTTTGCGCCCTATTTTTGAAGATCGCATTATCAGCCGCAGAGCTGATGTCGTTTGACCACCTCGGAGCTGCGATTTGACACAGTTGGATTATTATTTGTGGATTATTAAATGTTACGCCGATAAGTCAGAAACAATTGACGCTTTAAAGGACAATCAATATTCGTGAAACCATTGGTGAAATACAGCTGCACACAATCGATAATGTGCTTAAAAATTGGACCGATCGTTAGGCTGCTGTATGGCCAGCCGAAACAGCCATTTGAATAAAATTAGTTTCCATTATTAACCGGAAGGATTGTACTTTCAAATAAAAAAAGAAATTTCAGAAAATATTCAGTTGTTTTGTTTACAGCATTTAAAACAAAAAAAAGTTATTTGGCAGACCCTTTATATAAAGAGTAGTGGAAGGATGAAGCTTTTCGAAACCGTACTATATGTCTATAACCTAACCCTGTCATCTGCTTTTAAATGTGTGAGTACATATGTATCTTTTCCTCATTACTAAGGAAGTGCAGTTAATGTTACAGTTGCCAATTTTTTATAAATATTAAATAAAATAAATTTATAAAATAAAATATATATTTTTCAATTCTAAGAAACTTTAGAATTTTGAGGGCATTCAAGTTGAAAATTAGGATTTTACGGATTTCCTGGATAGAGCCATGGGTGCCCTATATATCTCTTATGACAGTATTTAAGTTTTTGTGTAGTATTTGCAACTAACAACAACAAAAAGACTAGATGTTTGAATACTTTTTTTAAATCATGGTCTTTTTGGCGCTGTAATTTACTTAAAAGAAAACGAGTATAGGAAAGATAAAAGCAGCACTTTTGTCAACTGTCAAGATATTTATGTTTAGTTTGGCACTTCAACATGAAAAGACTGACGCCTGAAGAACGCTTCCGAATTGTGCAAAATTGCCGTTGATCCGATTTTCATAAAAGATGTTTGTTTAGCGATAAAAATATTGTTAGAATTGATTTGTCAATAAACAAAACTGCAGTGTTAGGAGGAGTATTTTGAGACACCGATGCTTTGACAAATACTGACTGTTATGTGTTCTTTATCGGCTGGTAATATCTTTGGTCCGTATTTTTTTTTAAACGTTGCTGGTGAGAAGGTTGTAGTCAATGGTGACCGCATTAGAGCCATGATTGTTAACTGTTTCGTTCATAAAGTGAACTGCCACGATATGCAGGGGCTGTGGTTTCTACAAGACGGCGTAAGGAAAATTACGGTAGCCGCATAGTTTCATGTTTTGGACCCGTGAATTGGCCTTCAAGATTGTGCCATTTAACACTGTTCGAAACGGTAATTATTTTCTACCCGAAACTATTGACCAATTCGCCGTGATATTACAAATGTTAAAATAATTTATCGAAAACTGCACTTCCAAATTATGCTACTCCCGAGGCTAGAAGTCATATTTAAGTTATAATACAAAAAGATTATCTTTAAAATATATTAAATTTTACATTGTTTTATTTCATTTTAAAGTTATATAGCTCTATAAAAACACTCTTTATTATGATAAAGTGTGATACTGTAAAAGCAAATGTTATATAAATGTCGAATAATAAAGGATTTGTCAACAAGAAGTTTGTTTTCTAAAACAAAATAATGCAAAAAATTAAGATTAAAATGATTTAAATTAATAAATATCTTTTTTGCTTTTTAACGATCTTTTTTTTAAACAAAAAAAAAAAAAACAAAAAACAAAAAAAAGATCGTTAAAAAGAAACAAAGATATTTATTAAAGATAAATAAAAAATGATCGTTTTAAAAAACTACGAACATGATTTAACCTTTAACGGCCGAGAGCTTTTTTTGTAATACTCGCCCATAGCACGACGGAAAATTAGGTGAAATTCTAAAACGTTTATAAGGATGAAAACTTAAACTAAACTGATTAAAATGATTTATTTAGATATGAATTAAATATATTTACTTGATTTTTAATGTTATAAATAAAATTAATTTTTATAATATATTTATATTTATATATTTATATATAATTATATATATAATTATAATATATAATTATATATATTTATATATTTATTTATATATTATATAAATGAAATGAAAATTAAATTCTTTTCATGTCCCCGTAGCGGGGCCTTTCGTTTTCTATGGCATAAGTACTATGTCCCCTCAGCGGGGCCTTTCGGCCGTTAAGGGTTAAATTTTTATTGTATTACGAGGAGAAAAGATCGGCAATTGTGAATGAAAAATGATATCTGGCAAAATGATATCTGGCACCACGATCACACTGACAGAATGGGGGTTGTGGGTTCGATGCCCAACGAAGACCTTGGTTTTTTTTCACTACAAAAATAAAAAATTGACTGTCGGTGGGGCTGCTCAGCGATGAAGGCATGGTCACTGGTCGCTGTGCTGTCTTTATACGGCAGTTAATTTCCGACTATCCTTTTACTTTTACCACCTGTTTCATCTCTTCTCTATCCCTTTCCTAAAGAATGTAGCACGGTACTTGACTAAATAGGCATTGTTGCCTGAAGTGCTACTTCTCTTAAAAAAAAATAAAAACATAAGTCGATTTTTTTAACAAAATTTTTAATCACTTTTTGGCAAGATATCCAATCGTTAATTTGTTAATCACATGGCGGATTCTGAGTTTTAAGGCTGAAATTGATTCTATTTGGTCCGTATAGATTCCGTCTTCAAAAAATAATCCAATGGTATTAAATTACACGATCTGGCTGATTGTCGTGAAATTATGCGATCGGGAAATTTGGTTTTCAATAAATTGATCGATTCATTGGGTGTGTGACATGTGGCAACGTCCTGTTGAAACAACCTGTCAGTAATATCCACGTCTTTAATAATAGGCCAAAATTGAGTTGTTAGCATCACGCGATAGTGTGATCCATTGACCGTTACCGCATTTCCGCTTCATCTTCAAAAACAAGCGGCCCAATCGCGCCTTCATTGCACCATACAGTGACATGTTGAGCATGCAAAGGCTTCTCAATAATAGCTCTAGCATTTTCAAAAGCTCTAGATTTCGCTGCAATTTTGCTTGTTAATATGTCCTGAGAAGTGAAAAAGGGCTTTGTCTGAAAAATTTATTTTTTCAGAAAAAAATGAATTGAGCGAACCTACGGCGTTATGAATGGTCGATCGGCTTCAATTCCTCCATCTGCACTTTGTAAGGCTTCAAAGTCAAATCCTTACGCAAAATTTGTCATGTGGTGGTTTTGGGTAACCCCAATTGTTGAGAATGTCGAGGAATTTTCAGATTTGGAGCTGCTTACACTGTGGCTCGCGGCTGCCATGTTTTCGGTTGAACGATTAAAAGGATGATTATGTTGTCCGAAAATATTACGAATTTTATGAAATGCAACTTACACAAAACCACCATTTTCATTGTGGTTTTTAATTATTTTTTTTAATGCGATTTTCGTGCGAAATTGAATTCATTGTAACAATTGCCAATGCATCTACTACGAATGTGTCAAAAAACTAAATTTCAAAACTATCATGTTGTGATGTTGCCACAATTGAAAAGCAAACTTCTTGTTGGAAAATCCGATACGAAAAGAAATTTGACATACCATGATAAAACTTTAGTTTTAAAAATATTTTCAAACACTATGAATTTTAATTTTATCAGGTTTGTTTTCTACTCGTGTTTGAAGAGTGATAGTAGATACAGATACATAATGTAGTGTAAAAAGGCTTTAATGAGCTTATAAAAATATATCTTTTTTCTAAGTTATATTAATATAATCAATTTAAACTTCAAAAACTTAACAAAACATAAAACAACAACATCCATAAATTTTAAAATCTACCTGCCCATATGGAACAAATTAAAAAAAAAACTAATTTAATCATAAAGATTTTTTCTACATTTAACAGATTCGTTATTCTTTTTAATTGGAGGCAAAAAAAAAAAAAACAATAACAAAACTATTGCATGACATCAAATTCTTGTTATTTTGACTTTTATTATATTTTTAACAAATAAAAATTATCTTTTCTAAAATTCAACATTTTAATCTTTTAAATAAATCTTTTTGTGGGAAGTTAATTTCTTAGAATTCGAGTAAAAAATATAAAAAAATTTCAAAATTGTGCGTAAAATAACATTACTTTGTAGCAATTGTTAATATTAACGACCGTTTGATATTTATTTGTTTATTTATTTTTTTGTTTGATTCAGTCAGTTTTTTTTTTTACATTTTTGGGGGGAGTAATTTAATTTTTTTAATTCTAGTATTTCGTTTTGCACGTATTAGTTTTAAGAAGAAATTATAGGTCGCATTAAAAAAAATTTCATAAATATCAGGTTTCGATTTTCACAATGTTGCTACAATCTACTATCCTGTTTTCTAGGAAATATCGTTTTCCTAGTCCACCATTGCTTGTACATAATGAAGGTAAATTTTTACATACACACTTTTTCCCCTCAAAATCTTTATTAAGGAAATTCGTTAATGACATCATTAATTATTAAATTTTATATGTAAAATTAGTTTTTTACTAGATAGAAGGAGAAGAACTACTTATTGTTCCTGTTCCTTGTTCAATGGAGATAGACTTGACAAAAGTGATAAAAAAATATTATTTTTCATGTTACGAAACTACATTTATTTTTGCGACTAATAATTGTTATGCTTCTAAACTACAGGATAGTATTATAGTTATAATTAGCTTATTTGGACAATGTGCTATATGCTAAAAAGACAATTTAGATTTTGTAGAACAAGTTTGGATTGTGTGCGAACTTCACAAAAATGTGAGTAAATTTTCTTCTTTAATTAAATTAGAAATTAAAATATACATAAACTTAAGCCGATTTTAATTATCCATTTGTTATATAAAATAATTTCACAACTATGTTCGTAATGTTTTCGTCAGTAACTGTACAGACTAGCAAATTTTAACGATTTCAACTTTTTAGCCAAGGAAATTCCTTTAATTTCTATTCTTATCTTATATTTAGCATCAGATTTTTATCCACGATCTCTTGTTGATTTAATATATGTTTTAACAAAATCATGCCGCCATCCACAACACAATCCTTTGTAGTGCCGGCATAATAATCTGTTATAGCAAAAGTGGGCATTTAACCAGCGCAATTGTGTAGTCTATAACACGGTGTAAGTCCAAGGGAATTCTAACTACCAATGTCCTCCTTTTGCCAACCACAAAAATTCAACAACAATTGTTTCCTTATATTCAAACCTCTGCTGGGGTTTGAACCTGAATTTAAACATAACGGTATATGCATAAATGAAGAATCTGTAACAGTTAAAGTATATAAGCTTAAGGTTTGTTAAAGTTATAAGATTTAGGCCGAAGATACGCCTCTTTTTAAATTTTATTCCCCTCAACTGATTTATTTATTTATGAGGTGTAATACCAGATCCCCATTTACCGAATTTTGACCTATTGCAAGGAAAAGGGGAACACAATAAATACACTAAATGTATTCATGCATGGTATTTTGCCTTCTAAACTTTCTAGAAGGCGAGAAGATTAGATTAGACCATTAGAAGAACTGTTTCTGCGACAAAGTTGACTACAAAATGTTGATTATGAAATTTTTAAAAATGTTTAATGTCATATCTCATGGGTAGATTACAGGTAAAAATCTATACTTGGTTCATTTTATTAATTCCATGATAACGATCTTAACATTTTTTTGTTTTTATTTTTTTTTTTAAAGATAAGTAGCACTTCAGGCAACAATGCCTATTGAGTCAAGTACCGTACTACATTCTTTAGGAATGGGATAGAGAATAGATGATGTAGGTGGTGAAAGTAGAAGGATAGTCGGAAATTAACTGCCATATATAAGACAGCACAGCGACCAGTGACTATCCCTTCATCGCTGAGCAGCCCCACCGACAGTCAATTTTTATTGTTGTAGTGAAAAAAACACCAAGGTCTTCGTTGGGAATCGAACCCACAACCCCCATACTTACAAGCTAGTACACTACCTACTAGCCTACAGGGGCACCTATAATAACATAAGCTGTGAGAGCATCAATTCTTCTATATTGTGTCAGTAAACAGACTAAATGACGATCTGGCGATCGCTACAGCGAAAGGCTTATATATGAAAACGTTTAGTAGTCACTGACGTAAGTGGTGAATTAACTTTTTGTCTTCGTGGCATTTGAATTCAATACGTAAACACTTAGTTAGCCACATTATATAAATTAAGTTTGTGGCAGAGCATATGCTGTTTTTACGTTATTAAGAATAAGAGTACAACCTTTAACAAACATCATTCGATGTTATCCCAACTTATTTTTAAAATGGATCTGTATGACTATCTGAAATTTAGAAATTAAAAAAAAAATTCGTAGAAAATAACATGCACGAGTAAGAAAGAACCAGAGAAACTCCAAAATAGATTTTGGAGTCCCGGCCCATACATGAAATTTGTATTCCATATTTGTATGGATATAGGTGGTATAAATAGTACGAAGATCGGATGGAGTGAAGTATCTTTTACACCGTTGTAGAAAACCGAGGCACCTTAAAGCTTCTTTAGAAACTTGAAAAATGTGCTTAGTCCATCGAACATTCTACTGAATTTTCATGCTAAGAGCTTCCGATTCCGTAAAAATTACATCACCCATAGTAACAGATGGAACTCCATTTCCGAACACATATCTATGCGTAGGCATGCAACATTGTGTCTTACGGGCATTAAAATCTACTCTACTGACATGAGCCCATTCCTAGATTGTTTCGAGATCGTGATTGAGCGTGTCATTCATGTTCTGTCTTATGAAACCCAATTGGTTCGGTCTATTATTAAATGAATACGAATGACAAGTGGTGCTGTCATCTGCGAAAGACTAAATAGGATTGAAAGTTTGACAAAGAAGGTCATTGCGGTACTCCTGCATTAATCTTGAAGTCGTGTGATGAAATCCCACCTATAACAACTCGTATAGTGCGATTCCTGAAAAAACTCGATATAAATCTGGAGAAATTATCACCGACACTAAATACAACAAGTTTTGATAGAAATATTTACAGCCGAATGATGTATGGAGTTGCTCCATTGTTCCGACAAGTCAACGGAAGCAAGTCACCCGTAGAGCGCCCCCCATGTAAAGCGGCCGCTAAGTAAGCTGTTGGACTTCCATTACTTTAGAAAGCGCAGAAAAAATTGCAATTGGGCGGCAATTTTCAGGGTTGTTAGCCTCGTCTGATTAAACCAGGATTTCGATCTGGTTTTAATCGAAATTTTTTTATGGAATAAAAGTTGTAATTCCTAACAAAATTCTGTTTGCAATTATTTCCGCTATCGCATTGTCCAACAAAAATAATTTTACTTTTATTTGGGTACGGTTTTTCGTCGACCCTCGTCAAATTTGGTTTGTGAACACCGGTTTCGGCTGTTTGCCATCTTCAGTGTTCTTTTCGTACGAGCACATATCAAAAAATAATTTTCTCACAAATATATTTTAAATGTTTAGTAGCTGATTTCGAAACGTTAAGTTCTGAATATGAAAAGGAGGCGCAGATGGTGCAGTGATCGGAATACAAGGAAAGTGTGTTGGTTCATTCACTAACTGTACAAGGTGGTTGTGCGCCGCAAAAAGCTCAACATGCTGGACTTCTTTAGTGTTATGGCTCAAATGGCGTAGCCAAGAACAGTTTGAAATCACCAGCAACAACAATTTTACTGTTCGGACAACTTTCGAGAATCTTCGATATGGAGTCGGAAAAGAATCGTAGCCAGTTAGGGTTTTCTCTCTTCCCGCGTTTGGATTTCTGTAGAGAATCCCGAAATGCAAGAGATATGACCTGATAATGAATTTTACCCTTAGATAGCTACCAGGTAAGTGAAAACCCTGTAGATCTCACATAAGGCTAAAATATACGGCTGATGAAGACAAGTGTAAGCACATACAGAGATAAAATACGCCCTTACCCCACGTATATTCTAGAAGCCAATTTTGAATTGTCCTGTCATAACAAGCAAGATAGTCAAGTATAGAGAGAACACTGAAGATGGTAAATAGCCGAAACCGGTTCGTTCACGAACCAAATTTGAGCGGCTTAACGTAAAATCATACCCAAATAAAGTAAACCCCGTCGGGGAATATACGCACATATCATAGTCAAATCTGACCATGTATTTTGCTATACTGCAACCAGTGGAAAAACCGTCGCTTATTGAACTACTTAGTGACCAGTGTGCTAGGCTTTCGTCACAAAAGTAAAGCAAAATTTAATTTCGATAAAAAAGAAAAGAAGGTACAAATTTTATTTTTAAGAAAAGAGCCATAAAAGCCCTGATCTGGTCCTTTTCTTCGCTGAAGCGGCTCGTTTTGTCATCACCACAAAACCGCAACTACACTTCAGTTATTTTTCTTTTCCTTTCTCCTGTTCACTTTCTCCTTATTCGTAATCAAAAAAATTCGTTCACTTTTTTAATATTTTAATCCACTTTTATAAAATCATTTCTTTTGTTTTATTGTTTCTGTCATTTTTTTAAAATTTTTTAAACAATAAAACATTTATGTTTATTTTGTTATTTTTTTATATTTTAAAACATATTTAAAAAAAAATACTAAATATTCAAAACGTCAAATTATCAACATAGACTAAAAAGAAAACGTCCAAACACGAAGAGAGACAAAAAAAACACTACCAATGTAACACTGTAATATAAAGGTTGTTTTCATAGCAGTGTAAAACTTTAAAATGGAATAAAGCAAAGATGAATTTATTAAATTGAAATGAAGTTTACCGTATTCGAAAAATAATTTTCTGGCATTATAATTTAAATATGCCTTCTGGCATATGACCGCCACAGCCGAAGGTCCGATTTTCGATAACTTTACCAACATTTGTGGCTGCTAATCGCTAGTAACGCGGTTAATGTTGTCCACTAAGTGGTCTATCGTTTTGTGCTTATCGGTGTAGGCTAGTTTCTTTATAAATTCCTACTAGCCGCGTTAAGCCACACAATCTTGGAGGCCCAAAACATTAAATTATCTTGTTACCAAACATTTTTTTTTCAATAAATTTATTGCGTCACGAGTTGTGTGACATTATAAACTTTTTTATTTTGAACAACTGCTTCTGAAGGTCATGGTTGTTTAACTGATGAACGAAAAAGGCTCATGGTTCTATAGCGCTCACCATTGACTGTAACGTTCTAAGGTGACATGACAGCATAGTTTTAAAGGAGGCAATTTTTCTGAATGTATGGTTTGTCAACATACACTTACGGGTTATCGTCACTCAAAATACGGCAATTTTGTTTATTAACGTATTCATTCATACAAAAGTGAACTTCATCGCTAAACAACATTCGCTTTTAAAAATCGTGATCAATAGCAGTAGTGTTTTGGGCCCAATTTACACAATTTGTAATTGTTGTTCAAGCGTCAGTCAGTTAGTTTAAATGCCAAACCAAATTAAACATAAATCACTTGACAGCTGACAAAATGACCGCCAGTTAAAAAATTGCCAACTAAAAGTTCTATACCTCTAAAAAAAGCAACGTATATTAAATAAAGCATCTTGTTATAGAAATTAAATCTTTGAAATTATCGCTTTTGTATTGCAAGCTGTTAATTATGATATTTATAAAAAGAGGGTGGATAAATGCTACAAAAGGTAATAAATAAAATAGGATGTTATCATTATTATTATAACTAATTAAAAAAAAAATAAAATATAACAAAATATAATAATTTATCTCTATTGCTCCAATTCCCTGCATTAAAGTACTGAACAAAATAGTACTAGATTGCATAAAAAAATTAAAAAAATAAACTGCGCATCCAAAAAAGGATTTGAGATATTAAAGCTTTTGCTTTAAGCACGGTTCAAAGAGGACCGAAGGATCGGTGAATGAATACATCGAGGTAAAATTAAATTATTGTAAAGTAAAAACAAATAAAAAACTGCACACAAATTTATTTTTTCCTTTCCAACAGATTTTAGAATTGTTAAAGACTTTTTATTTTTAGATTATCAACTTATATCATATTCAAATTGTGTTAAAAAAACATTTGAAGTTAAATTTAAAAAAAAACTGATTATTTTAAAATAAGGTAGTAAGTAAGTTTACAAGATCCAGGTCACATCACATTAAAACTCTAAGAATGTACAATAGAATAAAAGCAGTTCATCAAAACGAGACATTTTTAAACTTTTCATCATTTTTATTGCCACATATATATACATACGTTTGTATATAATTCAAGTAACCGAGTCATATACATACATACATACTCGTACTTAAACCACTTCTTTTTGTTGTAAATAAATTTGGTACCGACAATTTAAAGTGTGCACCATTTTTCAAGCTGATCACAATAAATTTTAAAGCGTTTCTATTTTTAAAACTGAACTTTTTCACACGAAACACAAAAACGACAAGTTGATGGAAACACGGATAGGCGGCGGACAGACGGACAATTGAAAAACAAGTACAGGTATTTTACTTACGTTTTTCCGATGTGTTGTATAATGACTTTTTTTTCAATTTTATTTTTTTTTGTTTTATTTTTGTTAAATTTTTGTTTAACACAATATATCAGCTAAATTTAAAATGTTATTTAAGCCAATTTTTTTTATGAATTTGTATATTGTTGCATTTATTACTATTTACTTTTGTTTTGTTGTTTGTATTGCTTTTTTTAATTTATTTAGTAAAACAAATGATATTTTTTAGCACAATTAATTATACACTAAAACATTTTTTAACTTTTTCTCTTCTCGTTTTTTGTTTTTAGGTAACAAATTAAATGTTTTAAGTTTTTTTTTTTTAATAAAAAATAACAAGAAACAAAAAATGTTTTTTTCCAATTTTTAATTGTCTGAACACTTGCTTTGTTTAATAATTTTTCAAATACTGCGAAAGGAAAAAAACTTTAGCTTGAAACGTTCAAACAGCGGCTTAAAAAATCGAAAACAATCAGCTATTTCTGTGCTCGCAACCCCAAAGTACTAAACCTCTGGCTGACTAACATACGGACTGACTGGTTGGATGGGTTGCCTAGTTGATTTTTTCATTTGTGGTAAAGTCTTTGTCTTTTTTATGTTCTCCCAAACTCGTTTTTTAAGCAACAACAAAGACGCGACGTACTTGGATGACGAACAGCTGCTGACTAGTAAAGACTTAACAAAAGCACAGCTTTGATATAAAAAAAACAAAATATAAACACACAAGTAATAAATAAAAAAACAAAAACAACAATACATATAAACAATAATGAAAAAAACTTGATTAGCAAGCCAGAGTTGGGGTTATCAGACTGGCACCGAACGACACTGTCAATACAAAAGCAACAATGCAGTGAAGAAAATTAAATGCATTGCAAAAAACAGAGAGATAAGAGAATTCAAGATAAGAAAATTTGCTCTTCGCCATTCTTCGCTCTTTGAAAACACTTAAGAATTTTTTGAAAATAGTTCTCCTAATAATTTTGCATTAAGAACTATTTTCTTAACTCTTCTTAAAGCAAAGAAAATACACTGGTGACCAAAACTAAACTACAGCGTCAACCATCATAATCTTTTACATAAAATAAAAAAAAAGTATGAAGAAGAACAACTTAAATCCTAATGCTATTGACCTAATTAACCACAACAACAAAAAGGTGTTTTAAAACTTGATAAATATGTATATCGGTACAACGATTAGTCAAATAGTCTTTCAAAATCATATAAGGAGTATTGAGTATTTCCACAAGACAAACAAAGCCAACCAATGGCTCTACAGAACTAAAACAATTGTGCAGCCTAAAACATTTATATATTCGTAGTTTTAAAGTTTAGTTTGAATTGTCACACGGTTCTATGATCTGCACATTTGTACGTTTGTATTATTTTTAAAATGTAAAAATAAATTAAGGTAACTTCTTACTTAACTTAGGGAAAGACCTGGTCACTTGTGGATAGCTCATATTAGCAAGAATGGACAATATTTATCATGTTATGTTCTTCTATGTTCACAACTTCAACTTGTAACATAACACTAATTATCGGTAGTTAAACAATTAAAATTTTACAACTATGGTACACAAAGAAATTATAATAAATTTAAAACATATAATTTATTATTACAGGATCCAAGAATAAAGAAAGAAAAACATATGTAGGTATTATTATTGTATTGTATTTTAACACACACATATCATAAATCGTTGTAGGCTTGATTAGTAAAGATCCGTTCCGCCCTTCTTCTTATAGACCCATTAGTTTGTTGTCATCCATAAGCAAAATTCTGAAAAAAAGTTATCAAAAGAAAAATTTTATGTTTCTGTGATGAGCACCATATATTTCCTTCGCAGCAATTTGGGTTTAGAACTGGACATAACACATCTCATTCCCTAATCAGAATTAAGAAAAGAATAATTAACAATTTTAGAGCCCGAAAATCCACGGGAATGATTTTACTTGATGTAAAATCTGCTTTTGATTCTTTATGGCACGATGCCCTCATATTTAAAATGATAAGCCTCGGTTTACCACCTGAAATTGTAAAAATAATTCAGAGTTTCTTATCAAATCGCTCCTATAAAGTACATATAGGTAACACCACATCTTCCAAAATTCAAATCGCAGCTGGCTGTCCTCAAGGCTCATGTCTATCACCCATTTTATACAATGTATTTACATCGGATTTTCCGGTACTGACCAATTGTACATCGTTAATATTCGCTGATGATACTGCTATTATATGTCATGGAATACGTGCTGAGGATATAATAGATAATCTCGAAGACGCACTCATTAATACAGAAAAATATTTTATGAAATGGGGAATACTCATGAATCCACAAAAAACTCAGGCAATATTTTTTACAAGAAGGCGGAAACATCCTTACATTCTTCAGAGAAATATATGCATTAACAATACTGAAATTAACTGGTCGAACCAAGTGAAATACCTCAGCGTTATACTCGATAAAAAAGTTAACTTCAGCGAACACATTTCTTATGTTGTTAAAAAGGTAAATGATGTCACGAGACTTATGTATCCGTTTGTTAATAGAAACTCCACGTTAAGACGAGAAAATAAAATATTAATATTTAAAGCTATTTTCATGGCTATAATATATTATGCTGCCCCAGTTTGGAGCAATGTACCTAAATGTCATGTAAACAAACTGCAAATATGTCAAAACAAGCTTCTAAAAATGATATACAATCTGCCATGGTATTTTTCAACATATCGTCTGCACTCCATTCATAATATTGATATGGTTCATGAAAGATTACTCCAACTAACTTTAAACTACACTACCAGGTGCGAAGAATCTGAACATCATCATATTAACGAACTGACCGTTAACAATTAGAGTTAAGTTTTATCTAACGTTCCAACAAAATTTTTTTTTTTTTTTAACAAATAGGTTTTTGTAAATTTTTCCTTACGTATATAATATTATTATTAAATTAGAAGTACCAATTAACTGTAAATACTGTTTCTAAGTAGAAAAGGCTAAGCTGTCTGAACTCTTTATAAGTTGTATATTACATTGTAAATATTATATTACTTAAATAAATTAAATTGAATTGAATTGTAGGCTTGATTGTTACGGATGACAAAATAGAAATAAAACTATTTTAATCAAATTAAAATCTTAATTAGATCCCTAACAAAAATTTGCAAAGGCTGTTTTTCCAAACATGGATTTAGAGGGATTAAACGAGCTGCTTTATATGGCTACATTTCGCGTTTTTCAACAAGAATTTTTTTTCAATTGTGGCAACACCATGATAGTTTTGGCATTATTTTGACGTATTCGTAGTAGATGCATTGGCAATTGTTGCAAAAAATTAAATTTCGCACGAAAATCGCATTAAAATAATTCAAATTCACTACGAAAATGGTGGTTCTGTTAAAGTAACATTTCGGAAAATTCGTGATATTTTCGGACAACATAATCGTCTTACTAAGACCGCTATTAAGAATTTGGTCGTTAAATTTGAGTCGATATAAAATGTTTGAATACCAACGCGTGTTCAGCCGGATTGCTCAACAGAAACCATCATAGACGTGAGCCACACAGTGCTGAAGTAGATCTAAATATGTCAATTCCTCGATGGTCTTAGTAATTGGGGTTATCCAAAACCACCACATGACGAATTTTGCGTTGCGATTTGACTTTGAAACCTTAAAAGGTTCTCATCACATCCATTCACATTTACATTGCTGTAGATTATCTCAATTCAGCAGAGTGCCACATACCACACAGCCAATTAAACAATCAATTTATTGCAAAGCAAATTTCCCGATCGCATAATATTACGACAATCAGCAGTTAAGTGGCCAGCCCGATCGTGTGATTGCACATTACTGGATTATATTTTGTGGATCTATATTAAGGACAGAGTCTATATAGAGCCAATCGAATATTTTTCAGCCTTAAAATTCAAAATCCATGATTTGATTAACGAAATAGGATCGCCATTTTGCCAAAAAGCATGGTCGTGGTAGCATGGTCTTGGTAAACATTTGCCAGATATCATTTTTCGTTCATAATTACCGAACTTTTCTCTTCGCAATACAATAAAAATTTGAATCATCTTTTTGTTTTATTTTGCTTTAGAAAACAAACGTCTTGATAAAAAACCCTTTGTATAGGATAATGCGTTTTTTTCGAGACCTTAATCTAGACGGGGATAAGGAGAAAAAGTAGCAGTTTTGTATCTGAAACGTAGCTAGAAAGTGGAGTATGCTGACTCTGATTTTAAACCTTGGTATATAAAAAGGGAAAAATGGACAATTTATGTATAAAATGGGACACAGCTGTCCCTATAATCATTCTGTATAAATTTCCAATCGATAGCAATAAAGTTCTGTCATTGTTTTATCTCAGAAAGTACTCTTTCTAAATTTAAAAATCATTTCCTCAGCATTTAGTTTTATGTTTAAGAAAGGGTTATTTATATTACCAGTGGTCATTTAGGCTCTAAAAGGAGACCCGGGTAACGCCATGTGGAATTAGTTAGTAGAACATAAAGATATTTTATACTTTTTAGATATTAAAAGACATTTTAAAATTCTAATATTTCGGTTGCTATAGGTTTGGCACTAAGATCATCTTCACCACTTGATAACGTGATTTATTATTTTAGGCAGAAACATCTTCGGTAAAACTATCAAAAATATTTTATAATAAAAATATAAATGAATAATTATTAATCTTAGTAGCGGTCTTTTTTAAATAAACTTAACACTATATTTTTTCAATATTTCGCTTTGGAAAGCTTCAGGAAATTATTTTTTTTTTTGTGAAATTTTAATTTTGTATGTATGTATGTATGAAGAAAATTGTTTTATATGGTTTTGTCGATTGTTTTCAAACATTTGTTCAAATTGTTATAATTTTTGTTTGTATAAAAAAAAAAAAATAAAAAAATAAATAAATAAATAATAATTATTTATTTACAAAAAAAGAGGGCGAATAAAAATAATAATCATAATTGTCACTAAAAATATATATAAAACATTTTTCTTGGAGAAGACGGTAAACAGCCGACGAGACGTTGAGAAAAGCAGAAAACAATTTTTCTTTGCGTCATAAATAAAAACAAAATAAAAATAAGCCACAGGAAACTACAAACTAAAAACACATGAGTTTGGCAATAATTTGACGGCTTTGTAACAATTTCAGACAAATTTCTTTCAGTGTATTACGCTTCATATCTATGCACCTATGGTTCCATACCTAAAAGCATAAAAAGGTAGTTAATAATATCACTATCTATCCGTCTTTCATTCGCCTCTCCTTTATGTTTCTCTGGAACCGTTACAGCAAGCCCTTAAAATGCAGCAAGATGCTAAAGTTGAAAAACTGATGTTCATGTGTATGTCGTTATATTTTAAACCGTTATAGACAGACACCTAAAATTTCCACAGAGTATTACTGTATGGTATAACAAAAAAAAAACTATTTACATATTTACTGCCAAAAAAGAACTTTTAACATACACTACAGTTTTCCTGATATCTATAATAAAATTTTGACCTTGAATAGTTCTGTAACATAGTAATTTTGTCAAACCTTTTGCTAAATCTTAATGTTTTTCATACTCCTTCATGTAGTTACGAAAAAATTTAAATTGAATTCGGTTTAAGGTAATGTATTATTTAAAAAAGCCTTAAAATATGGAAACGATTTCGTCGTGACGGTATAAATGTAGCTGGACTTGCAGCTTTTTCTTACTTTGCAAAACATATAATAGTCCTTTGTAAATACTTGTGAGTTAAAAGGAAATTAATTTGATAGAGTTATGTTTTGAAATCTCTTATCTACATTTACTTACACTCTTCTATTGTTGTCCACACACACTTTCACAGACACACACTAATTTAATATTGCGCTCTTTCGCTCTGGGTTTAATTTGTGTAATTTTTAAATTTGCTTTGGTTCAAGTAAGCTGATCGTATTAATGACGTAGTTGTTGGCTTTCATTAATTAAAATTTTAAAATTATTATTTTCTATTTTAACATGAGAGTCATGAAATGCATCAATTACTTTTTAAACACAATTAAAAACCTTGTAAATTTTTGACTATATTTTTATTTTATTTTTCTTTTATGGGTATAAGTAATTTTATTTTTTTTACATTAATTTTTAACACACTTTTTCTTTTTGTTGTTGCTCTCTTGCATTTATTTTTTTTTTGCTTTTTTCTTCAAATAGCTCTGAAAACCTGTTATTTTTAAAGTTAGATTTTTTTTCTTCAATTTTATGGTCTTTGCACTTTTTAACAAAACGAAGTTACTTATGATTCACAGAGTTTATTTATTTAGTACAAAAACAACAAAACAAATAAAACAATGGAACAAAATGGAAATAAAGTAAAAAATAATGTTTAATACGAAAATCAAGTAGAATTAGTTGTATTGTACGTTTTGGAAACTAAACTAGAACTACAAATGATCACCACCGCTAACCGTCAAAACGAGACTAAATGAAGTCTGGAAATTTTTCTATATGTTGTGTATTAACGGCTGCCCGCTGTCTGTTTTCGTTAAAGATGCTGGCATTCGTGTTTTTAGTGGTTTTGCGTTTTATTTTATTTCTTTTTTCCATCTCCTGAGAGAACAACATTTTCACATTCATTTCGAAAATGTATGAAAAATCATTGGCAAGACAAAGTTGCAAATATTATTTGAACTTCAAATAATTTTAAATCAATATGTAATCCAGTTTTCTTTCTGTTATCTTTTTATCCCTGGCTAGGACCTGCTTTAGAGATGTCATCTTTATAAAAAAAATGTTCATTGAGAGCTACTAAAAAAAAGTTGCCAGATAAAATTAGTATATAAATGTCAACATATTGCGGATAAAATCGCAATTTCCTGCCTTGTTATCGTCAACCTTCTCCCGCTAAAAACTTAGGATAAACTACGTATTTTTAGCAACCTATTTTGTAACTTATATTTTTGCTAAATAAGAAATTAATACAAAAAACTTTAACAACAATCTCGCTTTTGTTTTCATTTAATCCAGCGATATAAGATCATTAGATCTTAATAATTTTGTTATCAACACTGTCGAGTTGCCGCTGGTTAATTTTTTTCAAAAATTTAGAAAAACCTGTATTTATTATAAGTTTTCTATCTTTTTGACAAAAAGGAAAGGACAGCCAATCTTTTGAGACAAGAAGTAGAAAATGCAAAATTTACTTCTTTCGGCTGAACTGAGTTTTGATTCAAGGAAAGGCTAAAGGTTTCTTTAAAGTAATATAAAATATGCTGTGTCAATAAAAATCTTAAAAACCAATTAATACTTCATAAAATTTTTAGAACTTGACCTAAAAGGTCATACACACCTCTCTTAAAGTTTGGCTTAATGTAGATTTTGACATAAATCTCTTTGAAATACTAGATTTGCAATATAAAAATAAATTTAGTTTTTGAATTTACTTTTGGCAGGTGTTTCCACTATCTACTTGTCCCTATTTGTTGATGCTTTTGAGGTTATATTAGATTCAGCAGACTGTGCTTTAGTATTAGCAAAGCTGCTCAAAATCTTGTTATTTTAAACGATGGAGAATTTTTTATCAAAGCAAAACTTTTTATACAGAATTTGACGTTAAAGAGATATTTCAGTTACTAGACCAAAATTATCTTACAAGTAAACGTGCATAGAAATTCTATTTGCTCTGTAAAATACATAGATTAGTTACACCCGGGTTAGACAAAAGACGTTCTGCAGGATCACACGTTCCAACTAAAAATAATATTTTTGCGAAACTACCTATCCTTTAAATTCAATACTGGAGAGTTAAGAAACGTAGTTTATTTCAAGAATTTGTCAACTCATTGTTTTATTTCTGATGAGCTTGCTCGTCTTATTTCAGTCCCGAAATTGTCATATGAACAAATTGATAACTTTTTGCGTCATTATTTTAGTAAAAGGTAAGTGATCTTGAAAAAAGATTTTCCTAAATCTTTGGCCCAGTATACGTGGTGCTGTCAGAAAAAAAAATATTTTTTCTAAAGTAACATTTAAAGTGGTTCAAAGTGGTAATTGGCCACCATAAATCCCCAATTTAGTTTCTTTACTCGCTATCTGCACAAAGAACAAGTTGAATATCTTGGAATAATGTGGCTTATTTTATACTTGACATTTTGCTAAAAGGTATAAGAATTGTCTTAAGCTTTCTCATAAAGCTAAGCTAGCCACAGTAGCTGAGACGCATATACTATACATATAAGAACAAATAAGATGGTTGAAGAGTCTGGTTTGGAAATAAAAAGTCACAAGCTTGAATCAGGATGGAGCAATAAATGATTGTTGCGTCGTGAGCGTAAATTAATCCAGAGCAAGAGAGTAAGAAATACAAAAATATAAGAAATAGACGAATAAAAATAATGATGTGGGTATATTTTCAATAAAAAAAACGATACGTTTGAAAAGTAAAGAAATATGTTATAATATAGCACCATTTTGCGTGTGTCATATTATGCTGTCACCTCTTATATCTTGAACTTAGACACGGTCTTCACATTATTTTGATGTCGAATCTTTTAATTGAAGGTTCTTATACCTAAAAGTCCTTAGAAGTCAATTTGTTTAACTCCAAAGATACACCCGGATATAATAGTATTTTCTTGTATTATAGAGGTCTGTAATAATTCTCATATTATAGCTTGTTTTCATTCATTGTCGAAAAATGGTATTGTGCACATGCATTTCACACAGCTAATCAAATGGTCTTTAAAAGGTTATAAATAAACGACATCTTAATTTGTTACAAAATTGGACCAAAATGTTTGTTAGTTAACTTGCGCAGATTGTTAAAAAAAATAACATTTGATGCGAATCGATTTAACTCTATTGCATTGAAATTTTTAAGTCTAATAAACCGCTTTGCTTTTAATGACAAATTCGTAACTACAGATTAATATCTTTCGCAGAATATAAGCTAATTATATCCAATTTAAAAGAAAAAATAAAGCTGATTAAAGCTCTTTTATTTGCCCAATTTACCGTTTATACATTTTTATCTTCATTTTTGTTATCTTTCTGAAAGATTTGTAGGTAAACTAAATTAAAACATGGGAATAATAACTAAGTCGCAATAATGGTTAAAGTACTAGAAAATACACATCCCCAAAGCATTTCAAATTCCTCTAGAGAAATCCGCAAAAATAATTTTGTATCCCTATTTAATATTTAAATCGTCAGTTCGATAAATTCCTTTATCTGGCAGCACTAAACTTAGTGAAAAACAATTGATATAATTGAGAGAAATCATTCCATCTTATAAATTAAAACATATAATACATAAGTGTATGATAAAGTAAGTCATGAATATTTTAAGCATCTAGCTTCCTTCACAATTTATTTATATCAAGCATAAACTGAAATAATTAGAAAATAACAAAATGCTAGTAAAACAAACACTTGTTGATTGCATTTGCCAAACAAAGAGTTTTTATATCATTTACTGTTAATGATAAAGAGTAAAGCAAGGTTGCCAAATCAGCTATTTTCTGTCTAGATTTAGTGATATTTTTATTATCTAATAAATAAAGGGTGCTTTTTGTAGAGACATAGAACTTAAAGTTTTCAACACTTTTTTTAACTGGAGATCATTTTATTAGCTATCAAGTGATGTATGTTTAGTTCATTTCTACCTTTCAATATGAATAGAGTGTTGCTGCTGTTGACCCCGCCTTTCATAAGGAAATGGATACGGCAATTAGTAAAACTGCTATATTTGGATTGATGATAATCCTCCAGTGTATGTTAAGACACTGTCCAGAAAAATTTATTGCTGGGTGCGCTTTGCAGCGGCGTTTTTCTTCAGCCTCCTGCGCAACGGCGCGGCAGTTATAATCATGTGAACTATAAACATAGATTATGGTTCTTTCCGCTATAGTTGAAATACTATTCTTTGTTCACTTATATGTATAATATGGATTATTATTTTGATTCGACTTTTTTTCTTTCTTAAATAAATAAGTATTTATCTTTATAAAGGTCTTAACAATATTTTAATATTTTCTGAAGAAGATTTCCAAGGGAAAACGAAATATTGAAGATATAAATGTTAATTAAAAATACCCTTATTAAGATAAATACTTATTCATTTGTTGTCTAATATGGCAATTTTTAGAAAATGAACTCTCAGATAAACATAGATTTAAATGGTTCTAATCATCTGATCTAGAGTGTACATGATCAACATTTTTACAAAATAATGAATAAGCCAGAACTGGATTTAAAATTATTTATTTCCACTTTTATTTTTATACCCACATGCTGTTGCTTTTTGTCTTTTTAATTTTAAGTGATGCTGATTTTTGATCCTAATCTAGTTATTTCATCATCTGAAAAATTGGCAACCTTGTAGAGATAATAGAGAGAGAGAGTTACTAAGAGAGGAGAAATTATGGTAAACGATTTTTAACTATTAATATGCTGTTTCTATATAACAAGCGATAACAACTCGGCTTATAAGTGCGTAACAATTTCCTTTTCTTGTAAAATTAATTTGTTTAAGCAACAAAAACTAAAAAACTTTATTAACTGTTTTTTACTGTTTTGATTTTGTCTTCCTAGTGCTTTTATAACTTTGTTTACTTACCCATTGGCTCTTATAAAAATGTACGTAGGTATATGTAAATATATATGTATGTATATACTTACATACGTTTAGGATGTTGTAAGAAATAATGTCATATTTTTACGTACTTTTGTTGTTGCTGCTTTATTTTATGGAACTAAAAATGGCTTGAATTGTATTTTCTAGTTGCAACACACTTGCACGTTGTACCTATACAAATTTATAATCTTGTGAATATTATTTTAATGTTATTTTCAGTTTGATTTGTGTTATATACATTTTAAACAAGTTGTTGTTTTTGTTTTGGGATATTCATTTGTTACCACCATTGAAGTCTGTATTTTATTGTTTTGCAGTTGTTGGTACAATTTGAGTATTTTACGATTTTACCCGTCCCAGTATTTTAATCAGTAGAAACAAAAACATTCAAACAAAAAACATTAAAGCAACACAAGTCGTCCAATTGATATTCTTTGTTAGTTCCAAAAGTTCATTGAATTTGGTTTTAAATGAAAAAAATCTTAATTTTTGCGTGTTTTGGTATTTACTTTGTTTTTTTAGATTTTTCTGAAGTCGTTAAACATGTCAAAAACCTCTTTTTTAAATGCATTTTTTGATTTTTTGTCATATTCAATTTAATCGGTATTTTGATTATTAACCCTTTAGGAAGTGCTAATTGTGATAGTGTTTTGTTCACATGGCATAAACAATAGAGTTAAAGTTATAAAGGATTTCCCAAGAGGAAGTTTGTTTTTTAAAAACAAATTTTGTTTGCAATAAATTGATCGTTTCATTGGCTGTGTGACATTTCACCACATGTCAGTGATATCCACGTCGATAATAATAGGCCATAATTGAGTTGTTCACATATCGCGATAGCGTGATCCATTGACCATTACCACATTTCCAGCCTCATCTTTCAAAAAAAAGGGCCCAATCACGCCTCCAGCCCTCATAGCGCACCATACAGTGACACGTTGAGCATGCAAAGGCTTCTCAATAATCGCTCTAGGGTTTTCAGAAGACAAAATCAGCTGAAAAAAAGATTTTTTTAGAAAAACCAGGCGGTTGTTCCTGAATGAATTGAGTGAATCTACGCCGATGTGAATGGTCGGTCGACTTCAGTTCCTGCACCAGTTGAACCTTGTAAGGTTTCAAAGTCAAATCCTTACGCAAACTTTGCCATGTGATGGTTTTGGATAACCCCAATTGTTGAGAACGTCGAGGAATTGACATATTTGCATCTTTTTCAACACTGCGGCATACGGCTGCGATGTTTTCAGTTGAACGACCCAGTCGAACACGCGTTTGTAACTCGTTTTCTCAGCAAATGCGGCGGTCAGTTTCAATTGCTTTAATTCATTTTGTTCAGTGTAATCAGATTTAAGTAAGTATTCCACAGAACTCAATTATTTAAGGTTTCTGCAAAAGTCTTAACATCTACGTACACGCTGGTTCTTCATCGATGCACCGTTGCAGCAACTCTGGGAGTGATACGTTGTAACTAAGATGGGCAATAAAGATGAAGCCTACTTGTGAAGCTATTTGAAATTCAAGCAGCGGTAATTGAAAATATTGCCAGTTTGACAATCCTAGCAGTAAATTCGATTGCATGCAAATATTTAGCCAATGCTATTCCAAACAATGCTTTCATTATAATCTCTCGAAATTATCGAAGAATAATGAATTAAAAAATTGCAACTGCAACACCGCTGTACAAGTTGTTCCAACAAACTTAAATCCGTCCGAAACACTTTTCCATTCCATAATAGTTTATATCACATTTCTTTCTTTGCGATCATTTGTAATACAAAGAGTGCAGCATATTTCAGCTCTCTCAAAAATTAATAAACTAAGTTTTGAAAGCCTTCCAACCTACAAAATTAATAAAATTAATAAAATCTTTGCTTGTAATACTGTTACGAAGCTTTTTTTTTTAAAGAGAAGTAGCACTTCAGGCAACAATGCCTATTTAGTCAAGTACCGTGCTACATTCTTTAGGAAAGGGATAGAGAAGAGATGAAACAGGTGGTGAATGTGAAAGAATAGTTACGGAAATTAATTATCGTATACGACAGTTTTAAAATAAAATAATTATCGCTAAAAAATAAATGAAATGACCTATTGTGTTTGTTTACAAGTTAAGTAGTTTCTAAGAAATCTTATGAATACAAGACAACATCAACAGGCTTATTTAAAATTCAACGAAATAAGATAAACAAACAAAAAACAAAAACAACTAACACAGAACAAAAAGACACACACACACACCGGCACTTACACTCAATAATAATAACAACAACAACTCTATGTGATAATGTTGAAGTAGATTTTTCTTGTATATTCGAGAACCGCTCAAAACAGAATGTTGGGCAATAAAGTCATTGTGTAATTTAACTGTTGCGAATAATTATTTCGTTATAAAAACACGCTGAAAATAAAACGTTTACTAAAGCCGAATCCCGGGACATAAAATAACAATTCAATTCGAATCCTTATTTCTAGACATTTTCGAAAATGGTATAAATGGTGGTTAAGCAAACGGTATGTGAATTACAACAATAACTATTCTATCACAAGTAAAAAAATGTATTCAATAAATGATACGCTTGTACACAAGGAAATTTATCTAAGCAATTTATCTAATACTCAGTTGTGGCAACGCAGTCATTAATCTCTTTTAAAAGAGAAATAAGGTAGAGGCAGCGTATTTGGGGTAAAGAAGATTTACTTATAACATCATACATAATGCTATCGAGTATACAGCCAGAGCACTGACTATTGTAGTAACGATAAAACAATGAAATACAAAGTACAGAGTGTGATTTGTTTAACATCCGCGCCTGACTATGTAGTCTTAATCAGATGGTGGACAAACCACTTTGTATAATTTGGAACGTTATACATACGTCCTAGATAGCCGAAGACATAATTCTAAGCAACAGAACCACCTAGTTGCAACTTGAATAATTCCAGGGCAGGTCTGCAAACTATCACACCATGCTAAAGAGTTAGAGACTTTCTAACTCATGTCCAGAACACATGTCAAGCATGCTCACTGGACTGGATCATTCACTTTGCGTGTCATTATCAGTGAAATGATCCTGGCCATCATAATTTTCATACTTCCCTTATGCGGCCGCAAAACCACAACCACCACGATGCTCCCATATAGGGGCCAACCTCAATGATCAGCCAGAGAACTATTAAAAGTCTAAAGAGACAAATAATGAACTCTGCGAGTTCACTGATCCCCGTGGAAATAAAGTGGAGTTTCCAGTTGACCACCTGCCTGTCTTCAGGGGACTGGGCTCCCTTTATACCCCCAGTTGCACAGATCTAGACAGCTGTTACGTACCGTAAAGACCATAAATGTGCCCCCGGGGGGGAATACAAAGTACATTGTGTCCATGCTCTAGGGAATCAATAGAATTGGATACCCTACCTCCTGTACGCGGGCGAGCAAATTCAAAATAGACTTTGGGGCGCCTGCCCATACATGAGAGTTGTATTCCATCTTTGGACGGATATAGGTGGTATAAATAGTACGAAGATCGGCTACTCCCCGGGGGCACATTTATGGTCTTTGTGAAGAGTAACTATTTAGACCTGTGCAACTGGGGGAAAAAGCGAGCCCAGTCCCCTGAAGTCAGTAGGGGTACAACTGGAAACTCCACTTTATTTCCACGGGAATTAGTAAGCCCAAGAGTTCCGTTATTTGTCTCTTTAGACATTTAACTGTTCTCTAGCTGATTATTGAGGTTGGCCCCTATATGGGATTATCGTGGTGGTTGTGGTTTCGCGGCCCCATAACAGACAGGTCAGTTTTTACATGGTGGCCGGGTTCATTTCACCCTTAATAACACCTATCTGGTGAAATGTTCCCAGATCCAGTAAGCATGCTAGACATGTGTTCTAGACAGGAGTTGGATAGTCTCCAACTCTTCAGCAAGGAGTGATGATTTGCAGCCCTGCTCTGGAATCATTAAAGTTGCAACTAGGAAAGACCTGTTGCTAGAATTATTCTTCGGCTTCCTAGGACGAGCATGACCTCTCTATTTATGCATAGTGGTTCGACCACCATCTGATTAAGGCTCCATAGCCAAGCGCAGATGTAAATCTTATCACGTAGTACAAAGATCGGATGGGGTGAAAACCGAAGTACTTGAAAGCTTCTTTGGAAACCTGAAAAATGTATTTAGTCCGTCGAACATCGCACTGAATTTTCATGCCAAGAATATCACGAGCTTCTGATTCCGTAATACCTATATCACCCATAGTAATAGGTTTAGCACTATTTCCGAGTAGACAGACTTGATAAGCATGCAACATTGCGTCTTACGGGCATTAAATCGGAGATTGTTGCGAGATCGTGATTAAGCGTATCATTCATGTTCCGCCTTTTGAAACTCACCTCCAATTGGTTCAGTCTATTACTAAATGAATACGAAATACAAATGGTGCTGTCATCTAAGAAGGAGTAAATAGGGTTGAAAGTTTGACAAAGAAGGACATTTAGAAAACTAGAAATAGAGTAAGACAAAGAACGGAGCCTTGACATCTTTCGTTTCGGATACTTTCCACCAGTATGACAAAGCATGACTTCTGGTATACCTACGTCCGAAAATAAAGTACCCAAAGGTACAATCATTAGGCTATTAGTCTCTTAAAAAAGTACCAAAATTTTTAGGAAACTATTAAAAAATAAAAAACATGACACATTTTTTTGATTTCTGGTATATCTACGTTAGAAAATAAAGTACTCAAAGGTGAGAAATCATTGAGTCTAATATTCTCTTAAAAAAGTACCAAAACTATTTGAGAAACTATTCAAAATTAAAATAAATTAACATTCTAGTGAAAAGGAATACAATTTTAACCATAAATCAGGATTTAGAAAGAAATATGGCAACAATGAAGAAAGCTTATGATCAATACATGTGGGAAAAAGATATTTAAAAGAAGAATGTATTATTCATCCGTACTATCCTCGATCATCATTTGATATGATATGATTATGATATCAAGGCAGGCGTAAAACTTAAGAAACTGTTTTATTTTAGATCCCCTATTAAATTTTAGAACCCCGGATAAGGAAATTTATTCCGAATTTTTTTTCCATCCGAAAACGTTACAAAAATCTCACACGTTTTTTAATGTTAAAAATTATTTCATATTGTGGCTCTAGACCGATATTTCCACAATACGATGTATAAAGATTCTACTATTTTTTATATTGCTTGCTTTAGATTTATCAAAATCCGATAACTTTTTCCCCTTCAACTTTCATATAGATATTGTAGCACTGCTACTAGCCAGCGAAGTCTATAGTAAATTCTTCCAGTGTAGGAGTACTCAGCAGTTACTAGGAGAACTTTACGGAAAAGTTATAAGCCGGTTACTAATTCACTAATTAGATAACCGCAGATATCGCGTTTGCTAACACAAGATTAGAACAAGGAAAACAAAGCAAATCAAAACAAAACGTGGGTTAATTCGCTTGCTAGTTGACTGGCTTTTATATATAAACGATTATTTGAAATTCTTATTCACGGTGCTTATAGTTATAAACTATGCCGTTATCTTCGAACGTGACCAAGTTAAATTTTTCGCAAGTTTTAAAAGACCGTGCATTTATTAGAATTTTAAAGTAAATGACCTGAAATTTTTATCAGGTGACTTAAACTCTACAGTGAATGGCCTCGTGCTCCAAAGGCAAGACGATTTAAAATACAGTATGGAGCAATTCTATTTTAACTTAAAAATATGTTCTTGGAGGTCCTAATTTCTTAATTTTTACAATATTTTGTTGTTGAACTAAACGGTTTTTCAACAAGAAGTTTGTTTTCTAAAACAAAATAAAACAAAAAATTTAGATCAAATTTTTATTGTTTTACGATGAGAAAAGTTCGGCAATTATGAATGAAAAATCATGCTTGACATGTCTACCACGACAACGCTGGCAGATGTCAATTCTTTCATCAAAGTTTTTAATCTCTTTTTGGCAAAATGGCGGTCATATTTTATTAATCGCATCATGGATTTTGAGTTTTAGGGCTGAAATCGATTCCATTGGCTGTGTTAAGGACAACTTAAGGACATTTCATAGCCCCACAAAAACTAATCCTGTAGTAATAAATCACACAATCTGACTGGTCACTTAACTAATGATTGTTGTGAAATTATGCGATCGGGAAATTTGGTTGGCATTAAATTGGCCGTTAAATTGTTGTGGTACCGTCCACGTCGTCAATAATAGGCCAAAATTGAGTTGTAGCATCTCGCGAAAGCGTGATCTATTGACCATCTTCAAAAAAAAAAAACGGCTCAATCATTCCTCCCGACCAAACAGCGCACCATATAGTGAAATGTTGAGCATGTAAAGGCTTCTCTGTAATTGTTCTAGGATTTTCAGAAGCCCAAATGCCGCAATTTGGCTTGTTGACGTACAAGCCAAGTGAAAGTTAGCTTCGTCTGAAAAAATTATTTTTCAGAAAAACCATCCGGTTGTATCTAAATGAATTGAGCGACTCTATGGCGATGTGAATGGTCGGTTGGCATCAATTCCTGCAGCAGTTGTACCTTGTAAGGCTTCAAAGTCAAAACCTTAAGCAAAATTCGCCATGTGGTGGTTTTGGCTCCCCCCAGGGGCATATAAATATGGTCTTTATAGAATATTCCACTATCTAGACTCAGCGCAACTGGCGAAAAAGGGAGCCCAGTCCCCTGAAGTCAGACAGGGAGACAACTGTTAAGTTCACTTTATTTCCACGGGGATCAGTGAACCCGCAGAGTTCATTATTTGTCTCTTTAGACTCTGACTGATCATTGAGGATAGCCTCTATATGGGAGTATCGTGGTGGTTGTGGTTTTGCGGCCCCATAACAGTATAATGGTTATTATGGTGGCCAGGATCATCTCACTGATAATGACACGCAAAGTGAATGATCCAGTCCAGTGAGCATGCTAGACATGTGTTCTGGACAGGAGTAGGAAAGTCTCCAACTCTTTAGCAAGGTGTGATGACTTGCAGCCCTGTCCTGGAATCATTAAAGTTGCAACTAGGTGATTCTGTTGCTTAGAATTAGGACGAGCATGACGTTCCAAATTATGTATAGTGGTTTGTCCACCATCTGATTAAGGCTACATGGCCAGGCGCGGATGTAAAACAAATCACACTTTGTGGTGGTTTTGGATAACGCCAATTGTTGAGAACGTCGAGAATTGACAAATTTTCATCTGGTTCAACAATTTCAGACCCGGTCGAACACGCGTTGGTGTTTGCACAGTTGTATCGAGCCTGCCGACTCAAATTTAACGACCAAATTCTTAATAGCGGTCTCAGAAGAACGATTAAGTTGTGCGAAAATATCACGAAATTTACGAAATGTAACTGTAAAAGAACCATTTTCATAGTGGATTTCAATTACTTTAATGCCATTTCTGTGCGAAATTGAATTCACTGCCAATTCATCTACTACGAATGCGCCAAAAAACTAAATGTCAAAACTATCATGTTGTTGGTGTTGCCACCATTGAAAAATAAATTTCTTGTTGAAAAAACCCGTATTTGTGGTTCACCTAAATATAAAAAAATGTTACGGAATGAAAAATATGCTTTGGTGATTTCTTCATACAAGCAAATATTGTGATAATTTTTTCAATTACGGACAAAGACGTATTTTTGAGCAGCGTGCAGGGCTGAGGCAATGGAATTTAGAAATTATTTTAAAACCAAACAATTATTTTTTATAACCTGTCATTGGAAACGGATAGGAAGAAAAATGTTTATGTGTAAAAGCATGTAAGAAACGCATACTAAGAGAAAGAGAAAGAGAGGAATTTAGACAGAAAACATTGTATTTTATAAACAGGCGCTCAAATTTTTCCATGGAATTTATTCACCATAAAATATTTATAGTTTTTAAAATTATAAACTATTTTTTAAATACAAAAATTTTAGATTAATGGAAATGGCTAAAATTCACCAAGAAGTAGAAAAAAGCGATATGTAAAACAACACAATAACACCTTCGCTAATATTTTTCTTGGAAGTTTTAACAAAACAAAAAATTAGTTTTCTCATAGCACATACTTATCAGAGATGGTAAAGCGAATTTTATTTAATTGTGCAAACAGGATTATTGTATTTTTAGCAAAAAAATTATTTTTAATTATAATTTTATTTTCATTGGAGAATTTTATGAGGAATAGTGAACATGTGTCCATTTTGATAAGGTTAATTCAAACAATTGTAATTGTAAGCAACTGTGATCAGATACGATAACAAAAACAACGGAAATAAAAAGGTTTAACTTAACTGTTTTTCGATTAAGATGCATTTGCATTTATTACAATAGAACCACTATGAAAGTGGTGGTTCTGTTAAAGTCATATTTCGTAAAATTCGTGATATTTTTGGACAACATAATCGTCCTTCTAAGACCACTATTAATAATTTGGTCGTGGAAGTTGAGTCGACAGGCTCGATACAAAATGTGCAAACACCAACGAGTGTGCGATCGGGTCGTCGAGTGTTCGACAGGGTTGTCAACTGAAAACATCGCAGCAAATCCAAATTTGTCAATTTTTCGACGTTCTCAACAATTGGGGTTATCCAAAACCACCATATGGCGAATTTTGCTAAAGGGTTTGACTTTGAAGGCTTACAAGGCTCAACTAGTGCCAACCGGCTTTTTTCTGACGAAGCCCATTTTCACTTGTAAGGGCATGACAACAAGTAAAATTGCCCCATTGGATAAAATCCTAGAGCGATTATTGAGAAGCCGTTGCATACTCATTTTTTTAAACGAAGCCCATTTTCTTGAATGCTCAACGTGTCACTGTATGGTGCGCTGCGTGGTCTGGAGGCGTGATTGAGCTATTTTTTCCAAGATGAGGCTGGAAATGCGGTAACGGTTAATGAATTACCCTGGTTTCAATAGTACGGTGCCACATGTCACACAGCCAATTAAACAATCAATTTATTGCATACCAAATTTAACGATCCCGTAATTTTACGATAATCAGCAATTATGTGGCCAGCCAGATCGTAGATTATTTTTCGTAATGTTATGTAAAGAACATAATCTATATGCCTTAAAACTCAAAAACCGTGATGTGATTAACGAAATAGGACCGCTACTTTGCCAAATATTGACTAACAACTTTGATGAAAGAATCGACAGCTCTCATTGTGGTCGTGGTGGATACTTGCCAGATATCATTTTTCAACCACAATTGCCGAATTTTTCTCTTCTCTTCGTAATACAATAAAAACTTGAATCATCTTAATTTAAATTTTTGGTTTTATTTTGTTTTAGAAAACAAACTTTTTGTTGAAAAACCCTTTATGTTTAATAATCATTATAAATTAAACGTTTCCAGATCGTAGTACTGATAGGCAAAAATTTTTTAATATGCCCTTCTTCTTCAAACCACAATTGTTAACACAAATTTATTGCTTAGAAAGGCTTGTGCAAAAATAGCCAATTAAATTAACTGATATCCTTTATAAATGGACAAAAACTTAACCAGTCAGCCAATCAATCAATCAATTTTACATCAAAAAGTTTTTTAAATCTTTGTTTGGCATAAAATTACCATTTCTTACATCCCTGCTATGGTGAAGATAGATAGACTTATTCTCCATATGTATTCTGAAAATTATTGCCAAATATTTTCATAAATCCCTTATGGGTTAACATTTGTGGTAATTTATTCGCTGACAGTTTCCAGTCTGTTTTTATTTAGTACCATGCTGTGGACAGGCCGGTAACTTTATATCTACTCTCATAGTCAGGTAAATATTTAAGTATAGGGTGTCCGCCGGGAAGGTATATTAATTTATTTTGCCGCCAGTTTGGTAAACATTAGTCTTGACTGTTCATATTTGCCAGTTGTGAAGTAGAAACGTGGCAAATTTATTATGGCAAAACATTTTATGTTAAAACATTTTATCAAAATTAATCATCAATTACTGTGACGATGAGAAAGTTACTTGAAATTTTTGGGAGTAACAACGTGTCAACAAAACGCACTACTTATCGTGTAGTGAATGATTTTTAGGAAAGCGGGTCTGTAGGTGATAGGCCCAAGAAGTGATCACAGCGTACCGCAAGATTGGCTGAAAACATTACTACTGCTATGTTTACAGAATGTACATAACTATAAGCTTTCGTATATGATGTATGTATATATATGTAAATATGTTGGTATCAGATGAATATCTCTGATAACCGGAGAATAATCAAAATGTCTTTGTTTAAATAACACAAATGAAACAGTTAAGAAGACGCGTGTAGCAAAACTTGAGCACGAAGTTACCCAGGTGCGATGTTTGCCAGAAGAATCGTGCTGCCAACATAAAAGAGCCAATGCTTTCACATACAGTGCCAACACTACCCTTTAGCAAATTGGGTTTAGATATTTGTGAATATGCTAAAAGATCTTATTTGATATTATCTGATTATTATTCTCGGTTTTTGGACATTATTCCAATTAGAACTAAAACCGCCAGCGAATGTATCAATAAATTAAAAGTGTGTTTCGCTATTCACTTGATATAGTCTCAGACAATATGCCGTTCAATTCACTACAATTCAGGATGTTTTGTAACAAATACAGAGTAGTGAAGTGTTCACCCACTGTTCATACATATGTGAATATGTACATTTCATTTTTTAGCCGCTTCTTCTCATACATGTGTGAGAGACTACAAATTATTTTGTGTTTTCTCATTTGTGAATGCGACGATTTATTTTTTTCTTTCTATTCATAAGTGAACAAATGAGAAACACACAAGTGTTCATTTTTGAATATTTACAATTTTGATAATTTTTCAAAAATGAAAAGATCGTAAATATATGTGCGTTAAGCATTCGCGTACATAAACGCACATATTTGGTAATGTGCAATTGTCGGCGTATGCAGAAAAAAAAATGTTTTTTTTTTATTTCTTTTCGAATATATTCCAAAATTGTATTTTGAGTTAAAATGTACCCATGTTTTTTTACGGTAAACATTTATGAAAAAGAACATTAATGAGAAGAAGCTAATTTATCATTCATCACATATGAATAACACTAGTAATTCTTGTTGTTCGCATTCATGTATGAACATAAGCAGAACATTTTTTGTTGTTCGTTTATGAGCGTGAAAAATAAATATAAAATTTTAGATTTCTCATTTATGAAAAATATCATGAATGTTGATTTTTGAATGTTTATAAATGAAAAATTCTGAACGAGTTGTATAACTGAAGACCCTAATAAAACAGCGATCGCTGCATTGCGCTTGTAGATACCCTTTCTATTCTAAAATGTTCAGAGTTTCATAGATGATACGGTTGAATTTCTCCCACATACATTATCTGCTCAGTTAAGTACTCGGGTGCCATTCCCCTTTTGATCTTCTGTATAAAACTAATAGTATTAAGCTCAAGTTGAGTCGTAAGACTCGCACACTTATACCAGGTAAAATAAACCAATTTTAACCACATTGTGTTCCAAACATTTGTGCGAACATAAAATTTAAAAACACTTATGCAAAAATGTACTACGATCAAAATGCCAAAGATAAATTGCCATTTAAACAAGGGGGAAATGTTTTGCATAATCATGGCTTAAATGCGTGGATAAAAGCAACTATTGAAAATATACATCCGTCGCTGCGATCTTATTGGATACGTTTCGAAGAAACTCCAAGTGGCTTCGTAAATGTAGTTTGCAACCAAGATCAGTAACAGCACATTAAGTTTTGAATTATTATCGGTTATAACTTTAATATCAGCTTAAAGAGGGAGATACATAATTATAAGCTTTCGCATATGATGTATGTATATATATGTAAATATGTTTGTATCACATGAATATCTCTAATAAACGGAGAGATAATCCAAATGTCTTAGTTTAAATAACACTGCCCAAAAAATGTTCAAAACATTCCATCAAGCTCAATTCGACGCCGTGCTCTGAAGTGTGATTCGTTTTACATCCGCACCTGGCTATGTAGCCTTAATCAGATGGTGGGCAAACCACTGTTGTTAAAATTTGGAACGTCATACAGGCGTCCTAGGAAGCCGAAGACATAATTCTAAGCAACAGAACCACCTAGTTGCAACTTTAATGATTCCAGGGCAGGGCTGCAAGCCATCACACCTTGCTAAAGAGTTGGAGACTTTCCTACTCCTGTCCAGAACACATGTCTAGCATGTTCACTGGACTGGATCATTCACTTTGCGTGTCATTATCAGTGAAATGATCCTGGCCACCATAATTTTCATACTTCCCTTATGCGGCCGCAAAACCACAACCACCACGATGCTCCCATATAGGGGCCAACCTCAATGATCAGCCAGAGAACTATTATAAGTCTAAAGAGACAAATAATGAACTCTGCGAGGTCACTGATCCCCGTGGAAATAAAGTGGAGTTTTCAGTTGACTCCCTGCCTGTCTTCAGGGGACTGGACTCCCTTTATAGCCCCAGTTGCACAGATCTAGATAGCTGTTACGTACTATAAAGACCATAAATGTACCCCCGGGGGGGCCCTGCTCTGGAGTCACAATTTTGCAGAGGGATTTGCATTTGTTTCCATATAAGAGTCAGTTGACACAAGACCTTCTTCCACAAGACCATTTACGCCGCCGTACATATGCCAAAAAGGTGTTACAGCTCGTGCATGACAAGCCCGATTTTCATGAAAAAGTCATAATGACGGACGAGGCACATTTTCATTTGAATGGATATGTGAATAAACAGAATAGTCTGTTTTGGAGAATGGGAAACTCTTAATTTATTCAACAGTTACCTTTGCATCCATTAAAAATGCCAATCTGGTGTGCAATTTGGCCAGGAGGAATCACTAGACCTTAATTCTTACCAATGTAACAGAAACTGTGAATGGGAAGCGACATCGTGATATGATTGAAAACTTTTTAACGCCACAACTGCATGCTTTGGGCTTGATTAGGATATGGTATAAACAAAACGATGCCACATCGCATACAGCCAGGATTACAGTGGAATTTCTGCGAGCCCTCTTTTCACAACAAGTAATTTCAAGAAATGGTGATGTTGATTGGTCTCCACGGTCGCCTGATTTGACTGCTCCGGACTTCATTTTGTGGGGATATCTGAAAAGTAAGATTTATGCAAACGAACCAGAAACGATTGAGCAACTTAAACAAAATATTCGTGATGAAATTAATAAAATACTGCGTGAAAGTGTGAGAATGTAATGATAAATGATCAAATTATCAAAACGGCTAACAGAGGCGGACATTTATCTGATATTGTATTCCATACATAATTGCCGACATTAAATAAAACATTCTCTTTCATTTAACAAAAAAAATTATAAATAAGCAAAGTAGTATACCTTCCCGGTGGCCACCCTGTAGACGTTGTAATTGGAAAATACTCGTACATGTGCAGGTAAGTAAAATAAAGAGTAAGTAAGATTGTAAGTAATAAAACGTGTTGGCATTTTTAATGCAAGTTTTAAATTTATATATCTTAAGTTTTAAGCGTTTATTTTATTGTTAGCAGTTGCTGCTGATGATGTTTTGTTTTCCAATCGTTTTACTTAAATTTAAATTGATCAAAAATAAAATAAAACACAAACAGAAACAGAAACAATTTACGTGACTATTAAAAAGGCGCAGCAAAGTCACGTTTTTTTATTTGAAAAAAAAAAGAAAAACAACAACAACCAAAACATCAACAACCGAAAAATGCACTTGTTGATGAGAATTTGCTTGCCTGCCTGCTAGATTTAGCGACCCCATTTGCTTAAAATATACAGCATCTCTATTTGTCAAGAAAATAATAAATGAACAATTGCCATATGAGAAGTTTATGAGAATGTGTGCGTTACAAGAAGAAGGAGAAGAAGAAGAAGAAAAAAGAACAAAATAACAAAAAAAAGTTAGTTTTTATCTAATGCACACTAAAACAAAAACAAAAACATAATTTAAATAATAATAAATGTCAACTAGAATAATCTATTAAAACCCCTCTGCATACCTCGTCGGCCGCTGATACCGGGTGCTACATAATAACAGGGGGAAAAAAATGTTAATACGCCTCTAATTTTGATTGTTTGTTTGGAAAACAACTTTTTATTGTAAAATAAAAAATATGTAAAATACACCCACTTTATTCATACTATTCGTGCACGCTTGTACTTGGTCCATCATTTATTATTTAAATCATTATTACGGCAATAGAAATGTTGATAAAAGTACTTGTTCTAAAAACTTCTTTGTATTTTCATCTAATTTAAATTTACTTAAACGGTTTAAATTTAACCACAATCTTACAAATACACAAAAATATCACTTAATCAAACAAATGAATGAGCGTAAATACCGAACTAAAGTTACACAAAGAAGAAGAATACGAAGACAGATATTAAAGCATGTTCGTAAATACACACATTCGTAATCTCCAAATGCATCTTTAAGTTGCATGTGACCAATATGTTTTAAAGTGTATCGATCATTTTCAATTCCATTTTAGTAATAGCGATTTACGGTGAAATCGGCGACAGTGTTTAAGTACTAATTTAAGTTGTTGTTCTTAATATCGCAATGCATTATACCAGAACTAGGAAATTAGGTTATGGGGAGGAGGAAAGAGGGAGTAGTGTTTGTGGACATTCGATTTGCATCTTCCTACATTAAAGGTGATAGGAGAGACATCTGGAGGGAGTTTATTCCACATACGAACTGTTCTGCTTAATAAATTCTTCCTGTAATGTGTAGTGTGATTCATTGGCTAATCGACCATAAATGGATGCGCTCTTAACAAAAATCGAGTCAAACGCAAAAACGTGCGAGTAACGGGAACAAGTTCTCTATTCACGTCAGAGCACTTACCATTGTAGTAACGATAAAACAGTAACACCCAGTTGTTGCATGAGAAAATTCCCGATCGCGTAATTTTTGGAATTGGCGATGTCAATTGGTCGCCTCATTATAGTGACTTAACTACGCTGGATTAATTTCTTTCAATTAGTTTTATGCTTTTATGTGCTTAAAGAGGCCTACAATATATTTTAAGCAACTGAAAACGAACGTATAAAACTCAGTTGGCTTTGGGGCTAACACTTAAAAAATGCTTTAAAGTAATATTTTACCATATTGGAGCTGATTTGTTCCTTAACAATTTCCGGTGTCCGATTGGTAATTTATAAATTCATAGCTGAATTAACCCACGAGCTGTAAACAGTCTTTACTTTAATCTCGGCTATAGTAATTTCAGTTTGTCGAATTGTCGCTGCAGGCAGTTGATGTCAAAGCTTAAGTAGCCTTATTGAATGCTGGAATTTTGATTGGATTTAATGCTATAGTCTTAACTCCCTTCCAGTAATAGCATTCATCGATTTTCATTTTGAACAGATTTTCATTATAACCATTTTATGACCTGTCATTGACATTTTGGACTTACAGAAGCAATGGCTTGCTGCAGCCTTTGGGTATTAAACCATTTAACACATTTATCTTTTTGATGTTTCTACATTGGATTTCTTTCTTCATAGCCATATCTCTATGCCTATAGATTACTGACAGTCCTGATTAAATTATACAATACTAGAATTAATAGGATTGCGCCTAACTGAGGAAAGGTGTCCTCTCTCTAAAAATGTTCTTCGTTAGGTATCCAAAATTCGCTAATTAATTATGTCAGCCTAATCTTACTAAGGATCGTCTGCCAATGAAAAGAGGATTCGGTCGAACTGGTGAGTGTATATCATGGCCTTAACGAAAAGAAACAATTAATAGCTTTTTTTTTTTTGAGACCATAATAAAAATTATAGACTCCTCCCCCCCCCCCGGGAGCACATTTATCGGTCTTTATGGATTACTTAACCATCTAGACCTATGCTGCTGGGGGTATAAGAGAGCCCAGTCACCTGAAGCCAAGCAGGGTGTCAACTGAAAGCTCTACGTTATTTCCACGGGAATCAGTAAGCCCCAGAGTTCCGCTAATTGTCTCTTTAGACTTTTAGCTGTTCTCTGACTGATTATTGAGGTTGGCTCTTCGGGAGTATCGTGATGGTTGTGGTTTTGCGGCCCCGCATGAACTGATTTAGTGGGTCAGGATCATCTCGCCTTTAATAATACCAATGGGTGAATGATCCGGATCCAGTGAGCATGTTAGTCATGTGTACATTGCGTCGATGCTCTAGAGAATTAATAGAGTTGGATACCCTATCATCCGCAATGAGCCTCTTATGTATGCGGTCGAGCAACTCCAAACTAGACTTTGAGACGCCGACCCATACATGAGAGTTGTATTCCATGTATGGGCCAAGAGCATCAAGAGCTTATATTGCCCATAGTAACAGGTGCAACACCATTTCCGAACATTGTATCTTACGGGCATTAAAATCAACTCTATTCACACGACCCCATTCGGATTTGTTGTGAGACCGTGATTGAGCGTATCATTCATGTTCCGCCGTTTAAAACTCGCTTCCAACTGGTTCTGTCTATTACTAAATAAATATGAATGAAAAATGGTGCTGTCATCTGCGAAAGAGTAAATATTGTTGAAAGTTTGACAAAGAAGGTCATTTAGAAAAATAAGAAATGGAGTAGGAGAAAGAACGAAGCCTTACATTACCCCTGAATTAATCTATACCAACTCGTATAGTGCAATTATTGAGAAAACTCGATATAAATCTGGAGATATTAACACCGCGACCAAAAGAAACTAGTAGACAGAGTGCCACACTCTATCAAACGTCTTGGAAATATATAGAGCCACCATCTCTTACTTTCTCCGAAATTATGTATGCAGCTGCACCATTGTTCCGACAGAAAAGCCAGCAAGTCACCCGTAGAGCGCCCCCTGCGGAAACCGTACTGTCGATCGCTAAGTAAGTTGTTGGACTCCAGGTACCTTACAAGATGAAAATTAATCATACTTTCCATCACTTTAGGAAGTGCAGAACAAATTGCAATCGGGCGGTAACTTGCAGGGTTGTTAGCCACACCCTTTTTGGAGATTAGCGTTACATTAGGAATCTTCCAACACTTTGGAAATTCACCGGAATGATGCAAGATGCTGAAAAGGGTTGCTAACGGACGCTCTAGTGTCGAAGGCCACTGTTTCAAGACCAGTGCTGGTATCCCATTTGGCGCAGGAAACTTGTTGACGTTGAGATCTGCTAAAATCTTTTAAATCTCTCGTGTTCGAAAAAATATATTCTGTATAGTAACTGATACTCTGTCGAGCTCGGGCAAATATTAAAGTATTTGCAAATATTCAAGGCAAAAAGTTAGCTTTATCTACACGGTTGTTAAATTCGGGAGAAAAAGAGTTATGATGGAACAATAAAAACGAGTATTTAATAGTCGTTATAAAAACATAACACCTTAAAAAGCGATGTCATTTTCATAAAAATATTGTTATTTTTTGAAGTGTGACAGGCAGACGTAGATCCGCACAGTGTATGTAAACTAAACAAAATGGTGTCCTAATTATTAGTTCAAGTTTAACCATCACTAAAAATTAAAACTTATAAGGTAAAAAGTGATTTTAAAGTTGGTAAATTCAACGCATATCGCTTAAGTTTTTCAACTGTAAAAGGCAGACATATAGAATTTATAGAGCACGTACAAAAATATCGCTTTAAAAATAACTCTAAACACCCATTAATAATTAATGGGTGTCTCAATAGTCGCCATGATTTTAACAAATGTGGCATAATCTTTTAAAAAGTTAGGAATAGGATAGAAAAAAGATAAAGTTATAAATTAATAGGTGGCCTACACTTTGTGCGCAAATTTCGCGCGTGTGTTAAAATCGTCCTCTAACTGAAGTGGTAAAATTTCACTTAGGCAATGCAGTACCGCTTTATATGTGAAACATCAAATGAATCTAAGATAAACACACAAGGCACAAGAGGCATATCTTTCAAAAACGCAAAAACTTGGCTACGCAGGCTACATATTGGATTGGTCTCCTAAATATAATATTAGTATTATGATATTATGTTTAAGGGGACGGAGACAATAGCGAAAGTAAGGGTTCTGCTACTCGACTTGAATATATTCAATTATTAAGGGCATGCCAGATAAAAAAAATTAACTTATTCATAAAGGGTTTTCCAACAAGAAGTTTGTTTTCTAAGACAAAATAAAACAACAAATTTAGATTAAGTGACTCCAATTCTTATTGTATTACGAAGAGAAAAGTTCGGGAATTACGAATGAAAAATGATGTCTGGGAAATGTCCACCACGGCCATGTTCTTAACATAGCCTCACAAAAAGTAATGCAGTGGTGTTAAATCATACAATCTGGCAGGTTACTTAACTGAAATTATGCGCTCGGGAAATTTGGTTTGCAACAAATTGATTTGTTTTAGAAAAACCAGCCGGTTGTTCCTAAATGAATTAACTGAATCTACGTGGATGTGAATGGTCGGTCGGTTGCAATTTCTGCACCAGTTGAACCTTGTGAGGTTTCAAGGTCAAAACGCAAAATTCGCCACTGCTTTAACGCTGTGGCTCAAGGCTGTGATGTTTTCAGTTGAACGACCCGGTCGAACACGCGTTGGCGTACATTTTGTGTCGAGCCTATCGGCTCAAATTAACAACCAAATTTTTATCAGCAGTCTCAGAAGGATGATTGTATTGTCCGATAATATCACGAATTTGACGAAATGTAACTTTAACAGAACCAATATTTTCATAGTGGATTTTAATTATTTTAATGCGATTTTCGTGCGAATTGAATGCATTGTAACAATTGCCAATGCATCTCCTACGAATATGATGTGAAAATCATCATGTTGTTGGTGTAGCCACAATTGAAAAACAAACTTCTTGTTGAGAAACCTATAATTGTGGGCAAAGTATTTTTTTATAACTAATTTTAATACATTTTGAAGAAATTAAATTTGCGCGAAATATTTATGTGGGTACATTTTACGAAACGTCAAAACGCAACAAGAATAGTCGAATGAATACTACGGTTTGCAATTGCGATATAGAGAGCGAAACAAGTGGTTCATTTTGCCGTGTGAAGGCCCGTTTCGCATTATAATATTGAGAATTCTGATTTTTCAAATAGCATTGTCACAAAGTTTGACAATGCCATGAGAAAGTTAATAATAATGTTAAATAATACGGAAAGGAATTTGTCATTCGATAATAAGCGGTAAAAGAGAGAATAATATTACCCCAAAACGTATGTGTTATGATAACATGCAATCGTATGATGTATTAAGTACGTGTGATCTTTTTTCAAAGTATTTTCAAAGCACATTTGTTAAACCTGCTTGTAATGACTCCAGCTACCATCTCGAAAGTGGTGGAATCAATTTTAATATAACCATTGCTGATGTGTATTATGCTATAAATGATTGGAGATTATCCTTCTATATTTTTTAAAAAGTGTTCAGCTAATATTGCGGCTATAATTACTAACCTTTTCAATTCGTGCCTTGAACTTGGTGAATTTTTGGACTGCTGGAAGCTTTGTTGCATTATTCCAATTTTTAAATCTGGAGATCGTAGCTTAGTTACCAATTATAGGCCCATAATTAAACAAAGCCTATTTGCAAAAATATTTGATAATATTTTAAAGGGTAAACTATTTGAGCATGTTAAGAGCTTTATTTCCGACCGGCAACACGGTTTTATGCCGAATAGGTCTACAACGACTAACTTACTATTATTAAGCCGTGATATTGTATCTGCTATAATGAGTAAGCGCCAATGCGATGTTATATACACTGACTTTGCTAAGGCATTTGATACAGTTAGCCATCATCTGTTACTGCTCAAGATTTGTACATTTGGATTTTCGAAAAATATTTTAGCATTCTTTCATAGTTTCTTGACCAATAGAAAACTTAAGGTTAAAATTGGTAATTCATTCTCTTCTGATATAATTGATGCCTATTCAGGTATTCCTCAGGGAACGCATATTATTCCGTAACTTTTTATAATTTTTATTAATGATTTACCATTGAATTTTAGGTTTTCCAGCTGTCTTTTATTTGCTGATGATTTGAAATTGTATTCTACTATTGGCGATATTGGTGACTGCGAAAAGATACAGATTGATCTTAACAAACTGTCTGACTGGTGTTTTGAAAATGGCATACGTATTAATGTTTCAAAATGTTGTGTTGTCACATATGCTTATATTTCGGGTTCAATAAATTTTGATTATACTCTTGGTGGTTTCATTCAGGAGTCATTTTTGACACTAAATTAACATTCTCTAAGCATATCGACTATGTTATTTCTAGAGCTTATAGTATGCTTGGTTTCATTAGAAGAAATTCTAGAGATTTTAAATATGCATACACCCTCAAGTCTTTATACATTTCCTTGGTTCGAAGTATCTTGGAATATTGTTCCATTGTTTGGAATCCTAGTCATTTAGGCCCATCAAATCGTATTGAACGAATTCAGAGGATATTCACTAAGACTGCTTTAAAATTGATTTGGCCACATGAACTACCTTCTTATGATGTTAGGAGGAAAATGTTAGGCTTACAATCCTTAGAGGATCATAGATCTTGCTCTTCATTATTGTTTGTTTATAATATACTATCTGACAATATTGATAGCCCGGAAATTAAAAATTATTTTACGTTATAAAGTCCTCCTAGGGGCTTGAGAAATAATCGCATGTTTGAAAAATGTCTTTTCAGAACGAATTATGCAATTAATGAGCCGATTGCAAGATGCTTGCATTTATGCAATAGTTTTAACCCACATTTAAATTTTAATGGCAGTTATAATATGTTCAAGCTTCTTTTATTCAAACATTATAATTAATATTGTAAAGTAATCTGTAGGAATTTAATTCTGTAGATGAAATAAGTAAATAAATAAATAAATAAACTTATTTCTAATCACTAAACATTTTATCAGGGTTGTTTTTCTATTAACTAATTTGGTGTTACTTTTGTTTTTTTTTTAAGAGAAGTAGCACTTCAGGAAACAATGCCTATTTAGTGAAGTACCGTGCTGTATTCCTTTAGGAAAGGGATAGAGAAGAAGCAGGTGGTGAAAGTAGAAGGATAGTCGGAAATTAACTGCCGTATAAAGACAGCACAGCGACCAGTGACTATGCCTTCGTCGCTGAGCAGCCCTACCAACAGTCCATTTTTATTTTTGTAGTGAAAAAAAACAAGGTCTTCGTTGGGAAATGAACCCACAACCCTACAGGGTCACCTAAAGTGTAAAAGTGCAGAATTCGTTATGTATTGAAGGTTACGTTAGATTTTTTGACAATTACTTTCTTGCTCACTTTACCTAAAGTTACTTTTAACGAAAATATACCTTAAAGACAAGTTGTCATGATAACGGCCTAATTGTATCCATGTTCACCTTTTATACCATTTTGTTTTTTTGTAGGTATTTTAGCTTAATAATAATTTAAATAGTTGGTCACGATAAGGCTTTAGCAACAATTGATTTTCAAATCAAATGTGTGCAACAACTACAGTAAGAAAATCTCTGTAATCCAACTAAATACCAACAACAACAACAAAAGAATAAAAAACAACCAACAAACACATTGCAACCAGAGTAAATGCGATTATAAAGAAAAATAGCAACAACAACAATAACAATCATAACAACAACAATAACAATCATAACAACAACAACAACAAAATAGTAAGATAAATGTGTGTATAATGAAAAGAAAAAATGAAAAAAAAAACATTTCACACTGGCACCGACTGGTACCCTCACAATATGAAATACCAACAATAACTACAACATAAAGTAAGAAAACAACAACAACACTTATAATAATAATCCAGCATTTATATTTAAGCTCGTTTTGACTCATTTATTTACTCCAACTCGGTGCACTATTTTCTTTATTTTACTATTTTTTACATTCTGCGAAGAGTAAATGTAAAATACTCACATTTCAATGAATTCATATTATCCGCCAATAGCAACAGTGTTGCAGATCAAATAGCATCAAAAAACGCCAAAATTTATTAATTTGAAAGTGGGATGACTGGGCAGCACAATCAGGCTATAATGACTGATATCTACTGATCTTAGAGACTTTGGCAATGAATGTAATAATAATGGAGTTTTGCGGTAAAGAACAGTACAGTATAATATTGAAGCTATAGGAGAATAATACAATAATAACACAATTATCTGCTAATCCGACAGTTTTATGTTGCCTACAAAGTTGGTCTACAAAATAACTATCACAAGATTTCAAGTCTCACTGATGTGGTTCTGCAGGTATAGAACAAATAATAAATACAGTGTATTTGGGTACACATCTCTGCATTCCTAAAGTTCCAAACCGTCATATTGTGGTTAAAATCATCCAAAGCGATAGTAAATAAGGAAAATAAATAAATAAATAAATAAAAATTTGTTTTTCTTTGTCGACAAGATTTAATGCTGTAACGTAATAGCGGCGAATATGGGCGTTGTGATAACAAAGGTTATTGTACTAATTTTAATTCAAACATCCGTTTTTGTTGTTTAAATTCTTGTTTTATTAAATTAATAACGAAATTTAAAGAACGGCAAGAAAGTACTTTCTTTCCCCTATTTCTGCATTCTATATACCGATTTTGCTGTTCAGTTCAGTTCAGTTTTTCAATTATGGCAACACCCATAATATGATAGTTTCGACATTTAGTTTTTTGACATATAGATGATGCATTGGCGTTTGTCACAATGAATTTCGCACGAAAATCGCATTAAAATAATTGAAATTAACTATGAAAAAGGCGATTCTGTTAAAGTAACATTTTGTAAAATTCGTGATATTTTTTGATAACATAATTTGTCCTTCTGGCAACACCAACAATATGACAGTTTTGACGTATTTGTAGTAGATGCATTGGCAATTGTTACAATTAATTCAATTTCGCACGAAAATCGCATTAAAATAATTAAAATGCACTTTGAATGTGGCGGTTCTGTTAAAGTTACATTTCACAAAATTTGTGATATTTTCCGACAACATAATCGTCCTTCTGAGACCTCTATTAAGAATCTGGTCGTTAAATTTAAGTCGGCAGCTACAACGTGTGTTTGAGCGGGTTGTTCAACTGAAAACATTACAGCCGTGAGCCATAGTGTCGAAGCAGATCCAAATTTGACAATTCCTTGACGTTCTCAAGAATTGGGATAATCCAAAACCACCACATGGCGAAATTTGCGTAAGGATTTGTCTTTGAATCCACACAAGGTTCAACTGGTACAAAACGACCAAACGACCATTAACATCGTCGTAGATTCGCTCATTTCATTTAGGAACAACCGGCTGGTTTTTTCTGAAAAAAATCTTTTTTTCAGACGAAGCCCATTTTCACTTGTCAGGGTATGCCAACAAGCAATATTGCCGCATTTGGGCTTCCGAAAATCTTAGAGCGATTATTGAGAAGTCTTTGCATGCTCAATGTGTCACTGTATTATTTGGAGGTGTGATGAGGCTGGAAATGCGGTAACGATCAATGGATTATTCTATAGCGAGATGCTAACAACTCCATTTTGGCGTATTATTGACGACGTGGATATTACTGACATAAGGTTCTTACATGACAGTGCCACATGTTACACAACATTTATAACGATCAATTTATTGCAAACCAAATATCCTGATCGCATAATCTACCCCCCAATCAGCAGTTATGTGGCCAGCTGGATCGTGTGATTTTTTTTGTGGGACTATGTTAAAGACAGAGTCTATACGGAGCCAATCAAATCGATTTCAGCCTTAAAATCCAAAATTCTATTAAGGAAAGGGGACCACCACTTTGCCAAAAAGTGATTAAAAACTTTGATGAAAGAATCGTCATCTGTCAGCGTGGTCGTGGTGGTCATTTTCCAGATATCATTGTTCATTCAAAATTGCCGAACTTTTCGCTTCGTAATGCAACAAAAATTTGAATCAGCTTGATCTAAATTTTTTCTTTTATTTTGATTAAGAAAACAAACTTCTTGTTGAAAACCCCTTTATTAGTAACAAAATTCCAGATATTATAAAACAACAGATCTGTGTTATGATTAGCAAATAACCAGATAAAGCGAGATCCATTTATACTTTGTGGGATTGGCAATAAAACTGTATAGAAAAGTGCGCCATTTGTGAAAGCTTATTTCATATTTAATGACTCATCTCGAGTTAGATCCCATGCCATTATGAAAAGCGCTTCTCCATATAATTTGAAGTCAAAAATTCGCCATAAAATTTAATTTTTCGATTAATCCAACTTGCTAGGAAAGCTTAACCAACGCCCTTAGAAAAGTCAAAAATTATTTCATTAGAATTAAAGTTTTCTAAAACATATAAGGAATTTTCTATGTATACCAAAGTACATAAGATAGTTCCAATACCAAAAGCTATAACATCTGATGATAGTGACAGTTTTACACCAGATGCTATCTTGTCAGTCGTGGATAACATTTTTGTAAAAATTATATATGAGTAATTATCTAATTATCTTGCTGATAACAGAATTTTATTTCAAAGGTAATATGGTTCCAAAAAAGGAATAGTAACCTAAGTGGCTGGGGGGCTTGATACTGGGTACAGGGGTGTTAGCGGAGGTTTTTTTTTGACTATTCAAAAGCGTTCGATTTGGTAAAACATGACATCTCGATCAAAAAACTTGCAATATTATACCATGTTCAGATGGCAAAATTAATCAATGTTTTCCCTCTCTGAACCGCAACAGCGAACCATGGTGTTCATACATGTGGTGTTTCTTGTTTTGTTTTGACGTTTACTTATTGTAACTACTACACGCAAATACGTAAATATTTCGCGCGAATTTTAATTATTTAAAATGGAAAAAGAAGCTAGAAGAAGAAGTTAAGGCCGTGTCAGATAAAACTTTGTTGCTTTGCGTGTCATTTGAAACTTTAAAGCAAAAGCGTAAATCAAGTGGTGTATGTCACAATAAACTTTGACAACACTCATGAATTTTTTGTTTACGCCCACACACAAACACAAATAATAAAAGCCAGGTGTTTGTCAAAGTGCGCAAAAAGTTGAATGTTGGTTAACTTTTCGCTTTGCGCAGCGTCAAAAGTGCTTTATGTGGCAACTTTCATACATTTACGTACATTTTAACTCAAATGTCAAAGCGAAACTCTGACGCAACGCAAAGCAAAAGTTTTATCTGACACGGCCTTTAGTTATTAAAAAAATATATTTCATATATTTATTTTTGAATACTTTAACTTTGCACGCATTCTGCGGCACATCACAACACTTTTTATTGTTTCCGTTTTTATATGTGCGGATGTTTATTTTGCACTTTTGTTTTTATTTTTTCATTGTTTACAGTTTTTGACAAATGGTGCAGGTAAACAAACGATAAATTCTTTTTAAAATTAGAGAAGACATTTCGTGATAAGATTTACATCCTCACCTGGCAATGGGCCTTAATCAGATGGTGGTCAAACCACTGTGAGTGAAAAGCAGCTCCACTCACGCCCTAGGAGGCCAAAGACTAATTCTAGCAACAGGTCCTTCCTAGTTGCATTTTCAGCGGTTCCAGAGCAGGGCTGCAAACCACTACTCCTTGCTGAAAAGCTGAAGACTATCCAACTCCTGTCCAGAATACATGACTAGCATGCTCACTGGATCTGGATCATTAACCAGTGGGTGTTATTAAAGGCGAAATGATCCTGGCCACCATAAAACAATACCTGTATGGGGTAGCAAAACCACAACCACCACGATACTCCCGAAGGGCCAACCTCAATAATCAGTCAGAGAAACAGCTAAATGCCTAAAGAAACAAATAGCGAAAACTCTGCAGGCTACTGATTCTCGTGGAAATAACGTGGAGCTTTCAGTTGACCCCTGCTGCCTTCAGGGGACTGGGCTCCCTTATACCCCCAGCAGCACAGATCTAGACAGTCAAGTATTCTATAAAGGCCGATAAATGTGCCCCCGGGGGGAATTAGGGAAGACAGTACTTACTTCAAAATTCGCGCTCGTATTTTTGTATAGCGAACCATGTTGGGAGAGGGAACAACCAAAACCCTGGAAATATTTCGCCAAAACTTAATAGGCCGCATATAATTTGTTCTAATTGGTGAATATAGCAGCTCTAATTATCCAGTCAGGTGTAGAGTTCCTTGGATCACTCAAAATTCTTGTCAATGATGTGAAAAACATAAATTTTAATGGAAGATTGTAAATGTATGCTAACGATGGGTGTATTTCTTACCGATATAACTACTAACGAGTTTTGCAAACTCAAATTGAACACGATGGGGCTATTTCAAGCGAATTTCCACGACGCTGTTCTGAATCCAAAGAAAGCTAAATTTGTTAGGTTTAATCCACACCGATAAAGGAATGATGATGGAGATGGTGGTTTATATAGATGGAACTCCTATAATTGAATAAGAGTTGGTGAACTATTTAGTTATTCAATTAAAACACAGTTTATTATGGATTGAGCCCATAAACTTATTAAAAGCCCAAATTTCATCTGCAATTGGTATTTTATATAAATTCAAAAATTAATTTAACTCTGATGTGAAAAATGCTTATAAAGGGGTTTTTCAACAAGAAGTTTGTTTTCGACAACGAAAAAAAAACAAACAAAAAAATTTAGATTAAGATGATTCAAATTTTTATTGTATTACGAAGAGTAAAGTTCGGCAATTATGAATGAAAAATGATACATGGAAAATGACCACTACGACCACGCTGACGAATGCCGATTCTTTCATCAAAGTTTTTAATCACTTTTTAACAAAATGGCAGTCCTTTTTCGTTAATCACATCACGGATTTTGAGTTTTAAGGCTGAAATCGATTCGATTGGCTCCGTATAGACTCGGCCCTTAACATAGTCCCACAAGAAAAAATCACACTATCTAGCTGGCCATTTAACTACTGATTGTCTTGAGATTATGGTTTGCAATAAATTTATCGTTTCATTAGCTATGTGACATGTACCACCATCCTGTTGAAACCAAATGTCAGTGATATCCCCGTCGTCAATGATAGGCCAAAATTTAGTTGTTACCATCTCACGACAGCCGTGATCCATTGATCGTTACCACATTTTCAGCTTCATCTTCGAAAAAAAGGCCCAATCACGCCTCCAGACCACATAGCGCACCATACAGTGACACATAGATCATTCAAAGGCTTCGCAATAATCGCTCTCGAATCTTCTGAAGCCCAAATGCGGCAAATTTTGCTTGTTGACGTATCCTGACAAGTGAAAATGGACTTCGTCTATAAAAATAATTTTTTCGGAAAACCAGCCGGTTGTTTCGGAATGAATTGAACAAATCTACGGCGATGCGAATGGTCAGGCAGCTTCAATTCTTGCACCAGTTGAACCTGGTAAGGTTTCAAAGTTAAATCCTAATGCAAATTTCGCCATGTGGTGGTTTTGGATAAACCCAACTGTTGAGAACGTCGAGGAATTGAGAAATTTGGATCTGCTTCAACACTGGCTGAGTACTGCAATATTTTCAGTTGAACGATTCATTCGAACAAGCGTTGGTGTTCGCACATTTTGTAACGAGCCTGCCTACTTAAATTTAACGACCAAATTCTTGATAGAGGTCTCAGAAGGACGATTATCACAAATTTTGTGAAATGTAATCGCCTTTTTCATAGTGGATTTTAATTGTTTTAATGCGATTTTCACGCAAAATTGAAATCATTGTACGAATTGCCAATGCATCTACCACGAATACGAAAAAAGGAAATGTCAAAACTATCATATTGTTGATGTTGCCACAATTGAAAAACAAACTTCTTATTTTATATTCCTATAATTTAGGGCTGCAGGGTAAAAAGCTCACTGAAGTCTTTTTAATGTGTTCAAAATCGAGCAATCTTTCGCTAAGATTTTTAACGTTAAACTTTTTTAAAAAATTTGTTAAAAATGTTCTTCTAGTAAGACACTCAAAATAATTAGAGGAGGTAATGCCCGAGATTCCATGCAGTTTACTAAAAATGCTATATTACACGCTCGAAGAAATATTAGACAGGATTTAACCTAACAGCGCATTGCTTTTGTTGGACCCAGTGAATAGAATCAAGCGCCATATACAAGCTTTGGCTGTGTAAGTATTTTATTAATCTTGTATGTAATATAACCCAAGATGCCTTTTAGCCTCTACTAATCCTCTGCGGCGCTGATGCGTTAAAATTTTTATTTTATGAAAATTATATTAAATAAAAATAATTTTAGAAAACCGAAGCAGGCGAAGGATGATTTTACAACTAAAATACGAGTATGAATAAAATATTTAAGCAATTGTTATTATTTGAAAAATTAATCATTGAAAAATTAAACCTGGTAACACTTTAAAAATTTTTTTCTTTAAAAGTAAAAAACAAAAATTTAATGTTTAATTAAATTTAAATAAAAAAATTTTGACATAATAATTTACATGTGTATGTAAATATTTCACCCATGACTTACCACACCAACTAGTGGTGTTCGTGAATTTTCAAATTTGTTGATTTCACATATATTAAACTCAGGTTTAGTTAATTTGTAGTGAATCAATCTATTTCGGATGTAACAACTTAAGGCGAATTAGAAAAATTTGCTAAATTTTATGTCATAGAGACAAAGGCCTTTTGGTATAATCAGCATATTTTTGAAGGTTATAAAAATGTTTCAGATTATAAATTATAATATTTCAGTTTTAGATCATTTTTAATTGTGTTTACTTGTAAAGATCTGAAGCTAAGCTAAACAAAACCATAATTCATTTATAAAATTTGAGACATTCTGAATCCGAAGCACATTTTTAGTTCAAATGTCAACACGTTCTTTTTTAAAGTAAAAATAAAACAAATTAAAAAAAAAACAAAATAGTATTTGATAAATAAGCGAACTGCTAACCAAAGATAATAGAAGATAAAAAATTTGTAGTAGAAAATAGTTCTTCGCAGTCTCAGTAATAATTCGTTGTCAACCACCAATAATAGTAAAGGATGCCTGTGAAGAAACAAATGTTTAAAAAAAATCATAAGAAAAATAATATAAAATTCATAAAATACTTCTTGTTACATATGTATGTGAAGGCTAAGAGTGCGGACTCAAGATGTAGGGCGTCAAAAAATTTATTTAATTTTTATCATGTTTGGGCTTTGTTTGCAGACCATCGTAATTGCGTTCAACCTTTTCATGTTTTTATATTAATTAAAACTTAAAAGAAAAACTGTACCATCTTGAGTCACCCTGTCTCAGGTTTCTGTCATTACTAAACATTGCACAATTGTTTACACCCTGCTGGTAGTAATCAACATCTGGCATTTTGAAACCGTTGGCAGTACTTTTAGCAACCAGCTGTCAGTTTAATGAAAATTCAATAATTTCCAAAATAAGCTCTAAAGCCTGTGCGGTCGTAAATTCGTGTTTAATTAAATTTTTCTCGGAATTGGTTAAAATTTTCAGAAGTTTTCGTTTAAAAAGTGGAACAGTAATTTCAACTTCACAGGCTGCAGTCACAAAGTGTTTGTTTAAAATAGATTTTCACGTGCTTTCATTTGATTTTTTGCACTCTTAAGATTTTGTGCTGTTTTTTTTTTTTTGGTTTTATATATTTTTCTTTGCATTAACTGAGGCAGCCAAGAAACGTTGGCTATTTAAACTGCCAGTGGATATTTGTGCAAGAGTGTGTCTAAGTGTGTGTGTGCATTTAAAAAATTTGCATTTTGTTTACATTTTTTCGTCATATTTTGACCTGAAATAATGAAATTAGTTTTAAAACACACAAAAACAGAAAAAAATTAACAAAAAGTGCTTAAATATAAATAGTTGAAGTCTTTAAAGTATTTAAAGAAGCAAAAGCTGCGTTTGTATGATTCACATGTCAAAAGTGATTTCTTACTGATTGGTTTTGCAAAAAAAAACAATAAATATAAATTAGAATTTTCTCAAATTGAATTAAAAATTTGCCAATTGACATTATTTGTTTGTGTTTTCTCGAATTAAGAGCCAAGAACCTGTTCGTCCAAAAGGTATTTATATGTGCTTGTTTATTGTTTTTCTGTTCTAGTGTTTTTTATTTACTTTTTTTGTTGTTTCTTATCTCTCACCATTCCAGATAATTTTGTCACTAAGATTACAAGGTTGGTGTTAAAACATGAACGGCGTTTTAATAATTTTTACAAATTTATATGATGTTGAATTTTTCATACACTTTTGCACTAAAAGAAACTGCTTAGTGTTGTGTGAGGAAAGAAATAAAAATATTCAGTTAACAGAATGAAAATCTCGGCTAATTCTTACAGTGACCTTGTTATATAGCAACATCCTCAAAAAGTTTCCCCTCAACTGCATATCAACGAAACTAGGACTACAAAATTCTCAAATCTGATCATTATGGCATTGTAATTTTCTACAGTAAAGATGACAGTTTTCTTGCTGCAATTTATAAGAGTTCTGTGTGTTGTAAAACTGACTCCGGGTAGTCGTTCATCACGTATTCACTTATAATCAATTAAAATTCGGTACACTATTTATCAAAAAAATCGAAAATAGATATTTTGTATGGAAATTTGTGTGGAATTATTCCTTAATGGCTTTTCAAATGAAAATTGGGGAAAAATCTGAATAAACTTAGTTTTTTATTTATCGAGCCTCGTATTTTATCACACGATTTGAGCTCGATTATACGGATTTTTTTCGGTTCGTTCGTTATTCGTACCGTAGTGACAACACGATTAATTATTTACGCACGTTTCTTCATTCTTCGTCAGTATCCTTTATTTGTCTTTATTATTTGAATTCTAAAAAAATTGATTAGTGGAGTCGGACATCGGTTCATGTACGTTGCATGTTCGCGTGTTGGGAAACCATCTTCGTTATTTGTTTTTGCGTCGGAAAACAACTCGAAAAACGTTGTTCATCAAATTGCTCTCTACTGTTTACATTCAAATAAATCACATTGTGTTGTATTAGTACTCTAAAGTTTGTCTGAAGACTACAATTGGGGCGAGGCGAAGTTCGCCGGGTCCGCTAGTTTAATATATGGAAAATAATATATAACATTTATATATAAATATAATATATTTATTTATTGCAACACTACACTATATTATATCCACCGAGTCTACTCTTTGCTTTTAGCTGTATCTTCTGAATTATAGAGTTAACTTCATTTTTGAACCCACAAAATCGAATTAAATTCGTTATATTCTGAAGAAGAAAAAATAAACATAAAAATATATCTAATGCCGGTTAGCTAAACTGCGAACAATTTATAGATTATGAGTATCGTGTTGGCAAAGAGCAAATGGACCGGCTAGTAAACTAATTTGGGGACCGACGCAATTTGTAGGAGAAGAATCATTCATTTCTGACAGACCTCGGGCAAAGCTACTGTGCTTCAATAAGATTGACTTAAAGGTGCTTACGCTATGATTTACTAGATATTGTGGATTTATCAGATATGAATACTCGTTAGGAAATACAGAACTCAACATTTTAAGGTTATGTGAGCTGCATGAAGAGAGTTTTGAGCACTTACTTTATGTGCATTCCGTTTTGGGGTCTTGTGGAATGTCTACAGTGAGTGCCTCTCATTACTGTATAGTGAGAGACACAACTGATTTCATCTCCAGTTAGCGTGAACATAAAGGTTGTACAGAAGATGTTATACAAAAATGAAAATTTGCAAAAATCAGTACCTTTAATTTTCTAAACTATTAATTAAGAGGCGAAAAACATGAATGCTTGCTATCTGTAAATTATAAAGATTGTCCTTTTCGTTGTCTCTAAAATCGGATGATAATTCTTTCATTATCTTTAAACAATGTAAATCCGTTTTGTTTCATGTTTTGCTCCATTTTTGACATTTCACCGCCAAAATGATGGCAAATGTAAGTGCTTTCCTGAATACTTTTTTTATTGATCTGGTTATAACGACTCTTCAGATCATATAACCTTTTTTTAGATAATTTGGTTAATGTTTTTACTTATTACAATATAAATTTAAAACTTAAATGCCAGCTTTCACAAATAAAAAATGAAAGTCAAAACTATACAGTTCTTTAGGACCAGCGAATTCTATACTTTGCTTGTCATTTGTTAAAAACAATCATCAATAAAAATAATTTGGCATATTGATTAAAAAAAAAAAAATAAAAAAAAACAAAAACAGGACATAATACAACAGTGGAATTAAACTTCTTTATTTTGCTAAAAAAAAAATTATGAAATTATATCTCATCATTTATTTTATTTATTGCTGTCATTGTCAGTAAACTAACTGCGCAATGAAGTTTGCTGTAAGATAAGACGATTTGCCCTTTTTCCAATATTTTCCAATTGAAATGTTTTAAAATCTAGAAGAACAGGCGAGACAAAAATCTAAACTCCTTACCTCAATAAGCTATGAGTTTGATTCAAAAATAGTTACCGTTGAAACGTCGGCATTTCCGAACAATTAGTTGTTTTCCGCTTTTCTGGAAAAGTTAAAAACTATGTTCCCGATATCAATAGCGATATCTGATAACTATTTAATAAAAACACTAACGCTTCTTAGGCAAATCAAATTAAAATCACTTGGGTATGTCCGATAGGACTTACAAAAAACCTTAACTGTTATACTTCTAAAAATTTTTAACATTTCTGACCAGTATATTCTGTCACAGCATCATCAATACGAGGGTGGGTCAGCTGACTTCTCTTTAAATTTTAACAGGTTGCTTCATTTAGTTTATATTTGGCATCTACCGAATACCTTGCGTTTTGGGAAGAAATGGAAACAAGTGAATTGCGTGATGTTTGTTGTGTTGTGGGCGAGTTTTTGCGTTGTTTCATAACCATCCACGAAATGTAGATCCTCCACAACACCCCGGAGACTAAAGAGCGCTAGTAAATTGACGCTTGAACAGTGCTACCAAATTATCTAGATATATCAGGCTTTTCAACAAGAAGTTTGTTCTTTAATTGTGGCAACACCAACCACACTATAATTTTGACACCTAGTTTTTTAACGTATTCGTAGTAGATTCATTGGCAATTGTTACAATCAATTTCGTTAGAAAATCGCCTTAAAGTAATTAAAATCCACTATAAAAATGGTGGTTCTGTTAAAGTTACATTTCGTAAAGTTCGCGATATTTTCGGACAACAGAATCGTGCTTTCGAGACCGCTGTTACGAATTTGGTGGTTAAATTTGAGTCGACTGGCTCGATACAAAATGTTCGAACACCAACGCGTGTTCGACCGGGTCCTTCAACTAAAAACATCGCAGCCGTGAGTCATAGTATTGAAGCAGATTCAAATTTGCCAATTTCTCGACGTTCTTAACAATTGGGGTTATCCAAAACCACCATGTGGCGAACTTTGCATAAGAATTTGTCTTTAAAGCCTTACAAGGTTCAACTGGTGCAAAAATTAAAGCCAACCAATCATTCACGTCACCATAGGTTCGTTCAATTTATTCAGGAATGGTGTTTCTGAAAAAATAATTTTTTCAGACGAAGCCCATTTTCACTAATCAGGGTATGTCAATAAGAAAAATTGCCGCATTTAGGCTTCTGAAAATCCTAGAGGCGTGATTAAGCCGTTTTTTTCGAGGATGAGGCTGGAAATGCGTAACGGTTAACTAATCACGTTATTGCGTGACTAACAACTCAATTTTGGCCTATTATTAACGAAGTGGATATCACTGACACGTGATTTCAATAGGACTGTGGTACGTGTCACACATCCAATGCAACTATCAATTTATTGCAAACCTAATTTCCCGATTTCATATTGTCATGACAGTCAGCAGTTAAGTAGTCAGCCAGATCGTGTGATTTAATACCATTGGTTTATTTTTGTGGGACTATGTTAAGGACATAGTCTATATGGAGCCTTAAAACTCAAAATCCTAGATGAGATTAACGAAATAGGAGCGCCATTTTTCCAAAAAGTGAACTTTGATTAAAGAATCGACATCTGCTAGCGTGGTCGTGGTGGACATTTACCGGATATCATTTTTCCTTTATAATTGCCGAACTTTTCTCTTCATAATAAAATAAAAATATGAACCATCTAAATCTAAATTTTTTGTTTTATTTTCTTTTGGAAAACAAATCGCAAAATTATGTGGCTTAAACAATTGTTATATATGGAGTGCAACCAATACAAAATAGAGTCTATAGAATGCATTGAGGCCAGCGGCTTACATGCTGGTGGGATATTCCTCTTTATTTTCCTTTTAAATGAAATCGGAGTTCGTGTAACGGTCAATGTAGATCGTTACCGCACCTTGATCAGTGGTGTTTTTTTGGTAATTGGGTAACATTACGGCAACCGAAACCATCGTCATATTTGTGATAGCGTACGTGCATATTTGTCATAGCGTACGGTCTGGCATCTATAATGCTCTTCGCCAAAAATAGTCATAATGTAATCTGCTTGAAATCCTTGGAATACCAAACTTTTTTGTTATAATTAAATTTTTTTGCATTGCGTTTTATAATTGAACGTTCTTTACGGAGTCGTTTGCTGCTGAGTTATCAGTAAACCAATAACTTCACGTTATAGGTCCATTTATTGAAAACAACTTGTCGCAATAGCTTGATTTTAAAATGTTTAAAGCTGCGGCCGCCGTATGAAATGTAACGGCGTCCTCTTAAAACCACATCTCGCGCTGATCAACGCCGCCTATGTTTTCAAGAACAAAATTATTGATTTAAAAGAAACAAAGTCTAACGTAATGGAATCTGTAAGAGCTGTTGTGGATTGGTTTCACTCTAAATGTGACACTTGGATTTATTAACAAACCTTTTGAATCTAAAATTATCCTAATCACTAAGCAGTGACTAATTTCCAAATAAAATCTAAACAATTTAATAGTGTTTGGCAAGCGTCAATCTTTTCAAGTTGAATGCCCGAATATACTGATAATGAGTTTCAAGAAGTGAGTGTAGTATCATAGTTCGTTTGACAGTTAACTCTTTCCTAATTTATATAAAAATTTAAGATGCACAGTCAGTTCCAAACCAACGAAATAAAATAGTTTATATCTTTTAATAAAAACTACTATATTTAGATATGTGCGTGGATTCTCCGACGGGGTAAAAATTTCTTTTGTTTGGGTACGGTTTTCCGTCGACCCTCGTCAAATTTGGTTTGTGAACAAACCGGTTTCGGCTGTTTGCCATCTTCAGTGTTCTTTTCGTACTAGTTGCGTTCTATTGTCAGTTGTGTTTATATAGCTCGTGTCTCCCTTCCTGTTATTGCGTTCGTCCCTTTCTGTCTTTTTTGCCTACATCGCTCTCTCCTTTTTTTGTTTGTCTCTTTTTACCTAATTGTCGCTCCCTTTTTCATTCGTCTTCTTTCCTACCTAAATTCTTTTACGATCATGCTTGTTGTCCGTTGTTGTTTATGTGTGAACCTATTGGGTTTTTTTTTCTTTCCTCTTTTATGTGACATAATAATCTGTAATTGTACTCAAATATATGGTTCGCGAAGTTTGATCCTGGAGTCGATTTTGGTCCTCGTAGTTCTCTGTTATAGTCCCTAATGTGTTCCCTAAATCTGGTCTTAATTTTCCGTCCTGTCTGCCCGATGTAGCCATAATGGCATGTACAAGTTAATTTGTACACTCCCCGTTTGTCCAGTATATCCGCCCCGGTTGTTTCATCCCGCAGTATTCCACCTAGGTCGTTCCCTGTCCTGAATGCGGTATTGATGTCGTATCCTCCAAACAATTTCGCCAGTTTGTACGTTGATTTTCCCATATATGTTAATGTAGCCCATTTCCTCCCTTCCTTCTCCTGTTCTTTGTTCGTTCCAATTTCCCTCCTGATGTTATCTACGAGGCGCTTTTTGTATCCGTTGTTTTCCGCTATGGTGTATATTGTTTCCATTTCCTTCATATACATTTGCCGTGTTAGTGGTGTTCTCGCGAGTCTTGTCATTAACTGCCCGATTGCCGCGTTTTTGTGTTACTGGGGATGATCTGATGATTTGTTTATTATTGTGTCCGTTGCTGTTGGTTTCCTGTATATTTCATATTCGATCCTGTTCGAGATTATGTTCCTCTTGATCGTTAGGTCCAGATAATTAATTCTCCCATCCTCTTCCTGTTCCATTGTAAATTTTATGTCCTTGTGTCTTCCATTCAAGTAATCCAGAATTTGCTCCTCGTTATTTCCTTCTAGTATACATATAATGTCGTCGACATATCTTGCGTATATTTAGACTTGCCTATAGCCTGTGGTACATAGAAGCTTAAAATAATCAAGATTGGCACTAAGGACATGACAGCTTTCCTAATTACTATAACATATAAAGTCTTTAACCGTTGTTTGCATAAGTTAATTTGCTATTAAAATCTTGAGTATTTTGAAAGGTCCTTCCTTCCACAGCAGGCAACTCTTGCTATTTTAAATATTAAAACAACTTCCTTGAGTAATTTTGCTATTGAATTTGTCTTATAGTTCTGTGTAAAATTTCTGAGTTTTAGAGGCAAACGCATAAGTAATATATTTTAAATTTAAATATGTTAAGCCCACTGTAAAACGACAATTGTATATAAATGATTTATATCTTTTAATATCAATTGTTACTTAAAGGAATTTTTTATTGCTCTACATGAAGGCTGTTGAGAAGAAAAAAATGGTACTTGAATATTTATTTTATATGCATTTTTACACTTATTTTTTAATTTTGTTAAGAATTTTTATAAATATTTCTTTTCTGCGCACATGATGAAAATGACGTCTGTTTGCTCGCCGCTTACTCTTTCATGGGTTCATAGTACTCATAGTCTTTTGGTGTTTCCAAAATCTAAACTCACACCAGGTTTAAGGTTTATTCCATAACTGTGTGTGTGTGTGTGCGAACTGTTGGCAAATCTAAAAAAATATGAATGTACCAAAGACTGACTACCTCCAACCATTGAAGATATCACAGAGCAACTATATCATATTTGCAAATTATGCCTGTCCAACTGCCAGTTAGAATGGCCATGCAATTGTTTGTCCGTCTGCCATTTGAAAGTGTGTGTGTGTGTGTTCAGAATATCAAGCACAGTAGGTAACTATGTGTGTGCATACTTATATTAGATCAGATTCTATATTTTTTGTCCACCATCCATCTGTAGGCTTAGAATGCTTTCGAAACATATGGCCATGTGTGATTGTGTATTTGTACTCGTATAATATTTGTCCTTTACATGAATGACTTTCAAAAAGAAAATGTTCATGTATTTTCTTTTTTTTTGCAAGTTGAGTTTTCGGTGTGCAAGTATTTTTCGTATTCTTTGTTAAATTTTCGAATTAGATACAACAATAAAATTGAAAAAAGCAACAAAGTACGAGTATCAGGCGCACATTTGATAAAGAACTCGTACCTAATTACAAAATGACCCGCACATTTTGATTTATTTCGTTGGTTCGTTCCTTTTATTTGAATTGACAGAAATAAGGAATATTTACATCAGCAGCTCTTTCTGGTATTGTTAAAATATTTGGACAATCTTTTATTAAAACATAAATGGAATGAATTACCTGTTGTAGTTAATTAAATTAAAATTACTTTATTTATTCATTTTATTTACTGCTTAACCAAAATTAAAAATTATTAACGTCGTAATAATAATTGTTAGAAGCACTTTGGCTTAAAGTAATTCTTGAAAATTTCTGCGAAACTTAAAAACATTGTCCTTCAACTCAATCGTTATAAAGGCATTTAACATGAAAACGCCAAGTAATCGTAGAAGCCAAATGAAATTGGAAACTTTATGAGTGAACTGGCTAATTGCTAAAACCTAAATGCAACGATATATCGTAAATTTCCATTGTACAGAGTGTCCGCCGGAAAGGAATTAAATGAAAGAGAATGGATCTTTTACTGATAAATGTTTTATTTAATGTCGGCAATTATGTATGGAATACAATATCAGAGAGCCTCACAAACGCGAGCCCTTTTCAGCATATTTTTCATTACATTCTCACACATTTCATGCGGTATTTCACTAAGTTCATCATGAATATTTTGCTTGAGTTGGTTAAGCGTTTCTGGTATGCTTGCATAAACCTTGCTTTTCAGATATTTCGACAAAAATAAGTCAGCGACAGTCAAATTAGGCCAATCAACATCACCATTTCTTGAAATAAATTGTTGTGAAATTGTTGTATGCGATGTGGCATCGTCTTGTTGATACCACATGTTAATCAAGCCCAAAGCATGCAGTTGTGGCGTTAAATAGTTTTTAATCATATCATGATATCGCTCCCCATTCATAGTTACCGTTACGGTAAGAAGTAAAGTCCAATGATTCTTCCTGGCCAAATTGCGCACCAGACTGGCACTTTTAATGGATAAAAAGGTGACTATTAAATAATTTGAGGGTTTCCTATTCCCCGAAACCGACTATTCTGTTTATTCTCATACCTATTCAAATGAAAATGTGCCTCGTCACTCATTATGAATTTTTCATGAAAATTGGGGTTGTCATGAGCGAGCTGCAACATCCTATTGGCATATGTACGACGGCGTAAATGGTTTTGTGAAAGATGGTCTTGTGTTAACTGACTTTTATATGGAAACAAATGCATATCCCTGTACAAAATTGTGGCCAAAGTTGTTGTTTGAACCAAGCGCTTGAGCATCTCGTCGAAATGAGGTTGATGGATTTGTTTTGACCACTTTCTTGAGCAACAGTAATTTTTTCAGCCGATGTTGCAGTTATGTTGTGATCCGTACTTGGCCCTATCACCTACAGATCCTCTTTTTTCGAAATCATTTACTACACGAAAAATGCGTGCGCGCTGTTGGCACGTCGCTTCTCCCAAAAATTTCACGTAACTTTCTTGATTTTGGTAAAATATTTCAACGATTAAAACAAGCTGGTTTATTGAATATTTTTGCATAAAAAAATTTGCACGTGTCTACTTCACGACTGCCAAATATGAACTGTCAAGACTAACGTTTACCAAAATGGCGGCAAAACAAAGATCGGCGGACACCCTGTATATATGTTTTTCATGTTGATTTCAGTTATGACGCACTGCCTCTGCTTCAATTATGAACACATTTAAAGTTATCAAATAAAATCTATGAATGATTACTCCAGCTCCCTGGTGTATAAAAAATCCGAATTTCCAAATATAGTTAAGCGTGCAAAAGTAAAATACATTAAACCTCCAACTCGTGGAATATTGAACGGTCGTAATTAAACTTGATTAAGAAGCTGAAATATTGTCTTCCTGATAGAACATTAGCAAGAAGAATACTAAAGATTGCACTAATCGTAATTGATAACTAGTTCATAACGAACAAACAGCCAGCAAAACGGAAAAGAACAACAACAGTATAACTTTTGTTGTTTACCACTGGCCGGACCTAATCTATCTACACATAAGCTTTTAGTATATTTCATAAAATATCTGTCAGCTTTGCCGACGATCCTGAAGTTAAAATAGTCAATTTTTTTCGAACGGGCAGAAATATCTCGAGGACTAAACCATGGTGACAATTTCGATATAGGTTCTCCAAAGACACAAGAAGCCAACTCCGGTGAATTTAAAACTCAACTCATATCACACATCTATTATTATAACTTTTTTAAACACAGACAAATTGTTGCTTTAAACTGTTAATCAATTTTACTGCCTCTGGCTATCTTGAGGCGAATTTATCTGCTTAAATCTGTTACATTGATTGTTGTTTAGGTTTTGGTCTAAGACGGGGAACCTCTTATTTTTTAAAACCTGCGGATATCAACGAAAATATTTTTATGATTTTACCAAAATAAGTTCATGGACCACTTACACAATTGTGGGCTAATTCAGTTCCCCCCTTTGTGTATAGCTTCTTTTTAATCACTTTTTCACGTAATTATATTTTTTGCTTACTCAAAGCTATAACGTAGTTTTTCTCGCGTATTTGCGATGAAAGGTTAATCTCTGTTTAAACTGGCAATAGAACGAGAGAACTATCGCGAATTGTTTGAAGCAAACGTTAAAGAATGGCTTCATGGCAACACCACAGTCAAATTTACATTAAACGTAAAAGCAAATTTTATTGAATAGAGGGGTAGAGAGAGAGAGAGAGAGAGAGAGAAGAGAGATCCCGTTACTTATGCTCTTTATTACGGACTTCTGTTAGGTGCAGCTATTGTAAACGAGGTAATTGAAATGAAAAGTTGTTGACACAACTAAAATCAACTTCTATTGTATTGCGTCAACAAAGTTATTAACTTTCACTACTAAAAAGTGTGGTGTGTATGAATAGAGTAAAAGTAAAAACTGGCTCACAAATATTGAACAATATTGGTAGAGGTGCCAATACAGAGGGGCATGAGTATGAGTTCATATCCCAACAGTGCGCCTTGAGGCATAAAGAAAACTTCTTGTATGTGCGTAAATTTTTCGACGGGGTTTAATTTATTTTTATTTGGGTATGGTTTTACGTCGACCCTCGTCAAATTTGGTTTGTGAACAAACCGGTTTCGGCTATTTGGCATCTTCAGTGTTCTCTTTATACTGGAGACGAGGGTCGACGTAAAACCGTACCCAAATAAAAACTTCTTGTTTTTGGGTAGTCTAAGAGATGAATAGCCGTGATAGAAGAGTTGGCTAAGACGTTTGAATAGTAAAGCAACAGAAGAGTTTGTTCAGTTGCCTCTACATTGTGGCTTCCAGTAGAAGAAGAAAACAATTTTGGTGTAATCACGAAAGATGAGTTGGTGCAGGCGTCTGGTATTTGCAAAGCAAAAAAAGGAAATCATTGTAAACCTTAACGGATCATCAATTAGCTTAAGTCTTGGCTGTGTAAGCTTGGCAAACTATATGCTTCCAAACAGGAGATCTCGCTGCAAAACGTAAAAGTTTTTTTTCACAGTTGCAAAGAGAATAATTTAATAAAGCGAAATAAAATTCAGCTAAACCTTAGTGATAGTGTGGAATGTTAAAACTCTTAAGAGCAACCACACACGCGGTCCTGATATGAGTGTATATAAGGCCTTCTATTTTTGAACTTTCTACGATTAGACCACCGTCCAGTTAATTTAATGTCGACACTATTTTTAGTGGCTCATAATTCACACACACTTTTTATTGCGTTTAGCTTATTGTACTTTATTGTTGTTCTTGGTTTTGTTGTCGATTGCCGCCTAAGAAGTATGCAAAGTGCAATAAATATGTCTTTTTACACTTGATTTAAAGATAGGCCGGCCATTCATTTTGCTTTTTTGTTGTTGCTTGTTTTATGTTTTTTGCTCTCTCACTCAAACCCAGAGCTTAGAGAAAGACAAAACTGCGTCTAGTTTCGTACAAAAAAGAAAAAGCAAGACATCCAACATATGTTGGTTTTTGGAACAGCTTTTAAGTAGCGAGTGTGTGAAATATATTTTTCATTATTTTGTTGTGTTATTGTCCTGTTATTTTATTTGTTAGTTGTTTGTGGTTGTCGATGTCGTCGTTATTTTGTATATTTTAAGCCATTAATTTGCTGTGTAAAGTAAAAAATGACTTTAACCTTGTTAAAGACGAACGCATAGGTGCAAGGTGTATTTAAATAACATTGTCGTGTTTTAGGGATATTCCCTGAGAGATGTTAGGTTAAATTCGATAAGAAAGGGTAGCGTTTTAGATATTAATGTAACTACATAAAGATTTCTTTTGGTTCATAGCAATACGCTTCTGATCCATCCAAAAAGAACTCTACAGTTTCTTACTTTTTTCACTATCGAATTGAGCAATAATCCTTAAAAAAATCGCTTAATAATTTTCCCTTCTAAACATGGACTCTGAAATGCCCTGCCAAAAATTCACGAAGCACAGTGCACTTTAAATTATGGAACCGTCCTTGCAAGGATGGAGCTATCTGATTTCCCTCTTCTATTGACCGATCACTCTCTCTCTCTCTGTTTTGCACTTACCTACATGCTTCGATTAGATATAGTGACACTTTAAAGCCTTAAGCACGATGTGGTCTTGGACATAAATAGATACATAAATAAGTAGTTAATTGCTCAAACTTAGTCGAGTGGTCAAGTTTTTGAATGTTAGGAATCTGAATGCAGTTGCAGTGCATATATTCATCATTGAGATGTTCACAGCGACTGCCATTCCTCGCATGGGGACGTAAAGATAGAATTTATGCAGTTTCTATCTAATAACTCGTTTTGCCGTGTGCATTCAGAATTAATTTAAAATGTTTTGTTATCTGACACTTAATGTTAAATTCCTTGAAACCCATTTGTGTGGTTTGGTGACTTTACCCGCTAATACTTGTATTTTGCTAAAGAATGCTTAACTGCAATTTTTGTTGCAAAATCCTCAATGGATAACAGACGTGGAATGACGGTTAAGACCACTAAGGTGTAATCTGTGCTGTCAAGCGAAAGCAATTTCGAAAGTTTCTGTTAGAATAGTAGGCATTGATATTCTTTTAAATACTTTCCTTTGTGTTCCTTTTCTAGACATTTTGCCTCATTGTGCAATCAGTTGTTTTCATTAACAAAAGTGTGATTTATGCAAACAAATCAGGCGGTCGTTTTAATAAAATTAAAATAATAATTTTTGAAATTTTTTAACAGCTTTAATTTGTTTAACATTTTCCAGACATCCCCTGCATTTTATTTTATGCTTTGCAACACACACTCACACAAAACCTTCAAAAAAGTCAATTGTCATTTGTTAGAAAATAAAGCGAAAGGGAATTTAGTAAAAACTGAAATTTTCAAAATGAAAGACGAAAAACACTTCTCTTCCGCTTCGTGTTTTTATTTGTTTTAAATGTTTTTCTTTTGTGAGTTTGTGTTGTTTTTCAGATACTGTCGGTCAACAATAAAGTTACAAACAGTGGTACTGGTCGGTCGTACGAGAACTCGTATTAGTTGTACTAAAATGATGTGTTTTTAAGTTCATGTAATGATTTTTACAGCGTATTAGTTTTAGGGTTGTGCATTGTTTGTGTATGTGTGTGTTTTGTGTGTGTTTCAGAAATAATGTCCTTGTTATACATTATCTTGTTGGGCATAATTCAACTATGAAGTGCATTTTGTCGCGTGCTGTCACACGAAAAGAAAATAAGAATACTTTGTTCGTCCCTTTTTCATGAGCAAAAAGAACAGTGGGTTGACACAAAAAAAATATTTTAGAAGTAGAACAGGTTTAGATGAGAAATATTGCATAATTCTGAGTCGAGGTTTCTAATCGCGAACAGGAACTGTAGTTTATGAATTTTTATATTTCCAAAAAATATTTATTTATTCACCGATTTGTATTTTGCCCCCTTCAAAATAATCCTCCCTATATATCACCTGTTTCCAATCCTCGAAGCAGTTCTGATACGCATTTTTTGATATGGTCTCGATGTCTCTCAGGCTTTATATATCCTTAATCGTCGCCCAACGCCTCCTTTCATGGCCAAGTCTGGTTAATAAGGTGGCTGAGGCATAATAACGGTATTATTATCGACCAAAATATTTATGAAAAAGCAACGCCGAGTGAGCAGGTGCATTATCGTGATGTAAACGCCATTGTTTTGCCACAATTCTGGATGTTTTTAGAGTATGGCGTATTCTCGCAAGCGGCAAGATAATACTCTTTATTAACCGTTCGACCATGTGACAAGAATGTGTGATGCACTATGCTATGGTAATCAAAGAAAAAAGTTAGCAAAGCCTCGATATTTGATAGAACTTGGCGTGTTTTTTTTTGGTCTTTGGTTACGATGTCATAACCAAGTATCCATGATTCGTTAGCAATTATGATCCTTTTAAGGAAGTCTGCATCACTGTTTACGTCATTCATTATTTCCTAATCGATTTTCTCCTGACGGATTTTTGTTCAAAGTTTAACTATTTTGGAACGGACTTTGCTGTCACACGCTTCATGTCAGAAATTTGCGAAAACACGTCTAACTATTATACCTCTCGCAAAGAAACTAAACTAAATATAAACTCAACTAAAAACATATGTTCAAATGAAGTGTGCCAGGCGTGAAATCGTACGACCTTATAGGCCAATTTAAACGGTTGTTTCTCAAAATCACATGCTACTGTGCCGTTTGAAATCCTCTCTCGGTCACATCATGCGGAAAGATTTAATTGTCATGTTGCGATATTTAATTATAGCAGTTTCTATGTCGCTAAAGATGAATATGTAAATATCAAGGATGATTAATCGGAGGCCGTAGCAGACTATCGTGAGTGGATGCCTCGAAGAACCTGAGCCTAAAGCAAACAATAGAAACAATACAAGAAGCCTCTGTTTTTAAAAGGGAAGTTGAAAATTAATATGCGATCAGATATCTACAGTGTAGAACAAATATTAGTTGATTAGTGTGGATATTGTGGTCAGCAGGATAATCGGCATTCTCAGTCAAAATTTATTTTAGATCTCTAAGGAATAAAAAGCAGAATTTGAAGATGATAACGTACATAACATAATACAGGCCCCCCTGTAGGCTAGTAGGTATTGTGCTAGCTTACATGACTGGGGGTTGTGGCTTCGATTCCCAACAAAGGTTGGTTTTTTGCACTACAAATAAAAATTTAATGTCGGTGAGGCTGCTCAGTGATGAAGGCATGGTCACTGGTCACTGAGCTGTCTTATACGACAGTTAGTTTTCGTAACTATCCTTCTACTTTCACCACCTGTCGCATCTCTTCTTTTTTGTATTGGCTTTTTGGAACCAAATCTACCTTGACATTAGAGAAGAAAATAATATTGCACAATACTATAACAAAACCAGTCTGGACTTACGGCATACAATTTTGGGCGGCCGCTAGCAACTCAAATATTGAAATTCTTCAAAGATACCAGTCCAAAATGCTAAGAACAATTACTAGCGCAACAAAATTATCCATAGTGATCTTAATATATCTACGGTTAAGGAGGAGATTGCCAGATTCTGTCACAGATATTTACAGAGATTGAGTAATCATTCAAACCTACTCGCCATTAATCTTCTGAATGACAGTGATGAAATAAAAAGACTGAAGCCATATCACGTACTTGATATTCCTTTTAGAAAATACAAATTGCAAAATCTATGTAAATGAAATTTGCTGAATTTTTTTGTTTTTGTTTTTTGCTTTTATTGGGCTCACTGGAGTTCAATATGCTAAGTCCGTCGTAAAATTTAATAGATTCGCTTAGTTTCCGTAGAACATAGATTGCAAATAAAGAGAACTAAAAAAAAAAATTGTCACTACATATATTTTTTTAGTCGACTTAAATTTTCAAAAGTATTCGGTTTTCTCTCTCTCACTGCCTGAATACTAATAATCAAATCGAATCGAAAGTAGAAATTATTGTTTTGGTTCTAAATTTGAACATAAGGCCACTTTGTAACCACAATGTCAAAGTTATTCAGATTTGTTTCTGCTGATTAATTTGCATTTTTGATTAAGTATCATAATCTCTTTTGTCATAGTACATGGGGCTATCGTGTATTATTACGAAATCCAAATTTAGCCACCTTGTTCGCAAATTTACCCACCTGGAAAATAAAATTGAAATTGGTTTCAAGTTTTGCTTAAAAGTATTAAGGAGCAGACTGTGAATTTTATTGGGAAAAGTGAAAAATCTTCTGGTATTTTCTATTCATGATTTCGAAATTTCGATATTCGGTGTTATCTAATAGACTACAGTTACGCATATAAATAACATTGTGTTGCTGGTTTAATATTTGTAGTTTTTCAAATAAAAATACTACGTGATAAGATTTACATCTGCGCCTGGCTATGGAGCCTTAATCAGATGGTGGTCGAACCAATATGCATAAATAGTGACGTCATGCTCGCCCTAGGAAGCCGAAGACTAATTCTAGCAACAGGTCTTTCCTAGTTGCAACTTTCATGATTCCAGAGCAGGGCTGCAAGTCATCACTCCTTGCTGAAGAATTGGAGACTATCCAACTCCTGTCCAGAACACATGTCTCGCATGCTCACTGGATCAGAGAACATTTCACCAGGTAGGTGTTATTAAAGGTGAAATGAACCCGGCCACCATATAAAAACTAACCTGTCTGTTATGGGGCCGCGAAAAAACAACCACTACGATACTCCCATATAGGGGCCAACCTCAATAATCAGCCAGAGAACAGTTAAATGTCTAAAGAGACAAATAACGGAACTCTGGAGCTTACTGATTCCCGTGGAAATAAGGTAGAGCTTCCAGTTGTAGCCCTGCTGACTTCATGGGACTTCTTTTTCCCCCAGTTGCACAGGTCTAAATAAAAATAAAAGTACTGTGTGATTCGATTTACATCCGCGCCTGGCCACGAAGCCTTAATCAGATGGTGGATCAAACCACTGCATAATTTTAAGCGTCTTGCTCGTCCTAGGAAGCCGAAGATATAATTCTATGCAACAGAACTTTCTAGTTGCAACTTCGATGATTCCAGAGCAGGGCTGCAAATCATCACTCCTTGCTTCAACTCCTGTCCAGAACACATGTCTAGCATGCTCACTGGACTGGATCATTCACTTAGGATGTCATTAACAGTGAGATGATCCTGGCCACCATAATAACCATCATACTGTTATGGGGCCGCGAAACCACAACCACTACGATACTCCCAACCTCAATAAGGGGGGGCCAACCTCAATAATTAGCCAGAGAACAGTTAAGTGTCTAAAGAGACAAATAACGGAACTCTGCGGGTCACTGATTCCCGTGGAAATAAAGTGGAGTTTCCAGTTGAATTCCTGTCTGCCTTCAGGGGACTGGGCTCCCTTTTTCCCCCAGTTGCACAGATCTAGACAGCTGTTACGTACCGTAAAGACCATAAATGTGCCCCCGGGGGGTCCCCAGTTGCACAGGTCTAAATAAAAATAAAAGTACTTTTAGTCTAAGTCTAAGCGGACTGCTGCTTTAATAATAGTTAGCGATAATTTCGCCACCCGACATTTGATCAAATCACATAAACAATTAAATCAAATTTTTCATTTCATTTGCTAATTTTTACTTCACGTTTAAAATAAGAACTCTGTTTTTAAAGTGAAGTGAAACAATTTTTCGACATCGAAACTACACTTTCGGCACACTGTTCTTTCTAACTCACAAAACATGCTGAACAATTTAAAGTCAATTTGGATTTGATCTTGGCATACTCGTGCACTGTTTTCTATTTATATTTAAAAAATAACTCATTGATATATTTGCTTTTTGTTACATGCTCCTGCTTGCTTGCTTTTCTCATTTTTTCTTGTTCAACATTTCGGGGAGAAATAAAAACTTTTTGAAACTTTAAAATTGAAAGGAGGGTAACATATGTTTACAATAGATGTCATTGTCATTTCGTGTCCTGGTCTCTCTAAAAACTCAATAAATGAACAACCTCTAGTTCTTGCCTACAATATTCCCGCTCGCAAATACAAAAGAAAAGTGTGAGAGAGCGAGGGAGAGAGAGAGAGTAAATGAAGTACGAATATGTTTACGCGAATTGTTGTAAGAGTGACGGTATTTTAAACGTAAAAGCATACAACAAAGTACTGCACAAATACATGACAATATGAAGTAATAAATTTCCGGTTAGTTTACCCTTTAGATGGCTTATCTTTTGTGTCTTTCTTCGACGAATCTGCTAGGCCTGCTATATATATGTAAGTGTTTGTGTGTGTGTTTGTGTTTGTGGTGGCGGTTATGTTTTTCTTTTTAATTTTTATGGATTGAAAATGGCCCGAAGGCCAGGCCACATATTGACCAGCAAATAACTATAAAAGCTCACACACACTCACAACCACTCAGTGTTGCTACATTTGCTTGTATTATCAACACAAACACACAAACAAATAGACTGACTAACTTGCCATAATAAAGAAATTGGAAAAAATACATGTTGACTTTACGTTCGGTCGCTCACTTTAAATTGTACAAAGTTGATGGCAATAAATAGTTTGCATACCGACAACAATGTGCACGACGACAATATCAATTGAAATTGTTGATAGTTGTCGACATAAAAGGAGGGACATTATAATCAACTCAACTCATCGTATTACAATCCACTAAAATGTCACAAATTGTAGTTTGTTTAACAAAAATACGATGACATGAGACAAGTTGTTGAAAGTTTCTCCCTAAACAACTTTTCAACATGCCAACGAATAGATGAATTCATTCATCGATTTACTTGTTCGAAAATAAATGCAAAAGTGGCATATAAATTTGCAACATTAATTGATTTCAATTCAAAAGCATTTCGTATTTCTTTTGGAAAAGATTTTGTAATAAAATTTATGAATTATTTAGTCACTATGTAAGAGGAAGGTAAAGTTTTAGATGCATTATTATTTAGGCAGTCAACCATATATTATAGAATAAACATACAGGATTTACGGATTTGCTATTATTAGTACTCATATTTCATATCAAGTACCTATCCGTCAATGGCCTTATATGCTATACTGTATTTAACTCCAATCAATCTTGATTTGTTGGCCATATCCACCAGCTTCGCTACATTGTCTACATTTGGTTGCCTTCCTATTTGTAGATACCTTCTGAACATATAATACCCCAACTTAACTTTGATAGCTATTTTCAGAGTATTATTTTCTTCCAGATGGGATTATAAAAGCGGTGTATATATGGGATGGGATTTAGCCGAGTATATATTGTTACGTTTATACCTTTTATAAACATTTTGTTGAGAGTTCTTTATTGCAAAATAAATAATACCAGCTTTTAGAGTCTTTAAATTAATAACAAGTTTATTTACTTTAACTACACAAAGTTGATACTACAGAACAATTTACTTAAGATGCACGTCTTTTGTTTACGAGGTTTATTTTTACACTAATTGACTATTCACTCAGATGCTGCCCTTTTATATTTGTCCATTAAAAGTCTAGAAAATTTAAGAATCTTTTACTTCCTTTGTATCACATTTTGTTGTTGTATGTTGTTTATTCGATGTATAGGCGCCTGTATGTCTGTGTGTATTTTTGTTTTTATACTGATAAAGTTTCTTCTTGGAATTTATTTTAAGATACTTGTTGTTGTCTCGTGTAGATAAGTTTTCTTAGAAAACTACGCAGATGGTAAACAGCACACGTTCTCGCGTCATGCTTGGATAGAGCTCGCGGCGTCCAGGGTTCGTTACAAAAAAAGTTTACTTCACTAATAACACAAGAGACACTTTTGTTTTACTAATAAAATTTTTTATTATAATCCACCTTTTAAACTAAGTTAAAATTATACTAAATCATTACTGAGCACGCCAACGACGATCAACCGCTCGTGGCCCTCAAGAGTTTTCGTCTCCACTCTCCGCCGGCTAGCCTAGTGCTTCTCACACTGGAGCGAATAAAATTCTGGTCCAGTCTAAGCAGAACAGTTTGCCTGTCCACCAATTTTTTACTTGTCGCGGTTGTCACGAATAAGATCCTGAGACAACCTTTCCACGTCGAAATTGGTGTTAGCCTTTCGACGATCTTGTCCGTCTTGTTCAGCTAGCGCGAATAAAATTCTGGCCTTGCTGAACAAAGTGCGGCCTTGCTCTGGCCTGCGTCACCTGGGCGAATAAAATTCTGGCCAGGTGAAACAGCGACGGAAATTACTTGGCCAGAAGCCTTGGCTATTTTCAATTAATTCAAAGTCGAATAAAATTCTGACTCTGATTAACTGAGCTGAACCTATTCGCATGACTATTTTAATGAAGTTGAATAAAATTCTAACTCAAAGAAGTCTTGCCCAGTTGCTTGCCCGTGGCCAACTCTTCTCAAAAGCGTAATTATCTCGCTTTTATATGTTTCTGCCAGGCACATTTACACACCCATACTAAACCAAACGACAGCTGCTTGCGACTGTTCAGGGTTGTGTTTAATGGTATGTTTTCCTTACGGATGTATTTTCATGTTAATAGGTGGCGCTTCTTAACGGCTATTATAATTTCAAATATTTTGTTAACAAATAATAAATGTAATTATAAAATATAATAATGAATTATATAAAATGAAAAGTGTATAATAATAACGTTCTCTTTTAAAAAAATTATGAAATTCATTAAACAATAAATATTCAGAAATGTAAAAAATGTAAAAATTTATGAAATTCAGTAAAAAAAATTAAAACATTTTAAAAATATATATATAGAGTCTAATTGCTTGTGATTTAATTGCTATGTGATCCAAAAACAAGCCTGCCGACTTTTGGTCGTCACAGTGTACGCAGTTTGTAACTTGAAATTTTGTTGTTGTGCATAAATTTTCTTAGCAAGCCACGCAGTTCGTAAACAACATACCCAGTAGTTTACTTTATTGCTTAATTATTTTCTTTTAAAACTTAAACAAGAAACATCCGTAACAATATTAACCAATCGCAGATGATCTACGGCATAGCTCCTGAATCTTCTTTGATGTTTGACATCCATTTCTCGAGGTTAAGCTAGAGGTTTACATAATTTTTTTCGATAGGAATTTAATACGTAAAGTCCATCTCTGACTATTGATTCAGTACTAAAAGGAAAAATAAAGCCATATGTTATTCGAAATTGATAGCCAAGCTGATCTTAGCTTGATGTGGATATTTACATATAGTAACTTCTTGGGAATGAACTGGCGGAAGTGTTGTGGTACCAGTTGCACTCTTGCTTTCCTCTTGTTACTTTAAGGGAGTTGATATGACACGACATAGAATGGGAGCCAGTCACTAGGAAAATCTGGCCATGCTACAATGATAAGTTACTGGCCATACTCTCGTGGACTTTTCTACAGAAAGCAAGCTTGATAAACTTACTGTCTGAGCTAGTAGCACCAGCCTTAGGAACCTTATTTTGATATTGCAATTACAGAGCGTAAGTCAAATAATTTTTAACTGGATCTATACGTGGATAGACTACATTATGGGGAGTCTTGTGTGATAAAACGGAATCGATAGATTTTAATGACTTCTCCAAAAACTAAGTTGTATTTGCAGAGTTAGACTCTTCAGTACTTTCAGCGGGTTCATTTAGTAGAATTCTTTTTGGCATTAAGTAATAAATCTAACAACAGGTGCCCCTGTGGGCTAGTCTGGGGGTTGTTGGTTCGATTCCCAACGAAGATCTTGGTTTTTTTTCACTACAAAAATAAAAATTGACTGTCGGTGGGGCTACTCAGTGATGAAGGCATGGTCGCTGTGCTGTCTTATACGACAGCTTATTTCCGTAACTATTCTTTTACTTTCTCATCCTGTCTCATCTATTCTCTATCCCTTTCTTATAGAATGTAGCACGGTACTTGTCTAAATAGGCATTGTTGCCTGAAGTGCTACTTCTCTTAAAAAAAAACAACATTTTTAACATTTTTACGAATGCTAACGGCAAATACTCCATATATTTTCCCAAATGATTTTTATTATAACCATTATTAAGGCAAATTTAAGAATATTGTTCATGAACTTCTAATTAGCGATCTCTTATTTGATGCTGCAGCCGTGATGTCAACCAGCTCAGTTAGGGCAGGGTACAATCACATAGCGGCTGCTCAGAGACTAACCAAAAAACAGTCCTACAAACTACAATCCACAAAACTCTGGAATCCTTAGAGAAAGACCCTGCTTGTAATAATGCTTACTTACTCACCCGACTTAGAACTCTCGTTTTTTCTTAATGTCAATAGTGTTCTTCCTCTAATACATATACACAAATCGAATCCAACCTGCTGTTGATGTATCCTTTTGGATACCAACTTGTTGTAGTAACGCAGGAGGGTCCCGTAGGATTCGCTGCGTTCTACTTGTGTGAGTTATGCCTTTCTATATAGTAATCCTGGAGGGTCCCGTAGGATTCGCAGGGTTAGAATAAAAAGGCGAGGTTATTTAGTTACAATTGCTAACAAACCTGGAGGGTCCCGTAGGATTCGCAGGCCGCTACTTTATTAACTTGTAAACCAACTTCCGCTTAGTCTCACAGTTCTTATTGAGCTGTGGGTTCTAACTGCTACGGTAAGCTGTACTTCACAATAAACTTGCTGACTGAAGAAATAATATAATAATAATATAATAAGACAAATAATAGTAATATAATAAGTCAATTATGCGAGGGTGACTCGCAACATCCCTCCCCCCTTTTAAAAGTTGATACTCGTTGATTCTGAACCGGTGCTTCTGAACTTGAGATTATGTTGGCTTGCTTAAGTCAAACTGACTTGAAACTGTTACTCAAAAAGTGCGACATATAATTGATGGAACCGGCAATAGCAGCTATGGGACGTGATTCACTTGATGACATTTGACAGAAGAGCACATTGAGGACACGTTGCTACTTAAGGTACTGCTACTGTTTAAATCGCCATATTTATTGATTTGCTTTCTCCATAAAAGCGTTAGCGAAGTATTCAAGCGTTTTGCAAAGCATTGATTTTGTAGTGTCTATCATCCGCTGGCAACGCATTTCCTCATTCAAGTAACAACGTCCTGATGACTTGTTGAACGCTCTATGGAGTATCTCTCCCTGTGTAATGATAGCCGTTATTGAATTTGTTGTCTTCGAATGTGCTAATTTTGCTGGCTATACCTTAAGTTCTTGTAGCGTAAATTGGATTTCCATCGGTACTTGACTGGCATTCTTTGTACCATTTTCCTGCACAAAGCTGTGTATTTGCTTCTGTGGGACTAGATGGTACACTTGATACTTCGTTTTTGTCTGATGCAACAGCTATAGGCGATGCTGATTGTGGTTGCTTCAAATATTGTTCCTCTGTAACTACCGTTTTGAAATCGCAAGGTGCTGGTTCCCGCTTATTGGTTGACATTTCTGAAATAATGGAAAATCTCATAGTTGTTGGATCTTTTTACTGCCGACATCTGATGTAGGTGATGCTGATGATGAGCGAGGTGTTGATGGGCTAATGTTGTTATTGTAGGCGCAATTCAATTTGCTGCAGAATTCAATCTTTCAGGTGAGTTGATGCGTGTTTTCGGCGGTGTTTGTCCACCTCCTGTTGTTTGCGTTGAACAGCCCATTGCATAAGCGGTAGCGGTATAGCTTGGTTGTAAATGATCGTCGTTGCGGCTTGCCAACTCTTATAGTAACTGGGGCTGTGGTATCTCCTACTGCTGGTTGTTGCTGAGGGTCGGTTGATGCTGCAAATGTTGTTGATATCGTTGAAACTGGTTTTAGGGGAGGGTTATTTGTAGTGGCTTATATCCTTTTTTCTCCCTTTACCTTTAAATGTTTGTATTTAGCAATCCCTTCTGAATAAATTCTTCTAACCTATTCAATCTTTATTAGTTAATTTTGTGAGCGAACTAATTAACTGTTTTTTTAATTACACATCTATTCAATGTTTAAGTATTTACTTTTCCTATCATTTTTTAATTAAATTTTTAATTTATTATTGAGTTTTCAATTTTTTAGTTTTCTATTCAAATTTTGAATTATTTGTTTTTTAAATTCAATTTTTATTTTTCATTTTTAATTATTTAATTTTCTATCTATTATTCAATTTTTGATTATTTACTTATTCACTTTTAGTTATTAAATTTTCAGTTTTTTAGTTTTCAATTTTCAATTTTTTATTTTTATATTTACTAAAAAAATTTTTAATTATTTAATTTCTTAAACATTTATTCCTTTAATTCCCTGGTTATAAAAATCATTTTTCTTTACCTATTCCGACCTACGGCAATGTTGGCCTTGAAATTTTATCATTGCTACACATACTAAGTTCCACTTTCGTTAACTGATTTAAAAAAAATGAAGTTGAATAATAAAAGAAATGTTTCTTTTAAAACTCAGCCCTATAAATTTCATATCTACTCGTATTTTTCAGTAAATACTTCCTTTTAAAGACATGATCATTGATTTATGGCATCAAAATAATGATTTAATTTTTTAATTTTCTTTACAGTTGCAAAAAACAGTTTAAAAACATTGTTGATGGCGCTTTCAAATTTGTTTGATTGAATAAGTTTGGGTGGAAATAACGTGTTAAAAAGCATTAATAAAAAAAATAACAAATGCTAAAAACAACGATAAAAAACGATAAAATTTGTATTAATGCAGCAGCAACAACAACAACAGCAACAAAAGCAGCAGCATCACCAGCAACAACAGCTAACAAATCAAACAGCATCACAAACATCATTGCAATTTCAATTGCAAACACAGCCCACACATCACCAGCAACATTTAGGCAACAATATAATTGTTGTACGTGGTTCACGCAATGAACACGGTGAAATTGTCATACAAAATAAACAAGATATCTTTACATTTCTCAGTGAACATCATCATCAACAGCAGCAGCAACAACAGCTACAACAACAACAGCAGCAGCAGCAAAATGAAAAAGCCACCGTGGCCACATTAACACAATTACCATCAACCACAACTGTTGCACGTAAAACTAGTATTTCCTTGATTGCTAACAATGTTGGCCAAGGTCAACATAATGCAATAGGCAATGCCATCACTTCCTCATCATCGACAGCAACAACTGGTGTTGTTGCTGCTTCAATACCCAAGGAAACTAATACAATTCTATTGCAAACTCCCATCAATGCTAGTCAATTGGAAACCGTACTGTTGCAGTCGGGACAATTAAAAAAATCCAACTCCACTGCTACATCGGGAACGGAAAGACCATTCCTATTTAAAAATGTAAGAAATGCGAATGCTAATTTTATGCATAATGAAATAGTTAATTTAAGTTTCTTTTTTAATTTGTATGGTGAACACCCGCATAACAAATGGCTTGGCAGCCGGAACTTTTTTTTGCTGAATTTAAGATGAGCTCTTTAATCCTGCAAAAGATCATTTAAATAACAAATTCAATTAAAATTTTCTGCTAATTTTTTAAGATGTTTTCTTTTGATTATATTTGATCGTTTCTATTTATGGTTAGAATCATATCTCTTCCTATGTACATGTCCGCTTAGGAACAGTAATTGTCATGTGTCTTACAGGCAAATGGTTTCCGTTACAGTTTCAAAATAAATTTTTACAATTAAAGTTTAAAGAAGAAGGCACACTCATTACTTCGAGTTACCCGCAAAAATAATATGTTTTGAATAGCCAAGCAAGATAAAGAAAAAATAAGAAGACGCTATTGCGAGTAGGCAAGGAATGCAAGGAGTGTTCTGCCAAAATTTTTCAGTTACAACTTTTGACGAATATATTTTGTTAAAAGTCATTGCTTAAAGACAGAGTATGATATTCGATTCCTGTGTGATTAGATTTACATATGTGCCTGACTATGTAGTCTTAATCAGATGGTGGTTAAACCACTGCATAATTTGGGATCATGCTCGTCCTAGGAAGCCGAAGTTTAATTCTAGCAACAGGTCTTTCCTAATTGCAACTTTAATGATTCCAGAGCAGGGCTGCAAATCATCACTCCTTGTTAAAGAGTTGGAGACTATCCAACTCCTGTCCAGAACACATGTCTAGCATGCTCACTGGATCTGGGAACATTTCACCAGGTAGGTGTTATTAAAGGTGAAATGAACCTGGCCACCATAGAACCATAGACTGATATGGGGCCGCGAAACCACAACCACCACGATACTCCCATATAGGGGCCAACCTCAATAATCAGCCAGAGAACAGTTAAATGTCTAAATAGACAAATAACGGAACTCTAAGGGTCACTGATTCCCGTGGAAATAAAGTGGAGTTTTCAGTTGTACCCCTGCTGACTTGAGGGGACTGGGCTCCCTTTTTCCCACAGTTGTACAGGTCTACATAGTTGCTCTCCATAAAGACCATATATGTGCCCCCGGGGGGTGATATTCGAGTCCTATAAAAGTATGGTACGTTTATCAGACAAGCTATATAAAATATTGGTCCCTAGTTTGCAAACAACGAAATTGTTGTACGAACACCCGCCAACGACCCAATTTCGGTTGGGCTCTCTATACAGACTGCACTTTTTTCACAATTTATTTTTTTCTTTTTCTTTGCTCTTTCTACCGCAAAAAATATGCTACGTTCATTGGATAATCTAAAAAAATAATATCTATAATTCTAGTCATGATACTAACCAACTATAAAAGTTGGTCCATTGCACGAGAAATGCAAGCTTGCTAAAATTACATTTGCTTCGTAAACACTAAATTCTTTTAATCGTAAGATTCTTTTGATTGCAAAATATAACACGCTGATAATTATAACTTTTTATATTGCTTTAATAACTTGGAACTTTGTATAATTTTGTTGACAACACTGTTATGTAATACGCATACTCTATGCTAGAAAATTACTGCAACGCAATTTATGCTCTTAGGCTGGTTAAAACGTCTAGATTCTTTTAACATGGATAGATCTGGCAGCCTGGGTTATTTGTTTCTTTTAAACTTGTATTTATGTACGTGTGGCTATGATCCACTTAAAGGAAATCTGCAACAACTATTAAAATTAACTAAATACATTTTTGTCTCTTAAACGATTGTTTGGCGTGCAACTAGCGAAGTGATTTTAGGTAGAATTTATTTGCTGTTGTAATTTATTTTATATAAAAAGTGCCTTTTATTCAATTACTTTTAGTTATTATATGTAATATCGCAACAATTATTATTTATTAATAATATTATTTTGTGTCCGTTTAGACTTTAACATACATAAATCATCTTGTGCATTTTAAACATTTCTCGATTCATAAGCAACAATATAAATTAACATACAAAGTATGGAGTACTGTTTCGTGTTCGTGTTTGTGTTGGTAGGAAAACGGTCACTACCTTATTTAATTTAATTAACAGGCATGTTGTGAAAATCACGGTGATTTTAAATCACGAACGATTTTGAAATCACGAGAGTGTTTTTTTAGTGTCCTGAAAACCACGAAATTTTTAATTTTTGGTAGCGATTTTCTTTGTTCTAAACCACAAGCTGAGAGCTGTTTTTGTTTATTTATATTTAAAATATTTTGTATGTTCACGAAAATTATTAAAACAATTTTATAATATATTGGCAAGTTCATTGCCCATAATTGAATTAAAAAAATATTTAAACAACAATAAAAAAAAATTGAAAAAAAATCAGCGTCTTGCTAAATTTCTTAATTTTAAAGTTTTTATTTGTAAAAAAATTAATTTTCTTACTAAAATAATTAAGGAACAAATCATATTAAGTGTATGTGATAGTTTTATTGTTAAGTTCGAAGAAAAAGTCTTAAAACAGCTTCAAGTGAGGCAAAAAGCTTCGGCAGGCTGTTAACTGATGGTTTTAAATCGCGAAAACTAAAAAATTTTTGTGCGCGAGCACCATTTCAGTGATTTCAAATCACTAAACAAAAAAGTGATTTTCAGAACATGCCTGTTAATGTTACAAGATATTTCATACAATTTACAATTAATAGTATTTTACAATTTAATATTAAAACTGTATGTAAATGTAAAAAAAAGACGAAAATATTGAAAATTAGCCCCGTGTGAAATGCCAGGTGGCGGGTATTCTATCTATATGAGTAAGTAGATAATACCTTAATAAAGGAACTACCTAAATCCGAACACTGACTCACCAGTGCAGTTTAGAATACGCCCTGAGAATGATGTCTTCACATCGAAAGCACTCACCGTCCATACTGAACAGACAGCTAGTAACAAATGATGACAGTATGTATATTTTGTTAAATAATTAAAAATACTTCGATATCAAATTGGAACAAATGCGCCTAAAAACATGCAATGTCACATAAGATAAAAGGTACTTCTTAAAAGTTTGACAGTTGGCGAAAAAAGTCTAACTGCTGTATGCATAAGAAACGCTTACTTGAGCTTTAAAGTACACGTTAGTTAACAAACACTTTAAGGCTAACAGACGTTTGTTAAAAAATGGTATTCATAAACAGTACTTTAGCTAATGTATGCTTTAGTAAAATAAGTATTTTGAATCTGGCAATGCCACTATTTTCAGTTGCCACGTTGTAGTTAACGATGTATAAAAATGAATATTATTTATCCGGGTATTTAGATCCATAAAAAATGTTTTTATTGTTTTTAGCAAAATTAACATATTTTTTTTTTGTTTTTTTTTTATCAATTTTTTTAAAAAAAAGCAAAGAACCCAAAAAAGGTCAATTTGCAAGACTTACGAAGAACTTACAAAGAATTTGTTCATATTAAAAAAATAATTATTCGGATAACGATCCTTGTTTAGATTATATGTACATCAATAAAACTTTTGTTTAAAATAATTAATTATAATTATATTTTTGTAAAATATAAAATAATGATGTAAAAATGTTTTATATTGAAGGGAAGGTAAAATTTAATTTATTATTTGTATACTACAATTTGTTTTTAATAAAAATTTTTAAACATTTTTGGAATAACAAAGTAAAAGTGTCAATTGAGCCGTTTACATTGAAAGTGGCATAAGTCACAACTGAACAGTTTTTTTCATTTTTAATAAGTTGAAAAGTATTGAGATTTGTTTGAGAGGAGTATTGATAATTAGCGGTATGACAAAAATGTTTATTTTGAAAGCGGCGTAAGTCGCTGTACTCAGGAAATTAATTACGGAGCTTCGTGTGAAAGAAATGGAAACATGTAATAAGTGTGTATGAAGTATTGTTGTGATTATTGGACTTATTTTTATTAGTACGAAAGAATAGTGCAGTTTACTGAACTATATTATAGTGATATCTAATATACTACACATAATTAGCATTATTTTTATTATTCTCAGGAAGTTGCTTCGTGTTGTATAAAATATCTAAGAATGTCACAACTCAAATGTATATTATTGCACATAGTGACTTATGTAAAGTACATAACATGGAGAAAAAAGATTTTATTTCAACACAATCATTAGAAAAATCCGTTCCAGAAAGAAAACTAAATGCAGACTAGTTGAAATGGCTAAAAATTAAAATATTATATAAACTAATTTAAAATAAAAAAGATAACAATAACAAAGTAACTTATGCCACTTTTAAAATAAACGGCTCAGTTTATTGTAAACACAATTTGTTTTGTTTTTGAACTTTCAATAATAAAATTGAACTGTCAATTTATTGTAGGTTTAACGTAGGTTTTTCCTACTTTAAAGTTAACAAAGGTATGTTAAGGTAAAAACGTTTTTTGAATACAACTTTAGGAAATGGTGCTTAACAACTGCAGTTAAACCTAGTTTAAGTTTTACGCATACGGCTGTAAATCTCTAATTTTTTGCGTGACAAAAAAGGAGGCGTAATGAAACAAGCTTTTGAATAAATTCTAAATGCCTTTAGAGGCATAAATGCTAATAAAAAATATAAACTTAAGCATCCTACTTTTGGGAATACAAATACTAAGTGTAGCATAAAGCGTTGCCAAAGAGAGCTCTTGCACTAGCTAAAATATGATATATATCAAGTCATGCTTCATGGAGTTATGTATGCTAAAAATAAGCACCCTGGCGTCACATTTTATGTTTCTATATTGAAGGGATCAATCGCAGCTTATAGGCAAGTAGTATGAAAATATTTACGATAAAACATTATTTTGCCCCATTCCGACAAGTTAAACTCAAGGGAAAGTTCATTATCTACGAAGAATGGACTTTTAACGCGTTCATGAGCAGTCCTACAACTGTCTTTATTAACGTTATAAGGAAAGAATGCTTTATTTTTAGTTGACCGAATATTTTCTTTATAAAATTACGGTAAATTTTCAATATTTTTAAGCAGCAACAAATCCTTTGCTTTCTGACGAAATCTGTACTGTCACATTAACAAAAACTGATTAGGAAAACTGCTGCAATAAATACAATGTGTGTTTGTCCTTCTTCTGCCTGTTGTCTGTAGTTGTCGATTCTACTATTTAGCTATTTAACTTAGCTTGAAAGATAAGGTGTGGTATAGCACTCCTGGCATTTAAAATATAAATAAAACTTGATGCAATAAAATTTCTTCTTCTTACAAAGAAACAGAAAAATTGCAGCGAGGACACATCTTAACAAGGGCAATAGCGCAGAGCGTAATTGTCAAGTTCAGAGCATTCTGATTTTAAATATTTATCATTTTTCTCTTCTTCTTCCACTTCTGACTCTTAACATTGAGCTGCCTTGCCATTTACCACCGCTATTTAGTATTTTGAATGACTGTCAATTTATGCTTAATATTTTTGCATTAAAAGTATTTAAATTTTTTTTATATTTCAGGCTTCTCGTAGCTTAAGCACTGATAGCAATCGTTTTGGGACGGTCACAACAGCAACTGGCGATGACAAAGGACCATTTGTCTTACAAACATTAAAGCGTTTAGAAAAATCCCAGTCTATTCTAGTCATACGTAATTCATCTTCATTATCATCTACAGCAGCAGCAGCAACTACAACAACAACATCAGGTGCCAATTCTACCTCATCTTTATCGAATTCCTCATCATCTTTGGCCACTTCTCTAACGGTCGAACATAAACTTAGCTTATCTTCATCATCGTTGTCATCCATTCAACATCAACAACAACAACAGCAGCAGGTTCATGCAACGACAGCTGGTGTCAACACTACTAAAAGTGGTAGCACTATAACATTTAGTCGCACCAAGAAATCACAAAAATCAAATGCATCGAACAGCCATAACAATGTTGTTACAACAACCACAACAAAATTGGGTGATATTTTAGCTTCAGCAACTGGCCAACAGCGTCATCTATCTACAACAAACAACAACAACAAAACTAATATCAATAGTAAATTATCAAATGCTACAACGACATATTTGCGTTTGACAAATGGTAACAGCAACAACAACAACAATAGTACTAATGCTGCCAATAATAACCATAAAAATCATAATTCTTCACGTGTAAATCTCAACGGTAATAATTTAGAAACAATACCAACATCAACGATAACACAAGCAGCAGTAGTAGTTGCCTCATCCTCAGCTGGAGCTGGAATAGCCACAACATCACATCTAACTCTGGCCGAGGTCCAGCTTAAACATGAAAGAAACTCGCCATCAAATGCAACAGCAACAGCAACAACAACTGGCCTGCTCAAAACTCAAGGGAGCGGTAAGTTTTCCTTAACCGAACACCAAATTTTATTGCGAACAAAATAATTTTTATACATTTTTTTTGGACACTTTTAAATGTGAAAGAAACAAAAACAATAGAGAAAACTGACAAAATAAAAATATTTTTGTGTAAAAATTTAACAAAAATCGTATGGAAAAATATTTTAAAATAGAATAAAACAAAAAAAAACGAATAAAGGGAAAGGTGATAAATAACAGGTTGAGTCTCCCATGAGGGGAATTCATAACACAATAGACACAATTTGTTCAATTTCTTTTCATTTGCTCTAAACAAATCGAATACAAATTTATGACAAAAACTTCAATTTTTAACGATTTTTGTTTTTAAAGTGTTTCTACGTTTGTTTACCGACAAAAACAAAAAATAAAAATAATAAATTAAGTGCATGTTTCATCATGTTTTAAGAACAGCTCTCGACACTCTTTTGTTTGGTAAAAGAAGAAACATGAAAATAATAAATGAAATAAATAAAAACAGAAAACTTAACTGTGAACAAAGTCTACTGCTAATCAATTTATCCACTTGGCATTTTTTAACGATTGTCTGTGAGTTTTTTTTTTTTTGCTGCTGCCTTTTCTAAACACAGAAGTACAGTGGGCGACAGACGTGCAATGTACAAATGTATGCATAACTATGCGTACATGCTGTTTGTAAAATTAAATAAAGTGTAAGGTAGCCGCAGTTCGGCCCGCAGGTGATATTTTTTTAATAAAGGGTTTTTCAACAAGAAGTTTGTTTTTTAATACAAAATAAAAAAATTTTGATTAAGATGATAAAAATTTTTATTATTTTACGAAGAGAAAAGTTCGGAAATTATGAATGGAAAATGATATCTGGCAAATGTTCGCCACGACCACGCTGACAGATAGCGATTCTTTCATCAAAATTTTTTATCACTTTTTGGCGGTCCTATTTCGTTAATTATATTTCGTTAAATATATTTCGTTTGAAGGCTGAAATCAATTCGATTGGCTCCGTATAGAATCCGTCCTTAACGTAGTCCCACAAAAACTTATCCAGTGGTGTTAAATCACACGATCTAGTTGACCACTTAATTGCTAATTGCCGTGAAATTATGCGATCGGTATCAGGTTTGCAATAAATTGATCCTTTCATTGGCTGTTAGAACCTCATGTCGGTTATATTCATGACATCAATAATAGGCTAATATTGATGAGTTGTTAGCATCTCGCGATAGCGTGATCCATTGACCGTTACCGCATTTCCAGCATCATATTCGAAAAAAAATGGCCCAATCACGCCTTCCGACGACATAGCACACCATACAGTGACACGTTAAGCACTACTCAAAAACTGCTCTAGGATTTTCAGAAACCCAAATGCAGCAAATTTGCTTGTTGACATACCCTGACAAGTCTCTCCGGGGGCACATGATAGTCTTTTTGGAGCCTACTATTCCATCTAGACTGGTGTCTTGCGGGGTAAAAGGGAGCCCAGGCCCCTTAAAGGCTAGTAGGGGTCATCTGGACAATTCACTACATTTCCACGGGAATCAGTTGCCCGCAGAGTTCCGCTGTTCTCTGGCTGATTAATTGAGGTTGGCTCTTTTGGGAGTATCGTGGTGGCTGTGTGTTTTGAGGCCCTCGTGAGAGTTTGTGGATCGGATCATTCACAATGAACACAATGAATGGTTCAGGTCCAGTGAGTATGAATGCCGTTCTTAATTATATTATGCTCTTAATTACGAATGTTCTTAATTATATTAAGCTTCATGCGTTCTGGACCAGGAGTTGGATAGTCTCCAACTCTTTAGCAAGAAGTGAAGGCTGCGACCTACTTCGAGCTTTTGAAATTGCTACTAGAAGTGACCGGAGAATATACTTATTCGATGGCCTTCTAGGGCGTGAATGGCGTTGCTTTTCATTCACAGTGGTTGTTGAATTTGTGCACCAAAACTTCCAATTCTTAATAAAGAATAACACCAAAAAAATGTTAATATGCACCAAACTTAAATAATCCTTATAAAAAAATAACACCAATGCGTTTAAAGAAATTTCAAACTGACTTTATTTGTACAATGAAAATGACAAATAAAAAATGAAAAATGCAAATGAAAAAATGATAGCGTGTTCTCTATACTCAAGCGTATATATACTAAAATTACAAAGCTTTTTCAACCGTTAACTCTAATTATAAAAAATAAAAATGATGCTGCCATATGAATCCAATTTCTTTCTTTTTCTTTTCTTCTTGTTCTTCATTTCTCTTACGAACATCCTGCCCCCGTTGAATTCCTTGGGGATTCAACTTCTTCATCTAGTAAATAGCAAATCTTAGATACTGCCCGTCGAACAACACCATTATTGGTTTTGATGATAGCTACTCTAACAACGCCGTCATCACCTTCTATAACCTCTATCACACGGCCCAATTGCCATTTTAGCGGTGGCTGATTTTCGTCTTTCAAGAGGACCATCATTCCTATTTTTACATTTGGTGAATTAACCTGCCATTTTGTCCTTTGTTGAAGAATTGTAAGGTATTCAGAGCTCCATTTTTTCCAAAAAAGCTGTTGCATAAAACATACACGTTACCAACGCCCAAGACGATGAATATTTAGCATCGATATATCAGGTTCTGCTACTGATGTAAATGGCGCCCCTATTAAAAAATGAGCTGGGGTTAAAACTTCCAAATCATCAGGATTTTCGGTGAGTGGACAAAGTGGACGTGAATTCATAATAGCCGAAACCTGGTATACGAGAGTGCGTAGTTCGTCAAAGTCTAATATTGATTGTCCACTTGTGCGAATAAGATGGAGTTTGGCGACCTTGATTGAAGCCTCCCAAAGACCGCCAAAATGAGGCGACCTTGGTGGTATAAACTTCCAGTCTATGGCATCCTCTAAACATTTTTCATGTACAGTCTGAATGTGCTGTTGGCTTAGAAGTAACCGCTTAAGTTCATTCAATTCGTTCTTTGAACCAACAAAATTTGTGGCATTATCAGACCATATGGTTTTTGGTCTACCACGAATGCTGATAAATCGTCTGAGGGCAGCTAGAAAACCTTGAGTTGATAAATCTTTTACAAGCTCCAGGTGTACTGCCTTAGTGCTAAAACAAATAAAAAGGCATATATAACATTTCACTGGAGCTCTTGAGCGAATATCAGAACGATAGTATAACGGTCCACAATAATCAACACCCGTCACAAAAAATGCTCGATGGCCTTCAAATCTGTCTTTGGGAAGATTTCCCATTGTATGTTCTACTATACGAGGGCGCAAGCGAAGGCAGCGAACACATTTGTTCACAACTCGCCTTACTTCTTTTCTTCCACCTATTGGCCAATACTGCAATCTAATGGTAGCCAATAACGCTTGTGGACCAGCATGAAGGTTCTTTTGATGAAAATATGTTATTATTGAATCTGTTAATGGATGCTGCTTTGGAACTATAACTGGATGTCGAGCATTAAAATCAAGCGATGAATGTTTTAGTCGACCGCCTACTCTTAGTAGGCCGAAATGGTCAACAAATGGATTCAAGGAAATAAGTGAACTAGATAATGAAATTGGCCTTTTTAGACCCAAAGCAACAAATTCTGTTGAAAAAATACTTTTTTGAACCATTCGAATTAACAACATGGTTCCTTTGTGTATATTTTCTGTTGTTAATGGGCCCTTTCTACGTGACACGCCCGCAGCACCAAACTTGTATATATATGCAAAAACTCTGCTAATTTTGCCAAACGATGTGATATATTTCGATTCAAGTGACAAATCTCGGGAAGTATCTGTTGAGCAAACTAAAACTTGTTTTCGCCTTTCTGGTAAATTTGTTATTGTAGGAGGTTGGTTTGGCCAAGAATGTTGATCTTCTTTTAAAAATTCAGGACCACATAACCATAAACTTGATGTTGATAATTCCCTTACTGTTGCACCTCTAGACAATATGTCAGCCGGGTTTAAAGATGTTGGAACATAAAACCATTTCATTGCTGATGTTAACGACTGTATACGGCTAATTCGATTTGAAACGAATACTTGAAAATTTGATGACTCTTCTTGAATCCACGAGAGGACAATTGTTGAGTCCGACCAAAAATAAATATTTCCATTGTAAATATGTAGTTTTAAAATTGAGTACATTAGTTCTGAAAGTAAGAGCGCAGCTGATAGTTCAAGTTTAGGAATAGTAAGAACTTTGGTAGGTGCTACTCGAGATTTAGAGCAAAGAAGGTTAGAATTCACCACACCGTTGAGCTCACTTCGTAAATAGACACAAACACCATAAGCTGACAGACTAGCATCACAAAATGCATGAATTTCATGTTTTCCACCAGGAATTAAAACTCTTCTAGGATATACGCATCTCTCTATGTCTAAAAATTCAGAGCACAAGCTAAACCAGGCAGAGTTAAGGTGCTGAGGTAGATTGTCGTCCCAATCAATTTTTTCTTTCCACAAATGCTGCAGAAAAATTTTAGCCTTAACAACAATAGGTCCTATGAGGCCAAGGGGATCATAATATCTAGCAATAGTTGAGAGAACCATGCGTTTTGTTACTTCCTTTGAAGAAATAGATAGTACAAACGAAAATAGGAACTTGTCACTGCTTGGCTCCCATATTAGTCCCAAAGTCTTTGTTACATCACTTCCATCTTGAAACTTTATAAATGTCTCCTTTTCTTCATCGTTTATTTTGCTAAGAATAGAATGGTCATTCGAACACCATTTGCGAATTTTAAAATTTCCCTTTTTAAGTAGTTGTGTTGTTTGCTGAAGAATTTTATTAACTTCTTCCATAGAATCTCCTCCAGATATCATATCATCGACGTAGAAACCACGTAGCACAATTTTCGAGCCTAATGGAAAAAGTCTGGACTCATCCTTTGCCAGTTGGTGCATTGAACGAACAGCAAGAAAAGAGGCAGATTTTGTTCCGTATGTGACCGTATCAAGCTTATAAACCTTTATCGGATCATTAACATGGTCACGCCATAAAATACATTGAAGATAATTATCTGGATATGAAACCTTTACACATCGATACATTTTACATATATCTCCTGTTAGAGCAATATTAAAAGAGCGAAAACGTAGTAAAATATCAAAAATATTAGGTTGTATAGTTGCGCCACACATTAGTATGTCATTAAGCGAAAATCCCGTCGATGTTTTTGCTGATCCGTCAAATACAACACGCAGTTTTGTGGTTGAGCTATCTTCTTTGATTACATAATGGTGCGGGAGATAATTAGTTACAACGTTTTCTGGAGCCTTTTTTACTAACGACATCTGATGAAGATTGATGTATTCTTTAATAAATGAACTATACCGAGTCTTTGTCTCTACTGACTGATTTAAGCGTTTTTCCAAATTTTTAAACCGACTGAAAGCATATTGATATGATTCACCAAGTGCTTGTGGGCTTGTTTTAAATGGTAAATGGACAACAAATTCACCTGAACTTAAACGCTTGTAGGTTTTTAAGAAATATTTTCACATTCAATTTCCTCCTTCGTTATTTTTTTATTGATATCTAGGTGATTTTCGATTTCCCAAAAACGACGAATTAGATTATCAAGGTTATTTTCAGAATTAAATTTTTCATTTATTTGAACTCCTAAAAGGCAATTATTTGTTCTCTGTAGTTGAATACCTCCACCAGCCACAACCCAACCAAACTCAGTTTTTTGTAGAACTGGCAACCCTGGCCCAAGTCTAATTTTTCCATCACATAGCGATTTAAAAAATAAGTCCCCTACTTGTTGTGATTTGAAGAACAATGGGTCGGCTAATTTTATGTTCCTGGGTAGGTTCCAATTTGAAGCATCTATTGAAAATTGCCACTACATTTTCTACGCATACGTCAAAAAACTAAATGCCAAAACTATCATATTGTTGATTTTTTTTCTGATGAAACGGAAATTATCTGCCGTATAAGACAGCACAGCGACCTGTGACTATGCCTTCATCGCTGAGCAGCCCACCGACAGGCAATTTTTATTTTTGTTGTGAAAAAACCAAGGTCTTCGTTGGGAATCAAATCCACAACCCCCAGACTGACAAGCTAGTACACTACCTACTAGCCTACAGGGGGGTTGCCACAATTGAAAAACAAACATATTCTTGCAAAACCAATATTATGGAATCGGAAGATCTTGATGTTCTTGGCATGAAAAGTCAGTGTGTTCTTCGATGGACTAAGCACATTTTTCAGGTTTTTAAGGAATCTTTTAAGTGCCTCGGTTCTCTAAAAAGGTATAAGAGATACTTCACTCCAGTCGATCTTAGTACTGTTTACACCATCTATATCCGTCAAAAAATTGAATACGGTTCTAATGTATGGGCCGGCACTCTAAAATCTATGTTGGAGTTGCGCGACCGCGTGCAGGAGAGGGCCAAGAGGCACATTGGGGACAGAAGGGGGTCCAACTCTATTGATTCTGTAGAGCATCGACGTAATGTGGGATGGATTTCACTGTTTCATCTTTACTACAATGGTAAGTGCTCTAATGAAATTAGGGAATTTGTTCTCGTTACTCGCCCGAGTTTGCGTTTAACCCATTTGTGGTTGATTGGCCATTGAATCGCTCTACGCATTACACGGAAAATAAGTTTTTTAGTAGAACACTCCATAAGTCGTATAAACTCCCTCCAGAGGCCTTACCTGTCACTTTCAACGTAGGAAAGTTCAAATAGAATGTCCACAAACACTACTCCCTCTTTCCTCCTACCCCATAGTCTATTTTCCTAGTTCTGGCACATTGCATTGCATAGGCGGGGGTCATCCCCAGAGTGCTGGTCCAAAGAAAAAACAAAAGATATTGTAATTGTTAAAAAGACAACAGCGTAAAGAACACATAACGAGTTGTTCAGCTAAGCAATTGAATAATTTTAGTATTATAGTGTTTTAATAAAAACGTCAAAACTGCTTCCAAGCAACGTTATATGAATGAATCAAAGCTTTTCCAAATAGTTAGTGGAATTTCTATATTTAAAAACGAATTTCTCAAAGTACCTTAAAATATTATGACTTGAAAATCTTACCGCTTGCCCACAGTGTTACTAATTTCCTTCAGAAACAAAACTAATACGAAACGTTAGCTCATTAGCTTGATTTCTTCAATGATTATAACTAGTACACAATAACACAAACATACTCACACTCATTTTCTTATTTATTTATTTTTTGCTTGAACCAAAACTTTTCCACTTTATTCTTGATTATTTCGTTAAAGAAGTTTAACTAAACAATTTCGATAAGATTTTTTATTTATTTTTTTGTTTTTTTCACTAACTTTCCTGTTTCCAAAATGTTTGATTTTTCTTTTAGTCTTTCTTTAGTCTTTTTATAATTTTTGGCTGAAATGGCAAAAGAAAAGGAAAACAAAAATTAAAGCAAACTGTTGTTCATATTAAGTAGTTGTTGATAGAAAGGAGCGAACATGAATGAACATGCTCCATATGAACAGCAAATAAAATAAAATTCTCTGTATATCCTTGGGCTATTTCGATACTTGTATATTAATATTGTTATTGATGTTGTTGTTAAGGATATTTTGTATTTTTACTTGTTAACAAAACACTCCGTTAAGCCTCACTCTTGGTTCTTGTATGGCTTCGTAGTGTGCGTTAACTTTTTTTCTTGGACCACAAGTGCAAGTTTTATTTTACACTTGACTTATAAGTGTTGAAACGAACATCGATGGATTAAAATTCAATATTTGTGTTTCTTTTTAAGTTTTACCATTTATTTTCGTATGCAGAACGCTAATAATAGTAAAGTCTAAGAAGACATGAATGAATTTATTTGGATACATTTGTATTTAAGATGCAAACATTTCCTGGAGGTGAGAATAAACAAAAAAAGTATATTTTGGTCATGCTTAAGTTCGTTTGTTTTTAAATAATATTGAAATAAAAAATGCAATAGATTTAATGGTGTGAAATTTAAAAATCTTAAGTCGATTTCAAATTATAATGAAGTTCTGCTGTATTTTTAGATGTTCAACAGGCTTTTGACAGAGTTTGGCGCAGTGGCCTTCTGTATAAATTGAAAAACCTCATCCCAGCTTTATTTTATTTGATATTAAAAACATATATTCAAGGCAGATCCTTCTTTGTGAGCATAAATGATAATTATTCAAGTTTTAGATGTATTAACGCGGGTATTCCACAGGGTAGTATCCTGGGTCCAGTATTATAAACAATTTTTACAGCAGATATGCCAACAGTTGAAAATATAACTACTGCTACATATGCAGACGATACTGCTTTATTAGCCTCAAACGAATCACCGTTAATAGCTGTCGAGATGCTACAAAGTCAGTTGAATCTTCTTCAAGATTGGTTTCAAAAATGAAATATTAAAGTTATTAACACAAAGTCCGTTCATGTTACATTTACGCTCAGAAAAAATGATTGCTCTCCTGTTTATTTAAATGGCACAGCTATACCGAGTTGCAACACTGTAAAATATTTAGGCCTTCATCTCGATCGAAGACTTACTTGGAAGGAGCATGTCAAAAAGAAACGTGAGCATCTTAAATTAAAAACAAGAAAAATGTTCTGGTTATTGGGCCCAAGCTTAAGCTTGGAAAATAAGTTTCTCTTATACCACACAATACTAAAACCTATATGGACATACGGCATCTAACTTTGGGGAACAGCAAGTAATTCGAACGTTGAGATATTACAGAGATACCAGTTAAAAACACTTAGACTTTTAACAAATGCGCCATGGTTTATCAGCAACAAAAACATACACCGAGATCTTCGAATTTTAGTGGTAAAAGATGAGATCAATAACTTCAGTGAAAGATACCTCAATAGACTAAGTAATCATTCCAATGTGTTAGCAATAAACCTGTTAGATGACAGCAATGAAATTCAGAGTCTTAAAAGGCTTCATTTTCTTGACTGCAAAATCTTACAGAATTTCCGCGTTGCGATATTTATGGGATAAATTCGTTGGTCCGGGTTTCGGGATTATTTGTCACTGAGTTTAGTAAAACTTTGGGTTGTGTGTGTTGTGGAAGTTACCAGGATGGACGAGACCTTGCAGCATCTTCTCTGTCATTGGCCAGCCCAAGCGAAGGCTTGCAGTGCTTTTTCTTGCCAGTGAAGGAATCTTTCAGAATTTTCGGGTTGCGATATTTATGGGATAAATTCGTTTGTCCGGGTTTCGGGATTATTTCTCACTGAGTTTAGTGTAGCTTTGGGGGCATTTTCTTACTTTCGGATAGCACAACGGTTCCATTGCACATAGGACTCGATAGTCTGTGAAACCTAGTTTAATTAATCTTCCTTCTCTCCTTTGTTGCGATTTCAGAAATGTGTATACTAGAGGTTAAATAAGAAAAAATATTCTTAAAATGAGTAGTTCATTGAATGTTCTATGAGAGAATTAATAATTTCGCGCTATAGAATCCCATGAAGTCTTATGGGACTTCAGCAAAGCAACGAGAATGTTAGTAATCGTATTATGATACTGTTTATAGCATAATGTAATATTCCGATCCATAAAGCTCATCGAATAGTGACAATCTCCGGTAGTTATAATTTCGGTAACAGCTTGTTATAATTGTTTACATGGAATATCAGTGCACTAAGCAAACAAAACAAAATCAACTATCGAAGAAAACAGTGATGCAACTTTCAAAGATATAAATGTTGAAAATTGACTTTAAAGTCTTCTGCGCTATTAATATCCTTTAATCGCTTGCTTGGTCATATTTTATTTGGCAAGTCGCCCATCTTAGTTTTATGATAAAACAAACAGAGTTTGAGAAGTATAACTCGTTGTCCTTAAATTTTGATTTTTGTATTTAAAGAGTTTGTAGTGACAAAGCCGCTGTCTTCAACTTTTTGCACTCCTTCCGTAATTTCCGGCATAGTAAGTGTAATTGTTTTTTTTTCTAAACCTAAGTCGTTAGTCCATAAAAGGGTCAGTTAAGGGTCAAGAGGCTCATTGGGGACGGTAGGGTATCAAACTCTATTGATTCTCTAGAGCATCGACACAATGTGGGGTGTATTTCACTGTTCTATCGTTACTGTAATGGTAAGTGTTCTAATGAAATTAGAGAACTTGTTCCCGATACTCGCACGTTATCGCTTTTAACACGATTTTCGTTGAGAGCGCATCCATTTATGGTTGATTGGCCAGTTAATCACACTATGCATTACATTCATTTTTTAGCAGAACAGTTCGTATGTGGAATAAGATCCCTCCGGAGGTCTTTCCTGTCACTCAATCTGGGAAAATTCAAACTGAATGTCCACAGACACTACTCCCTCTTTCCTCCTTCCTGTAACCTAATTTCCTAGTTCTGCCACAATGCATTGCACGTGTAGGGGTCATCCCCTGAGTGCTGGTCCGAGATACAACAAAAAAAAAAGCAAGCAGTTAAATTAGGTGTCAATAGACAATTGTAGTTGCCACATTAAACGCATCATATTGCTTAAAGTTGTGAATCTATGAGTTTTTAAATTAACAAGATAAACAAGGGTGTATGACAGGCTTATAGCTAAGGAAAGCGAATACAGAGATTGTAGGGAAATTAACTTTTGTCTAAGAAATTGAAACTTATAAATACCACAAAATTGAACCTCAGTGTAAGATGTTGATAGGGTATATCTGTGATCATCTCTTCTACTCACGGAAAGTAACTTTGGGTGTTGTTTCCACCCTCATGGGGTCCTTGGTTATCCTTGGTTGACTCATATAGTGCGGATGATCACATCAGTAAACTATTTTTATAGTTTTTTTAAACGATCTTTTTTATCTTTAATTAATATCTTTTTTCTTTTTTAAGATCTTTTTTATATATTTTTTCTTAATATTTCGCTTTCCTTTGGAAAGCTTCTTCAGGAAAAAATTTTTATATTTTTGAAAACAAAAAAATTATTAACAAATTGAAAAAATGTTTCAAAACATTTGACAAAAACATAAAATATTTTTTCATACATACATACAAACATTTTAAATTTTCAAATATTCAAACATACAAAAACAAGGAAACGGAAATAACAAATAAATAACAAATAACAAATTCTCTCTTATGAAATGATTATAACAAATTATGTGTCTTTTTAATTAAGTACCTATAATTCTGAGCTAAATTGTCTGTGTCTGTCTTGAAATTTATTCTCCTTACATTTGGTACATTAACAATTTCTAACATTTCCAACATATAACGTCTCTTGTAGTTTTTTTCTATATCTAATACTGATGTTTCATCAAACTTTGGATAATGATTATATTTCTTACAATGTGGAGATGTGAAGGATGTCTTCTGTGTTGAAATATTCCTATATTTTTGGTCACACCTGTGACCAGCTAATCTTGTTTTAAGTTTATTTTTTTGTTGTCCCAATATAAACTTTGTCACAGTTCACCTGGTCATTTCCTCCACATGGTATCCTGTATACTACATCAGATATTTCCATTTTTTCTATTTTATCCTTCATACTGCTAAATAATTTATTTAATGTGTTATATGTTTTGTGTGCAATTATATATCTATCTGTGTCATATATGTTAGACTTTCTTAATCTTTCTGATATTCCAGGAACATAACTTAATGATTTATAATTTCTTGGCTCTGCCGTAGAATTTCCTAAATTATGCCTATAACTACCATATTGTCTAATTAATCTGTTAGTTAATTCTACTGGGAAATCATTGTCATTAAGTATATCTCTTATTGTGTCTTTATTCTTCAAATGAAATTCTCTATCACTTATAGTCAATATTCTGTCTATCATATTTTTCGCTGTGTTTATTATCATTTTTCTCGGATGTTTTGAATAAAAATTAATAATTCTTCCAGAAGATGTTGGTTTCTTATACCAATCAAATACTAACTTATTTTTCTTCCTTATTATCAATAAATCTAAATATGGAAGTCTAGATTCTAATTCTCTTTCAATCGTAAATTTAATATCCGGATGGAAACTATGTTACACAGTTATGTTGCTCGCTATAGTCTAGATGAAGAAGTTGCCAAGTGCGACTTTTTTTTGACTGGCGGTTGGTCAAAGGATAATTCGTTCTTGTACAATATACCGCTCGTCCAAATGGCGAATAATCGGGTGGTTTGATAGATTAATACAGAGTGATACATACTCTATTAAAAATGATGAGTAGCTTGATCCTTCGGAGTACTGACGTTGTATTCCATTTTTTGACAATATTTTGGTATGCACAGTAAGAAGGGCGTCTGGAGTTAATATGTCTAATATTTGCCATATTTCTGGATTAGTTTCCATTTAGTTTTCCATTTTATGGCTTTATTTATGGCAAAAATTGTGGAATGCTGCTACTTCCTATTTAAAAGCAGAGCATATTATTCTAAGATGCCTGACTAGATTATTTGGATATATTAAACCTGGTCCAAAAATGCGGGGAATCTTTGTGTAATCACGGGGATCACGGGGACATTTAAGGTAACGGAATGGCCAAGAATTTGGCAAAAAGAGAAACAGCTCTCTGGATATCTGACGATCTGACCAGACGGTATGCTCCGCCAATGTGCTTGACTGCACGGCTGATATGGTATAGGCTGTAACGTGTTTGAATTGCTTGGTTAATAGTATTGCATATGGGTGGTAAAAAGAAATTTTTATTTGGGAAATAAAATAAGTTAAACCCCGCCGATATCGAAAAAAGAAATCCCCAAAAATAATCTTTGTGGAAGTTACTATAATAACGAGGACGAGGAGATTATTGGACATTTCGTTTGCTTAAGAAGCATCTTCCTATTTAGCTTCTGAGACGGAATGGCTTCCAAGGCCTCTTTGACAGTATTGAGTTAGAAGTGCTTAAGGTTAATTATGTCTTGTTGTTTATAGTTTCATGACCTATTCTCCAGCAAGCCATAATTTCCACATTGCGATGGTCCCTGTTTTAGGGTTCGCTTGCAAGTGTTACATGCATTTTGCCTTTGCACTAATATTTATATCTTCTACATGTTCTTTCTCCTATCTACTCCTTGAACATAGTTATCACGAGATTTGTAAATTTTGTTCATATAGATTTTTTTTTTAGTTAATAAAAAAACTTTTTCTATCAACAAATGTACGTACGTATTAAAAAAAATGGGTTAATTGATTTACCTTTAAATAAAAACAAAAAAAATTAAAAACAACAAATGTATTAATAAAAATGGCACGAAATAATCTAACGAATTCACACGACCTCATAAAATAATATCAAATAAAAGTTACGTGTTTGTCCAAGTTTTATTTTATTTCTGTATTATTTCACACAGCCAACAACGGAGAAAAACTTTAAAGCTAAAGAAATGAAGAAGAAATAAAAAAATTCCTTGATGAAGAATGGAATGGAAAAAATACCTTTTTATACATTCCTCTTTAAATCCAAATGCAGAAAAAAATTTTTTTTGAACAACAAAGAAAATCATGTAGAAATTAAGCTTTGTGATTTCTAATTAACTGGCAATTGTGTTACCCAGTACCAGGATCCAACAAAATGTTTTTCCGTTTGTATATTTCATTTTGTCGTTTTTAGTTTTTCTTTGGCAAAATTATTGCTCTCATTTATTTATTCAGTGGGAAGACGAATGAAAGTTTTTAGTGAAGCAGGTGTTGTTATATTAAAATTTTAAAATACCCTACAATACGTTCAATTAAAATTGTTCGGTTCATTAAGAGTAAAGAATTTTATGATTCTTATGGTCAGAGCTAAAAGAAGAAAGAAACTTTAAAGGTCCTTTTCAACAACGCTTTGTTATTCTTAGTCATAAACAAAGACAAAGAATATTTTTCTGTCTTCCTCCCCATAACCGAGGCCCATGAGATGAGGTGCCCCTGTAGGCTAGTAGGTAATGTACTAGCTTGTCAGTATGGAGGCTGTGGGTTCGATTCCCAACGAAGACCTTGGTTTTTTTCATTACAAAAATAAAAATTGACTGTTGGTGGGGCTGCTCAGCGATGAAGTCATAGTCACTGGTCGCTGCGCTGTCTTATACGGCAGTTAATTTCCAACTATCCTTCTACTTTCACCACCTGTTTCAACACTTCTCTATCCCTTTCCTAAAGAATGTAGCACGGTACTTGACTAAATAAGCATTGTTGCCTGAAGTGCTACTTCTCTTAAAAAAAAACAAGCATTTACTGTAGGCTTATAAATTTTTGTCCTATGCAACTGCCGACATTAGCTTTTAGAAGGAATTGTAACTAATGACTTCATCAAATATCCATCTAATATGGTGGAGACTTTCACATGACAACCGCAGTGGTTTCAGCATCCTATTAAAGACCGATCGTTCTACTTGATTTAAGGCCTCCAATTTTTGTAATACCCTGGAAAAATCTGCCAGTTTGCACGGTAGTAACTACTGGTTGAACTCATGTGTGTTGGGCTTCTGCCAGATAACACATCAGTTCCATGAACTTTTTTTGTATTAACTTATTGAATAGGTTCAAAGCTTTCTCGTTAGCCTTTGTATGGCGTTGATGATATTTTGAGAAAGAAGATCGATCTGTGCAGTTTTGTATTTAAGTTGGAGATAAACAGATGCGCATAGTCCCTCCTCTTGGAAACGCATTTCTGGCATTTTGGATTAGTAAACACATCGTAGGCAATGACCACGAAATTATATTTTTTGTGCTTAAAGAAAATTCCGGTAAGTGAACATAGCTCTATATTGTTAGTGCAATGAATAGTTAGCATTTTGTACTATAGTGCTTTCAATAAGGTTATAGCAGACGACTTAATATGGGTCCGAATCTCGACGGCAGATATGTGAATCTTACACAATACCCACAAAATAAAACTTTGCGTGTATAGTTAGTCGGCTGGTTAATTGTCTATAATGAGTTACGAGTATGTGCTTTTCTTGATTTTCGCTTTAGATCATTCTGGTAGATCTGTATTTTGTTACCACTAACTTACTATGCACACATCCATGTTTTGAGAGTTCTATTGCACATGTGTATAACCAGCAAGCAACTAAGTTCATGTTAAGCGGTTCTCGTACATACAATAATTTTCTACTTCAACATCACCCAATATGGTTGTTGTTATTATTATTTAGTTTAGGCGCCTGCTTGGACGTGTGTTTTGTTTTTGTTCTATGTTAGTTGTTTTTGTTTTCTGTTGTTTAACTTATTTCATAGAATTTCTTATAAGCCTGTTGTTGTGGTCTTGCGTGTGTAAAAGATTTTCTAGAAAACCACGCAGTCTACAAAACGCAGAGTGGATCGTCCCTTTTACTTCTTTACTGATAATTATTTTCTTTTAAAACTTAACAAATCATCTTCACAATAATTTAAGACACTTTTAAGCTTTTTAAACTTCTCTCGTTTTTTTTCATATTTTAATTTTTTTCTACCTCTCCAATGTCTTTTTTTTTACATTACTCCCTTTGAATTATTTCATTTTCAGTGTTCTTTGTTTCTTTATGGTTCAAGTAAGGATTTTTTCTACCCATGTCTTTTCGATGATCCTGACGGAGTAGTCAACTTTTTTTTATTCTACTAAAGTTACCACAGGAATAAAGCTTTTACCATATGCTGGGCTTAACCGTTCGGTGTTTCAATAGTTGTCATTCCATTTCGATCTTCGCGCCTATGATATGTCTATAATACTAGAGCTTTCGATGTCGAACCAAGTTAAACAGCGCAAAGTTACATACGAAGTGATCAAGCTTCTTTTGCTTATTTAAGTTGTGGCTTATTCCATTGCGGATTAGGATCATATACGTTTTCTAAAGTTTTTCCTCTCTCTCTCTCTCTCTCTCTCTCTCTGTGTGGCTGGCAGCACCTCTTTATTAATTTATTTATTCATATCTTTGTTTTTTTCTATGCCCGTTTTCCTTATCTGCCACTTTTCTCTCATCTGCTTTTTTGCCGATTTTCCTTTACGTTGTTTGTATTTAATATTCAAATATGACAGCTTTCATTCATAAGTTTCTTTTGATCTTGCGGTTTTACCATATAGAATTAACCATTCGGCTACTTTTCATAGAAACTATCGACGTAAAAAGTTCTTCTCTTCTCTATAGTTTCTGAACATTGAATAGCGATGGATGTAAAAAAGCTTGTTGGGGAGAAAGTGGTAGCAGGAGAAAAATTTAATAGAATCAAAATAAAAGGAATTAAAAAATTTGTTTAACATTGTTAAGACTCCTTCTTCCTTTTTTTTTTGTTTTTGCAAACTTTTGTAGTTTTTCTTGTTTTTCTGTATGTTATCGTTTCAAAGGTAAAAAATTTAGTTGCAACATTCCCACATTCAATTCATGGTAAATGTGAATGGGCGTCATACAAACCATTATGCACTTTGCCAGCTAATAAAATAAATTAAAACAAGAATCGCCGCCAAAAAAGAAAAGCTCGAAATTTTGTTTCTTTTCTTATTGTTGAAAATAAAAAAAAAAATAAATAACAAGAAAAGAAGTAAAGTTATGCCCATAAACGTGCCTAGACATTATGACGGTGGTATCACACGTTTGACTAACTAATCGTATCTTCTCGCTTCTTTTGTTTGCTTTCATGGCGGATGCACAACACAGTGGAGCAAATTATCGAAGATAATATATATGGGGTTTACCAATAGTAGTCATTAATAAGATCTGATTTTGTTGAAATGTATTAATTGTTCGAATTTACTTAATCGCATTTCTCTTAAACAATGTCGCGTGGTGTGTGGCTGGCTTGTAGTAAGATTCAAAATTATACTCGAATATTGAATTATGCCGTCAAGTTGACGGTTTTTATTTCGTCATCATCCTTTTCAAAATAGCGCGGAACTATTATTTTACCTCAGGTCTAACTTATGTTTGTCCCAAATTCACGAAGCGAAAAAATCAACCCTGATTGACATCTCTAGTAATTGATAAACTAGCATTTATTTTGACTTTAAACAGCCGACGCCAAAATTTCTGGTCAAAAACTTACTTCTAGATAAATACTTTAGAGACCAGAGTGTGGTCAGGTGCGTGATAAGATTTGCGTCAGTACCTGTGCAGCTGTGTAAGCCATAACCTGACGGTGAATCATACCACTGTGGATGAAATGTAGCGTCATCCTCGCCCTAGAAAGTCTTCAGATACGTATATCCTCCAGTCACTCCTAGTTGCAACTTCAAGAGGTCGCAGCAGGCCGCGGCCACTCACTCCTTGCCGAAGAGTTTGAAACTATCCAACTCATGGTCCAGAACGCATGAAGCTTAATAAAATTTAAGAACACAACCGCAATCATGCTCACTAGACCGGAATCATTCATAGTGTTCATTGTGAATGATCCGACCCACACAACTCAAACGAAGGCCTCGAAACCACAACCACCACGATACTCCCAAAGGGCCAACCTCTATAATCAGTCAGAGAACAGCTAAAAGACTAAAGCGCCAAAAAGCTGAACTCTGGTTCTTTACTGATTCCCGTGGAAATAAAGTGGAATTGTCCAGTTGGCTCCTGCTAACCTTGTAGGCGACTGGGCTCTCTTTTACTGCTGTTGACACATGTAATGATACTGAGATTCCGTCAAAACATGTTAATATGCCCCCGGGGGGGAAGTGTGCTCAGGTGCGAGAACTCCAATGCCGCTCGTTTCGTTTTATCGATTAGCAGATGCGTTAGAGCTGTTTAATTGTGATCGTAAATAATTTTTCTGCCAATAACTGGCTGATATAAAAACATTGATGTCGCTGACATTGTTACCATCAAGTGCTGAAATCTGCTTAAAATAATATTCTTTTTGTGACTTGAAAAAAAGGAATAAATGAAGTAGATTCTAACAGCGTATTATTTTGCTTTTAGCAGGAGTGGATAAATTTTTTTTTTTTTTTTTTTTTTTTTTAAAGAGAAGTAGCACTTCAGGCAACAATGCCTATTTAGTCAAGTACTTTCTTTAGGAAAGAGATAGAGAAGAGATGAAACAGGTGGTGAAAGTAGAAGGATAGTCGGAAATTAACTGCCGTATAAAGACAGCACAGCGACCAGTGACTATGCCTTCATCGCTGAGCAGCCCCACCGACAGTGAATTTTTATTTTTGTAGTGAAAAAACCAAGGTCTTCGTTGGGAATCGAACCCACAACCCCCATATTTACAAGCTAGTACACTACCTACTAGCCTACAGGGGCACCTAAATTGAGCATTTAGAGAAGATATCAATAGAGTCATCGGCATAGTGGGAGTGGCCTTAGACTAGATTCCACCGCTGTATAGTCTATTTCTCAATTCATCCCGATGGCGCAGACACAGCTATTTAAAAAAATTGCTTTTAGGCCTAATAGGAGTAGCCTATGACTATTAGATTCTAATGATGTAAAGCATAGGTCGAGATTCAGCCCAATATAGGATATATAAATTTTTGAAGGTCATGAAAACTTTAAAAAATTCTGTCAAGGAGACATTTTTGCAGTAATATTTTTCTCGCAGTTGCGCGTAAATTGTAAAACAGGTATTTGAATTTGTAAAAATTCATTTGTCAAACAGTTCTTTCTATAAATTTTCCAAAAATTTTTGTTAGAAACGGATTTCACTTACTTCCTTGAACCTAAATGTTATTGTCAGGTGTATGGTGTTAAGGTACGCGCACAGTGAATAGCTAATGGAATAACACGGTGTTCAGTTAAACAATTAAAACTATGTTATTTGAATTTTTACAAGGTACTAGGGAAAAAAAACGTTCGCACGTTAAAAAATCGCATGGCGTAACATTTTAAAAAGGCAGAACTAAAATATTCTTAAACAGCTTTATACGGTTCTTGCCTGTTCAGGTGCAGCTTTTCTTGACTCAATCAACTTGGTATGAAAATGGACCAAATTTTTTATGTCGCACATAAGTGTCGGCTGCTTATAACCATTTTTGTTCATGTGCTGTTCACACATTTAAGCCAACAAACATGCGCGCCATTAACAAATGTCACTTTTAGTTTGCAGTTCGTCTTTTTCATACATATACGAACATGAACAATAATATACCGTTGCACTGCTTGGGTTATGCTGCGTGATAAAGCTCCGCATAGAATCTGTTCTTGACATAGCCCCACAAAAAAATAATCCAGTGGTGTTAAATCATACGATCTGGCTGGCCACTTAACTGCTGATTGTCGTAAAATTATGCGATCGGGAAATTAGGTTTGCAATAAATTGATAGTTTCATTGGCTGTGTGACATGTACCACAGTCCTATTGAAATCACATGTCAGTGATGTCCACGTCGTCAATAATATGCCAAAATTAAGTTGTTGGCATCTCTCGATAGCACATTGATATGTCTTAATGGAATCTCGCCATTAAGACATGTGTCATCTGGGAGTAAGGGGGGTTCAGTGCCCTAAAGGCTTGCAGGAGCCAACTGGACAACTTCCAATCTATTTTCACGGGAATCAGTAAGATCTAGAGTTCAGCTTTTACTATTCTCTGTCTGATTATTAAGGTCGGCCCTTCGGGGAGTATCGTGGTGGTTGTGGTTTCGTAGGCCCTCATGAAATGATTAAGGAGCCAGGATCATCTCACCTTTGACCAAGAATACAGTGTGAATGTTTCGGATCCAGTATAGCATGGTCATGTATTCTGGGCCAGGAATTGGATAGTCTCCAACTCTTTAGCAAGGAGTGGGGGTGATGGCCCTGCTTTACGCTCTCGAAGTTGCGACTAGGAATGACCTGTTGGATAGAGATATCCATTGGCTTCCCAAGGCATGGATGCACGCTACATATCACCCAAATTGGTTTGATCCACCATTGTGTTATGGCCGCATGGCTAGGTAACGCTATAAATCTTAAAACGTAATCTCTCTTACAGTGACACGTCGAGTATGCAAAGTCTTCTCAGTAACCGCTCCAAATGCGGCAATTTGGGTCGTTGACATACCTTGACAACTGAAAAATGGCTTCGTCTGAAAAAGTTATTTTTCGGAAAAACAAGCCGGTCGTTCCTGAATAAATTGAGCGAATCTACGGCGATGTGAATGATCGGTCGACTGCAACTCCTGCACCAGTTAAACCTTGTAAGGCTTCAAATTCAAAACCATACGCGAAATTCGTCATGTGGTGGTTTTGGATAACCCCAATTGTTGAAAACGTCAAGGAATTGAAATGTGGTACATTTTGTATCGAGCTTGTCGACTCAAATTTAACGACAAAATTCTTAATAGCGATCTCAGAAGGATGAATATCACGAATGTCACTTAAACAGAACCACCATTTTCATAGTGGATTTTTTTAGAAAAACCAGCCGGTTGTTCCTTAATCAATTGAGCAAATCTACGGGGTTGTGAATGATCGCTCGGTTGCGATTGCTGCACCAGTTGAACCTTGTGAGGCTTCAAAGTCAAAACCGCACACAAAATTCGCCACTGCTTCAACACTGTGGCTCAAGGCTGCGATGTTTTCAGTTGAACGATCCGGTCGCACACTCGTTGGTGTTCGTACATTTTGTATCGAGCCTATCGACTCAAATTTAACGACCAAATTTTTAATCACAGAAGGACGATTGTATTGTCCGATAATATCACGAATTTTACGAAATATAATTTTAACAGAACCAGCATTTTCATATTGGATTTTAATTATTTTAATGCGATTTTCGTGCGAAATGCAATGCATCTACTACGAATACGTTAGTCAAAAACTAAATGTCAAAACTATGTATTATGTTGTTGGAGTGACCACAATTGAAAAACAAACTTCTTACTAATATACCCGATACTAAGTGGCCGTTTGTCTTGCTATGGCAGATGGCATGATCGTCCTGCAGAAATCATATTTTAGGTAGAATAAACTGTGGTATCATATTACGATGTTGGCGTCTAGTAATGTCACTGCCTGACAAGCATTATTTTTGAAGGAACATAGTCCACAATTAATATTGACGATGAGATGCAGATTGTTCAATTGCTTAATGATTCTACTCGAGATATCCGGGTTTAAAATAATTTTTAAATTGACTTAACCAGGTTTAAGCTGTGATACATCTACTTTGTGCTAGAGACGCTGTATATCTGCCCTAAAGTAAACATAATAAGCAATTGTGTGATTGCAGAAAATTAAGCGATTTGTTTTTTTACTCTTCTTTATCCCTTCAAGGGAAAAGAGAATTGTTACGAAGCTGGTCGCATAATACGAAAACGACCTGTTACTTTACATTGCGCATGTTATAATAGGGGTTCAATTGTCACTATTCATGCATTGTGATGTAGGTCTCAGATAATACGATACGATTCCTTTAGATCGGACTCTAGTACATATATATACATATATGCGTGGACACATATGTATTTCATTAATTACGTGACGTATTTGGACTCATTTCAAGCGTTATGGGAGAAGTACGTTGGAAAGTTATGCAATTCTTGACTGAATATTAGTTCACAAAATAAAATGAAAAGGGTTTGGTCTTTACATCGTTGTGTACATGTTAGAACCTTTTTTGTTATTTTTTAACTGAAACTCGGTTATTAAAGATCACATGTTAAAATCAAATTGAAATTGTTTTAAATATTTAAGCATAATCGATCTCATATGTTAATTCCTCCCGCCTGCCCCACTGTTTTCAAGTAACAGACACTTCGAGTCATACATGTTTGAACTGTTTGAGTGAGTGTTATAAATAGTTTAACAAAAAATAAATAAATAATACATGTGAGAATACATTTTTGCTACCAGTTGTCTGTTCAAATAGTTTCAAATCAAAATGTTGGTTGTCTAAATTAGTTTGTTTTGTTGTTTTTATTATTATTATTGTTTTAGTTAAAATTTTAGTTTTTGCTTTGTGTTATTTTTTTAGTTGTTGATGATTTATTTAAAATAATAAAATTATTTTCATGTTTGAAGGTTATTTGGTTTCTTTTGGCGAGCAAAGAAATGATAACATACTTTGGCTTCTTGTTTTTCTGTTAGCGTGCGTGTGGATGTGTTTATATATTTGATTTTTAGCTTTTTTAGAACATAAGTTTTTCAAAGTTTTATCAATAAAAAACATTGAAATAAATAATTCTTTTACTTTTTGTTATAATTACATTTAAAAAGATTACAAATTAAAATAAAAAAAGAGAACATTAGAAATTAAAATATAAATGATTTAAATTAAGATTAAGTTTCTTTCAAGTCCCTTTAACTTAAAGGAACTAAAGGACACTAAAGGCAATTGTTAAATAATTTCAAATAAAATTTTCTTTCCAAGAAACAATGCTTAAAAAGTAATAAATGGTACTGGAAGTTGTAAAATATGGACAAGTATTATCATGTTTTCCATCTTTTTGAATACCACCAGCAGTGACAATTGAAATATCAGCAACATTTCATTTCGAGTGGTGGCAAAACATATTGTCTCAATTTATTTCTGTAGTTTTTTTGACTCGCTCCTCAAGAACACCAGGCAACTTTTTCCAATTCATGTATATTAAATTATTAAATACAGTTGCATTATGTAGTCAGAGGCGTCGTCGAGAACGATTTATAAAAGTTGGGCGAAAAAGTGAGTTTAAACCAAATGTGGCGAGTTAAAAATATTAGGGAAAATTTGAAAATAATACGAACAAAAACGTAAACGATACGAAAAGCATTGAATAGAAACCAAAGATAAAACTGGAGCAACGCATCTATTTTCATTATAACGAAAATATAAGAAAACGAAAATATGATAAAAATTTAGAAAGAGAAATAAGAAAAATAACTTTTGTTAACTTTTCTTTCCACTTGTACAAAAGAACAGAAGAGCAAGCAAAGAAAATCGGCTTAAATAATAAAATAATTTAATTAAATGAAAGAAGAATGAAAGGAGGATGATAAGGATTATAATAAAAATAAGGCATCGACTTCAGAAACTTGGAAAACAAAGATAAGGTAGAAAAGGAATAGTGCGCCCAGCGAAAATCTTTGGATGGAAAGTTAAAAGAAAAAAACAGAAAAAAGACAAAGAACTAAATAACATAATGTAGGGCTCCAAAGGGACAAATAAAAGCAAACCAGAGAAATTACTAACAATAAAATATAAGTGGTAGAAAAAAAGGAAAGAGGAAGTAAAGGAATAAAATTAAAAAACCCGAAATCAAGAAAAGCAAAGGATTTAGGTAAGAAGAGAGACGAATAAAAAAGGGAGAGACAAATTCGGTAAATACAAGCAAACGAAAAAGAAGAGAGAAATACAAACAAAAAAAAAAGAGATAAAGTGACGAATGCAATAACACGAAGATAAACACGAACAAGACGAACTATATTAACACAGCTGACAGTAAAATGCAACTAATATAGAGAGAAACACTAAAGATGGCAAACAGCCGAAACCGGTTTGTTCAAAAACCAAATTTGACGAGGGTCGACGTAAAACCGTACCCAAATAAAAAGAAAATTTAATTGTGAGGGATGGTGGGTAAAGCGTTGTAGGAAAAAGTTACCAGAAAGAATAATACGAATGCTGAGAATGGTAAAGAAACCTAAATAAAAATAACGCAAACAAAAATAAAAAGATAAGAAGAATGAAAATATCGGGTTTTTAAACAAAAAGTTGGTTTTTCAATTGTGGCAACACCACCAACATTTGAAATTAAGTTTTTTGACAATGTTATATTGAACAAAATTTCGCATTATAATCACATTAAAATAAATAAAATCTACTATGAAAAACCATCATTTTGGTGGTTCTGTTAAAGTCACATTTCGTAAAATTCGTGATATTTTCGGACTACATAATGGTCCTTCAGAATTTGGTTGTTACATTTGAGTCAACAGACTCGATACAAAATGTGCGATAACCATCGCGTGTTCGACCGGGTGGTTTAACTGAAAACATTACAGCCGTGAACCACAGTGTTGAAGCAGATCCAAATTTGTCAATTCCTCGACGTTCGAGTTATCCAAAACCACCACATGGCGAGGTTTGTAGAAGAATTTGATTTGGCTTTGAAGCTGTACAAGGTTGAACTTGTGCAGGAATTGAAGTCGACCATTAACAGCGCCGTAGATTCGCTCAATTCATTCAGGAATAACTGGCTGGTTTTTCTGTAAAAATCATTTTTTCCGACTAAGCCCATTTTCACTTGTCAGGGTATGTCTACAAGCAAAATTACCCCTTTTGAGGTTCTGAAAATCCTAGAGCGATTATTGAGAACCTTTGCATGCTCAACGTGTCACTGTATTGTGTGCTATGTACACAGGAGGCATGATTGAGTCGTTTTATTCGAAGACGAGTCTGGAAATGCGGTAACGTTGAATTGATCACGAGACACTAACAACTCAATTTTGGCCTATTATTGACGACGAGAATATCACTGACATATGGTTTTAACAGGTTGGTGCCACATGTCACACAGCCAATGAAACGATCAATATATTGCAAATTAAATTTCCCGATCGCTTAATTTTACGACCATCAGCAGTTAAGTGACCAACTGCATCGTGTGATTTTACACCACTGAATTATTTTTTGTGGGGCTATGTTAAGGAAAGAATCTATACGGAGTCATTTGAATCGATTTCAGCCTTAAAACTCAAAACTCATGATGTGATCATGAAATAGGACCGCCATTTTGCTAAAAAATTTATTAAAAACTTTGAAGAAAGAATAGACATCTGTCAGCGTGGTCGTGGTGACATTTACCAGATATCATTTTGCATTCATAATTGACGATCTTTTCTCTTCGTAAGAGAATAAAAATTTGAATCATCTTAATCTAAATTTACGTGTGAGACAAAATAACGAGTAATAAAAATGAAGTCGAAAGAACCCCAAGATTTTGGATGGGTAATACAATAACAACGCCTATGCCATACTGGAAACGGTATCAGGTATTCCACCTAATTTCAAGTATTTTCCCTAATGTGCTGCTGTCTATGTTTTATCTAAGTTTCAATAAAATTATTCATACCAACATGCATAAATAAACTCACACTCACACACACAATTTTTTTGTAGCACACCCACAAATAATCTGAACATTTTTCTTTTTGCTTTTTCTAGTTTTATTTCCGTTTTGTATAAAAATTTCATGGTGTCAGCACAAAAAAAGGCTGCTCACGAATGTCGAATTATCACAGCGCGACATTGTCGAATATTTAGTAACTGTTTTAGTGTTTTTGTTGTTGTTGGTTTTATTGGTGTAAAGCAAGACATCAACATCTTTTATAGACGACACACTTTGACATCGTCATCATCGTCATCATCATCATCGACAACTATCTTATCATTCATACGCCTCAAGGCGAATTTTGTTGCACAATAACAACAACGATATGAACACCAACAAACATGCTTGACTCTTAAGAACCACTTGCTAGACTTTTTCAAAAATTCAATACTTATTCAAGTGATTTCTTTCTTTTCTCTTGTCTTACAAGTATTTTAGTTGTTGTGTGCATGAAGAACTATTAACAATTTTATAAGTTGGATGCCAAAAATTATACGTTTTAACAATTTTAACACGATATGCATGTGTGTGTGTGTGTGTGTGTGTATGCAAGTATTCTCATTTTTTTGCCCATCTACCAACTAAAAAATTTTTTATTCGTTAGATTATCGAAAATGATTACACACATTATTGCCAGAATTCTCAAAGGAATTCATTTGCGAAATTGTTTTGAATGTTAATAGACTAGATTTCTTAATTTGTTGCAAATGAGAGCTAAAAATAATTGATGATAAATTGCTGTTTCTTAATTAATAATTGTGGCAAAATATGCCAATATTCTATGAACATGCAATAGTGTCCTTCTAATTCTATTTCTCGAACTTTAATGTTATATTTGTCCTTCAACTTTTATCGCTAAAAATATTAATATTCCTTTCATTATCCATTATAACCTGCAAGGACATCCTTTGCAGTGTGCTAGCAACCCTTGACAAATCATTTACCTGACAATTTAGGTTGGATAAAAATGAGAATATAATACGATTTCTCTTAAACGAGGAGCTTTACTTTTATTATGTTACGTGCTGCTACTAGCTTCCACCAGAGATTTCAGACTACTTATTCGTAACTGTCGATCTTTTTTTCTAATCACAGAGTCTATCTAAAACTAAACTTCTCCATAGCGTCCCCTCGCGGCCCTAATCCTATGCTATGTGGTGAATATTTACAACAATGTGTGGTTTAGTCCAGTCCCTTCCAGGCTGTCTGAATGGTTCCTTTACATATTGGACAGATGGAACTAAAAGTTTATATGACCTGTTACCTCGACTATATATGCACAGATACCTTTTTATACTTTCTGCTACAAAAATTTCTTTACAGATTTAATCGCCTTGCCTTACCAAGTATTTTTATTGGTCAATATCAATTTTTTTCCATTGTCTCGCATTCTCTGGCACTCGTTTGCTTTGATCACATTTTGTATTAATAAAATTCCCAGTTACGGAAAGCTCCATATGGTATGTTTGTTTTTTTTAAAGAGAAGTAGCACTTCAGGCAACAATGCCTATTTAGTCAGGTACCGTGCTACATTCTGTAGGAAAGGGATAGAGAAGAGATGAGACAGGTGGTGAAAGTAGAAGGACAATTACGGAAATTAACTGTCGTATAAGACAGCACAGCAACTAGTGACCAAGCTTTCATTACTGATCAGCCCCACCGACAGTCAATTTTTATTTTTTGTAGTGAAAATCAGCCAAGGTCTTTGTTGGGAATCGAACCAACAACCCCCAGAATGATAAGCTCGTACTCTACCTACTAAGCTACAGGGGCATATTTATGTTTACATTTAAATAGAGGTAGACAATTATACAGAGTTCGTTCAACGTAATTTAGTCAGCCTTAGTCAGTGCATGGTGGTCTAGGCTATGGGTTGCCACTGTATAAGTAGAATTTCTGACATTTCACTCTGTTTCGGTGACGCCCATCCTTGGTTTATATTTAAAAACGAAGTACGTTTTCCAATAGCGACAGTAGCGATGAAACTGTGCGGCATTGCTTAGCCTTGTATAACGCAGGAAAACAGGCTGTATCCAGATTTAATAATTCCGTCTTTGCACTCTGTTTCACCATTGTTTCGCTTTGCATTTTTAACGCATTTGTATTATAACGATTTAGTTCGTTAGCATCCCTATACAAAGGGTTTTATAAATTAACTGTGGCGCATGCTGCCTTGGTGCTATTTTGTTTCAGTATGTTTTTACAAGATGCCCAATAATGAAACACTGAACAGAGGCCTAATAGGAACTATTGAAATTTATCGGGACTTACGAGTTAACATGGTGACTGTTGTTTTAACTTCAATCTTATAGAATGAGTTTAATAACAGCGTTAGCAATTATAGTGATTCCTTATAGAAACAGGAAATATCACTTTTTGGCAACTCTGAGAATGATATCGATTCTATGCAGAGAGTAAGACGATTTAAAAAATTTAACAATGATGAATCGATAAAATAAAGTGGCAATCTACTTATTGAAATTATTATTTAAATGCTTGTTCGAAAGCGATGAAAAATCTGCCAAGTTCTCGTTGGACCGACCATCCTTTAATTTTTAATTCTGTTGTTAAAAATTTTAAGTGCCTTACAATTATGGTTTCGAAGGTTAACAGAATATAACATCTTAAACGAGGTGTTCTTTGGGAATATTCTTTCTTATTGTTGTTATTTTATAAAGGGTTTTTCAACAAGAAGTTTGTTTTCCAAAACAATATAAAACAAAAAATTTAGATTCTGATGATACAAATTTTTATTTTATTACGAAGGGAATGAAAAATAATATCTGGCAAATATCCATCGCGACCACGCTGACGGGTGTCGATTCTCTCATCATAGTTTTTAATCACTTTTTTGAAAAAATAGCGCTCCTGTTTCGTTAATCACATCACGGATTTCGAGTTTTAAGGCTGAAATCCTTTTGATTGGCTCCTAATAAACTCTATCATTAACATAGCTCCACAAAAAATAATCCAGTGGTGTTAAGTCACATGATCTGACTGGCGACTTAACTGCTGATTGTCGTGAAATTAAGCGATCGGGGAATTTTGCTTGCAATAAATTGATCGCTTCAGTTGTGACTTGTGGCACCGTCCTGCTGAAACAACTTGTCTTTGATATCCACGGCGTCAATAATAGGCCAAAATTGAGTTGTTACCATGACCGTAACCGTATTTTCAGTCTGATCTTTGAAAAAGAAAAACGCGCCAATCACGCGCACCATACAGTGACACGTTGAGCATGCAAAGGCTTCTCAATAATCGCTCTAGGATTTTTAGAAGCCCAAATGCGGAAATTTTGCTTGTTGACATACCCTGACAAGTGAAAATGGAGTTCAGTTGAAAAAATGATTTTTTCGGAAAAACTAGCCGGTCGGTCGGCTTCAAATTCAAATGCTTACGCAAAATTCGCCACGTGGTAGTTTTGGATAACCTCAATTGTTGAGAACGTCGAGGAATTGACAAATTTGGATCTGCTTCAACACTGTGGCTTACAGCTGCAATGTTTTTAGTTGAACGACCCGGTCGAACACATATGTTGGTGTTCGCACATTTTGTATCGAGCCTATCGATTTAAATTTAACGACCAAACTCTTAATAGCGGTCGCAGAAGGATGATTATGTTGTCCGAAAATATCACGAGTTTTACGAAATGTAACTTTAACAGAAATCACCATTTTCATAGTGGATTTTAATTTAATGTGATTTTCGTGTGAAATTGAATTCATTGTAACAATTGTCAATGTTTCTACTACGAATAAATCAAAAGTATCATGTCGTTAGCGTTTCCACAATTGAAAAACAAACTTCTTATTGAAAAACTCGATTTTATTAATGTAGTGGGGAAATCGAAGCAGACGGCTTGTTTAATGTGCTTTTTTTCGACCTCCTTCTGTCCTCAATGATTTTGGACAAACCTTGCTATCAACTTTTTATCTTGATTTATTGATTTCTATGATTCAACTGGTGCCTGTTGGCTTTCTTTCTTATCAAGCAATTTTAAGTAATTTTCCAAGGAATTCACATTTAATAAGCTTCTGCCCACGGTCCCAAGTCTTGCCTTAACACTGCTATACATTGACACACAATGTGCCCTACTGTCTCTGCTTCTCCCAGGTAGAGTCTCCAAGTATCATCTTTGATTTTCATTTTGGCTACATGATACTTGAAGTTTCCATGACCTTTTACTACTGCAGTTATCCAGCAATGGGTACTTCTGTTATATATGATCAACCTAATAGTGCTCCTGCCAAATTGTTTAATTTACTTGTACTTATGCTTACGCCAGTTATAGCAATCAAATCCAGTTTCAGTTGTCTATATGAAAACATTCTTCAAAATTTGCCCTTTGTTCTATTTCTATATGCAGGCCTTTGACAGACGGAAAGACAAACATTGTTGCGATGATAATAGATTAACCGGGATAGGTCGTTCAAAGTTTTCATATGTTTTTAATACTTTTGCTGCTTTAAGTTCTGCATTATAATTTTAAAACTAAAAAGGTTAAAAATGGAAAAAAAATGTGATTTCATTTGCAATTTATTCGACTGACTACTGCTACATTTTTATGTAAAGAAATTTTTATTGTATTTTAATTCTATAATACAAAGCCACTAAATAACCCTCCTTTCTTTCATTATTATTTAATGATAATGACATACTCTAATTACTATTTAATGAATATTTGGACAACTTTTCCAATAATCGTTTTACCAATATCCTGAATTGTTGTTCTATCTCATCATTATTAACTATTAAATAATTTGATGGCTTAAAACATATTTTTACTCACTTTTGTTTAGTGTCATGTTGAGGTGGCCACAACGACTGGTCAAATAAATTAATTTGTTTAAAATTTTAGTAAAATTTAGTAATTTTAACATTATTAAATATGCATTGTTTACTATTTAATATAAAATTAATTGCAAATTCTTTGACTAAACTAAAATGTTTGTGCGTGTATTGCGAAATGGGAGAACATTGAATGTGTGTGAAAAGGCCGCACACACACACACACACACACACATACACACATTTTACCATTTACCGTTTGATGTTTAAAATTTTACAGAATTATTTTAATAGGTTTGTCATAAAAAATATAAAAATATGGAAAATGTAACTGAACAGAAAGGGGGGGGGGGGGGGGGGGAAGGTTTGCAAATGCGTTCGCTTAATTAAATGGCGAAGTCACCAAATCTCAAAATTTAATAATTATTTCAGGCAATTAGAATTTTTCAACTGTTTGATTTTCATTTAGCTTAAGTTGACGTATATTTTTTATCGAAATTTATTAAGAAAGAAAAAATTATTCCCAAAATTTTGTGTTAATTTTTTATAGGAAAACAGAAAAAATTACATTCATAATCGACATTCTACGCGTCTAAATTATAAGAGTTGTAAACAAGATATTTGTCATCTGAAGGGAGGGTTACTTACATTTTTAAAAAATAAAAATATTGTTACGGATGTGTTTTGTTTAACAATAACAAAATTTCTAGTTACAAACTGCGTAGAAATTTTATAAACGCAAACAACAACAATTTGATATGCTGTTTACTAACTGCGTGGCATGTAAGACAAAAAAAATTCTGTTTACTAACTAAACGCGCAAGACAACAACAAACATGTATGCTGTTTACCATCTGCGTAGTTTTCTAAGAAATCTTTTCTACAAGAGACAACAACAAATATGTTAAAATAATTTCCAAGAAGAAACTTTATCAGTATAGAAACAAAAAACAAAAATACACACAGACATACAGGCGCCTATACGTTGAATAAACAACATACAACAACAAAATGTGATACAAAGGGAGTAGAAGATTCTTAAATTTTCTAGACTTTTAATGGACAAATCTAGAAGGGCATTGTCTAAGTGGATGGTCAGTCAGTGTAAAAATAAACCTTAAGTAAATTGTTCCGTAGTGTCAACTTTGTGTAGTGAAAGTAAATAAACTTGTTATTAATTTAAAACTCCGAAAACTGGTGTTATTTATTTTGCCTTTAAAAACTCGCAACAAAACGTTTATAAAAGGTATTTACGTGACAATATGACAACAGTTTGAAATTCTTCGGAGTAAACTAACCCATTGGAAAACAATTGAAGGTTAAAAAAAATTATTTTCTGTGGCGATATGTGAAGTCGTAAGTCTACGCCGATAAGTCCATAACTCGATATATGGCCTATAAATGTGGGAAAAGGTCACAGAAAATTTGAGCTTTAGATTTGACTATATCCGAGCCAGTCAATCAAAAAAATTCATTTTTGTTTTATTCCATTTCGAAGTTCTATACCACCCTTTATAACTTAGATGGCAATTCAAATATGACATTATTCACTAAGATTATTAAAAATTGTTAATTGTAGTTTAGTTTTTTAGTATACTCCAGTATTTAAGATTTAAACCTATAAATACAGAGATTTGCAATAAAATTATAATTATTGCGGCAGTTGCATTTCGATTCAGTTTTGGGCTATGATTTTGATGAAATACATTAAACGTTTTTCATAGAATCTTATTTTCTTTAAACATTTAAACAACATTTATGGTTTTTGATCGTTATGATTATTTTATCCATTTCTAAATTATCGTGTTTATTAATTTATTTTTAAGATAAATTTTTATGACCGTAGTTTTTTGGTGTAAAAAATAATATAATTTTCGTAAAACCATAAATAATCTTAAATATAAGGAATAAAATAAAATTTTTAGTTTTGTAAAAACGAAGCTTCTGTAAAAACCAAATAAATTGTTACGTTTATACCTTTTGTAAACATTTTGTTGTGAGTTCTTTATTGCAAAATAAATAATACCAGTTTTTAGAATTTTTAAAATTATAACAATTTTATTTACTTCAACTACACAAAGTTGATACTACAGAACAATTTACTTAAAATGTACGCCTTCGCCACACGTTGTTTAACTTTACACTGATTGACTATCCACTCAGACGCTGCCATATTTATATTTGTCCATTAAAAGTCTAGAAAATTTAAAAATCTTTTACTCCCTTCGTATCACATTTTGTTGTTGTGTATGTTGTTTATTCGATGTATAGGCGCCTGTATGTCTGTGTGTATTTTTGTTTTTGTTTTTATACTGATAAAGTTTCTTCTTGGAATTTATTTTAAGACATTTGTTGTTGTCCTTTGTTGAGAAAGTTTTCTTAGAAAACTACGCAGATGGTAAACATGTTGTTGTTGTTGTTGTCTTGCGCGTTTAGTTAATAAATAGAAATCTGTTTTTGTCTTGCTTGCCACGCAGTTAGTAAACAGATATTTAATTGTTAATGTTTGCGTTTATAAAATTTCTACACAGTTTGTAATTAGAAATTTTGTTGTTGTACTATAAGTTTTCTTAGCAAGTCATGCAGTTCGTAAACAACATACCCAGTAGTTCGCCTTATTGGTTAATTATTTTATTTTAAAACTTAAGCAAGACACATCCGTAACAATATGAATAATTCTTCGAAGGCGAACATGGCAAATCGTTAGCAATTCATACCCACTCCAATCTTTGTCTTAGTTCAGTTATTTTAAAGATAGAGTAGCTAAAAATACCTAAAACGATTCTTCGCTTTAATCGAATAAATCGATTACTTTGCATGGAATTTGAGGTTAGGCATCAGTATTTCATTGCTGTGTTGTTGTTTGCTTAGCAGAGATAAATTTCGTTTTTCAATGGACGCGATTAACAAAGGAACTGGTTTTATTCATAGCTTAGAGCAAAAAAGATTCTGGCAACAATTTGACTTATTGCGGTATTCCTAAGGGGAATTTATCAAAAATGATTTTTGAAAGTAATTAACTTTTTTTGGTGTTTACAAGTTTTATTTAAATTTTATTGAATCTTTCATGCAAAAAATGAAAATAACAAGAAGTATTAAAATCTTAAACTAAAAAATACAGGTGATTTTGCTGCCACTGCAACATCAACGCTGTGCTCGAGAAAAATATGATATCGGTTATGACCCTCAAATAGGAGCAAATTTGTCGCCAAGGGATAGGGATGAGTTGTTAGGTTTACAGTGTAAGAAAATGTTGCATTCTGTATATCCTCTCGGATAGTGGGAACATTGAGGTCGCTATGGATGTTTTTGTTTTTGATATACCATTGTGCACGCGTTATTAGCCTTAAGAGTTTTGGCTGCCTTCTTTGTAATTTTTCAACGCTAGATGGCTTTGCTGTTCCCCATATCTGGATTCCATATGTCCATATTGGTTTTATGACTGGCGTGTACAGGAGCACCCTAAGGTCTAAGTCCAAAGATGACCGTGGCCCAATAAGCCAGTGTAGTGGGGCTGCTTTTAATTTAAGCTGGGTTATTTTTACAGCGATATGATGACTCGACGTAAGACGTCGGCCGAGGTGAATACCGAGGTATGGTCTTGTTCAGGAATTTTTACGCCGTTTATGATTAAAGGTGGGCAATTTTCACAAAGTAGAAGTAATATGAACACATTTACTAGCATTAACTCGAATTCTCCATTTTTCTAACCATTTTTCCATATCCACGATATGCAATTGGAGCCGTGTTGATGCGGCTACAGGATTTTCATGAATGTATAAAAATGCTGTATCATCCGCGAAGGTTAATGTATGAGTCAGTAGGCTCGTTGGCATGTCTGCGGTAAACAATATATACTGGAAGGGTCCTAGTATACTTCCCTGCGGCACTGCGGCAGAAATACTTTTCCGGGAAGAGATAACATCCTTCGATCTTATTACGAAAGATCTATTTTCTAAATTACTTTTGAGCAACTTGTGAACGTTAGCAGGTAAACAACTTGTAACTTTATAAATCAAGCCGTCATGCCAGACCTTGTCGAATGCTTGAGAGATATCAACGAAGTGTGCACTGCAGTACTTTTTTTTCTCGAAAGCCTCTCGAATCAAATTTGTTATTCTATGAACTTGTTCTGTGGTGTTATGCTCTTTTCTGAAACCGAATTGATGATCAGGAATAATGGTTCTAGGTTCCACTTCCTGCAGTAATCTGTCGAGAAACATTCTTTCAAATAACTTTGATAGAATAGGTAGTAAACTTATTGGGCGGTACGACGTTACTTGAGTGGTGTGTTTGCCCGGTTTGGGTATCATTGCTATTTCCGATATTTTCCATGATGCTGAGAATGGACCAACTCGTAAAATAGAAATTAATATAAATAACACAATTCGTACAGCAGAATATGATAATTCTCTAATCATTGTGGCGGTGATTTTATCGCATTTGTATTTCTCGCCCAATGTTGGCAACGTAACCAGAATCGTCTGGCATCATCCAAAAACTATTCAAATTGTAATAGAAGACTTTACTACCACAGCTAACTTCAGTACATGCGTGAAAACTCCTGCCATTTTCTTTTTGGACCCAGAATTGCAGAGGTGAGGTTGCTCATGTTAATGGATTTTGGACCACCCGTGAATTAAAAGCCGAAATTAGTCTGGTGTTTTCCACACAAACGAGTAGGTAGTAGTATAAGTTGTAATCGATTATAAAATATTTTTTTTTACTTAAATTTTAGAGATTTTAATACAAATAAAAATTGCAAAAGAACTCTTTGTGTTTTATTTAAAATAAACCGGAATTCACCAGGACCTCAGGCTGGCGTGCCTTATTAACACCCAATCACCGTTCTGTAACTGAATGGGAGCATCATATAACGTCGGTCTGCGCATGTTTTAAACGGCTTTCTATAAGCTATAATCCGTCTATTCAGTTTCGTCTAATTGCTGTCGATAATTTTTGAAACCAGACTCCTTTTCCTCCTTTATAGCATTGTGCAGCCTTCCCTGGTACTGGTTGAGTTTAATTTTTAAGGCGACACTGTTGGCACTGTCTTCTTATTTTCCTCTTTTCGCGTATGAGCAGTTCTATATGTCTGGAATAGGTCATGTAATTTAGTTTTGTTGGTGTAGATACTTTAGCTGCTGCTTTCATAATATTTGTAAGGACACAAATTGCAGATTCAATCTCTTCTTTGCATTTAAGGAGGATATTTTGCGGTAAATGTGAACTTATATTTAAGCCAATTTGAATCTTATATTTAAGCCAATTTGTTCGCCTGTTTGAAAATAAAAATTATTTTTCAGTGACAATATAGTGGGCGAATGATCAGAAGAAAAATCTTACGAAGGAGCGAATGAAATACCTTCACGTTTTATGCAAAATCTATCAAAAAATCTTAAAAGTGATTAACTTAAGAAATTTTCTAATTGTATATAAATAGTTTTTTCGCTATCGATACGAGCCTTACAATAATTTCCTTGGTCGGCTAAGTAAAGCTGGTGTTAAAATTAAAGTGATTGGGTGGGTTCCCGATACACATGCAATTAATGAAGTGAAAAACTTACTGAACGTCATCGCTGTCTGCTGCTAAAAGGTAACAGCAAAATTTGTGAAATAAATTCTCTATTGCTTTTTTTTATGTCGGTCTTTCTTTGTATGTTGTACTAAATGTCACATTGATTAGTATTAAAATATAATTATAAATTGTTATTATTATGTGAAATTTTTAAAACCTTTTTTGTATTTTATTCGTTATCACATAGAATAGCATCAGCCAAGAAAAACAGAAAATAAAATTAAAAAAAAAATAAAAATTAAAAATATTAGGAAGAAGTTGTGTCGAAAATTTCATATTTTTAAATTAATGGAAGGACTTTCTATAATGTTATGTAAAGCGTGTTAAACTTTTTTTTTAACCTTACGTAACATAACATGTCTTCAACACATAAACATCGCTTAAGGAGGGCATTTTTGTCTTTTCACTGTTGTTTTTCTTCTTATTAAAAATTGACAATATAAATTGTGTAATTTCACACTAAACAGGCTCTCCATTGCGAGCTTTAAATCTCTCTTTTGGTTTCATTATTATTATTCTTTTTTATGTTTTTATGGTTTGTTTGTAAACAAAGTTTCCGAAGTCACGTGCAAATTGGATCTGAGCAAAACAGAAATAATAGAATAAAAAAAGAAAACAGAAAACCATAAACCATAGAAAACCACGTGCTTTTGTTATTATTGTTTGTTGTTTTTCTTTTTGCAAACGATTGTTGCTTGTTATTGTTATTATTATTATTGTTGCAGTTCGGGTTTTGCTCTATTTAGGGGAAGGTTTATCAAGTTTTTAGGCGCGCATTTTTCCTACTGGTTTAGCAAAATAGTGCGCAAGTCTTTACATTCTTTTTCTTCTGTAACGAAATTTTTAATATCAACCCCTAAAAGTATGCAACAAAGCAACAACTAAACTTAAACGAAATAACAAACACACGAACTATTCGTATTTTACTAAACGAGCGACTAACTTATACTAATGAAATTTAAGAAATCGTGTTTTTAAGAAGCAACTACAACGACAATAACAACAACAATAAAATACCAATCTTAACAATGTAATTTCAAGGAATAGAAAGAAATGCAAAATTACAACAATAGCAACTATGAAAACTATTATTGCAATAACATGCACAGACGTGCGCATACACATACATACATACGCTAATAGAAAAAAAGGTTGCAACTTTAATAAAAAGGGGAAATGTTGACACATAAAAAAAATTTAAATATAAATATTTATTAAGGTGCGTTTTATCGAATATTTTTTTTGTTATTAATATATTATTAATTAATTAAAATTTTTAATTAATAAATTTATTTAATAATTAGGTAAATGTGATTTGACATATGGAACCGGCCGTCCATTTCATGAGTTTTTGTTGTAAATTATTTGATTTTTAGAATTTTATGAATTTCAAACATTTCATTTCTCTTTCTCTCTGTCTTTCTCTCTTTGTTGTTAAGGGAAACCTATAACATTGGAAGTCTTGAATATAATTTTTACATTGTTATTGTTAGTGTTGTTGCTGGTTGTCTTTCGTTTTATTATTATTGTTGTTAATACAAAAACATCTTTCATTTGGCCACGAATGGCAAGTCAGTAGAGAATCTTATGTTTGTGTTAGTAAATGTTACAAGAATGATGTTGTTGCACACATTCATTTATCCCCCCCAGCACACATGCACTGCAATAATATTCATAATGTATAAGGATTTAGTTACTAAACGTTAGCCACACGTGCAGCACGTTTTTAACAACGCGTTAGCTTACTTTGCGTTACAAACCGTATGTATGACGGATCGTATGAGTGATAAAGAATAAATTAAAAAATTATCCGCTACTAAAAACTAAATATTCTCGGGACGGTAAAAATATTTTCACAAGCAAAATTGAAATTAAAAAAAAAAATAAAACAGTCTAACAATGGATACAATCAAATGCTCTAAAGTGTTTTTTTTAAAACCGACTTCTCGAGAAGCTGCGATATAAAGAGAGAGATATAAGGTTTTTTGTTTTAAAATGTTTTCATAAAGTTTTCGTTTTTAAATGTTGTTATTGATGTTGTCAATTCCGTTTGAAATATAAATAAAATTATTTATTAACAACAATTTTCTTCTTCTAAAACCAAAATCTTTAAAACATTTTATTAACAATGTAAAAAAAATATGTTTTTTTTATTAATAAATGTGAATATATGCTGTTTATAATTTATTTAACAATTTGTGTATTTTTTCTAACTTGTATTCTAACATTATTAACTATCTATAAAATATTCAAAGCTCAAGAGTCTCTTCTAAATAATATTTTTTCTTAAACAAAAATAAAACAGATAAATAATAATTTAAATCTATAAACACCTCAATGAAACCCAAAAATTATAATAACAAAAAGTATTATATTTTTAATTGCAAAACTGATATTTGTTTTCTTTCACATCGACTTAAAAAGAAAGTAAAAATATTAAAAAAAATTAATAAATAATATTCATGGTAAAAATTAGATTTGCTTTAGTCAAGTTTTACTTTTGGAAATATGGATGCTGTAGAAAATTAGTTCTTTGTTTTAGGTTTGTTCTATTAATGAGTTTTATACGAAATTATTAATCTGGATATAATTTTTTTTTCAACGTTACAGAAATAAAAATTTGGCGGTTTGCATTTTTTTTTAGACAGTGATTTTTTCAGACAGTGATGAAAAATTTTTGTTTTTGTTTTTACTAAAGTTTAATGTTTAAACCAAAATCTTTAAAAGTTTTATTTGTTTTCTCATTACTTATTTTTACTAAAAATATTTTGGACCGATTTGCTATTTTTAAAAAATGAATCCTTCAATTGACATATCGATTAACTGCTTTTTTGACAAGATAATGTTAAATTTGTGTATTTCAATATAAATGTCTTTTTCAGACATCGTTATATTCAAAAGTTGGTTGAAATAAAATAATCTATCTCTCATTTTAAAAGCTATCAAATTGGCTAAAGTGTAGTGAATCAAATTTAAAGTCTCATAAAATTTCTAAGGAATTTCCACCGATTGTTATTATTTCAGAAGTGATTGATTCTTTTCAACGAATAATAACAAAGACTACAGCTTTATAATATTTTTGAATATTTTATTTTCCACCGGTAACGTCTAATAAAATTAATTTTTAAATTATAATTTAATATTTTTTTTTTAGCTTTAAAGAGAAGTAGCACTTCAGGCAACAATGCCTATTTAGTTAAGTACCGTACTACATTCTTTAGGAAAGGGATAGAGAAGAGATGAAACAGGTGGTGAAAGTAGAAGGATAGTCGGAAATTAACTGCCGCATAAGACAGCACAGCGACCAGTGACTATGCCTTCATTGCTGCGCAGCCCCACCGACAGTCAATTTTTATTTTTGTAGTGAAAAAAAACAAGGTCTTCGTTGGGAATCGAACCCACAACCCCTGTACTGACAAGCTAGTACACTACCTACTAGCCTATAGGGGCACCAGGGGCGGTCCTGCCCCTCTTGTAACCTGGTTGTCCACAACCCATAATTGTGGAAGTCTCTTACAAAACTATAAATCTATAAAACCGTAAATTAATTATTAATATTAATGCAACTTGCTTTTGAATTTGGAAGAAACTTAATAGTGGCAGCAAAAATTCTTTTTCAAGCTTAGTAATCACTAATTAATTTAGCAAATAGAAATGGGCATTTTAAATATTTTTAATGTAAGGAAGTTATTATACTTAACAACTTTTGCAAAAAAATATGTTGAGATTTAGTTCATTAATATTTTATTTGAATTAAAAGTGACATGTGTGTACTAAAATAAAAAATATAAGTAAGACATCGTGCTTTTGAAACATTTCCGCAATTGATATAAAAGCAGTAAATCATAAAAAATATAAATTTTGCATAAATCCTAAAAGAAAATACTTTTATTTTATTTTCTATCAAACTCATATAAATATCAATTGTTGAGTTCACTACCTATTATGTGTATAGTAAGATGTCCTAGTCACCAATTGCACCAAACTGTTGTTGGTTATATTTTCAGAGCCAAGCTGGTATCTATTTAAATTTCACTAGTCCCCTAAATCTAATTGTCAAAGATTGGTTGCCTTTTTTTTAAGGTAAAGCCGAAACTAGTTTAAATCGTAATAAATCTTTAAGTCAAAATGTGAAATCTCTTTGAATCAAATACTAAATATTAAAGCATTAAGATAAACGATCATAAACTATGATATTATTAATAAATAATAATATATTAAGGATCTTTTCAATAGAAAAAGAACTTTAATTAAAAAAAAAGTAATTATTTATTGGTGCAATAAAATACTTGTATTATTTTATAAAAGAATTTCATACATAATAGTTTCTTCAGGCACAAGCAAGGTCCTTATATAAAAATTAGGTATTACCTTGAACCTTGTAGCTTTAATTCCGATTAAACTGAATTCTTGGGTGACAAACAAGATTTATATATTTTTATTTTCTTAGGTGATAGAATAAACCCACTTTTCGTTCAGTGAACAATCACAAATTTTGTTTAAAGATTTGATAAAAAATAAATCAAGGGTAAAGCCAAGGAGGCTGTTGAAATTAATTTTCATGCAGGAACATGGCTGGATACTAAGACTACATATGCAAATGTTTTTTATTTTTTTTTTTTTTGTGGGAATATCGGGACGTAGATAATTTTTTTGACTATATTTAATCTGTATGTTTTAAAACAAATATGGATTTTTATAAGTTAAACTTCGTAATTTAAATCATAAAACGGTCTTGGAGTTAGGAATTTGGATAGTAAACAAATTGGTAGAAGCAACATACAAAATGCGCTTGATGTTTTAAAAGCAGAAATGTCAGAACTTATGAAAACCGCCTAAGTGTGCAGAAACCTCAAAGATCCCAGAAGATGCACTGAATATTCTTTTTACATCTGAATGTGCGAATAATGGAGACAATAGCAAAAATAATAGTTACATAAAAATTTTAATCGATGTCGAGTAGACAGAAATTTATATAAATTTGGAAACATTCATAAAAATAGAAATTTTAATAGAAAAACCGAATATGATTTTAATAGATTTTATCATTCTAAACAGATATTAAATCAATTGTAACAATAACCGGTATAGTTACAATAACTTCAATTAGAATCACTAATACACATCTTCAAACCCTAATCAAAAATTCGTTTTTCGTATCAATCTATTTCAGAGCTAATGGATATTAATGTAATCCGAAAAAGCACTTTTAATAATTTTCCAAATACAAGTGCAAAAAATAAAGAAAATTCTAATATTTCTAATTCTTGTAATCCTCATCGAAAAATACTACCAAGTTTATAGCCAAGAAGTAATGAGCCGGAACTATTTATACGGGTCCGCTATTTAACATTTTTTGTTTTTTTTTTTAACTAGTGCTTATTTCGTGAATGGTAACACTTAGCTCATGTTTGATTTAATAGATAATTAGTTTTATCCTTCCGCTGAACGAATATGGTTGTGTATACGCTTGAACAACGCTTCACTAAAAGCAAAAAAACCCGTCGTTTCAGATAAAGCTCATTGATCTTTGAGACACAGAAAACCCGCACGCATACATTGAAAAGCGCACGCACCTTAAACGAGTCACTGTTTGGTGCGGATTTTGGTCCAGAGGCATAATTGGGCAATTTTTCAGGAGTGGCCGTTACAGTCAATGGCGATCGTTATTGGGTCATGTTAAACGAATTTTTGTTCACAAAAATTGAAGAAGAGGATATTGGCAACATTTGGTTTCAACAGGACGGCACCACGTGCCACACAGCCGAAGCTGTGTAGTTTTGTTTAAAACATTAAAAACATATAGGCGGACCCTATATAATGTGTAAAAACATGCATGTGAAACAAATCCAACTGATTTCAAGGTACAGACCATTTAAAAGCTGCGGCTGATAAAAATTTATTGCAAAATTTTAATTTTTTAGGCCTCTACGGACAATTACCTTATATAATACGAAAGAAATATCTTGAAGTTTATAATAGATACAGTATAGCCACCCAATCAATAGTAAATTCACCCTTAAGTAATTCGAAATAGAAAATTATTTTTTCAAATGGCCTTGTGCTTGAAGAAAGAATTATTTCTTCGAATACTAAAAAGGTCAAATAACTATTGTACAATTATTATTAAATAATTTCAAAGATTTCACTACTTACCGAACAAAAAATATCTATGTAATTGAATTTTAGACTTTTATCTTCATCTTCAGGTATCTGCTTATTTTTCCTTAAAGAAAATTTTTCTAATATTGTTTATCATCGCATACAATATTAAGCCCATGTTGAGGCCACTTCTTGCTTATCAAGCTTAACGTAATTTTTTAGGGTGAACATATTAAATTTAAATGATTTATTAAATTTGAAAATACGTTATCTTAAGCTTGTTTAAGTCGTTTGTGACATTTCATATATTAAAAAGAGGCTGCTAAGCTATGTGTGGCGTTCGTGCCTTAACTTCACCTGTGCAACTTTTTCCTGTTAAAAGCATTCGTAATTTTGTAAGCCATTGAAACAAAAGCTTTTTTTATCTGTTATATACATCAAAAAATTAAGGGCTTACAGACCATGTCTTCGTGCCTATTGTAAAAAGAAGATGCTGCTGCGCTAAATACTTGACGTTAGGATCATTAATTTAGCCAGATTTCAAGATACGACTTGTACTATGAGCTGCCAAAAACAACCAATTAAAGGCAAATATTATTGTTTTAATGTTAATTAACATTAACTGCAAATCGCTAGAACAACTATAATTAAGTTGTTCTAGCGATTTGCAGTTACTGTTTTGTTCAACTTAAATATGCTTTAAAGCTTTTGTTTGCACAATGTGCCACTCTACCCTGCCATATGTATGCCATGTAATTAATCATTTAATAAAGAAATAACTACTCGTATTCAAAGAAGATTTTTGATCAATGTACAATTGTTATTGATTTAATTATTAAAACTTAATTTATAAAAAAAAACACTTTTTTGGATCGGATTGTTGTGGATCAGTTAACACTTATTTTATGCGTGGACGCACAATAACATACATTGAGAAACTTAGCTTAGTCCTTATCCTAAGCTAACTAGTTGTAGTCGTTACCTTAACTAAAATTTCATGAATTTTGTAATTTACAAGATTTTAAGTTTTCGGGTTATTTTAAATTTCTCACTACGAGCTTAACGACAATAAAAGTTTTATTTTTTAATGAAAATATTTTTAGGGTTAAGGCAGATCTAATGAGTACACATAATACAAAAACAAGTTTGCGCAAATATTAAAAGTTGTGTTATTTGTTTTCAGATTGCAATTAAAAAAATACTTAATTAAAATAATCGAATTAATTAAATCAATTAAATATATATATATATATATATATATATATATATATATATATAAAATAAAAGCAAATTTTTAGTCAAATAAATAATTGAAACAATAACAATTTTTATTAAATTTCAATATGAAAGCAATTAAAATCTTTAATAAATGCAATAATGTTTTTTCTAATAACTTTAAATAATTAAATTAATACAAAACGACAATACGTTCCTCAGTTATGATGATGAAAGCAGTAAGATAATCTTTTAGATAAGATAAATAATGAATTGGGTAAAGGATTAAAGGATTGAAAATATTTCATTCAGAAATCATGAAGAATGATATTAAATCGGAACACATCTTAAATAGCCATTTAAAATTATTTATAGACTTGTAGTCCTAGAGATTTATAAGACAATGCATTAATTGCAGTTGCAGCAAATAAAGCTGCTCTGAGGTTGGCTCAAGTGCAGCAAGCAGACGCACAAATCTTGAAAGACTTAAAACAAATTATTTTATACATCAGTCAAGTTTGAATTAACTACTTAGCTGTGATTTATTCCTCGTATTCTAATCTCTTAAGATGGTTACAACGTCTATGACTTGAAGTAAAATATATAAATGCAACAAATACAACTGCAAAATGTTGCCTTTCATTCTGCTGGTAGTAAATTTTTCCTGTCTTCTATAAAAATTACACAAACATTTGTTAATTATTTTTTCTTTTAACAAGTTTATACATTAAAATATACGTAAACTTAAGCCACATTAAAATTTTTCATTTGGGTTAAATATTAATGTCAGTTATTACTGAACATTTATTCCAGGTGGCACTATCAATTTTAGTAAATTTAATTGAATCGATTTTTAAGAGCTCCTAGGCTTACTAACACTTCACTTCTTAACACCTCAGTTCTGGAATAAAAACAAATATCTTTTTGTTTACTCTTGGAGTGAAAACAAAATAAATTAAACTTAACTAAACTTGATTTGAACGTCTGCCTTCATCTTTTTTACGCTCTTCTTTGAACGCGACAGTACAAAGGATTTAGTATATTTATCTTCTTAAAGTAAATTTAATAAGCAACAAATGTTTATTGTAATAATGTTGTCAATTTATGAAAATTTATAATAAAAAACCGTCAGCCTTTTCATGATTAATCAAGTAATTAATCTAGTTAAGACTTATTACAATTCATGGTTACTTAGTTTAAATAAACAATGATTTATTAATCGAAAACTTAAAGCGTTTAAAGGCATATTGCGAAAGTAAATGACTCTAGCGATTCTTACCTATAACGATCGTTACACCAACAAATAATAAAATGAAACTAAAAAGCCAGTGTCCGAGAATAAGATGCTGATTTTCACTTATGTGACTTTATCTTTTAAACGCTGATAGGCAGGCATTTCAAATCTGCAAAGAACATGCAGCGTTGTAACCACAATTATTAAATTAAAAATTAAAAGCTGTTCATACACAAGAACCGACGTTTACAACTACAGGCTTAAAACTTAAAAGGTGACCTGATGTCGTGTATAGCCTTATCTTTTGACCTGGAATAGGCAGGCATTTTATATTGTCAACAGCAGATATCCTAAAGATAGGGCATTAAAAAAATTAAGTTGTTGCTCATTGCTGGAGCAGAACCTTTTGTATGTGATTAAACTCGAACTTGTCTGAAACTCTAGCGGTTAAATGTTGTCAGCCCCAAAATAATTGCCATATGCAGTAAATGCAAGTTTAAGTAAGACTTGCATTTGGATTTATTATATGATTTTCTAATGCATAAAGATACATCATCTTATATATGACATTCACATTAACACATTGACTTTAATAAGATTATTTGAAGGTGTAACAATTAAGCGCTATAATTAACATATAGAAAACTGAAATGAAATCAAATAATTTGAGTTTTTTTTTTTTTTTACACAAAGGAAAATAGTCCCAGAGATAAATAGTATTATAGAAGAATTGATGATATGAAGCATTCTACAGATACGTTGATTCCTTTGTACTCGTGCGCATTATTTTATGCAGAAAAAATTAATTTTCTAACTTTAGATGGTACAGCTGTATTTTGTTCCAAAACTTTTAAACGAACCCTAATTCGACAGAAACTTCAGAGAAAATACGGATGTGGATAATAAATATGATTTGGCAAATATCATTCTTGTTTTTTATGTAGTAAAGTAATGCTTTAACGAAGTGAAGTTATTTTGTATGGTGTGACCAAATAACGCATTAATTCAGTTTTAAATTTTTCGCTAATTCAAAACAAAAAGTTATATTATCAGCTACTTCAGCGAATTTATTACTGATTGTTAGGCAGTTTTTTATATTATATACTATTTTCCGAAGCATGATGTTGATTAAGTATATTGGTGGACGAGTTAATGTTCTGGCATACAGAACAGAAGAGAGAACCAAGCATAGAACACCCCGGAATAAAATCAAAAATCTAGAGATAATACAATTATCCGCTACTTTCTGTAATCTCTTTGTTAATTAAACATAAAAAATTGATGTAAATTTTCTATCTTCTATTTTTTGGGCTACAGGTCACTATTCTGATTTAAATAAAAAACTCTTTTTTATTTTGTTTTTTTAAATCAGATTTTGTAAAGAAAAACATTTTTTTTCTCTTTGTCGTCTTTTTTTATTTTTATTTTTTATTTTCTTTCTTTCTTTCAATATATCGAACACCATCGGTGTTCTTCATCAGGAAACTAAAAATACCCAGTAAAAACAAAAATTGAAAAAAACAAAATTAAAAAACAAAATTGAAAAATACGTAGAAAAAAACAACACTATTTTAATATTCTAAAAAGAGCAAATAATTTTTAAATTCAAAAAATTTTTTTGAAAACAATTGACAAAAACATATAAAAAAATTTTCTTCATACATACAGAGTTAAAATTTCAAATATTTAAAAATACAAAAGAAAGGAAACGAAAATTAAATAACAAATTCTCTCTTATGAAATAATTATAACAAATTATGTGCCTTTTGTATTAAGTACCTATAATTCTGCGCTAAATTGTCTGTGTCTGTCTTGAAATTTATTCTCCGTACATTTGGTACATTAACAATTTCTAACATTTCTAACATATAACGTCTCTTATAGTTTTTTTCTATATCTAATATTGATGCTTCCTTGAACTTTGGATAATGATTATATTTCTTACAGTGTGAAGATAAGGATGTCTTCTGTGTTGAAATATCCCTATATTTTTGGTCTCATCTGTGATCAGCTAATCTTGTTTTAAGTTTATTTTTTGTTGTCCCAATATAAACTCTGTCACAGTTCACCTGGTCATTTCCTCCACATCCTGTATTTCCATTTTTCCTATTTTATCCTTCATATTGCTAAATAATTTATTTAATGTGTTATATGTTTTGTGTGCAATTATATATCTATCTGTGTCATATATGTTAGACTTTCTTAATCTTTCTGATATTCCAGCAACATAAGTTAATTATTTATAAATTCTTGGTTCTGCCACAGTATTTCCTAAATTATGCCTATGTTTGCCATATTGTCTAATTAATCGGTTAGTTAATTCTGCTGGAAAATCATTGTTATTAAGTATATCTCTTATTGTGTCTTTATTCTTCAAATGAAATTCTCTATCACTTATAGTCAATATTCTGTCTATCGTATTTTTCGCCGTGTTTATTATCATTTTTCTCGGATGTTTGGAGTAAAAATTAATAATTCTTCCAGAAGATGTTGGTTTCTTATACCAATCAAACACTAAGTTATTTCCCTTCCTTATTATCAATATATCTAAATATGGCAGTTTAGTTTCTAACACTCTTTCAATCGTAAATTTAATATCCGGATGAAAACTATTCAATTCTGACAAAATATCATCCGCTGCATCCTCCGAAGTTATACAAAATAAATCATCTAAATATTTTGTGATAATCTTCGGTTTAATATGCATTTTACTAATACATGAATTTAGTAATTCCTCCATCACAATATCAGCTATAATTGGAGATGCTGGAGAGCCCATAGGGAGGCCCTCCTTCTGTTGATATATCCTATTATCAAATTGAAAATACCTATTGTCTTCAATGCAAAACTTAAGAATACGTAAAAATAATTCCTTCTCAATATTCGTATTTTGTTCTATTATCTGCCATTTTTTCTCTATAATAAATAATAAAGCTACACCTACAGGAATACTTGGAAAAAGTGAAACTACATAAAATGAAAACAATCTATCATTATCTTGTATATTTATTCTCTTGGTTTTATCCTTAAATTCCAACGAATTTCTAATATTATATATTGATTGTCCTGTTATCACCTTAAGAATATTCGTTATATACTTGCACAGTCCGTAGGCCGGGGAATTAATGCAAGAGCAAATAGGCCTTATCTTAGGTACCCCATATAGTTTTGGAGAATTTGATACATTAGTCTTAAGTCTATTTTTCTCCATTACTTACATTCAATATGTTAATAATTTTTTGTTTTCAAAAATAAAAATTTTTTCCTGAAGAATCTTTCCAAAGAAAAGCGAAATATCGAAAAGAAAAAAAAAATATATAAAAAAGATCGTTAAAAAAAGAAAAAAAGAAAAAAAGAAAAAAAGATATTTATTAAAGATAAATAAAAAAAGATCGTTTAAAAAAACTACAAAAATTAATAGCAAACTATTTTCGAAAAAATATGGCCAATGATTCTTCCCAATAAAAATCGTGTTTGAGTCAGGAAGTTGTTTCGTGAAAATTTTGAAACTGGAGGAGTTTTTTTTCATTGCTTTTAATAACTTTGCCTAAAAATTCGGAATCGTTGTATTTTCATTTTGGAAATCTGTTAAACATGAATAGTAAATAAACATAGTTAATCGGTTTTACTAACGATTAAACGACGTTAAAATTGGTATTAAATGATTCTTCTTGGTCGTAACGAAGCGCGAAATCTTGTGTAATGTAATAAGTAACAAATCACAACAAATTGTTAAACATGTAATGGAAATTGTTATATACTAAACGTAAAATAACAAAAGAAAAGAAACAAGATGTTATGGAAACGAAAAAAAGATTTTCTTTAAAGAGCTAATTTTGAAATTTTGGTGGTAAATTGTCTGGCGACCAAAAATTATTAACAATTGCTATAAGGCTTTCGAATTGTTTGTACTTAATTTAATTCTTAGCAATGGCAACAATTAAATTAAATAACTATTTACATTAAAATTATAACATTTTAAGAGACTCTTGGACTTTTTCATGTTAAATTTCCAGTTGTTTTATTTTTCATGTAATTAATATTTAAGTATCTTAGTATGTGTGTAATTTTAAATGTTGCAATAATATCTGTACATATATACATATATGATTATACATATATGATTATATATAGCTGATTATTTTTTCAATTCAATGTCTAGATGTTTAAACTTTTATGTATTTTTTATACTTAATGTAATTCTATATATGAGTGTGTGTGTATACGTGTGTATTTTAATACATCCTTCATAAATGACTTTAAATTAAACTAATCATAATATTGTATATTAAATGTGCTTTAAATGTTTTATTATTGTTATATGTGTATCTTAAATGTTTTTTGTTTCTAAAATATGTTTCACATAAAAATACATTGCAAATTAATTTACTTTTAAGTTTAAAATATATATTCTGATTAAAAAATATATATATATATATATATATATATATATATATATATATATATATATATATAAATATAGTGTTTAATTTTTTATTTAGTTTAAAATTTATTTATTTTTAATCATATTTTAAGAAAGAAAATATTCTATTAACGAAATGTATTTTTTAAAAAGTTGGTGTTCATTTTAACATTAACATTTCGAAATTTTGTGTTCTACGTTTTTTTCATAATGGATGTCCGCCGGGAACGTATACTACTTTGTTTGTGTATAATTTTTGATTAAATGAAAAAGAGTGGATCTAATATTGATAAATCTTTTATTTAATGTCTGCAATTATATCAGATAAATCTCCTTTAGCCTCACAATTGCAAGTCTTAGGGCAGCACATTTTTCATTACATTCTCAAACATTTCACACGGTATTTCATTAATTTTATCATGAATATTTTGTTTGAGTTGCTCAAGCGTTCTTGGTTTGTTTGCAGAAACCTTGATTTTCAGATATTCCCACAAAAAGGAGTCTGGAGCAGTCAAATCACCATTTCTTGAAATAACAAGTTGTGAAAAGAGGTCTCGCAGAAATTCCATTGTAATCTTGGTCTGTATGCGATGTGGCATCGTCTTGTTGATACCATATGTTAGTCAACCCCAAAGCCTGCAGTTGTGGCGTTAAAAAGTTTTCAATCATATCACGATATCCCTCCTCTTTCACAGTTATCGTTACGCCGTTTTCAATTTCTTGAAGTAAGATCCAATGATTCCTCCTGACCCAATTGCACACCAAACTCACTTTTAATGCATGCATGGGTGACTGTTGAAAAATTTGAGAGTTTCCCATTCCCCAGAATCGGTTTCTGTTTCTTCACATATCTATTTAAATGAAAACGTGCCTCGTCGCTTATTATGGTTTTTTCATAAAAATCGATGATTGATTGTGATACTCTCTGTTTCCCTATACTTTTTGTCAAATTGAATCTAAGCAGGATATTAGCGTAATAAAGTTGTTCGTACTTTGTATTTAATTAGAAATTTTAATAATTTTAATTAATCATCCCTATTCTGTGTTCGATTAAGTCTCCGCTTTCAGTTTCGTTGCGATCGAAAATTGGTATTCTGAAGAAAAACGGAATCGAAAGAAAAAGAAGAAGACAACAATGTTAAAAAAAATTAGTAGTACCACTGTGGAATGTGGAAATGAAACAGCAAATAAGCAAGTTTATCATTTTCATAAAAAAATGTAAAATTTAATACAAAAAGTTGTATGCAAACATAATTAAAAATAAGCATTTTCTGTGGGAGGACCTAGTGCATTGAGGACTCCTGCAACTTCCTTCTAGAACACTGCCACTTCTTCCTTTGATCGCTGGTGGTATCCACATGCCATGTCTTATTTAGATGCCTTTAAATTTGCCAATTTTTCATGCTGCTGCGGAGTTGTTGTTGTTTTTGACCTATAACACATAAAAAAACATCATATTCGGGTACAAAAATTAACAATTTAAAACAAAAAAAAAAAATAATTTAATTAAATAAATTATTTAAAAATAATTTAAAGTGTTTTTTTATCGTTTCTGAACATTTTATCTCATTTTCCACTTGCATTTTTTCAATTTTAAACTTTTTAACTAAAAAACACAGATAAAGACAACCCCTCCGTTAACAAAAACGCAACTGAGAAAAACGGAGCTCCGATCGTAATGCAGCATACATACAATCGAAAGAAACTGAGCGGAATCGAAACTCAAAATACCAAAGCAGCTAGACGGAGAAAATTTCGATTGGAATCGAAACGCAGAATAGCCCCAAATAATTTAATTATATTTTTTCTGCTATGTTATATCGTGTTACCCGCCCCCACCGGGGCGCATTGATATGTGTAATGATGGAAATCCACCATCATTACACGTGTCAACGGGGTTAAAACGGGAGCCCAGTCCCCTGAAGGCTAGCAACAAGTCAAATGGAAGCTCTACGTTATTTCAACGGCAATCAGCAACTCCCAGAGTTCAGCTAATTGGCTCTTTAGGTTTCTTATTATTGAGATTGGCCCTTCGCGAGTGGTTTCGCGGCCCTCATGAGTTTGATTAAGGGGCCATGATCATCTCACCTTTACTGAGAGCATTGGCTGAATGATCCAGATCCAGTGAGCATGCTTGTCATATGTTCTGGATCAGGAGTTGGATGGTCTATAGCTCTTCAGCGAGGAGTGGGTGTTGGCGGCCCTGCTTCGAAACCTCCTTCCTGGGCGCGGCGCACGCATCACCACCGTCGAGTTATGGCATACACACGCTAGGTACCGACGTAAATCTTATCACGCATATCGTATTAGCTCTTCGGCAAAGTTAAATAATAAAATAAAATTATGAGCCTAGTGTAAGGTCATAATGCAACTTCTGCGTATCAAGATTTCTGCACAAATGCTCTAGAATAAACATAACTTGAGTTCATGAAGTTATGAAAATGGAAATCTAAACTTTTAGCACCTATTTTGAATACTAAAGGATTTGACAGAAGTTTCTAAGACAAAATGAATCTGCAATTAACTGTCGATATCAAGCTTGAAAAAAAAAGTTCGTTCGAATAATGGTAAATGGAAGGAGAAAAGATTTATGCCATAAATAGGAAGAGGTAAACGTTTTGGAAACTTTTTGATCTCCCCTCGTATATAGTAGTAAAAATTATTTTTTACATTTGGCCTTCCCAGTATGCCACCAAGACAGATATTGTTGTTAGCATAAAAGAAATTCATATGTCAAAATAAAGTCATCAGCTTATCTTGACGTTAAAATGTTAAAACAAAAAATTCAAGGTTTCTTCTTTGAAACATTTTGAATAAAACGAAATTATCAAAAATTATCAACTGATTGTTGTAAGATAAAAGTTAAATGTAGTTTTATTAATTTGATGATGGCTGCTAAGTAGTCTGAATAAGTTTCATTTTGGTTTCGCTTTATGTTTCCAGAAGATATTTTCCTCAAGAGTTTTTTAATACATAACAAGATCTTGGGAATGACAAATTCCTTTTTAGATCTTGTGAGTGACAAATTCCTTTTTAGATCTTGTGAAACTACAAAACTGCTGGGCAAGTAAATGTATACTCATATGTAAATGTATATAGTAGATGTAGAAGAGAAGAGAGAAGAGAAAATTTTAGAGAGAGATAATAGAGAGGATATGGAGATAGAGAGAGTAAAATAACTTTCACTAGCAATCACAGTTGCCGTTTTGGTTACTATTGATCAAAGTTTTTTCCTGCTGTGTAGATGTGTAGTGTTATTTTTTTTTTTTAACAAAATGGGAATGATTTAAATCACTCTTAAATTTATGTCTGTTAAACATTGCAATGTATACATTTATCTAACGTGATTTAGACACTACTATAAACGCTTGCGAAAGTAATTCATTTCATATTAGGCTCAACCATTGAGCTGCTAAAAAATTAAATTAAAACATGGCGAAATAACTCATGTAGTGAGTGAGCGTACATCAATAGCTGCTTATATTTTATATCTGATTTTTCTTAATCTAAGATATCATGCTCATATACAGGTGTCATGAATTATGAAATGGAATCAAATACGTAATTTCAGTAATGTTGCGCTTTATACACCCGGTGATTGCCCCCTAAATACAGCGGATACAATTTTTAAAACAGAAATAGTAGTTTCAGAGGTAAAACACTTACTAATAATAGATATATTTTAATTTGAGAGGTGTCAACCTCACACAATTTTCAAACGAGACCATCGTGAGATTATGAAAATTAAAAAAAAAAACAAAAATTTAAGGCATATCAATCTAGCCATTCATATCAAGAGTAACAAAGAACATCATCAAGTTGGAATAAGCTGCAGAGTACTCAGAGAAAGCAGGTAATATATAGGAAATTGCAATCGAGACTCTGGGTTTTGAGGGACACATTCTTTTCTACTTAAAATAAGATGGATTTATTTACGTAAATGGAAGAAAGATACTAAATTTAGTACAAATTATTTTTATTATAAACAAAATAAATCAAACTACTCATTTATTTTAAATAAATCTGTGGTCATTTGGGTTATTTTTCTCCCTTATTTGGTCTTTTATTTAAGAAATCTTGTTTGTGAAAATTTTTTTATAGTGGCGTCACTGTTATGGCGGAATTTCTCTTCTCTAATTGATGGATTTGAAGTTCCGATAGTATGAGAGATACATTTTTAAGCCAAAAAATTGAATGAGTTCTTCCGGCGAAGCTATGTGATCAGAACAACTTAAAAATGTTAACTTATTTGAAAGCGTCTTTACTTTCAGTTTCCATTTCATTCGATTTGTAATTGAAATGCTATAAAATAAAGAAAAATCATCTTTTCTCTCCTTAAATAAGTTGCATACATACATTCATACATATAATTTAATTTAGTATATTAGATAACACATATGAAATGGATGCTTAAAGTAAGAGATGATAATCATAATCATCATTATTATTATCATTATTTTCTTAGAAATAGAAAAAAGATCAATGCTTATCTCTGTTATCTGTAAAACAATTGGTTTTTTGCGAGTATTAAATATAAATTATATTAAGTAAAGTGGGTTACAAAATTATAAAACAACAAAAAAAAAATGTTGGTATACTTAACTAAAATAATTTATTTCCCAAAAGTTTTTTATCTTTAATTATGAACGTAAAAGTTCAATTTACAGTGACTTTTAAAATATTTATTAATTATGTAACGCAAGTTTTCTTATCTGACTCTCGTAGCAAGATGTAGTAAAAAAATTATAAATTCTTAACTGTCCCCTCCTGCTAAAGACGTTGTTTAACTGTTAAACAGTTTTTAAATAGAGAATTTTAATATTATCATGCTTTATTTTTGTCACACACTGTATTATTAGGTTGTACTTAGTTTTAAGATAAACGAAATGATTTGAAATCTGAAAAATTAACTGAAACGAATTTAGTTGTATGAAACGTGCTATTAAGGCTAAGACGCATATTATTTATTTTTTAACGGTTTACGCGTAATTAAAAAAATAAACTGAATTTTTTTCACAGCGATTAATGAAAAAGTGTTTGAAGTGATTTATATTACAAATGAAATAAAATCAAGTATAACAAAACAATTATGTAAGTTTTAAGTATAAAAAGGCAAAAACATTTCATATAAACACGAGTTTTGAGAAATAATGGCCGGTTATCGTTCTCTGCCCTTGGCACCGGTTTCTGCCACAGCAATGGCAACGGTATCGGCTCAACCAAATGGACCGACCATGTATCATCATCAATCGATGACAGCCATGTCAAACAATGGTATAATCTATCAGTCGGCAGTACACGCCTCCATACACAGTTTAAATACAGTACAAAATCAACGCTCCACTACACATCATATTTTAGCTACAGCGACGGCTACAGCTGCAGCAGCAGTGGCAACCGCTACGGCTAGACAGTATGCTGCAACAGGTTCGTCAGCAGCACCACCTGTACCGCCACCACTTCCCACGGCACCACCCACCCACCTTGGACTTGGACATCAGCCATCTCAACAGCATCAGCAACAACAACAGCAGCTGCAGATCGCACAACCAAACCAACAACAACAACAACATCATCAACAACAGCAACAACTGCTGCGTCATCAACAACAACAGACGGCCTTGCAGCAGCAACAGCAGCAGCAGCAAAGTCAACATCAGCAACAACTGATGCCTGGCCACCACCATCATCATCACCATCATCAATTAGCACAACACCATCCCCATCACCCGCATCATCATCCCCACCATCATCATCACAACCATCCGCATCATCCTCATGCTCATCAACAGATTGCTCTGCATCAAAATCTTTTCTTCAGCGGTACCAGCTTGGCAGGACATGCCCACCATCGCCAGTTATTTAGTCACATGCAAAGTGCTATTATGCCTCTGGGTGTTAGTAAGTATTTTGTTTTTGTTTTTGTTTTTTTTTTTAGATAAAGAATGATAAATCAAATTTTCGAGAACATTTTTTCTTTTTAATTCTTGACTTTGTCAAAAACATTTTTCTACGCCAGATAAAATTGTGTAAAAAAATGTGTACATCTCAAATAATTTTTTTAAATTTTTATACTGATTTTAAAAAATTTAAGAAATAAATACAAATACGCAGTTAAAGAAGCTTTCAAAAAGTGTGATCTAACAAATGCCTTTTGAAGAGCAATGAAAAACGCGGTTGTGGTCACGTCACTTTGTCGTGCATCTGTTTTTTTAGCCCTTGGCAAAGTAAAAAGTTGGCTCTGTTACGGAGCCAATCTTTTTCCTTTTCTAACTCCAATACTAAATTTTGATTCGAACCAATTTATAATTTTGCACAAGAAAATAGTTATGGCCAGATAAAAGTGGAAAATAAAGGAAATAAGTTTCAATTGTTTAGTTTTACAGTATAAATTTTGCACACAGAAATATTTGTTATGTTTTGTCGTTAACTGGTATTCTGTGTTAAGTAGTCAATTTAGATAACTCAGTGCCCACGATGCCTGCACTTAGACATGTGTTTGTTCTCCTTAATCGGAGATAATTTATCTAGGAGGATATTTTGATATGAATGCTTTATTCATTATGATGACGTCATATCTCATCAAAAGCCATACATCGGTGAAAAAATTACTCAAGTCCGTAACAGAGCAAATATTTTTCCATTAGGAGAAGAAACATTCAGACAATCTTAAAAACTGATGGCTACTAACTTCATTGGAAGGAAAGAAAGGCAGTCTGCCGTAGAGAAAAGAAGTTCGGTAGATAGATTTATTTTTCAAAACCCTAAATTGCAATGCTTCTGAGAAGCTTCTGAGATGCTGGTGCAATGAATCGGTTTGTTATTTAACTTTTGTGATGTGAAGAATGAGGGCGCTATGATATATACCAGAATCGAAAGAAGCTTTATCTAAAAGCAACTTAAAACAATAGATGTAGTGAATTTGTTTCTTTTTGAAACTAAATACTGTATTGATTTTTCCGAAATAACAGATCCTTGCAGAATATTTTACTCATTTATAATAATTAAATCTATTATTTTTTGTGAAGTTTAATTATGATAGTTTTTATTCAGTCGAGTCAGACTTACACGCAAAGCGTTTCCAAAACCATGCGTGGCTCACCTTTTAATTTTAAAATTTATATTAAATATTAATACTAGCGTGCCTGTGACTGCTTTGCAAATCACTTGTGGTTTGTTTTTATTCTGCAGCGTGTGTACAACAAAAAATTCAATCATTCAAGAAAATTAATCAGAAAGTACACAATTTCTTTTTTTTTCGTTTTTATGTTTTTTTAATAATTTTATCTTTTTCACAATTCAATATTTTTGTGTGCTTATAAGACTTATAATACGTCTTATTCTATTGCAACGCTTTTACATATACGACATTCTTCGATCGCGTATGGTTCGTGGCATAGACAAACAAAGCAGTTGGTTTATTAATGCGTGAACATGATTTATGTAATTCACCGTGCGAAAAACAGGGATCATTGCGGAACTGAAGCCGTTTAAAATCAAACGCCAAATCTGGAGAATCATAGGAATGCGTGGTATCAGCCCACCCTCGCCCTTATATTTTCCTTTTAAAATTTTTGCTCCAATCACATTTTTCATGACTTTTTTTGTCTACTAAACGTGTCCCATTGCAAAATCGTGGCTGGCAGATATTTCTAAGCAAAATAAAAGGTACACCAACTTTCACTTGTAGGCGGTGGGGCGGCCGTCCTGGTAACTCAAGCGAATTTTAAAATTTGACAATTTTACAACATCGTCTAGGTTGATAACAGAGTAAACCGATTTGTAGGTAAAAATTTCCCCGGGAATGTCAATTAAAATTGTCACATTGATATCCGAAACATATAAATTTTTCGCAGCTAAGTTAGCTCTTTCCTACAACCAATCATGGTTTCTAAAATTTTGTGCAATACCGGCAAATATGTTTGTGATCAATTCTTGTTTTGATTGTGCAAAGTGGCAAACATTATCTGGAAGCGTAATCATTTTCGTGGTGCAGTCAATTGGAATTGCGCCATTCCCAATATATAACAAGTGCTTTTATTTGGGTACGGTTTTCCGTCGACCCTCGTCAAATTTGGTTTGTGAACAAACCGGTTTCGGCTGTTTGCCATCTTCAGTGTTCTTTTCGTACTAGTTGCGTTCTATTGTCAGTTGTGTTTATATAGTTCGTGTCTCCCTTCCTGTTATTGCGTTCGTCACTTTCTGTCTTTTTTGCCTGCATTTCTCTCTCCTTTTTCGTTTGTCTCTTTTTACCTTATTTGTCGCTCCCTTTTTCATTCGTCTTTTTTTCCTAACTAAATCCTTTTACGATCATGCTTGTTGTCTGTTTTTGTTTATGTGTGAACCTATTAAGTTTTTTGACGAGGGTCGACGGAAAACCGTACCCAAATAAAAGTAATTTTAACCCCGTCGGAAAATCCAAGCACATATATAACAAGTGCTTTGATAAACGTTCGGCTGATGGATCATTTTACAATTGAACACGAAAATTACACACAGGCATTTCATTTGTATGCAATGGAACTTAAAATTTGATTTTTTTGAAAAATTTGTCTTCTTTCAAACACGCACTGTGGACGCACTATTGTGCATAAACGCATGAAACAAAGATACAAACCAGCGAACAACCATTACGAAGGTACTGTGAAAATTTGGTGGAAATCCGACAAATACTGGGCTTAATTTTTATATATATATATAAATTTAAATTAAAACTTCAAAAAAAGGAAACATTTAAAAACCAGGAACACCCTTTAAGTTTTAATTTTATACATTAGATTAATATTATTTTTTTTTGTTTTGCGAGTGCTAAACATAACATAATAGAATAATAATGTCATTATCATTTTAATCAACATTTAGCTAGTGGAGATAGTATTCTTTGTAAGTTATTACAACATATTTAATTATTTAAACTTGTAATTCACTATCTTCCTACACCGGCTTCAATTATAAAACCATATACGTGACAAGGACGTTTCTGAATGGAAACCTTCTATAGTTTAACTTCATTTAACTGGAATGGAAACCTTCTATATTTTAACTTCATTTAACTGGCAAGTAAACGGACGAACAGATATACAACTTTGTATAAGGAATCCTTATATCGATATGTGCTTGGATTTTCCGACAGGGTTAAAATTACTTTTATTTGGGTACGGTTTTCCATCGACCCTCGTCGAATTTGGTTTGTTCACAAAAGTAATCCTTATATCCTTGTTTTACAATTGTAGTACTTTTTATAAAGTGTTTCCTTAATTATTATTTTTTCAAATAATTAAATTTAACAGCGTGGGATAATGTACTACTAGCCTGCAGGTGCCCCTGTAGACTAGTAGGTAGTGTACTAGCTCGTCAGTATGCGGGTTGTGATTTCGATTCCCAACGAAGACCTTGGTTTTTTTCACTACAAAAATAAAAATTGACTGGCGGTGGGGCTGCTCAGCGGTGAAGGCATAGTCACTGGTCGCTGTGCTGTCTTTATACGGCAGTTAATTTCCGACTATCCTTCTACTTTCACCACTTGTTTCATCTCTTCTCTATCCATTTCCTAAGGAATGTAGCACAGTACTTGACTAAATAGGCATTGTTGCCTAAAGTGCTACTTCTCTTTTCAAAAAAAAAAAAAGATAAGAAAATTAGTTGGCCTGCTAAATGCGCAAAATTGTTTCACCATACGCATACATATTTTTGATATTTTCTGTATCAGTTTCCACAAAGTTCTTGCAGATTCTATATGCGGATATCTGTAAGCTTGTCGCCATGAAACTTTGACTCTCATTAACCTTACCATAACATCTCCAACAAGATAACACAAAGCTGCAAATACTAATAGTCTATGGAAATAATGACCAATGTTGTTAATAATAATCGTTCTAATGCTTTCATAGAAGATGCGAATCGGATCAGCCCTATTTTCTATGAAGTATAATCAGATGCTTAATCTAGCTTGGAATTCAAATAGCACGTTTTTAGTAATCAAAACAACAACAAAGCAAAAAGCAGAATACAATTATTAATGTCTAGTATTTTTGAGAGTGTGTGGCATTTTCAATTAGGGCCAACTAAGTTTGGAGGATTTGTGTGAAAAATTTGCACAAATTTGCTTCAGGTTTCGCTTTTTCTTAAATCAAAATCAACAAATTGTTTTGCCGCTCTGTTAAAGAGAAATTGTTTTATATGTGTAGTTGAATAAAAAAAGAATTTAATTCCTTTTAAAATATTTCTTTATTGAATCTATCTGAAGACTAATTTAAAATTACATTTTACACTATCACTTATAATTAACAAATGTCTACTTTGCACATTTGTGTTTTTTGCATTTTAAGAAGAAAGTTTTAATTTTAAAAATATGTCAATTAAGTTTATTAAAAAAAGAAAGTCGTGTAAGCAATTTTATTAAAACACGCTTAATTAGGGGCATTCTAAATGTTTTTATATGATATTAAGGGGTTTAACTATAACATTATAGCTGATTCAACCTATAGTATTAATATGTTATTAAAATATTTCGAAATAAAAGAGAAACTGACTTAAGTGTGTGGACATCTGGAGCATCTTTGATTATCACTTCATTGCTTGGCAAATTTCTTACGATTTGATAGAGTTTTACGTTTTTAATGTTTTTCAGCACACTACAAAAGTCATTAAACTTAAGTTTATACTTTTTAATTTTTTTCGTAAACATTTCTTTTAATATTTAGAATTTGCCAGCTCATAATATTTTATGAACTCCAAGAAATGTTAAAAAAAATGAATTATTTTACAGCCCTAATTAAATGTTGCCCTACACAATGTGTACATATGTGCGTAACATGTGATTTCTTATATTTTAAATTAAATAGTTTACCAGTATTGACACTAAATCGTTAGCTGCTGTGCTGTGTTGCTATTTAAAGGCTAAACTAATGTGCACAGCTGGCTTGAGCTGTTTCTTTGAACGACATTTGCTTAAGCAAAATGCAAAACTGCTTTTCAGTATAAAATAAAATGGAAACCCCAAAAGAAAGATTTTTTATTAATTTATTAAGAAAATTTAAAAGATAATGTCATTGCGTGATAAAAATTAAAAAATAATTTCCTGAAGAAGCTTTCCGCAGGAAAGCGAAATATCGAAAAAATAAAATCGTTAAATTATTTAAAAGGCCTTTTAAAAGATTAGTGCATATTTAATTAAATTATTTTTAAAATAATTTAAGCATCTGAATTTGTTTCCTATTTTTAAGCGCTTAAAATTTTTAAGTTATTTTTTCAATGCAACTTAAAAAGGGAATGCTTGATAAGATTTATGTTAGTACCTAGCTGTGGAAGACATAACCCGACGGTGGATCAAAACACTTTGGGTGATATCTAGTTCCACCCTCGCCCTAGGAAGCTGTCGGATACGTATATCCTTTATTAACACCTAGTCGCTACTTCAAGAGCTTGGAGCAGGCCGCCACCCCCACTCTTTGCTTAAGAGTCGGAGACTATTCAACTCCTTGTTCAGAACACATGACAAACATGTTCATTATATATTGGTGCGGTTGTGTATATTTATATTTGGAATGTAATAGATTTGTAAGCTACTCGTACTCACAACTAAATCATTGTTCAGACTGGAGTGCTTGCAAGCATTCCTAGCTTTATTTACATATGAAACTTTGCCAGTGCACATCTACACTTGAAATATAACACTTTTTATGCTCGGTTGGTCTGCAGCAAATACATTGTTAGTGATCGCTGCTAGTATGAATTATTTAGAGTGACATATGATGCCTCATAAACAATTTAAATAATGATTGCACCGACACTCACAACAATCGATGGGTTCGATTCCCAAACGAAGACCTTGGTTTTTATCACTACAAAAACAAAAACTGGCTGTCGGTGGGACTGCTCAGCGATGAAGGCATAGTCACTGGTCGCTGTTCGGTTTTATATACGGCAGTTAATTTCCGACTATCCTTCTACTTTCACCACATATTTCATCTATTGTCTATCTCTTTCCTAAAGAATGTAGCACGGTACTTGACTGTTGCCTACTTGATTGTTGCCTGAAGTGCTACTTCTCTGTTTAAAAAAAAAAGCTTTATAAGTGACGCTACATTTGACTAATATGCGCGATTACATAAACAAAAATAAAATTTTTCTAAAACTGCTAATATTTCCAACTGTGGCTAAATAAATTTCAAGTTCATGGAAATATATTGTTTTCACGAAACAGTCTTTTCAGATTTACTTGCGCATTTGACAGGCTTTTCATTTAGTTTTGACAAAATATAAAAATTGCGAATGCACATCAAAAATGCGCCTTAAAGCCTTCAACCGTTTACTGCAAGAATATCATCGTTGCATATTTGTTATGGCCGGGGCACATAGAATCCGTCATGCGTTATACTTTGACATATTCAACTGAAGTCAAAGTAACGACGGATTAGGTTGGCACAATGAGTACTTTGTTGACGGATAAGAAATCAGCTGTTTTTTTGTTTTTCTTATTTTATATTTTTTTGCAGCAAAGTTTCATTAAAGTGCACATTTGAAATGGAGTTAGACGACATCTTAGATTTTCTATTAATGGTAATTTGTACTATTTATTCCATTATTTATTATTATTATTATTTATAATTTATTTTAAAAATATTTTACTACGAAAAAAAAAAAAAAAACAAGAAGAAGAAGAAGCGAATGAAAAATGTCAAAGTACTCAACGTACGTCAAAAGTTAAAAGTTGGCCAAGTTTCGTATTTCGTACTTTGCGTTGACGGAGACGTATTGATTGTGACAACGCTGATAAGAAAACGTGTATTTCAACTTACTTATCAGTTGAAAAATACAACGTATGACGGATAACGGATTCTAAGTGCCCCAGCCTTTAGTGCGTGTGTGTGCGTGTGTGTGTGTGTCAATCTTTTGATACACTTTAAAACCAGTTAAAATTAATTTAAAATCTTCCGAAAAGCGGTTTGAAACAGAAGTCCCTTTAAAATTTTGCCTGCTCAAAGTTGTGTCACTTTCGTGTAATAAGTGATCAAGCGTTATGTGAGCTGTCGCCTTCTATTATTTAACTGTAATGTTTCCATCTGTTAAGCAGAAAAATATAACACAAGCAACATGTGACATATTTTTTATTCAACATCAACATCAATATCAACAACCAACTAAACTCTCATATAATCTAATATTAAAGCGCGTGCACATGTGTGTGTTCGAAACACACATATGTATGGGGATGCATGTGTGAAGGTATTTGTTAACTTATAATATGGTAAACAATAAAAGCTTGACACAACAAAAACAACTTGTATAAACTTTTTTTAATGTGAAATAAAAGAGTTTTAACACTCTTTCTTTAAATTCCTTAGGTACAATGGGACGAAGCAAAAAAAAAGCAAAAGAAAATACTCTACAACTAGAAACTGAAAGAGATTTTCAACAGAACCACAGAAAATGATTGTAATGTTGAATACAAAGAGCAAAAAAAAACACAAAAACAAAAGAATTATAGGAAAACAAAACAAAAGTTGTGCTTCTTCTTGATCATTTGTTATTGTGTTATTTCGTTTAATTTTTTTTTGGTTTTGCTGTTGATTGTTTTGATTTTTATGTTTGACTTTTGTTCTGTATTTATGTGTATATGCATGCGTGTGTATGTCGGTTTTATCCTTAAATTTTCCTGATGTTTCTCTATTCTTTCTTCCGTGGCCGTTGTTTTGTTGCTGTTGGCTTCATCATCGTAAGTCTGTCTGTCTAAAACTTTGTCTCTCAGTTGTGTTTTGTTTCACTGTAAGAGTTAAAAAATGAACTTTCATTTCTTTCTGTAAATTGTGGTTGCTAAGAATGTGCGTGTATGTGTGTGTGTGTGTGTGTGTTTCTTGTTATTGTAGTTTAAACTGTTTAAAACGAAATATTGTTGCTTTTTTAGTGTCTTATTAAATATTTATGTATGTGTGAGGGTGTGTAAAGGTGTTGTCGTCGCTGTTGTTGTTATTGTTAATACTTTCTACACACCAAAGAATGTTGGAAGACAATGTAAGTACGCGTTTATTCGTGCAGTAACGATGTGTGAATTACAGGAAAACATTTTAAAATAAAATTTAATGAAATGGAAGAAAATGTCAAACAGTCAAAAATATATACACATATACATATGCATGCATGTATGTAGGCATTTATAATGGTAAAATGAAAAATGGGGACAAAAATAAACTATAAATCGAAACTATTTCTCTACCGAACGACTATTTCAACAATTTTTAAAAGGTGTTTCAATTGCAAATACTTAGTGCATTTACAACATGTTTGAAGTTGTAACGATTTTGCAATTGGGTGGAAAAAGAACTTGAGTAGACACGTTACCATCAAGAACACTCTATTACTTTCAGTTGTACGTCTGACTGCCAGGTTTCAAAAATATAAAATGCCTTGAAAACTTTTTAAGTGATAAAAAGAATTCTAAAATTGTTTACTTGTTTATAACTCTGGCTTCACTGACATAAAAATCATAAAAAGTTTCTATTATTTATTTTTCGAACTTATGTAATAACAAGTTTTCACAGCAAAAGTCTTGTCATGATACGTAAACCCCAGCGAAATAAGTAAAAAAATTTCGAATATACAGTCAATGCAAGATTTGGAAATTAATTAGCTTTTTATAAAGAATAAGATTTCTTTATTGTAATATTACAAAATTTGGGAATTTAATTGAATTTGAAATTTCGAACATGCTTCAGGCGCTTATATCCATGCATTTTTGAAACTTGAAATTAAGTTTTACATATCAAATCTACCCTAGAATGTAATTTTGAAACTTCGAATTTTATTTCGAAATTTCGAACATAATATTAAAGTTAATATCTAGGCATATTTCAGTAAAAATAATGATATTTTATATATTAAGACTAAAAAAAAATATATTTTTGATAAAGAATATTTTTTTGATTAAAAATTAGGTTCGGATTTAAACGCATATTTGTGTTTTTGCTTTTTCGGTATAAAATTAAAGAGTACTTAAATATTCTGTAAAAACTTCACTTTCTGCAAAGCAAATTCGGTTTGGTATTTGTTGCCGCTTTTATTAGTAATACTGACCGTCCTAACTATACTTAGTCTATTTCCCATTATACTTTTTCAAACAGATTTATCTGAAAGACATAAATTTATTTCCTGTTCATTCGGACGTGAGTATTTAATGAAGGATGTAATCAGGGGATACAATGATATCGATTTAACACTCTTATGATATTAAAATATTATAAACTTAAATATTAAAGTTATAGAAACCTTCCTTACCGAAGGCACACTCTACTCGCTTTCAAGGTCTTAACTGAATTAATGAATTTTTCATTTTTCTAACTGAAATAACAATTTTTGTTGCAGTATGTCTGTACATCGAAAGACACGAACAGGACGCGGTCGGTTAACGTTAAGCTTCCTAGCCATAATTACAAATAACTTCTTATTAATACAACAACATGACGACGTGTATCATTATGGTCGAATATGAAAGTGTGGTACCAAAGGGTTTTTCAACAAGAAGTTTGTTTTATAAAACAAAATAAAACAACAAATTTAGATTAAGATGATTCAAGATGATGGCTAATATCCACAGATGTCGCTTCTTTCATCCAAGTTTTTAATTACTCTTTGGCAAACTGTCGGACCTATTTCGTTAATCATTTCACATTTTGAATTTTAAGGCTGAAATCGATTAGATTGGCTCCGCATAAACTCTGTCCTTAACATAATCCCACCAAAAACCATCCAGTGGGGTTAAATCACACGATCTGGCTGGTCACTTAAGGGCTGATTGTCGTGCATTTATGTGAGTGGGAAATTTGGTTTGCAAACAATTGATCGTTTCATTGGCTGTGTGCCATGTGGCACTGTGCTGTTGAAAACACATGTCAGTAATATCCACTTAGTCAATAATAGGCCAAAATTGAGTTGTTAGTATCTCGCGATAGCGTGATCCATTGACCGTTTCCAGCCGCATCTTCGAAAAAAAAAATCGCCTTCAAAGCACATAGTGCAGCATACAGTAACGTTTTAGACTTATCAGAAGCCCAAATGCGACAGTTTCGCTTGTTGACATATACTGACAAGTGAAAATAGGCTTCGTCTGCAATATGAATGGTCGGACGGCTTCAACTCCTGCAGCAGCTGAACCTTGTAAGGCTTCAAAGAGTAATCCGATCGCCTTGGTGCTTGCACATTTTGTATCGAGCATGTTGACTCAAATTTAACTACAAAATTTTTAATAGCGGTCTCAGAAGGGCTATTGTGTTGTCCAAAATGTAACTTTAATAGAACCACCATTTTCATAGTGGATTTAAATTATTTCAATGCGATTTTCGTGCTAAATTCAATTCATTGTAACAATTGCCAATGCATCTACTACGAATACGTTAAAAAACTAAATGTCAAAACTATCATGCTGTTGGTGGTACCACAATTGAAAAACAAACTTCTCGTTGAAAAGCTCCTTATTTGTTTTTTTAGCACAAAAATTTGAAATTTGTTTTTTTCCATTATAATTGTAAAAGTGAAAGTAAAATCAATGCGTCATATTCCGAAGAGAAAAATGAGGATGTTTTTTCTAAAAGAAATACCATACAGGGTGCCCCTGTAGGCTAGTAGGTAGTACACTAGCTTGTCAGTCTGGGGGTTGTGGGTTCGATTCCCAACGAAGACCTTGGTTTTTTCACTATAAAAATAAAACTTGACTGTCGGTGGGGCTGCTCAGTGCTGAGGGCATAGTCACTGGTCGCTGTGCTGTCTTATAAGACAGTTAATTTCCGACTATCCTTCTACTTTCACCACCTGTCTCATCTCTTCTCTATCTCTTTCCTAAAGAATGTAGCACGGTTCTTGACTAAATAGGCATTGTTGCCTGAAGTGCTACTTCTCTTTAAAAAAAATATGCACTAAATAACTTAAATGTATTTTTTGGATCGCTACAAGCTTTATCAGTATTTTTTGCATATATGCAGCTAACTTTGGTATTTTATGCTGAATAAACTTCTTGTTGAAAACCCGATATATCTAACCAATTAATCAATTGATAATTGTATGAAATACTTTTCAGAAACCACCTTAGTGAAATTAAAAATTCGCTCTGTTATTTGAATTGCTCGCTTTTCTGGTACGTCATGCTATACTGGTCTTATCGATAAACTTCTATTTTTCTTCTCTAGTCAAAAGTGGAAGTAGTGTATAAATAGGATTACTGACAGGTAGGTACCCCTATAGGCTAGTAAGTAGTGTACTAGCTTATAAGACTGGGTGCTGTGGGTTCGATTCCCAACAAAGGCCTTGGTTTTTTTCACTACAAATAAAAATTGACTGTCGGTGGGGCTGCTCAGTGATGAAGGCATGGTCACTGTGCTGCCTTGTACGACAGTTAATTTTCGTAATTATCCTTCTACTTTCATCAACTGTCTCACCTCGTCTCTATCCCTATCACAAAGAACGTAACACGGTACTTGACTAAATAGGCATTTTTGCCTGAAGTTCTACTTCTCTTTAAAAAAAAAACAAAAAAGTAAAGCCAGCTTAAGTTTTTTTTTTCTTTTGATTGACTTCCATCGCCTTTAAGCGAAAGAAAACAGGCTGTTATTAAGAATTTTGAAATGTTCATGCCTCAGGTTCTTTATCTTTAAACTTCTGTGCTTCTCATTCGACTGCAGTATTAATCTCACATTTTTAAAGCGCGGTACTTTAAGGAGACAAGCCACAAACAATGTTTAACAGGCACACTGGGAAATTTTGTTAAATAATGAAAACGATTCTGCAATTTATAAACGACCAGTCCGATTATATTTAAAATTCACATGGCCAAAGTGGGAAAGTTTAGTCGAGCTTACGCCATGCTTTAAAGTAACATACCGCCGATCTTTCAGAAACTAATATTGCAAATTCTTATTTTGGTTCTAACTTTATATTCTTAAGAGCTAAAAAAAGGTTGCTTAACACATTTATTAATAGTTAGGTAGATATTCGATTTTTAAAGTGACCAAATTTTATATCTTGTCCTGCTTTTGTTTGGCTTTTTGCCTATAGCCAATACCTTTCGGATATTCCTAATTTTTTTGGGATATAAAAAGTATTGAATTATTTCAATATTCCCACTTTGCGGTGGCCCTCTTTGTTGACATAACTTGATACCATTGAAATATAACTTGACACCATTTAAAGGGAAAAATGACTAACATGGGTTTACCAGATCTAAAAATATAATTACGGTCACTATCTTTCCGTGTTGTCTGTTATGGCTTTGCTTTTAAAAGCAAAAACAAGCAAGCAAGCTAAAAACGTAAAAATGTTCTGTGTTGCATTTAGTGTTCAGTGTTTCTTTTTTGTATTTTAAATATTAATGCTTTATAAATTCACATCCTGTCATACATGAACAACAATCTTGTTATTTTATAGGATGGGCTCATGAAATATCATCAATTGAAAGGGGAAAGCATGTTGCTACAAATAAGTGCAAATCCATCGATATTACAGCTTTTTCCACTAAAACATGTACATTTTTTTTGTTACGATTCAAGGTCAATGAATAAAACTTGAAAAAATACAGTATTTCTAAAGAAACCTAGTTGTTTCATAGAGTTTTGTATAATCTTTCATTCCGTTTGAACGACAGAACCTCATACAAATTTGTTTTGATATGATACATACGTATATATTTATTTATATATAGAACCATAGTTGGCGAAGACTAGCTGCTCATTGTATTGATTTAGCAAATGATTATTTTCTGTACATTTTTGTGATAAGACTCTTTTGTTTTTTAACACAATTAAAAGGTGCACAACTAAAATGTATCGAAACTCATCAAAAGATTAACGAACCCTACTATTAAGCTCGCTTTGATTACAATTTGAAATTATGGTTAAAATTATATACACTTTAAAGAATGCGAGGGCGGGGCAATAAGACCAGGCTAGCAGACTACCTCGCGTTTTGAGAAGAAAATGAAAAAAGTGATTTTTGTGCTGTTTGGTCCCTGGTGTCTTGCGGCGGTGTGACGTTTCGTCCACAAAATTACTTTTTTCATTTTCTTCTTTCTTTCTTATTAATCCTCGTATTTTAAACAAAAAACAAAAAAAAACAATGCTTATTTATTTTTTTATTTTAAGTTATCTGTCATGATTTAAGTGTACAAATTAATTACTCTACTCTAACACAATTAACTTAATTAATCGGTAGACATTAGTGTCTGCGTGCTACTTTTCTTCTTTCGAAAAAGTCCAGTTCAGATGAAATAGTTTTCAATATAATTTTAAATAATTTGACTGCATTTTAGTTTATTTTTGTTAAAATTTGTATTTCTTATAAGCGTTTCGAAAATGCGTTAAATTATATTGTATTTCTTTTACTTTATTTTAATTATTTTGTTTGAGCCTTATTGTTGGAAAATGTTATAAAAATTTTAAAACTAAATCGACTTATCGCCTAATCAAAATTATAAAAAATTTAGTATATTTAGTTTATTCGTTATAAAAAAAATCTGCAAATATGGCAAACGTTGCTACAGCTCAATAACTTGCAAGTCACTCAAAGCAAATTATCCATCGTTCGACGTAAGATTTAGAAAACTATAAAAACGATTTATATCTGGTTTTTCAACCAGATAATTGTTTTTCGATTGTGACAACACCACAGATGCCCCTGTAGGCTAGTAGGTAGTGTACTAGCTTGTCAGTATGGGGGTTGTGGGTTCGATTCCCAACGAAGACCTTGGTTTTTTTCACTACAAAAATAAAAGTTGACTGTCGGTGTGGCTGCTCAGCGATGAAGGCATAGTCACTGGTCGCTGTGCTGTCTTATATATGGCAGTTAATTTCCGACTATCCTTCTACTTTCACCACCTGCTTCACCTCTTCTCTATTTTTTTCCTCAAGCACGTAGCGCGGTACTTGACTAAATAGGCATTGTTGCCTGAAGTGCTACTTCTCTCTTAAAAAAAAAAAAAAAAAACACCAACAACTTGATAGTTTTGACGTTTAGTTTTTTTACGTATTCGTAGTAAATGCATTGGCAATTGTTTCTATGTTGGTCGTTAAATTTGAGCTCGATACAAAATGTGCAAACCCTAACGCGTGTACGACTGGGTCATTCAACTGAAAACATCGCAGCCGTAAGCCACACAATTGAAGCAGATCCAAATTTGTCAATTCCTCGACATCCTCACAATTGGGGTCATCCAAAACCACCACATGGCGAATTTTACAAGGTTCAACTGGTGCAGGAATTGAAACCGACCGACCATTCACATTGCCGTTGATTCGCTTAATTCATTCAGGAACAAAAAAAATCAATTTTTCAGACGAAGCCCATTTTTACTTGTCAAGGTATGTTAGCAAGGAAAATTGCCACATTTAGGCTTCTGAAAATCCCAGAGCGATTATTGAGAAACCTCTGCATGCTCAATGTGTCACTGTATAATGCGCTATGTCGTCTGGAGGCGTGATTGGTCCTTTTGTTTTCGAAGATGAGACTGGAAATGCGATAACGGTCTATGGCTCACGCTATTGCGAGGTGCTAACAACTAAATTTTGGCCTATTATTAACGACGTGGATATCACGGACATGTGGCTTCAACTGCTACATGTCACACAGCCAATGAAACAATCAGTTTATTGTAAACCAAATTTTCCGATCACAGAATTTCGCGACAATCAGCAGTTAAGTAGCCAGCCAGAACGTGTGATTTAACACCACTGGATTGTTTTTTGTGTGGCTATGTTAAGGACAGAGTCTATAAGGAGCTAATCGAATCGATTTCAGCCTTAAAACTCAAAATCCGTAATGTGATTAACGAATAGGAACTACATTTTGCCAAAAGATGAGTAAAAATTTTGATGAAAAAATCGACGTCTGTCAGCGTTGTCGTCGTGGTGAACCGAACTTTTTTCTTCGTAATACAAGAAAAATTTGAATCATCTTAATCTAAATATTTTGTTTTATTTTGCTTTCTTGTTGAAAAACCCTTTAGTTAATTAAATCGAAGCAGTCGTTGACTCTGAATAGGGCTTTGAAGAGAAATATATTAAACAAAAAAAAAAAAAACAAACACAAAAAAACCATTGTGATCAGCACCCACTAAATAATTTTGAAAAACGCAATACAGACTTTAATTATTTTGGCTGTAAGCCAGTGTTATTGAGGGTGTTAAAGTCTCATACTTTGACTTTATCCGGCGCCTACTTCTTAATAGATAAAACTTGTGTTTGACAACAGTTTCAATGAAATTAAAACTGCCAATAATTGTTAATATAATTCACAGGCAAAGTGTGTGTGTGTGTGTGCGAGTTTACGTGTACTGATATGAAGGCTTTTGTGCCTTTACACCTTTTTTTTATCAAACAAACATTTGATTGTTTTTTTTTCAAGTGTGGCTTTTTCACTTCTGGTACAACTTAATGGTTTTTTAACCGACACAATTACAAGTGTTAGTTAACAAAAGGTAATAAGGAGATATACATACAAAGTGTGTGTTCGTGTGTGTGTAGTTCTATGTGCAATGAATGTGTGTTTCAAAATTCATAATCTTAAAAACAGTTTATTGTTTTAAAGCCCCCACCAAAGTTGTTTATTTTTTTACTCATACAAAAATATTTTCTTTATTCATTTACTTAAATTAACATGCGAGTAGCCTACTGAAAGGATAAAAATAAAGATGTACAATTCTAGTGTCTCTAAATGTATAGAAAATGTAATGTGCCTCTCTTTTGTACTTTTGTGCCCCCCACCCATTTGAAAATTTACTCACTTTGTGTACTTACTAGGAGCATTATACGAATACTAGATATCATATAGTTGGTTCTACATCTATAGTATAGTAGATGTTTGCTTAAATGTGTGTGTTACTTTAATAGTTATATGCTAAGTTGCTTGTTTAAATGGTTTTGAGACAATTTAATGTGTTTGTTATGATGTTATTGTGTGTTTATATGATGTTTTCATTTTTATGTGTTGTTTGTCTATAGGGGGCGCTTAATTTCATACAATGACTTAATAATACGCAAACAAAAAATAAAACTTTTACACACCAGTTTATTAAAAGAGTTATGCTCATAATAACAAAAATGGCATTTTCTTGAAATGAATTTTTTAAAATTGTAGATATATTTTTTCAAAAATACAAGCAATCTGACTAGAAGGCTTTTTCAATTAATCTTTAGTTTAGTTTAATACTAGATGTTGTTTTTCGTCTCAAATAACTCATCACATTGAAAATAATTTCTTTTCCTAAGTAAAATACACAAAACATTTTTTATAACTGTACTTATATCTTACGGCATCAAGGTTATGTGTAATTAATAATATTTAATAAATGCTTTTAATCACAATACTTATGCATTATTGGCCAATCTTTGTTAACAACTGAACGTTACTACAATACGCAACCAAAGAGTAGTGAAAAAGATTAAAATTAGCTCAGCTAAAATACAACTCATAGCTGTCAATCGGGTGAAGAGTGTAGTAGACTACTTGGGCATAGCAATGCACGAGTGATTATTGGCATCTTTGTAGACAATCAGGCAGAAGAACTTCTGCAAATGAATGTGGCCTACAGTTAATACAAAACGCAGCATGCAACTCATAAACCAAAATCTTTTGAATATTTTGAGATTTTTGACATTAATAGAGAGTAAGGAATGGGAAAAGAAGGAGTCGGGAATGCCCTGCTTTATATATGATGAGATACAAATTCTGGACCAAATATCGGGTGGCTGATCAATTTTGTTGTACTAAGAAACTCAAACAACTTTTTGTAAAGTTTATGTAATTTATTTGTTAGTAATTCATTTGAAAAATAATAAATTTTTATTAAAGTAATTTATGAAGTTTTGAAAATAATTGAATTCAAATGGCCTCCACCCTCGGTGACACATGTGCGACATCTTATCAAAAAGTTATTCATTACTGCCTGGAGTGTTGCAGCGGGAATTGCCTCAATTATCGTTCGAATGAATTGCTTTAAATCATCAAAATTTGTTGGCTTTCTTTTGTAAACTTCTTCTTTGATATGACCCCACAAAAAAAAAAATCAGGTGCAGTGAGGTCAGGAGGCCTGGATGGCCAACGGAATGTGGAGTGTCTTGAAATCTGTTTATTGGGGAATTTTTGCCGCTATGTGACATGATGTTGCTCCATCTTGTTGAAACCAAACAGAGTTGAAAGGAATTCGCTTTCGGCGTAATTCTGGACAGAAAATTTCTTTCAACATCTTTAAATAACAGTCTCCATTGACCGTAACAGTAAGACTGTTTTCTTCGAAAACCAAAAGTCCGACAATGAACCTTGAAGAAACTGCACACCACACTGTCACGCGAATTGGATGTAATTGCCTTTGATGGAGTATCTGTGGGTTAGAATTACTCCATATTCGACAATTGTGTTTGTTCGACATTGCCATTTAAATCAAAATGTGGCTCAGCAGACATAAAAATGCAGTTTAAGACGTTTGCATTCTCTGACGCCATTTGAATGATTTTCTTACAAAATTCCAAGCAAATCGGGAAGTCTCTTGGATTCAGTTTGCTAATTGAATCTTGGTGCAAAATTGTCTGCAGTGACTGTCTGCTGACACCCATTTGAGCAGATAAGTTCCTTGGCGAAACTCGAAGATTGGATTGTATGGCTTGGGTTGAATTGTATGGCAGCAGCTACAGCAGCGATAGTTTCCTGCATCGGAACTGAGGGATCTCGATGATAAGGCCTTCTTGCGATTGTGCCACGGTCGGCAAAATTCTTCACGAGCCTCGCTATAGTACGCCACCAAATGTGTGTCTATATTCTCTTTGGAGGGAAATTACGGACTCTAAAGCGTGCACTATCCAAATTCTTGTTTCATTGTCCCAATTCTTCATTTTAGTTTAGAATAGGTTAGTTACACAGAAAATAATTTACGTTTTTTTTGTTTTTTTTGGTAGCAGCTTTCATCAGCCACCCTGTACATAATGGCTGATACTGATGAGATTATTGGAGATTTAGAAATTTGTTACAGACGCAAGGTAACTTTAATATCCTGCTTCATCGACTTTTGAAAGTTAACATTTACGTTATCCAAATGATTGTGTCCATGTAGCAACAAATGATAGGTCTCTTTCATGACATTCAGTTTAGACAGCTAATGTGAAAATCATCAGTTTTGGTGGCAGATGATAATAAGTTTAGGAATTAGTTGCTTTATGTTGAGAATATAAAGCAATTATCCCGCTACATATTTTCGATAACACCGCTATGTCGGAATGATTTACAATCCTAAAAAGGCTACGAGGAATTGAGTTACAATATGTTGCAGCCTTCCCATTTTAAAAATTAAGCAAACAGGAACTCGCGTATACAAATAAATCGAACAAGGAGATCACATACTTAACTTTAACTATGCGGGTGAAGGTTGTAACGACACGCTTTTCCTGGTAGCTGAGGTATGCTCAGCGACGTCGGGGGTCGTGTTGTGTCGATTAAAAAATAAAATCTTGGTTACATGCTTATTCTCTATTAAGGAACAGATTCCTTATTCCCGGTTTTCTGCTTGACTGCAGCTCGGGCTTCGTATCTTGTGCAATGGTGTGTGTGCAGGCGGCTTAGGTAACTCTCTTTTACGTCACATGGTCAGTATTCGAAGAACGTCACTGTCGGTGGCGACTGCGGGTAAACACTCGGCTGGGTATAACCACGGCTCTGTATGTGATGGCTCGTTCGAAATTTGTCTGTAAGCCGCCACAGCCAAGGTACTGTAGGGTAGGCTGGGTATTACCACGGCGCAACCGTTCACTGCCCTGGTCACTGTCGGTGGCGACTGCGGACACAAACTCGGCTGAGTATAACCACGACTCTGTCTGTGATCGCTCCGTCGCAAGTTGTCTTGTCTCAGGGTATAGATTCGGCTGGTTATTACCACGGCTCCAGTCCAAAAATAATAAAAATATAAATAGATATTTACTGCCGCCGGTCGCACACCAATTCCTTTATTCTTACTGATGCTCGCCCTTTTATACTTTTTTTCCCCCACACACCAATGCACAAACACACCTACGTTATTTCGGCAGTAGATACACCACGGCCGACGGCTGTTTTCACCACCGAGCTGCGGCCAGTCTTACAATGTAACTAAGTAGTAACTAAGTGATCGTATGCCTTCGTGGCTAAATATTGCAATAATAATAATGCAATAGTATTTAAAGAACTTAATCTTATTTCGTTTTACTTAAAGATAAATTCTTATTTAAGATTTCTTAGTAACTAAATCTATAAGTAAATATGTGCGTTTAATACATTGGAGAAAAATGGAAATTGAAGCATGAGTGCTGATTTAAAAATGGTTGTGTGGCCAAAAACGACCTTGGACTTTTGGTCGTTATAAGGTGTATCGAAATAATTATAGACCAACATTAATCAGCGCCTCAAGTGTAGCGTTCTCTATCAGTTAGTTTTAATGCGGAAATTGCACACTCGCAATAAAATAATAAAATCTACCAAACAGAGATAAAACGATTAGACAACCACTTCTGCCTCTAACTACCGATTTGTTACAATCGGATTTTTTAATCGAAATTAGGTTTAGTAGTTTATTCCTTTCGTCACTTGGTTTGTTATATGCCAGCAGTGAACACTCAGAAAAACTTTGGATTTGCCGTATCCCGATTTGCAGAGATGGACAATGAGACCTTGCAATCTTACCTAGCCCTGCAGGGCTGATTAGTTTTCCTAATTATCTAAACCGCCTATAGTCGTGTCTGATGAGTGGCTTTATCACTCCAATATTTTCCGAAGCCAATTTGTTAGCCGGAATCCAACACAATTTAATTCTCTGCTTGCCTAGCAGCACATTGAGAGCTTTGCTTAACTTTAAGCGTCGTCTGGCTGTCGGCATACAGAATATTTTCGTTTTATTTTACCAGATCTATAGGCATCAGAACTGCTAGCAACTCTGCTTGGAAGGCACTGCATTCAATCAGGAGCTCATTCAAACTGCTCAAATATATTGCCAAAATGTGAATTATTTCATCGGTGCTTAGATGCATCTGAGAACCATCCGTTAAAACCGCAACTCTCTTGTGAACTTTACCTGATGCCAACTATTAACCCCTGCTCGGGTATTTTGTCGAAGTCGAGCTACGTGACCGTAAGAACCATAAAAGCTTAGGGACTAGTGTAAACAGTTAATTGATTTTCATCTCATGTATGATTTTCCTGTATTCCATATTATTTGGAGAGAGAGTTAATTCATTTAAATTTCTGGCTTCTTCACACTTAAATTTTGTGTTTTTATTTTTGTTTTCTGTCAGGTGGGCAATATGTGTGTTAACACTTTTTTCAGTTGCTCTAAAAGGACATTTGATAAAAAGAGGACTTTTGAGCCTAATAAAAACGAAATACAACTAAATTTAAATGTAAATGTGAATACCATCTCCTAAGCATTTGAGCGTATGTGTTTGTGTGTGTGTGTGTTATACAAAAATATGTGTTGTATGTCTTGCTAAATAGTATTTGTTTTTTTATCTACTTCATTACGTATGGCTGTAAATACGTACAAAACGTATTCATATTTATTTATGAGTATTTGGGTTTGTGTTAGAATGACTTCTGAAAATGTGTATTTTTGAGTGCGGTGAGTGGCTGTGTGTTGGCTCCGAAGTACTTCATTCATATACATTTATTTGTTTATGATCATAATTTTCAACAATTTGCCTTGTTTTATTTTTAAAGAACACACATACACACACACACACAAACACGCACAAACACACACATACTCTACAGAAAGTATGCGACATTGTTTTGTAATTGTATTGTTATTCTAAACAATAATATTTTATTGTATTGCATTGTTGTTTTAACTTTTTGTCTTTTGTAGATCATAAATAAAATATTATTATCATTTCACCTGTTTGTTTCTTTTTCGTTTTATATTTCTCCCTCTTTATTTCGTAATTTTTTGTTGGTCAAGTGTGTGTATTATTTTTGTATGTTCCTGCTTATTTTATTAATAAAAATATCAGCTAAAATTACGTAGTTGTTTTTTCTGTGATTTTCTTTTCGTTTTTTATTCATATGAGATTTTATTTGTCTTGGGGCATTTTAAATATTTTATGATTTTACGCCCCAAATGGTTGGTTGAGTTTAAAATATTTTTTTTTTTTTTTGCTTTTAGGTTGTCTTTGGCTGAAAATGTTTAAATGTTTTAAGACTTGTATGAGTTTAAAACGTATTTAATAAGATTTACGTTTTATATGCAAATGCATATTAATCTGCTTAATATTGCACAGTGGGAAAATGTCAATAGTTTTACGAAATAGTATTTGTTTTCGATGCCAAAAAGTTGTATAAAAATAATTATTAGATTTTCTGTACGCTTTTGGCAAATAAAAATTATAAATTTCATATTTCAAAAGTCAACCCACCTACTAAATTGTAAGAAATTACGAACATTTTATCTGTGATTTTAGTAAGGAATATTATGAGCAGCACGAAATTCACTTTTTTCCATTTTCTTCTCAAAACTGTCAAATACAAACTGAATGATGCAGCTAGTTTAGAAGTAAAATGAGAGAAGTCAGTTGAGAGGTGAGAAATTTAAAAAGTCACGAACATATTCAGTCACCCACGTAAAAAAACTGAAACAGTCGGTATTAATTTTGGCTCCGTCTTATAAGAACGGATCTTATTTGTTTTAATATAAATTTTGATTTTACGTGTATTTTTTCTATAGATCGAAATGCAACAAATAATTATAGCAAAGTTTGGTAAAATTTATATTGTTCGACAGTAAAGTACGGATAACATAAAAGGAAATTGAAGTCAGACAATTGTGTGCGAAAAGTTCAGTAGTGACGCTTTCGTTAAATTTGATTGGTTTTAAACTTCGAATTTGGATATTGAAAATTAATTTTTTTTAATGGCTAACGCTATTTAAAATAAGACACTATTACAAGTTTTAAAAAATGTTTTCTTAGTGTTTTGTTATTGTTAAAAAACACGGCTTGATTATGATGCAATCACATCGAAAGCGCTCGCCGGTTATACCGAACAAACAGCCAGCAATGACGGTTTACAGCGAAGGAAATGACAGCACTATTTTCTTTACTGGCGGAACAAATACAAACAACTTAATAAAAAAATGACTTTGAATCTTTACGCTACAAAGGATCGATGAAGTCGCAAATTGAATAGTTTTTTGTTATAAGAAAATAATTGTTATGAAATTTTTAAAACAAGAAGCAAGGGCTTAATACAAAATATCTTTAAAATCATTAAATATTATGGTCAGTCGTGATGGATTCCCTAAATATTACTTTGAAAATCATTGTAATGTTGCAGAATGTGTGCGAAAATTGCGTACGGATTTTGGAAGAAGAGAAGCACCGTCAGCTCCGTATGTTTGTTATCTTTTGAAAAAAGTGAAAGAAATTGGCATCCTCATCGGAAACCAAAGCGTGAAAAGCCAAAAACAGTGCGTACAACCGAGAATATTGCTGCTGTGGCAAAAAGTGTGCGTGCAGCGTCATCAACATTAATTCACCGTCATTCTCAACAATTGAACATTTCAGAGACATCATTGAGACATACATTACATTACATATGATGCCGATTTTGCAATAAAAAAATCATCTTTTTAGATGAAGCTCATTTTGATCTTGACGGGTAAGCAAAATTGTCGCATTTGGGGCACAGAAAACCCGCACGCATACATTGAAAAGCCGACGCGCCCAAAACGAGTCACTGTTTGGTGCGGATTTTGGTCCAGAGGCATAATTGGGCCATTTTTCTTTGAAAATGAGCAAGGAGTGGCCGTTACAGCCAATGGCGATCGTTATCGGGCCATGTGGAACGAATTTTTCTTCACAAAAATTGAAGAGGAAGATATTGGCAACATTTGGTTACAACAGAACGGGGCTATGGGCCACACAGCCGAAGCTACACTCGATGTTTTGCGCCCTATTTCTGAAGATCGTATTATCAGCCGCAGAGCTAATGTCGTTTGGCCACCTCGGAGCTGCGATTTGACACCATTGGACTATTATTTGTGGGGTACCGTCAAAGATAATTGTTACGCCGATAAGCCAGAGACAATATTCGTGAAGCCATTGGTGAAATATAGTTATACATAATCGATAATGTGCTTTAAAATTGGACCGATCATGTAGGCTACTCCATGTCGAGCCGAGCCAGCCATTTGAAGGAAATTATTTTCCATTATTAACCGGAAGGATTGTACTTTCAAATAGAAAAAAAAATTTTGAAAAAATATTCAGTAGTTTTGTTTATAGCATTTAAAACAAAAAAGGGTTATTTGGCAGACCCTTTACTTCTATTGTAACGTGAGAGTGAGTGACTACATAAATGGCAAAGTAAGGAAAGAAATACCTTTCTCACGCGTAATGGTGTGCAAACCGGAAAAAATTTCGAAATTATTACGTTTAAGTGCTCAAGTACTTAAGCACTCATCGTGAGTGCATATGGGCGATCTTCTATATTAATAGAATTTCAAATATATCAAGCTGCATGAAATTCGGATGTCCGATGTTGTATTTTTGAGTAAAGGGCACTTGACAAAACCATAACCATTTCTCGTTGAATTGCGGTCAAAATTAACTAGATTAAGATAATACGAAATTCTTAATTTAAAAGGCAATTTTGTTTCCTGATCAGCCTTACGGATTAATTTGGTTAATTATTTTTATATACAATAGCAGCACCATCTACCTAAGGGTTATAACTAAAGCAGAACATTTTAATTTAGATTCCTTTAGCTAGGGAAAATTTTAATCAGTTCAGCTTAGATTGCTCCTTAAAAAATAACCAAATCCGTAAAGCTTTTTGACCAAATAATCAACTACATTCGTAAGGACTTTATTTTTTAATATGTTGTGTAGTAAATATTCCTTTACAGAAAATTTTAAAATATGTATATTATTTCCTAAACTACTTTCTGATTTTTCAAGCGCTTTATAGAGTTTTAGAAAAAGGCGCAACAAGCACAATCAGTGTTCGAAAAAAAAAAAACACTACAGTACGTTACGTTAGTGTTCTGTACTGTAAAATAGTACATAAGCAGATTTTTTCCGAAATGCACAAACTGTTTTTTTAGCGTTTGTGTATGTGTACGCAAAGATTCTTGGCTAATGAACGCAAACACTAAAATAACGTACTTTAGTGAAAGTTTTATGTATGTGTACTAATCTTTAACATTTTACGAAGTGAACTTTTGGTGGTTGCGTTGTGTTCTTTAAAGTGTTTTTAGTGTTTGCGTAGTTTCCTAGTAAGAAAGCTACATTACTTTATTGTCAAAAACCAACCGTTTGTATTCTTTTTTATAATTTTCCCCATTTAAATCGTCAAACAGTCACAACAAATTTGTGAGCCCTAACAATATTTGGTTTTGTAGGATTTAATTTTTTCTTTACATTTTTAAAGGCTTTGATCAGATCTTTAGAATGAAGTAAGAGACTCTAGTTAAAGAGTTTATTTGTATTAAAAAAAAACAAAAATAAAATGCTGACATTCTTAGTCCATTATCTTTACGATTTTTAATATGAAATTTGTAAAAGGAGCTAAGGAAAGCACTTTAAATTTTTCTGGTATAGTAAAAGAATTTCGTGATTAGACACCACTAGAGAGATGATTGCACAATCAATTAGACCAATCTGCTCATTATGTTACCTTTGGATTTCCTCAAACTGGAATTTTTTTGTTTTATTTATTTTCAAAATTATTTCCAAAGCGAAATGTGGATTTTATGGACAAAAGGCAACAAAATTATAAATTTGGATTTTTTTTTAGGTATGACGTTTATACGTCATACCTAAGTACAATTCACTTTATTATTTTATACAATTTTATACAAAAATATGCTTACAATTCACATATTTTATTGAAAAAATAATTTTTAAATCATTTCAATTAATCCAGATAATAAATAAATCCTTTAAATTCTCTTTTTTTCTAAATAAAAGGACACACTTGTTTTAAAATTGTATTTCAAAAGGGACTAGAAACGGCCAAAGTATAAAAAGTATAAAAAAAAACGAAAACCAAATAACTGTTACCAAACGAATAAGCAATATTTATTGAGTACGTGATCTTTGATAAGTCCTTATGTGACCATTTTGAATTTTTTATTACCACACGAGTGTTTTTTTATGGTGCTGAGGTTATAAAAAAAAATTATAGCAAAAATGACTTTGTGGCGACAGTAACGGCACTACTAGTAAAGACAGTGCTAGAAAAATGACATCTTTTACTTATTAAGTCTTGGGCTACATGCAAAGGGTGATCCAATAAGAATTCTTTATTAATAAAAATAAAATAAATAAAAAATGGAAAACTCAAAGCTTCCTTAATTTTCGACAACAATTTTTATTAGTTATGCGACAAAATGTTTCTATTTTGTTTGGTTTTATTTTAATCAAACTCTTGTGACTTTCATACTAAAAGGATCTAAATATTTTGAATTATAAACAAGAACTATTTTGCTGGATAAAAAGTGGACAAAATGTAGTTTTTATTCGCATTTGCTTTATTAATTTATTCTCAACATTGTATTCTCTGAAATCTTCCTCTTAAATGCCTCAAACGATATTTCTCTAAAGAGTTTAAATAGGCTTCCTTTAAGGTCCTGAAAAATTGACATAAAAAGGGCTTTCCAAAACTGTAGATGTGATCATGGAACAGTGCTTGTTTTCCCTAACCTTAATAAAAGACGCATCAGCTAAAAGTATATTTTAAATAAATCGGGTTTTTGAACAAGAAGTTTGTTTCTTATTTGTGGCAGTACCAACAACATGATAGTTTTGAGATTTAGCTTTGGCACTTGCTAGAATAAATTCAGTTTCGCATGAAAATGTCATTAAAATAAGTAAAATTCGCTATGAAAATTGTGGTTCTGTTAAAGTTATGTTTTGTAAAATTCGTAATATTTTCGGACAATATAATCGTCTTTCTGAGACAACTATTAAGAATTTGGTCGTTAAATTTGAGTCGACAGGTCGATAAAAATTAAACGAACACCAATGCGTGTTCGGCCGGGTAGTTTAACAGAAAACATCGCAGCCGTAAGCCACAGTATTGAAGCAGATGCATATTTGCCAATTCCTCGACGTTCTCAACAATTGGGTTTATCCAAAACTAGCTCATGGCGAATTTTGCGTAAGGATTCGATGATGAAGGTTCAACTGGTGTAGGAATTGACGCCGCTCGTCCATTCACATCGCTGTAGATTCGCTCAATTCTTTTAGGAACAACCGGCTGGTTTTTCTGAAAAAATCAATTTTTCAGACGAAGCCCATTTTTACTTGTCGGGGTATGTCAACAAGCAAAATTAAGCAAAATTGCTGCATTTGGGCTTCTGAAAATCCTAGAGCGATTATTGAGAATCATTAGCGTGCATGATGCGCTATGTGATGAGAGATGAGGCTGAAAATGCGGTAACGATCAATGGATCACCTCATCGCGAGATGCTTACAACTCAATTTTGGCTTATTATTGACGACGTGGATATCACTAATATGAGGTTTCAACAGGACGGTGCCACATGTCACACAGCCAATGAAACGATGAATTTATTGCAAAGCAAATTTTCCGATCGCATAATTTCACGACCATCAGCAGTTAAATGTCCAGTCGTATCATGTGATTTAACACCATTGTATTATTTTTTGTGGGACTGTACAGACTCTATGCGGAGCCAATCGAATCGAAACGATTTTAGCCTTAAAACTCAAAAGCCGTAATGTGATTAACGACGTAGGACCGTCATTTTGCAAAAAGTAATTAAAAACTTTGATGAATGAATTGACATTTGTCAGCATGGTCCTGGTGGGCATTTGCCAGATGTCATTTTTCATTAATAATTGCCGGAATTTTTATCCCGTGAATCATCTTAATCTAAATTTTTTTGTTTTATTTTGTTTTAGACAGCAAACGCCTTGTTGAAAAACCCTTTATTTTTCTTATAATAATAAGGAAAATTACATTTTTGTTCAAGTCTGGTGACGTTATTTATTTAATTCAGAAAACGTTTGTGTAAAACTAAAAATTTTTCCAAAATAGCCTACACTTGAATCACCCTGTTTATATGTTTAGCATGCCCGTGTAAATTTGTATGTGCATGTTTAACTGTATATACTTTACCTTTATTTTGTGTGCTTTTCCCTGTCATTTTGATCCGCTTGATATTTATTTAGGAGGATGGAATGTCAAAAAAAAAACAAAAAAAAAACGATGACAACTTAATCACAAATGTAAAACTTAAAGGAAAAACTAAAATGCAATTCGTTTTGCTAACAACGTTGAAATGTTTTTAAAATGGTCTTATTAAAATGAATTTTTCTTTTGGTATCAATTTCTGCTACTGTTGGTCCCTTGACATTGTGCTAAAATCGTTTGCAAACACAAAACAAAGGTTAAAAAATATACGCCAATCGAAATCCACAAAATGAAAAACTCTACAGGAAATAAAAATACAAAAAGTTTAACTTTTCGGACCTTGGTTGGTACCCTTCTGATTTTTCATAGCCTTTCTCTGTTCTTCTAAGTTATCGTCTTCAAAACTGTGCTTGAATCAAAAACCCTTATTACCTTTTTTGTAGCTATTATTAAGTTCAACAAATAATTAAAAATTGTATTTATTTAACATTTTAAATGTTAAAATCTCATTTGGATTTTTTTTCGTAGCCCTCTTTCTTCTGGCAAAAAATATTTTGCTGCTGATACTGTGAGTGGCACTAAATGATGATTAATAATTTCCTGTGCTAAAAGATGACGACTTTTACCATGATGCCTTCAAAAGATTAATTATTAATTAATTGTACGTAATGAAAAATGCCAAATGAATTATGAGCTTCATGTAACAGTTTTTGCCATTAGGAAGAGGTTGTTTGTTGATGGTAATGCTGAGAATAATGCTCGAATGGAAGTAGAAAGCAAAAGAAAATACTTAAGCACCTGTAAGGAATTTTTAAAACAATTTAGAGGGTTTAAATGTTAAAGATGGAATGATTTTCAATTATGGCAGACAAGTGAAAATAAATTGTAGTTGTTACTGTGTCTGGTTGGAAATTTATTAAATAGTAAAAAAACTATTATTTGTATTGCGTTCAAAATATTTAAGTCTCTAATCAAAGAGACTGATATAAATGTTTATTGGTGACACTGAAATCAATACAAAAACAAATAGAAATAATATAGAAAATATTCTAACTAAATTTTCAGACAATTAAAAATAGTCCACATTAAAAATGTACACTTTAGCGTTGTGCGCCAAATTTGTGTTTGCAGTAACAAACTTTCATAGACCAATTATGTTATGACTTCGCTATGACACAATGTCAATTCTGCATCACCCAATCGCTAGAATAGCGGTTTTTTTAATTAAGTTGTTTGAATTTCTTCCGCCAGTAAATGAAATACTGTTGTCTTTCTTTTCCGTCTTCGGTGGCTTGGTTTGTTCGGTATGCGGCGCACGCTTTCGGTGTGGAAGTTTGTTCATGGTAGTGGGTTTGCAGCCGTTATTTTTAGCTATGGTGTAAATTGTGTCGAGTTCTTTGTTGAACTTATCTTAAGTCTGTGTTTCATATGTCTTAATACTGCTACTTTATGTCGGGTATGACGGACACTACCATCCACATTATCTCGAACTACGCTACCCAACATAAACTAGCGGCATTTAGATATATGATGCACAGACTTATGATAATTCCACATACTCCAGATAAGTAGCACAAAGAATTCGATACAATTTACACCATAGCTAAAAGTAACGGCTACAAACCCATTACTAAAGACAAATTCTTAGACGATACAACACTAAAAACAGGAATAAAAAAGACAAAGAGACAACCGATACAACACGACAATACAGTTTTACTTACACAGGATCAGAAATTTATTGATTAACTAATCTTTTTCACAAAGAAAATTCACTTACACTATTAAAAACCAGCAACACTCTGAGACATAATCTCAGGACATTGGCAGAAACAACTGACAAATTTAGTTCCAGCGGAGTATATAGACTTACTTGTACCTGTAAACATACTTATATAGGACACACTGGACGAACACTAAAAACAAGATTTGCGGAAAACATACGCTCATACAAACGCAAAAGACATGACTCCAACTTTGTTTTACACTTTGACACTAATGGACACACCTAGAGGGAAATAAATAGATGTATGACATTACTACATCCTAGCAAAAAAGGACGAAGATGAATTTTTGAAATCATGGGAATGGAATTCTACAAAACAAGAACTATTAAAAGAGCACAATTCCAGACACAATTATCACAGCACTAAAACTACTTGTTGAGAAACACGCCAAAGGCGTCAACACTGATCATATGACATCAGTTTTCTTCTTTTTTTCTTCTTGTTAGATTATTGTAAAAGTTGACCGCAGTGAGTTAAGTGCCCTCAAGTTATAATTGAAATTAAATTAAACATAACTAAAAGAAAAAGACTTTGTGAATTAAAAATAACTAAAATAAGTTGAATTTGTGAACCAAACATAACAAAAAAAAGAATCAGAAGTTATGAACAACAAATAAAGATAAGAAATAGAGTTGGAAATAAAATAAAATCAAAGAAACCAAAAAAGCATTTTGAAATATATGTTGTGAACAATAAACACTACTCATACACTCGAACAAACGGAAAACACCCTCAGACGGACACATGTGCTTAGATAATAAGAAAAGACGGAAATATTGAAAATTAGCTTCGCATAAAATAACAGATGGCAGGCATTTTACCTACATGAGTAGATACGACCTTAACCCGAACACTGACTCACTGACTCAGTATAAATTAGAACACGGCTTGAGAATGATTTCTTCACATCGAAAGGGCTCGCCGCTCATACCAAATAAACAGCCAGTAAAGACGGAAAGGAATGACAGCAGTATTTTATTTACTGACGAAACAAATCCAAACAACTTATTCATTTACAGCTCTGATACTTATATCTGTTCATAAGTATCAGAGCTGTAAATTAATAAGCGGCTGAAAATTATTCTTTAAATCTAACTATTAATAGAACAGGTATTAACAGAAGTTACCACTGTGCTTGACATGCGAATTCATCACAATATTTTTAAGTCACAGAAGTAGTTTTTGTATGCTTTCTTTCGTATTTCTTGTTTCTTATATGTATTAACATATATTTTTTATTATTTTAATTTTTCATTGGGCTCCAAAGAGAATTTTCACTTTTGCCATTGAAATTTTTTTACAATTCTTAAAGACGCAACCCACCTTAAAGCTGGTTATTGAAATAATTCATACACAATTAATTTTTTTTTTCAAATTAATAAATTATTTATTGTATCTTCATAATACAGTGCCAGCTCGCTAATCCGAATTAATGACTGCAGACTCTGATTCGGATTAACAAGATATTCGGATTAGTGAATGTGCTGTCATAATGTATTATAATTTACTACATTCGAAAATAAAACATAAATTAGGGTTTCAAAACAAATTTATTGATAAAGAATGAAAATTTAAAAGCTTTTAGTTTTTTTGACACCGCATAATTTGTGATGTAGATTTGCTTTTCTTTCAGTGCACAAGCTTCCAAAGCCTTATATGTAATCTATTTGCATTCTGCGTTATTTTAAACGGTCTATGTCAGTATTTAAGACAGCTTCACGATTTTTAAAGTGTTTCTTTATAGACTCTGATTCCATATTCTCTGGGTCTGACTCTAAACTAATACCTGACTGATTCTAAATAATTGCCAGAGTAATAATCCAGCTAAGAATGTCATCTTGAGAAATGTGAACGTCATTATCGCTGTGAAATAAATTTCTTATTGTGTGAAATTCGTCTGTTTCTTCAACACGATCATTCTCAGGTAATTGTTGTTGTAACAATATTATCCTCTGAATCCCACCGCTGAGAATGAATGTTTCCAAGACTTTATAGAAGAGTGTGATTTGTTTTACATCCGCACCTGGCTATGTAGCCTTAATCAGATGGTGGACAAACCACTATTGTATAATTTGGAACGTCATACATGTGTCCTAGATAGCCGAAGGCATAATTCTAAGCAACAGAACCACCTAGTTGCAACTTTAATGATTCCACGGCAGGGCTGCAAACCATCGCACCTTGCTAAAGAGTTGGAGACTTTCTACTTCCTGTTCAGAACACATGTCAAGCATGCTCACTGGACTGGATCATTCACTTTGCGTGTCATTATCAGTGAAATGATCCTGGCCAACATATTAAACAAACCTGTTATGAAATCACAACCACCACGATACTCCCGTATAGGGGCCAACCTCAATGATCAGCCAGAGAGCTATTATAAGTCTAAAGAGACAAATAATGAACTCTGCGGGTTCACTGATCCCCGTGGAAATAAAGTGGAGCTTCCAGTTGTCTCCCTGTCTGACTTCAGGGGACTGGGCTCCATTTTCCCCCCAGTTGCACTGTGTCTAGATAGTGGAATATTCTATAAAGACCATATTTATATGCCCCTGGGGGGACTTTATAGAAGAATTGGGCAACTTGTCCCAATATCGTTAAACTAATTCACAAGCATTTTTTAAACTGAATTGTTTCAAAAAAATTTCCGAATTGTCCGCTCAAGAGCCTACCAATTCACACAAGAGATCTTTTCTGTAAAACAGTTTAGTAAGTCGTATCGGATTCTAATCCATGGGTTGAAAATTAACAGTACAGTAAAAACATAGTTTTATATTGTCCACATTCAGATACCAACAACTCTCCATAACATTTTGCATTATCCAGCAACAATAAACATTTTGTGAAAAATTTTTTTAGCTTTTTGTCGTAAAACTTCTGAAATGGTTTGATGTTTGAAAATTTAAAAAGAGTAATTCTTGCAGAATACATTTTTACCCAGGTTTTTTAGCTTTTAATATTTTCAGCATTCTTTTTATGTCACAAATTGTTGAAACTCCTACACCAAATTTCTCTGCTAAAATTGTTTCTGATTTAATTTCAATCATTTTTTAATGTCAATCATGAAATTCTCTGCATTTCATTGTTTTCACGTTAGTTTTTCACGAATCACACTGATAAAAAAAGCAGAAAATTTAAAAAAAATACTGGATAATTCGTATCACACGCCTTCGGATTAACGAGCTGGCACTGTAATATGAACTACCAACAAGTTTTCAAATCTTAAATCTATATGTACATAATTATTAGGCCCGACATAATCCTAGTGACAGCAATTAAAATAATATCGTAGCGAATTCTCACAATAAAAAAAAAAAAAATTAAAAGCGTTATTGACCAATGCCCCTGTGTTTCTCCTTTTTTATCGGATGTAACCTCTATAATTCAAAATATGCCGAGCAAGGAGATTCGGGTGGCACACGAGTTTAGTTAAATCTTTGCCTGCGTATTGAGCAATTTCAGCTGTCGCAAGTGGAATATTTAATTGATTTTCGCATGTACCATGGAGCTAATGTAATTAATCGTTGTATTTTGTTCTGTCGGCGTTGAATTTTTTCCACATTTGAAGCTGAAGCAGTGTCCCATAGTTGGATTCCATAGCACCATATCGGTTTCAGAAGCGACTTATACAATAGCACTTTACAGTCGAGACTAAGAGTTCAGTTCCTGCCAATTAGCCAATATATTTGAGATAACTTGATTCTCATGTGGATAAGCTTTGTGTCGATGTGGTGTTTCCATGTAAGCCTACGATCAGGGATTATGCCAAGATATTTAGCGCGCAAATGGTGAGGAATAATTTGTTTGTTTATACAAATAGGGGAGCAAGTTTGCCTTTTTAAAGTGAAAGTTATGTGGGCACACTTTTATTCTCCATAAATTTAACCCCTGTAGGCTAGTAGGTAATGTACAAGCTTGTATGTATAGGGGTTGTGGGTTCGATTCCCAACGAAGACCTTGGTTCTTTTTCACTACAAAAATAAAAATTAAATGTCGGTGGGGCTGCTCTGCGATGAAGGCATAGTCACTGGTCGCTGTGCTGTCTTATATATGGCAGTTAATTTCCGACTATCCTTCTACTTTCGCCACCTGTTTCATCTATTCTCTATCTCTTTCCTACAGAATGTTGCACGGTACTTGACTTAAAAGACATTGTTGCCTGAAGTGCTACTTCTCTTTTAAAAAAAAAATTATATGTTTCTGAAGAACCTGAGATGCCGCACGGGGGTCTTCGTGAGTACTAAGGCAGGCCGTATCATCGGCAAATGTTGAAGTATGAATACTACTACTCACAGGCATATCACAACTATAAAGCAGATATAAAACTGGACCCAGTATACTCCCCTGTGGCACACCGGAAGCTATCGATGCGAGTTTACTGACGAAGTCTCTTTCGACTACTGTAAACCTTCTTTCCACAATGTAACTTTCCAGAAGCTTCGTCATATTGATTGGGAGATATGTCCTTAACTTATGTAATAGGCCTTTATGCCATACTTTATCAAATGCTTGAGAAACATCTAGAAAGAGGGCAGAACAATATTTTCTTTCTTGAACCAATCTATGAGTTTGCTTAATGGTGCCATGCTGGCTCCTGAAACCAAATTGATGGTCTGGAATGCACCCACTTAAAATTGGTGGCAGCTTAGTCATAAACAAGCTTTAATGAGGTTGATAATAAGCTTATGGGCCTATATGATTCGGCCCTGGTAAGATCCTTGCCCGGCTTCGGAATCATACTAACTTTGGCTATTTTCCAGACGCTTGAATGGCATTGAATATAAATAGCAAAATTCGAATAGAAATACTGGGCAACTCAATTAATATTCTGCTGCTGATACCATCTATGCCTGGGGCTTTCTTCGGATTAAGTCTGTCAATTTGTCCTTGAACGTCACGCCACAATTAATAACAGACAATTTATTGACTTAAACGTAAGTCTTGTAAGCTATAAGTGGTTGTTATTCTCAAGTAAAATATCTATAATTTGTTAAAATTTTATTTACTTTCCGCCCCTCCCCCCGCACCACCAAATTTAATGTATTAAAGTTAACATGTTGCAGCAGATTAAATAAAAAAAATATTAAAATAACAAAGCAAAAAAGAAAAGAACACTTTAGTTGTGGAATATTTGACTGTGACAAACAATCTCTTCCTGTACCGGTAGTTGGTTGTATTGGCTGGTTCCTGTTAAAATTTCACTAAAAGCCAATTTCACACTTCTTGCTTCGAAATAAACTTTTGCACTAAAAATAAAATCATGTTTATTTAGTTTGTTTCCATGTTTCTATTTCACGCAAAATTTATTAGTTTAAACACTTGAAAAGTAAAAAGCCAAAAATAAAACAAATTAAACGAATAAAACGAATAAAAACTGTAAAAGTAACTTGTTTAATTTTAGTTACTTGTGAAACAACTAAATAATCATTTGTTTTAAACACAACTTAATACCTGCCTGAACTTAAAAAATAAATTTATAACAAATACAGCACAAAAAATAGCAAAATCCTTTTAAAACTTTTATTTCTTTTTGCGTTTTTTGCTTTCTTCCAGTTCTGTCACCTGGCCTCTTGAGATCACTTGCAAAATTAAGTTGTTTTAAGTAACATTTTTTTGGGTTTGTTTTATTTCCTTCCCTGTTGTTTTTTTTTTTTTTTTGGTCTCAATATCTCTGCACATTTTGCATAAAAGTTCTGGCACATTTGTCACAATTAACAGGATTTAAAAGAATGAGAAGGATTTGTTTTTTTCAGTATGACTCCATGTAATTGTTTGCCCAAAAGGGCAGGAGATGAAGCAAAAACAAAAAAAAAAAAAAAGAAAAATCTGTTTATTCAGTTTTTTTGTTTGGTGACTTCTACTTCTGTGTTCGGTTATTGTGTGTGGTTTTATTGATATCATCTTGTTTAACCATTATTTGACAACTGTTTTTCTGTTTTCAAAAACCATGCCACACACATTCACTTAAGTGTATTCACTCACGGTCTATCTACTCGTCTCCTCCATTGTTGGTGATGATGTTGATGTTGACGACCACATCGAACAATTGGGAGTTCAAATCCAACCCACGTTTTTTGTCTTCTTAGCTGTCTCACCTGAGGAAGTTTCTGTTGTATGTGTGTGTAGAGCACTGTTGTTTTTTTATTCTTTTTTCTTTTGTGGTGAAAAACTCCTTGTCAATTTAAAAAGTCAGTCTTATAAAATATTCAACAGTCAGTTGCAAAAACAAAAAACAATGGTAAAAAAAGTCCTGCTATTAAATTTATTATACAACGAAAAAATATGAGGATTTTTTTGTGAAATATATTTAAAAGGTTCAACAAATTGTTTAGCATAGAAATCTTCAGCAGAATGTGCAGAAGGTTTTGTAAAGTCTAAGCGGTAAATCGAAGGAGTAATTAAATCTTTTAATATAAAAATTTGAAATATGTGTGTAAGAACTGATGTGTGTAAAAAATACTACAATCATTGTAAATCATTAGTAAGTTACCGAAGATTGGAAGCATAAACGCTTTTATATTCTTAAACATTGCAAATGTTGCGTAAGGTTTTAACTTTGAAGCCTTGCAAGGTTGAACTGGTGCAGGAATTGAAGTCGCGCGAATATTCACATCGCCGTATATTTGCTCAATTCATTCAGGAACAACCAGTTGGTTTTTCTGAAAATCGTAGAGCGATTGTTGAGAAGTCTCAACGTGCCACTGTATGGTGAACTATGTGGTCTGGAGGCGTGATTGGGTCATTTTTTTTGCGGATAAGGCTGGAAATGCGATAACAATCAAAGGATCACGCTATCGCGAGATGCTAACAAATAAATTTTGGCCTGTTATTGATGACGTGGATATCGCTGGCATGAGGTTTTAACAGGACAATATCATATGTCACACAGCCAATCAAACAATTAATTTTTTGGAAATCAAATATCCCAATCGCATAAGTGCACGACAATCAGCAGTTAAGTGGCCAGCCAGATCGTGTGATTTAACACTACTGGATTATTTTTTGTGGGGCTATGCTAAGCACAGAGTCCATACGGAGCCAATTAAATCGATTTCAGCTTTAAAACTCAAAATCCGTGATGTGATTAACCAAATAGGAACGCTTTTTTTTAGGTCCCCCTGTAGACTAGTATGGGGATTGTGCGTTCGATTCCCAACGAAGACCTTGGTTTTTTTCATTATAAAATTGAAAATTGACTGTCGGTGGGGCTGCTGTGCTGTCTTTATACGGCAGTTAATTTCCGACTATCCTTCTACTTTCACCACCTGTTTCATCTCTGCTCTATCCCTTTCCTAAAGAATATAGCACGTTACTTGACTAAATAGGCATTGTTGCCTGAAGTGAAAAAAAAGTGATTAAAAACTTTGATGAAAGAATCGACATCGGTCAGTGTCAGCGTGGTCGCCAGATATCATTTTTCATTCATAATTACCGAACGCTTTTTAACTTCTTTTAAAAATTGTCGGCTCTGGAAATCGTTTTTTATTTTCTTGTAAAATTCATTTCATGTGAACGCTACCACATTAACAGCGTCATAAGATTAGGGATGGTGTTCAGTGTTCTGAACTTGCTGGATTTTTGTGTGCGCTACATCTTTGTGCTAAAGCTTTGAAGAATTACGACAAGAATGAATTTGTTACATGCTGCTCCACACATTCCCAGAAAAATAATTGAATAAATAAATGAAATGAAATAGAGTGAGAGTGCTAACTTTAAGAAATAAAAAGATCGAAAGCGGAACAGAAAAATAGAAAATAAAATATTTAAGCGAACTGAAGGTATTCTAGAAGGCTAAAAGGATGGCAACATAGCCAGTGTAAGACTTTTATTTTATTTTAAGCTTGTTCGAACATCAAATTTGCCCTTAGTGAGCGGAGCCGAAATATACAGTGCCGCATTCACTTAGTTGTATTCTACTTAAGCTTTCTTAGCTACTAACCAAGGCCAGAACTATATTGCTGGTACACATGTCGATTCTTTAGACTATATATATCCTGAGATAGATCATAAAGATAACTGGTGATGCGCTGAAAATAAGCCGAGGAGATTTATGCCGATTGTATTCTGATTATGTTTAAATTTTCTCGTCAAGTTATCCGCTAAATTTCTGATTGTTTATCGAATTGTTGCACAGCGCTTAATGCGGTAAACAGTTCTGAAGGGTAAATTATTGCGGAATTACATTGCTAGGCGAGATATTTTGATACCTTATACAATATGTCAAACTTTCTATAGCAGTTGAAGCACAAATTATTCCTGTGTATATTTGAGTAGTTGTATTAGAAAGTAGTTAAATCTGAGCGAAAGTATCTTGAAGAGGAGGAATATCATCCTTTAATACTGGCATGTTCTGACAATTAGGTGCTCCTGTAGGCTAGTAGGTACATGACTGGGGGCTGTGGGTTCGATTCCCAACAAAGATCTTGGTTTTGTTTCACTACAAATAAAAATTGACTGTCGGTGGAGCTCCTCAGTGATGAAGGCATGGTCACTGGTCGCTGTGCTGTCGGCATTTAAATTCCGACTATCCTTCTACTTTTACCACCTATCGCATGTCTTCTCTATTCCTTTCCTAAAGAATGTAGCACGGTCCTTGACTCAATAGGCATTGTTGCCTTCTTGCTACTTCTCTTAAAAAAAAAATTTGTAGCACCAATGATGATAATATTGAGCCTAACCACTGTTGTTAGTCACATCTCTCTTTCTCTCTCTCTCTCTCTCTGCATATAGTCAAGCATGGCTAAAAGTAACATTGTCCGTCGTCTTTGGCTCAATGACTCCTTTTATAGGGATTTGAAATGATTTAATGTCGCAAATAATAAAAAGCCATATGGATGCAATTGTAGTATTAAATAACCAGTTCACATTACTCTGGCTTAGTGTTCTAAATGGTGATCATGACCTTATTACATGCACATACTGCTATTATCACTTTAGTTTTTATGAATCTCTATTTTCCATAGCATTTTGCAATAATGGGCAGGGTCAATTAATTCGTTAAAAATTCGTGGGAAGGAAGGCAACTCTTATAAACAGGATTTTGGTTGGTTGGCTTAATATGAATTCGATTTACTATAGATGATGCAATCCATTTGGCGATTTCGCTTCAATTTTGATATATAAAAATGCTAATTCTCTGACTACAGTGTTGAGTAACATTTTTATTAGCAGAAAAGAATATTAACTGTGAGTTTTGCCGTACTAATTATGGATGCACAAGTCCTTTACAGCAGCATGTTTGGAATGTGGATATTGCTTTTTTCTTTTTTTTGTTTTCTGGCCTAAATGATACTAAATGTGTATACTGTCCTGTAAATGAAAACTAGTTAAATATAAACAAACCAAGGAATAGATAAACAGGCAATTTGACAGACCGATACTGATACTGTCACTTTAAATAATGTTTGCAGGAAAAATATACATGTCAATTGCAAAACTGCCCAAGGAGGAGGTGTAATGCGAGTAAGACGAATGCTTTCAACACACCAGAAACCACCAACATTAAAAATAACACCTTTCGTTTGTTGGCTAATATTCAATTTTAGTTTTCTAACAGCGCAAAGGTTTTGATAAAGAAGCCCAAACGGGTAAAAATTAATCAAACATTTACAAGAGTTTTACTATAGTGTTCGCTGCCAATGCCAGCGCCAGTGCCAGCTCCAGTTTTGCAATTTGTGCTTGTAGTTTCGAAGTGGAATTATTTTAAAGTGTGTCGGTAAATAAGTTTAGTTTTTTGTTAATCGAACACACTTCAGTTACACCTGACAAATATTCAATATTTGTAAACTCCCCACTCTTTAGTCGCTTCATTTAATCGTACATTGAGGCCGAGACGATACAAAACAATAACAATTCCAAGCAATTAAATCACTTTGATGGTAATTTGGATTAATATTGTGTTGTCCATTTTAGTCTTACGAACAATTAGTTTTGCCTGGCCAACAACAACAAAACACCAAAAAAAAAAACTAAAAGTATTTGTTTATTGTTAGAAAGTCGAGCAGTTTCTATTCTATACTATTCTCCAATTAGCAATATAAATGTATCTTGTTTTAATATCGTGCGTATCTATTTTATAGGTTTTTGTATCTATTTCTCTAATGCTTAACCGTTTGCATGTGAATGTGTGCATGTGTTCGATTTGTATGCTTTATTTGTCCGTACAACACATACGATTAGGTAAATCTAAAATAGATTTATTAGCCAGTTGCATTGTATACGACCTGTGATAATAGTCCTTCATTTAGTGTCCATATAAATTGGTTTGAACTCAAAGAAATAACGAGATAGAGAATGTCATTTAGGAAGAAAAAAAGAGAGAGGGGGAGAGAAAGAGAGTGAGATGACAAGGGTATAGTGAGCTGTTGAGGAGATGAATGTTGTCATTTAGTTCCAACAAATATACACAGACGTATTCACTTACAGTGTAACGTTAAGGTAATTAATTTGATAAACATTTAACCATTTGATTATTTCATTGAACTTTGAATTAATTAGCTTTAAGTTAAAATTGAGATAACTAGCTAAACTTAAAGAGTTTTGTTGAATATCAACACAAATGTAAAGGGTCCGCCAAATAACTTTTTTATTCAAATGGCTGCCTCGGCTGGCCATGCAATATCCTACACGATCGGTCCAATTTTCAAGCACATTATCGATTGTGTGCAGCTGTATTTCACCAATGGCTTCACGAATATTGTCCTTTAAAGCGTCAATTGTCTCTGGCTTGTCGGCGTAACAGTTATCTTTGATGGCAACCCACAAATAATAGTCCAACGGTGTCAAATCGCAGCTCTGAGGTGGTCAAACGACATCAGATCTGCGGCTGATAATGCGATTTTCAAAAATAGGGCGCAAAATATCGAGTGTAGCTTCGGCTGTGTGTCATGTAGCGCCGCTCCGCTGAAACCACAAAGTTGCCAATATTCTCCTCTTCAATTTTTGTCCACAAAAATTCGTCCAACATGGCCCAGTAACGATCGCCATTGACTGTAACGGCCACTCCCTGCTCATATTCGAAGAAAAATGGCCCAATTATGCCTCTGGACCAAAATTCGCACCAAACGGTGACTCGTTTTGGATGCGTCGGCTTTTCAATGTATGCGTGCGGGTTTTCTCTGCCCCAAATGCGACAATTTTGCTTGTTTACATACCCGCCAAGATCAAAATCAGCTTCATCTGAAAAAATGTTTTTTTCTGCAAAATCGGCATCTTCTGTAAGTCGATGGCAGGCCCACTTAACGAAGCGAAAACACATTGGATGGTCACTTGGCTTCAACTCCTGAATCAGTTGGACTTTGTATGGCGTCATACCAAGGTCTTTATACAAAATTCGTCTCAATAGTGTCTCTGAAATGTTCAATTGTTGAGAACGACGGTGAATTGATGTTGATGGCGCTTCACGCACACTTTCTACTACAGCAGCAATATTCTCGGTTGTACGCACTGTTTTTAGCTTTTCACGTTTTGGTTTATCGATGAGGATGCCAATTTCCTTCACTTCTTTCACAAGACAGCGTACATACGGGGCTGATGGTGCTTCTCTTCTTCCGAAATCCGTACGCAATTTTCGCACAATCGAAAGAAACTGAGCGGAATCGAAACGCAGAATACGAAAGCTGCCAGACGGAGAAAGTTTCGATTCGAATCGAAACGCAGAATATCCCCAATTGATTTTCTGTACATTGACATCATGTGGCTTCTAGTCAATAGTTTTTCTTAGCAATGAACATAAATTTCCATTAGTGTGCGTGTTGGCGACCAGTTTCTAACTAGAATTAGCAATTTGATGTTGTGCTAAATCAAAATATATTCTTTGTTTCTCCTTCATACAACAGTACAGTTGTATGAAGTTGAATATACTATATAGATTAATCCTTTATATATGTAAGGATTTACTTTTTTTCGGCTGGAGATGTCAGCCGTGGATCTACCAATTTTGTCCAGTATGCTTCCAGTAGTTGGACACTAAATGTGTGCTTATAAGCATTATTTTTGTACTGCCGATATCAATTTTCAAGCCATCCTATGATGCAGATTCCTCAACATGTGATTAATTTACTTGCATGTCTGAAAAGGTTTGGGTAAGTAGACAAATATTATCACGTCTTTGAATTTGTCTTGCAGACCTCAAGTGTTTTTTTTCTATGAGATGTTGCCTTATTCATTACCGAGTCAAGTACACAGTTAAAAGCAACATCGATAATACACAACCTTGACGTTTAATGGAGTTAACGCTTTTCTGCTTTCCAATTGTCCTTTGTAAAGAATACGAATTTATTATATTATTACATTTTTGTATTTCAGCGCGTTCTTGATGGATCAACGCTAGTTATAAAGGTGATCTTCATTTTACAGATTGCTGTGTATTCTTAGCCTCTTAGTTAACGTCTCCTTATTGATCATAAGCAGAATCGTAATGCTTCCTTCCGTGATAAGATATACTTCTGCACCTGGCCGTAAGCCTTAATCCGATGGTGGATCATTACACTGTAGATAAAATGTAGCGTCATCCTCGCCCTTGAAGGCCTTCAGAAACGTCACTCCTAGTCATTCCTAGTTTCAATTTCAAAAGCCCGGAGTAGGCCGCAGCCTTCACTCCTTGCTAAAGAGTTGGAGACTACCCAACTCCTGGTCCAGAACGCATGAAGCTTAATATAATTAAGAACACGACGGCATTCATACTTACTGGACCTGAACAATTCACTGTGTTCATTTGGAATGATCCGACCCAGAAACTCTCACGAAGGTCTCGAAACCACAACCACCACGATACTCCCATATAGGGGCCAACCTCAATAACCAGTCAGAGAACAGCTAATTGTCTCAAGAGACAAATAGTGAACTCTGGGGCGTACTGATTCCCGTGTCCAGTTGACTACGGCTATCCTTGAAGTGGACTGAGCTCCCTTTTACCTCCGCAAGACACAAGTCTAGATGGTTGTGTGATCCATAAAGACTTATAATTTGCTACCCGGGGGGGTCAAAAATGGTTTAAAATAGGAGTGAGTAGATGATCCATATTGGGACAGTAGATGAAGATCTTTGCGCTTGACATATAACCAAGTTTGGTTTGTGGTGCCAATGAAGCTGTTGACACAAGACTTTGGTCGAACGCATTTTACTATTGCTAACCGAGGCTTTGTTTCTAACACCAGTCTCAAGGTTTCATTACTCAAACACTCGGTAGTTTTTATATCCCAGGTGATCGTCTGCAATTGGTGTTTATGTATTTTTCCCCCTTTCCAGCAACAATTTATTTTCCAAAGCAATGTTTTCCCTGCTAAAACTTTACAAATAAGTCATCAACGTTATGTTCTTCTTCAGTGTTGAACCAAAATTCCTAACAAAAGAATTCATTTGAACAACAATTTTAGAACAGCAATTTTTGTATTGAATTGAATCTTATTTAGCAAAATATAAAAACGATTTTAATTTACAGAACATGATAAAAGATATTCAAACTCCATTTTAGTATACTGCAGTTTCCAACAATATTAAAAAATTTATGGAACTTGTGTATTTTAAGGCGCTTAAACGTATCGATTTTGTTTTTTAGGAGATATAGGGCGTATCTTTCTTATGGAACTTTTCGACATAGTCTCATGTAACTCCCGCCAAATATAATATTTATTATAACAATCAGAATAGCGACTGTTATAAAATAATAATTTTTCTAGAAAATGTTTTTGTATTTACATGTGAAGTATAATTTTTTCCTAAAAGTGGGTGTGGTATTTTAAATAACTTATATTTGTTATGGTTGGTAACTCGTTCTCCATATATAGCTAGATCAAATGTACCTGTGTTGGGAGAACACTTATCTTTACTTTTAAATATACGCGCTGATATTAGCAAACGAATTTAATTCAAAAATAGGCCTACAGGCCTTTATTATAATGAACACATGGTTCTCCGATTGGGCAACAGTAAATTTTAAATATCTTATTACTGTAATTCTCTCAATGTAATAAAATAAAAATTTCTTTGTATGAAGTGTTTTTATACGGCAATACGCTGGTTATTCGCAGTTATTTTTTTTACTTGAAAAATTTTTTGCTATAGTGTCATGATCCTGGTTAATGTATTTCTGATTTCAATTATTTTCTCTGAGACTGCCGCAGAACTCTTCATGCGATGGTTGAATAAAATAGAATTTACTTTAGTGGGGTGCCGCGCTATAAAGTGAAATCCTCTAGCAACTTGCGGGCGCCTGGAAACTGTGTACACTTTAGGCTCGCGTAGCCTTGCCTGAATGTGTAATCTTCATTCTTGTGTCGTTGCCTAGATCAAATATTTCTCCCACGTGGAGAGGCTACAGATTAGAAAAAACGACTGCCATATAAAAGGAAAAGGCGAGGAAAAAGTGGAATCAAAAAATCATATAATACTTAGTATTCCTTTCTCTCTCTGTCTCTCCCTCTCTCTCTTTCTAATAGGAGATGGGTTGCTATAGTTTCGCTCTGTACAGATTTTTTTAAAGAGAAGTTATTTAGTTAAATACCGTGCTACATTCTTTAGGGAAGGGATAGAGAAGAGATGAAACAGGTGGTGAAAGTAGAAGGATAGTCGGAAATTAACTGCCGTATAAAAACAGCACAGCAACCAGTGAATATGCCTTCATCGCTGAGCAGCCCCACCGACAGTCAATTTTTATTTTTGTAGTGAAAAAAACCAAGGTCTTCGTTGGGAACCGAACCCACAACCCCCGACTAACAAGCTAGTACAATAGCCTACAGGGGCACCAGATAGCGGATATTATCAATTATCAATCAAGCGGATATCCGCAATCTGTTGAGCTTGTTTAAGAGATCATATTAGTTCGGCATGAAAAACTTACGGAAGGAATTTGCTTCCTTATTTACTATGGTATCACAATAACAAACTAACCTTCGACGTCTTAGAAAAGAAACAGTTTAAGGGCTTACAACTTTGCTGATGATCTATTATTTTTCTCAAATTGTCAACCATTTCAAAGTAATAAATACGCAAGGCGTCCTTTTATGAGCCGCGCTTCTGAGACACCTGACTTAAAAATTATACACTCGTGTTATTAAGTGTCTTAAAAAACCCCAAAAAAATTTCGAACTCGTTACACGGTGAACTCGTTACTGGTAATGTTTGCATATTTTTGTGGTGTTCTGGCCTAATACAATTTCAAAATTAGTTTTCCAATCTACAGCTTACGCAGATAAACAAAAAGGTGGGTGCAAAGGTGAAAAATAATTTTATGATTTTTTTTTTAATGTTTTGGATAAACCAAAATATACCACACACGATTTGCTGATATTTATTTAAAGGCTTTATCGATGCTTTTGGTTATTGTAGAGAATTTGGCGGAATGGGTTGGCTTGTGGTCATGTCTATACTCCAACAAACAATAGAAGATGTCTACGACGGTACGAGATGTTAAAATGTTCATAGAACGGCATGTGTATATTAATTTGTTAGATAAATATTAGTTTTAGTTTAGATTAATGCCTTTTTCATTTTAACATTTATTATCAATGTTCTATAATGGATTTTTAAATTACTCCACATTTAAATAGAGATTTATAGTAATACGAGCATGGGTGTGCGTGTGTGTGTGTGTGCCTGTCTGTCCATGTTTGTGTTGTGCTAAGAATTTAAAAAACCATTTAAATTAATTGAAAATTACATGAAATAAATGTAAATAGACGTTAAACATAAATTCTTTTTTTTTCACTTTAATCCATCCTCTAATAAAAAGATGATAAATATTCACATTAAACCAAATTATACCTTTTCCAAACTTTTATTTTATTTTATTTTCGTATTTTTTTTTTCTATTCTGGTTTCTGACAATTTTTTTCTTGCCTGCTGCCAGCCCGTTTTCTGTCTTGTTATTAAGTTTAACAAAAAAAAAAATACTAATACAACAACAAAAAATGTTCTTGTACTTTTTAAATTTTGACTGTTGGCCAAAAAAAAAACGAAAAAAATATATATTATTTTGGTAGCAACATTGCCGCCATTGGTTAAAGGTAGTGTGGTTTTTAAAGACCTCTTTCGCTATTGCTCGCTTTACTTAAATTTTTGATCTATGAACTGTTATTTGTACATACATGAGTGTGTGCGTGTGTATGATTGTGTGTGTATGTGTGAAGATGTTCATCTTTTCTTTTTATTTTAGCAGGGATTTACCCTGACCCTAAATCAAGCTTATATTTAAATAAACATATGTGTAACGGCATTAAAATATAAAAAATGGCTTAAAGCAAATCTGTCTTTCTGTCTTCTTTCTTAAATAATACTGTTGCATGTTTGCCTCTACTAAAGTAACAAAAAATAAATTATAAAGTTCAACCAAACCGGTTCATATACATATATGTATGTTTTTAATTCAAAATTTAAATAAGAGAAAATGGAAACAAGAATATGGAATAGTAATCGTAACTTTGCCTCATATTAGCTGGCTACTTTACAAGGGTATTCACTTATTATGTGCGAAGAGAAATTAAAATAATATTGAGTGTGCACCAAGCACGACAGAAGCATAGATTTACTTCATATTCAAGAGTGGAAGTGGCTTCTGATGCTATGCAACAGCGCATTTTGACCAAAAAGGGGTGGCTCTTTCGTGTCAGCGTGATTAACGTGATATAAATTTGAGTTATTATCCATTTCTTCTAGCTGTTATCTGGCACTAACTGAGGGGAATAACACCACCATGCTTATAGCCGACAAAAAAGCCAAAATTGAAGACGCTCAAAATTATTAAGTTTTTAGATTAGATTTGATAAATTTTAGACAAAAACTTTAGACTTCAATTTTTTTTAGTGTAATTTGCATCAGGAATTTTGGTTTTTTTTTATTTAAATTCGCAAAAAAAATGTTTTGTTTTACGTTAATAGCCGAAGTTCTTCAAACGCCCCACAAAGTTTCGGAAAGTATTCGTATGTACACTTTTTCGATTGCATACTCTCAGCCTGCTTAAAAATTTGCCTGATTCTATCTGTTCGCTTTCAAAAAAAGAAGCTGTTGCAACCTTGTTAATAAAGCCAATATACGTAGTGTAGTATATATATATATATATATATATATATATACCGGAATTTTTTTTCTAAAACAAAATAAAAGCAAAAATTTAGATTAAAAAAAAATTCGGCGATTATGAATGATAAGTGTCGTAAATGTCCAACACGATCACGCTGACAGATGTCAATTCTGTCATAAAGTTTTTGATCACTTTTTGGAAAAATTGTATTCCTATTTCGTTAATCATATCATGGATTTTGAGTTTGAAGGTTGATTGATTGGCTCCGTATAGATTCTGTCCTTAACATAGCCCCAAAAAATTATCCAGTGGTGTTAAATCACACGGTCTGGCTGGTCACTTAAATGCTGATTGTCGTGGAATTTGCTTCCAATAAATTGATCGTTTCATTGGCTGTGTGACATGTGGCACCGTCCTATTGAAACCACATGTTAGTGATATCCACGTCGTCAATATTAGGCCAAAAATTGATTTGTTGCCATCTCGCAACAGCGTGATTCATTCGCCATTACCGTATATTTTCAGCCTCATTTTCGAATAAAAACGGCCCAATCACGCCTTCAGCACACCATCCAGTGACACGTTCAGCATGCAAAGGCTTCTTAGTAATCGCTCTAGGATTTTCAGAATCCCAAATGCGGCAATTTTGCTTGCTGACATACCCCGACAAGTGAAAATGAGCCTTGTGTGAAAAAATGATTTTTTGAGAAATACCATCCGGTTGCTCCTGAATGAACTGCGCGAATGTAAATGGTCGGTTGGCTTTAACTCTTGCACCAGTTGAAATTTCTATGACATCAAAGGCAAATCCTTGCGTGACATTTATAATGCGATGGTTTTGGATGACCCCAATTGTTAAAAATGTCGAGAGAAACACGGCTGCGATGTTTTAAGTTGGACGACCCGGTCAAACACGCGTTGGTTTTCACACATTTTGTATTGAGTCTGTCGACGCAAATTTAACGACTAAATTCTTAATAGCGGTTTTAGAAGGACGATTATGTTGTCGAAAAATATCACGAATTTTACGAAATATAACTTTAATAGAACCACAATTTTCATAGTGGATTGTGATTGTTGTGCGAAATGTATTTCATTGTAACAATTGCGAATGCATCTACTACGAATATGTCAAAAAACTAAATGTCAAAACTATCATGCTGTTGCTGTTGCAACAATGGAAAAACAAAGTTCTTGTTGAAAACCCCGATATATATGAATTTGTTGATTAAAAGTGATACAACCTTTATATAAGTTAAAATTTCGGAAAGATTTAAAAAGTATTTTATAAAAAAAACTTCCAACACTATAAACTAATTATTCACAGATATTGCACCACCCACAAAGGGTGTGCGTGACGGTTTTTCAATAACTATCTGTACGATTTCCAATATTTTAAATAATAAATAAAATAAATAATTCTACACAGTTGATTTTTAAAAACCGCAACAATTAATTTATTACTAATTCCTTAAGATTTAAAAATGTGCAAAATTATTATATCTGATAACCTGACAAAACTTAATTCTAAAGCTAAATCGCATTATGAGCATAATTGCACTTACTTTTAAACATGTATTTATGTAGATGTGGCAAATTAGTATTGAATGCAATTACGACACTTCGTCAACTTTGAAATTTGATATTTATAAAAAGGCACAGAAAGCCTTTTAAAATTTTAAAGATTCAACCAGCGATAAGAACAAATACGATAATGGGATTTCAACACTGCATCGTAAAATTAGATGAAAGAATCTCTTGACGAGAATACACTACCAAAGGAAAAATAAAGTATAAGAAAAAATGATTCGTACAACAAGAATTTCGGAAAAACAAAACTTGAACAGAACCTAGGCTATGCAAAGTATGGATGTGGAGATAGAAATGATGTGGCAATAATACGACATACTGTTTTGAAAATTATGAAGCGACTGCTCAAATAGTATAGAATAGGATATTAAAAAAATATTATAAAAATTTGCAGTTTAACATAATGTGCTAAACTGTAAAGAAAAGATCAATGGATCAAAGTTTTAAGAATACGCACTCAAAACTGACCAACTGCTCAACGGCTGGTGGGACAAATGTAATTGAATATCAATGTTCAAATGGAGAACTTTCAGAAAAAGTCCAGAAGCGCAGAAATGAAGATTACAAACACTTTCAACATATTACTGTCTTCAGCAGATCCACTTATTTCATCACGAGGACATCTTAGGTCACCGAAAGAATTTAAAAAAATAGCTTTAGTCCAGGAATTCTAATTTTTTAGAGATTACAAAATATAGATGAATTCTTTTAAAAAGTTTTTATAATGAAAATATTTTCCCATAATCAAATGTCAACAAAACCTTTAGTATTAAAAATATTTCACTAATCTGAATCCTTGGCGTAAATAAAAAATAGAATAAAACGTAAAAAGATAAAATTTGCACCGAAAGTATTTTTTAAATTTGAGAGCACCCTGTGTTTCAAAAGCATAAAATGTATTCCTTCAACATCCTTATGAATTTATAAAACATCTTTATAACTTCAAAATTTATGATTTTTGCAACTGAAAAAGCGATTAACCACTTTCATAAATATTTTTACAAAGGATCTCCTTTTGGTAACAGTCAATCGTAAAGCGTTTTCCCATCAAGCCTTGTGGAATGTTGTCCAAATATACGCCGAGAGCAATCACTTTGAAGAGACGAAATTTTCTAGACAATTATGCTCTCGAGGTTTATTAAGGAATATCGTCAAATATGTCTGCAGGCAGTATATTTGGCAAGCGAATGGTACGGTCAAAGAACAAATGTTTGAGTTCTTCTATAATGCGTGATAAGATTTACATCAGTACATAACTGTGGAAGCCATAACCTGATGGTGGATCAAACCACTTGGGTGATATTCCGTGATAAGATTTACATCTGCACCTGGCCGTGGGCCCTAATCAGATGGTGGTCAAACCACTGTGAATGAAAAGCAGGGTCATTCATGTCTAGGAAGCCGAAGACTAATTCTAGCAACAGGTCTTTCTTAGTTGCAATTTCAGCGGTTCCAGATCAGAGCTGCAAACCACTACTCCTTGCTGAAGAGCTGGAGACTATCCAACTCCTGTCCAGAACACATGACTAGCATGCTCACTGGATCTGGATCATTCACCAGGTAGGTTTTATTAAAGGTGAAGTGATCCTGGCCACCATAAAAAACAGTCCTGTATGGGGCCGCGAAACCGCAGCCACCACAATACTCCCGAAGGGCCAACCTCCATAATCAGTCAGAGAAACGGCTAAATGCCTAAAGAGACAAATAGCGAAAACTCTGCGGGCAACTGATTTCCATGGAAATAACGTGGAGCTTCCAGTTGACCCCTGCCCTGACTGGGCTCCCCTATACTCCCAGTAGCATAGGTCTATATAGTCAAGTATTCTATAAAGACCGATAAATGCGCCCCCGGGGGGACCCACTTGGGTGATATCTAGCGTCACCCTCGTCCTAGTTGTAACTTCGAGAGCTTGGAGCAGGCCGCCACCCCCACTTCTTTTTGAGAAGTTGGAGACTATCTAACTCCTGGTGCAGGACACATGAGAACAAAGTATGCTCACTGGATCCCGATCATTCACCCTGTGTTCTTTGTCAAAAGTGAGATGATCCTGACCCCTCAATCATTTCCTAAAGGCCTGCGAAACCACAACCACCACAATGCTCCCAAAGGGCCAAGCGGAATAATCAGTCAGAGAACAGTTAAAAAGCTGAATTCTGGCGCTTACTGACTCCCGTGGAAATAACGTCGAGTTGCCCAGTTGGCTCCTGTTAGCCTTTAGAGGACTGGACTCCCTTTTACTCCCGGTGGCACATGCAATGATGGTGAGATTCCATTGTGCCCTCGGGTGGTTTAGAAAATACGTTATGTGATCCGCAGGCTAATGAATAATGAAAGGACTAAAGTTTATTGAATTTTCGATGATTTCCCAAATACTGAAAGAACCGCGATTGAAAAGTGTCTTGAGGTTTGTTTGCAATTTCCAAAAAAATGCACTGTTTTGTTTGGTTTACACGTTAGTGACAACACTGCATTTTATATTTTCAAAAATTAAGCTGAAACGAAAATTAAGCTGATGATGGCGACCAATGATTTTTTATTAGAAAATATTGATAACATTAATTCGGGTTATATGAGGTGATAACTATTCGTTAAGAAATGGACCTGTCAACGCGGTTCGATTTGTCACTTCTCGATTACATTCTGTGGAGTCGCGTAAAGTCGTATATTGTGATAAACCAGCAACAGTTGACGTCTTGGTGGCAAACACCTTGTATAATAGAGTCACCAGTTATGAATGAGTTTTGCAGTAGTGCTAAGTAAAGCGCACCACAAACTTGATGAGATATGATTGATAAAAAGTGATATTATAGTTCATCTTCATAACGATTCGAAACCAAGAAAATGTATTTGACAGATATTTGTGAATGTTTTAAGTTAAAGTAGACTTTTTTTATATTTTGCTTAACCGCCGTTTTGGATTATTGGGATCATAAATAATAAGAAATTTAGATTTTTTTGTACTTAAATCCCCTGCTAGGTAACACATACGCCGTCTTTAAGTTGTTACGAGCCAATTTATACTGAGTAGGTAGTGTCTCTGCTAGATTTTAAAATCGAATTGCTTCTCTAGCTGAATACTCTTAATATGTGATATTAATTTAATATATAATATTTTTTCATTATTGCATTTTTCTCTACAATTTTTTCTACTCAAACAAATGCCACCTTTTAAAAGTGTTGTTTCAAAAGTCCACTCATATACTTAACATTTTTTCTTATTCCCATACAAAAATTCATATACAAGCCCGCTTACACTCCTAAAAATATTTTTTTTTAAATAGCACACGTTATAGTTGTTGTTTGACTCGGTGTATTTACAGACGTCTCGTCATCATTCCATTTGGAATGTACGTCATTTAATACAATAACATTTAATATAACGTATTCCTTGTCTTAAAATTCATAGTCTTTTTTTTTGTTTTCTAAAAATACATTAATATAAATTTAATTTTATTTTTTCATTTGGTTTCTTAGTTATTCGTTTAGTGCTAGATTTACTTTTTTTTTAAACAAAAGAAATGCAAATAGAAATACACAAGAAAAAAAAGGAAAGGATTTTTTTTCATTCTTTATTTTTAAACAACAATAACAAATAATAATTGCATTTCCTTGAGACAATCATTAAGTTTTATATGTAAAATATGAACAACAAATACTATTTAGAAGACTTTGTTGGTTTAGCTTCTGACGTAAAGAATGCAAAACAAAAAGAAACAAATAAATAATGCAACAGCAAAAATAAGAATTAAAACTGTTACCAAAAGTACAATCGCTTACCAGTTGGAAATTTCGTACAATTAAAACTAAAATTTTTTATTTAATTCTATCTGCAAAAATCAATTCAAATCCGCTTTCTGTTTTCGCGTATCACGTACAGAATTTTTTTTACGGGCGTTATATCTCTTTAACGGCTTGTTCGATTTAAATAATTGAAACACCAAAAGATGCGGGGTAAAATTACATAATTTACATAATTTTCAACTGTTTCGGATTTATTCAGAAATTGTGGCGAAAAATGAATATTTTTAATGTAAAACTTTTTTTGGTGTCTTAAAAACATGTAAAAAAAATTAAAAATAATTTACATTTTCGTCCTTATTTAAAAAGCTAGGTATACTGCGACTAAAATAAGCCATAAATGATGAAAATCGATGCACAGATGTTGATTTTATTCACAATTACGTGCAAGTATCCACTTTGACAAACATTATACATACAACACATTTATGCTCAAAATATCAAGTAATATTTGCGATTCAGGTACAACATACATTTTTCATAACATTAAGTTTGGATTTGTTCTGCCAACAAATGATTTCTTTTTGTTATTTTTTTAGTTCTTATTTTAATCCATCGTCTAGTTCTAACTATAAACAATTTTTTTTCAGTTTTCTTAAGTTATAAACTTATACATTTAAAATATTATTATTATTTCTATATTTTAATACATAATTCTTAAAATATTTTTAGTGCCCCAAATGGGTCCTACCATTTATGTGCCAATTTTTTTTTAAAGAGAATTAGCTCTTCAGGCAACAATGCCTATTTAGTCAAGTACCGTGCTACATTCTTTAGGAAAGGAATAGAGAAGATATGAAACAGGTGGCGAAAGTAGAAGGATAGTCGGAAATTAACTGCCGTATAAGACAACAGCACAGCGACCAGTAACTATTCCTTCATCGCTGAGCAGTCCCACCGACAGTCAATTTTTATTTTTGTAGTGAAAAAAACCAAGGTCTTTGTTGGGAATCGAACCCACAACCCCCATACTGACAAGCTAGTATACTACCTACTAGCCTACAGGGGCCTTTATTTTTTTCTGTTCTTCTGCTGATGTTGTGATCGTTAGTTGTTTGTGTGCAATTGACAGTTCGTTTCTTTTCTAGAATCTTTTTCCAGCACGTTTCTTCTTCTTTATTAGGAGTTGTTTGCCTTTTGTCTCGTCAGGCTTGCTATTCTCTTGAAGCCTTCTGTATTCTTATATTGTAGTGGGCTTTGGTCCGGCGTTGATCGGCAATGGGACGTAAGCAGGTGCACTATCGTTGCTTGGCTCTGGCTCGTACTCTGCATGCATGTATTTTTCCCAGCGAGAAAAGATTTCATCCACTTCCTTCTTCATTAGGGTGGTCTTCTTTTTATGTATTTGGCGGGATGAAGAATCTAATTTTCAGTTGGTTCGGTTGGGCAGTATCTAGTTTTCCAGTTGGTCAGTGTTGGACAGGATTTAATTTTGCGGTTGGTCCGTGTTGGGCAGGATCGCCATGTGGTGGTTCTATTTGTGACTAACTGTATCGTCAAATTCTAGAGTGTGTTTTGCTTTCAGTGTAACCCTATAACCCTGTGTTTTGTTTAAGCAGTTGAAGGATTCCAGCTAAGACACAGAACTGATAATTTATGAAGAGTTTTAAAAGTAAACAAAGGCAGATGTTGCCAGTTTAAGCTTTCTAGTAAAATTCCTGTTTTATTTGTGGCATGCAGACCTTTTTATTCTATCTTAACAATTTCTACTTAGCCTTTCTAACTTTGTCTCTTTTCAATGACATACAATATTAATTCAATTCATTTTTTTATGTGACGAATCATGACAGAAAATAATACTCAAATGAATAGGACACTCAAAACTATGTCACTCAATTTGTCGAATTGAATCAATTTCTGTATTTTGGTAGGTTGTTTACTGCATTTATGTGGAACAGTGATGTACACATTGTGTGGTACACTACAGTTGTCATTATTTTCCGCTTTCGATTTGAAGACCGACTACGATGGACACTGTCCTCCATATTGCCTCGAACCACGCTACATAACATAAACTAGCAGCATTTAGACATATCAAGTACACACGTAAGATAATCTCTTACAAATTTACACCATAGCTAAAAATAACGGCAACAAACCCACTACGTCAACAAACTTCATAGACAATACAACACTAAAAAGAGTAATAAAGAAGACAAAGATAGAAACGATACAATACGACGACACACTTTTACTTACACAGCACCAGAAACATAGATTAACTAACCTTTTTCACAAAGAGGGTTTACTCACGGCATTAAAAACAGGCAAATACTCTGAGACATAATCTCAGGACATCGACAAATTTAGTTATACAGACTTACTTGTACCTGCAAACATACGCATATAGGATAATATGGATGAATACTAAAAACAAGATGTACAGAACACATACGCTCATAGAAACGAAAAAGAGAAGACTCCAACTTTGCATTACACCTTGACACTAATGGACACACTACATCTTTAGCGAAAAAGATCGAAGACTAGACTTTGTTGAAAACATGAAAATTTACAAAACAAAAACTTTTAACAGTGGCATTATACGCGAACAGGTAATCACGAACTCAGACACAATTTTCACACCACTAAAAGTACTCATACACTTGAACCAACGGGAAATAACCTCAGACGGATAGACGTACCTTGATAATAATAAAAGAAGAAAATATTGAAAATTAGGGCCACATAAAATGTCAGGTGGCGGGCATTTTACCTACATGAGTAGATATGAGCTTAACAACAGAACTACATAAACCCAAACACTGACTCAAAAGTACAAATTAGAACACGGCTTGAGAATGATGTCTTCACATCGAAAGCTCTCGCTGTTCATGTAGAACAAACAGTACACTTTTGATATTCGCATTGAGATATTTTTCCAGAAAATCTTGGTGTGGTATCTCCTGAGCACGGTGGAATCTTTCACCAAAATATAACGTATTGCTAGCTGATTTCTGTTGCTACAGGTTATTTAGGTGTAAGATTAGTTACTTTTGTTATAATTAATTAAATATCAGTATCTTATTTAAATAAGAATATCTCAAAAACTAGACGTCACAGAAAAATATCTGTAAACTGATTTGGATTCAGCACGCTAAGTTAATTAACATCACATAATCGCAAAACTCTTGCTATCGACTTTATGCAGACCATTATTATCACAATAAATACGTATCTGATATTCTAACATCAGTATTTTGCTTAAATATGAAGATCTCAAAAACTAGATTAAAATCACATAAAATTATTTCTCTCGACTGTGTTTTTTTTTGTGCTGGCTAGTGAAATCTGTGTTATTTTATTACTATTTGTAATATGGCAACACTTCTGGAAACACACTTTTGGAAATATGTATATCGAAAATGAGGAAATGTTGAACATAGACAAAAACTGATATAGTCTTTGTTCTGTTGTTAGCTTTTTTATATAAAATGTAGACAGTAGTTGTTGTTTCAATTGAATTGATCTGTTAATTGTGGAGTTTGTGAAGCGAATATCGTCGCCGATCAATTTTATGTCGGCTTAACTTAAACCTTATAATAAAAACAAAACTCAGTAAAGTGATGCACGATTTTGAAATTATTTTACTAAATTAATAAAAATCCCGATTTTTAATTAAAATAAAACATTTTCAGTATTGAGTGTTAAAATATAATAATTCTTTCTGTCATATTTGAATAAAATTCCAAAAGGGTTTTTTATAGTTTCTGCATTTAAAAAAAAAAAATAAAAAAAAAAAACAAAATAACTCCTAGCCTAGTGCCAGTTGTTATTGTTGTAGTCCTTGTCTATGTAAATTTTTCTTTATAGTTGTTTTCCTTATTTTACTGTCATTTCTGCCTTTAATCGCATTTCATAAAAAATTCATTTTTGCCTAAAAGTTCATTAATTTATTTTTTCTATTTCTCCTTCTCTTCACTATACTTTTGTAATAATCTGTACTTTTTGAATTTAGTTTTCTTTAATTCCATTAAATAGTGAATTAAATTATTATTTCTGTGGTTAATTATTGTTTTTAGTTGAGTTTGACATGCTGGTTTTTGTATTGAAATAATGATTTTAATTGTTGTTTTTTTTGTTATCATTATTGTTTATATAAGTTTTTTCGCTAAGTGTAACATTCTTAATGTTTTTCGTGTAAAGTTATTGTTTATTTCAAAGTTTTTGTTTTTTGCTCATTGTAATTACAAAAACAATTTTTCAATTAAACTTACAATTAAAAAACTTAATTACAGATTTTGTAAAAAAAAATTAAAGATTGACTAAAGAACACAGGAGTAAAAATTTTAATTAAAATTGAAATTTCTATTTTTTTTAGTAGTTCAATTTACAAATAATAATGAGACAAAAACATGATTGAGTTTCTTATATATTTAACTTGTAATTTCGATAAAATGAAATAGCATTAATTAAATTATTTTTTTTTTGGTAATCAATACACACAGGGAAAAAACCTGCTTGTGATATGATCACAAAAGCCATATTATGCTTCTCTAACAATATATACGTGCGCTGAACAAGTCGAATTTACTTTATATAATACATCAGAGTTGACTTAATTGTGTATTTTTTGCCAAAACCATGAATATATTTCATTATTCCTTTCCATTATATCATATCTTCAATCATAACCTCAAGATATTCCCTATAAACATACAATGTTGTTACGAAGATGATTTGTTAGCTTTTCAAAAAAAAAATTTTTCTAAGAAATCTTATACAAACAAGACAAAACATCATGTTCATAAGGAATTGCACGAAATTAGCTAACCAACAGAAAATAAAAACAATTATCATCGAACAAAATCAAAACACACAGCCAAACAGGCTCCTACACTGAATGATGATAAGAACAATAATATGGGATGATGTTCTTGCATATGAGAAAACCGCTTAAAACAGATATATAATCATTAACTGCTAGGCAAATGAGATAAATTCAAGTTGAAACATCGTTGAGAAAAGACAACAAAATTGTGAAGCATCTTTTAGGTGTTACAATGGTGAAGTAACCATCGGATTTATTTTTTGTGTACTTTTACAAATCGTTTATTTTAAATTAAAACTCTAAAGTGCTGCGTTATTATTTTACAATAAAAGAACTCAATGTAGCAAAGGGAATAAACGTAACAATGTGATAAAATTATGTTTGAAAGTCAACAATGTTTGATGTGTTTCGTTCTATCCCTTCAGTGATGTGCTTGTACGTTACCTACATTTGTCTACACAGGTCTGGCTGGGGTGGATTTTCCGCCTAAAACTTTGCATAAGAAGTTTTTCTTATAATTTAATTTATGGTATATCACGGAAAAATTCTCTAGTTACGCTAACGTTAAACTAAATTATAAAATACTAAATATAAAAATATTAACATAACTTTATGTTAAAATTATAACGAGATAGTATTTATAAAAGTAAAAATTATATTTAACCTACGTAATTTGTGCTTGATTCCTTTAATAAATATGTTTAAAGTAAATAAAAATAAAATTATAGATTCGCTAAAATTTAATCAGCGAAATTGGTAAGAACGAAATTAAGGTAATTTAAGGAACTGTTTTTAGTCTTGGTTTTTTTTATTAAAGACTATTGATCAAGTATCTCGCTGCCGTCAACCAAAAGCGTACTAGGAAAGGTTCGACGTATTTTCTTCCGGATAAGCAATTTAAGCAAAAATATCCGTTTAATAAAGATACATTGAGAAAAATTATAAGGTTGGTTAAATCCCATATAAATCCCCATCAACATACTATTATTCAGCTTCTTTTTCCGTTTCTTCAAAAAGCTAAGTAAAACATGTGAAGAAGTGTGTCATATTCATTAAGGTATTATTTTATTTGTAATATCTCACAACATTTTTTGGCGTATATAACCATACATACTTCATTAAAGAGGTACTTTTACGTAATTCGAATCAAATTCGTTGGTATCTACAACAAATTCATTTGGAAGCCATACGCTAATGTCGCTACGATTTAAACAAGTTTCCGGAGGTTTTAAACCTCCACCAGTTTTCCGCATCGCCTTCCGATGTTCGGCGATTTGTTTTCTGGCCATAATTTTTGTTGCTGCCCATTGCGTCTTCAACTGGTCAAGATTCCTTTGACCACCGTAACAAATATTAATTTATGCCATCGAATAAGCAAGTAACTGACATATCGCTCATAAAAAACTAAATAATAGCTTACCTTTCTACGACTTTGCTCTATTTTACTCATTTCTTATTTTCTATTTTACTCACCATTTTATTTTGTATGAATATTTTATTCACCGCTTATCTTATGAGCTCCTTTAGCTGCTCTAAAAATAAAATAGCCATGAAGCAATTGTTTAAAAATTTTGCTTGCCGTCTTAAAACAAAATATTTACAATTTAATTTGATTAATTTTTAACAACAAGAAGCCGAAGCATTCAGAGATTTAGCAGGACGTATCAACTCTAACCTAACTCCGAAACAATTGCAACAAGTCATTGATGATAGTGAAATAATCGAGGAGAAGAACCAACAAATCAAATCACTGCAATCCAAATTACGACAGCTGGAAAACGAGTCGCAGAAAACGACTAACACATACAACACTGGCACGAATAGCAACAATATAACAATGCCGCACTTCACAGGGGCACCTCGCCAGGACCTAAAATCCGAGTTGCATAGATTTATAATGGGATATAAACTAATCGAAACTGAACTTCCACCTGACCAAATCCAGGCAGCGATAAAATGTATAAAACAGAGGTTGCTGGGCAGAGTATTTGAGCATTTCAGCAATAGGCAATTCGCGACAATCAAGGACATATCTAAAATATCCCAGTATAGAACAACTAAGGGATGAACTTAGGTGTAGCAAACATGAACCAGCAAACGTTTTTGGTGGACGCTTAGAATCCTTCGTAATAGAAGCGAAGGAAGTTCTATATTCTGAATACGGCAACGCACAAGGAGCTAAAATAGAAATCGATCAATTGGCAGTAAGAAGTTTCATAACGGGACTAAGAAGTCAAGTTATGGCAAATAGGCGAGGAAGGAAGTACGTTAGCCCAACTGGTGAATGATGTAGAAAAGGCATATCGTTTCTATGGAGAACCACAGGCAAGAATAGTCAACACTGTATATCAGGACTCATTTTGCCATGAAGGACATCACACGAGCGAACAAAGTTTAACAGGAATGAATACACCCATTTGTAACATGTGCCTAAGATATGGTCATGAACTAGGCCGAGATAATAATTCACGGCAGTAGCCAACTCCAAGGAGTTTACACAATATAAGCAAATTTCGATGCGAAGACAGACGTGTGAATTTTGCAGTAATCTTGGACACAGTTTTTGTGAATGTCGAAAGCGATAAAAAGCTTTGTTTTGCACAGCTTGTAACATCCCAGGACATTAACCGAACAGATTTTGCGAAAGGAACAGCACAGGATTTAGACAAAAAAAAACCTCATTAACACAAAATTCCAAAGGGCAATTTGCAGGGACAGCACGAAATAATATTGTATGTTTCAAATGCAATCAAATGGAACATTTCGCGAGCACTTGCGGCCAAAATAAGCTTGATATCATTGAACCATCATGCTTACAATTTACCTTTATTGGTAGCGCAAAAAAAAAACTGAAAAAGAAAAATGGAGACTAGTAGTGGATTTTAGACAATTGAACAAAAAATTAGTGAACGATAAATTGCCATTTACAAGATTGAAAGATGTATTGGATCAACTTAGTAGAGCCAAATATTTTTCATCTTTGGATATGACATGTTCTTTTCATCAAATAAATTTTGACGAGGATTCAAGACATTTAACTGCATTCTCAACGAGTAATGGCCACTATCAATTTAAAAGGCTACCATTTGGTTTAAAGATTTCTTCCAATAGTTTCCAAAGGATGCTAACAATAGCGCTTAGTAGACTAGATTCCAAAGCATTTTTATACGTTGACGATATAATTGTATTTGGTTGTAGTCTAAAACATCACAATGATAACCTTAGAAGTAGAGCGTTTGTCAAAATACAAGTGTAGAAACACTTCTTATTCTTAAACAAAACAAATACCCTGACACTCGTTATTCAGATACTTTTGTATTTTTCATTAAGAAATATCTGAAATAGTCTCAATTTACTTTTGTTTTAATAATTTTATTAATAAATTGACAGGATTCATCTCCTTTTTTTATTTTATTTAAATAATATTTTTCTTAAATAGAGCAAAAACATATTTAAGTTGTGAATACTTATAAATTGATAATCATTGTTTTGCATCATTAGACAACAATTAATTATGGTATTGCCAGTATTAAACATTAAAATAAAAAAAAAGGTTTTTACTAATTATGCCGTTTATAAATATAATTTCTTAAAAACAGTTTTTTGAGCTTAAAATGTTTATTAGTTATATCGGTTCTTAAACGAATTTTATGGCTGCTAATATCTAGCTGCTACAGTTATAAAATCAGAAGACTGTAACAGACGGATAAAAGCGCAAAAGACATTATAGCAAAAACAATAGTGTTACGTTTTGACACAAAAAATTGCTTATAGCTAACGTTCCTTCAAAACGACCAGTTTTCATAAATTAATCTTCTCATATGGAATAAGGCAGGCAGCTTGTTTTCATAAGATACGAACCTGTTAAACCAAAAATTTAGAATTAGAAAGAATGATAAAGCAAACTGCTTTAGTTAATTCAAAATCTTACACAGACATTTTTAAAGTCAGCTTTGGATACCAAAAAGTTGCAACGTGGATCTGAGCTAATTCAAAACCGGTTTTTGTAATTGTCATCTAATTAATTGAGCGCCCAAAAAATAATACAAATAAATATACATACCAAGAAGAAAAAATAGTCTTAGAATACTGGCAGGAAGGAAGGAAAACGGAAAATCTGTTAATGTTCTAAACAACCCTAATAATGGATTCAAGAAATCTTTTCCTTCAAGTAAAAGAGATTGCTCTATTGGGAGCATGTATGTTTTCTTATCGGTTTCTCCAGGTTAGTCAATGCCTTCATACAAACCTTATGAACTTCTGCGTTACTTTTTAATATTGTCTTTTAAAAATACATCCTTAAGAAAAATATAACAAAGCTATGTTTTTAATGTCCTTGTAATAAATCGTTTTCAATTTAATTGACTCTTAAAACTTTTTCTTTAAACATAAAAAATTAAAACATTTTTTTGTTTGCTTTTGAAAAATAATTTCTTAACTATATTTAGCAAACTTATATGATGATATAATATTCATTAACATTTAGATGAGAATATAAATTATCATGCTTTTTTACTTCTTTTGCAAAAGTAATAATTCCTGCGAAGAGGATATGACAAATTAGTTCGGTAATAAAACTTAAAATTAACAATATTTTATTATAAAAAAAATACATAACAACTACAAATTTATTACGCATAGATAGACACACACACACACACACACACACATCCATCCATATGTATTCCCCTCGAAAAAAATATCCTTGTAAAAATAACCATTGAACATTGAGTAAATTTACAACAAAACCAAGTAAAAAAGGATACTGCTAAAAATTTGTTATTGTACAGTTTGTAATAAGCGTTTAATTCCAATGTTTACAAGCCAAAAGTAATAAAACACGCGACAGTTCCATTCAAACGAACCACTAAACCGACGTCGTACATATAAACACACACACACACACAGAATTGCTCACTTTAAGGATCATAAACTACACGTTGGCAATGATTTTAAACACATTTTTCTTTACTTCTTTTTTTTGTATTTTTATTTATTTATTTATTTGTTATTTTCCTTTAAAATGCTTGCAAACTTGTTTCAGAGTCAATTGGTTGGTTTTTTTTATCGTACGACATTAAAAAAGAGGCGAATGTAAGTTTATAGAACATCATTCACTTACCCATTCACACATTTAGCCATCCATATTGAGTATACTGTTTGACAAACATCAGTGTATATAACTTGTATGTAGACAGAGGATAATAATTACATTTTGTTTTGTTACACCCTACATCCAACTGATTATGAAGAATTGCTGAATATGAGAATGAAGGACCGTTTTCGCAACATGTTACGCAAGAATTCACTTTGTTTGTCGAAAATATCAGAGCAATCGGGGTATTAATCGTTTTTTTAGTTTTGGCCTGCCAATGATTTTATTGACATTTCTCTGCAGTTATTAATAACTCATTAGTAAAACAGCGAGTATAAATATCTTGCTGCAGTTTTCTAAATCTTTCTTGTTTAGGGAAATAAGATTTATTAAACGATACCTCGGACATGTTTACAAAATCTTGTTCAATAGAAAAGGTGCATTTTCATATTTCTCAAAAATTGTTTTATTTATCAACCGTTGCTATTTTGTCTCCTTCAAAATAATCCGCCTTTGATATAATATACTTCAGCCAGCATTGTTCCCATCCTTGATCACTCGGTGATCACTCCTCAATGGCATGATATCGGTATTCTTTTCGGTTAAAAAAATTATGAACAAGCAATGATGGCGAGTGAGCAGATGCCTTTTCGCTTTGCAAAAGCCATATTTTTCCTGAATTTGGGACGCTTCTCGCGACCGACACATAATTTAAAAAAAGCAGTGAGAAAAACCTTTATATAAGATCAAACTTTATGTGCTTTTTTGTCTTAATTCTTCTTGGCTCTTTCACTGGGATGATTTGACTTTGGTTTTGATATCATAACTATATACCTGTGATTTGTCACCAGCTATTTCCCTTTTATCCAAATCTCTATCGTTGAGCAATTCCTATGCGACGGTATTTTTTTAAATATAGCAATTTTGGAACGATCTTCGCTGCCACATCCATCTTTCGTGGCCAAAATGTGTGAAAAAATATTATGAGCCTTCCCATATGCCGACATCCTCTATAAGCTCTCTAATAGTGTTTCCATGATTCCCCATAACAATGTTCTTCATTGACTCAACATTTTTATCACTTTTTAAATGTGACGAACCTTCAAGGACAAGCTACTTTATTCACATCTCGAACTTCTTTGAAAAGTTTGTACTTGAGTCCGAGCACAAACATCATATGCCCCTCTCAAGATTTGAAGGGTTTTTGAGCACATAATTTTATGCAAATTCTTTCATTTTTCCTACAGCAGATTTTCGTACAAAGAAACTAAACTAAACAGGCATATGTTCGAAAAAAGTTTGCCAACGTTAAAAAAAAAATCGATAATCAAATGCACGTAGCTCTTCGGCCGCGGACTTAATCCACACGTGGGAAAGTTGAAGATCAATAAAAAAATCTAAATAACTATCGTCTAAGACACATCCGATTGCCGACATCAGAACTCTATTAGTCGCTGTTAGAGAATAACAACTACTTACTGTCGGATGAGCCATGAACACGAAACACCAACCTTGTGGATGTCATTGGTTTTTCTCCTATCACACCGACAAAATGAATAATTTTTTAATCAACAAACATTTTTTGTTTACTATGAAAGTTAAATTTGTTAATTAATTAAATTAAATTGAATATCTACAGTATTACGTATTTAATTTTCCTATTTCAAACCTATCATACGTTTCCTTCAATAAATCAATTGCGGCACGAGCTGTGTGACATTGTGCGCCGTCTTTTTTAAGCCAGAAAAAGCCAGCTATAAAAGCTGTCACTATTGACTGTAACGTTCTGATCAGCATAGTTTTAAAGACGTACTGACAAATTATACCATCATATCATAAAGCAGACACAAATAATCAGATTTTCTGAATGTAACGGCGTCTTAACATACTACACTTGAGGATCACCAGCAATCGGGATCAACGACAATTTTGTTTGGTCCCAGTTTTAACAATTTTAAAACGTTCTTCAGGCATTAGTCTGTCTATTCATCTTGAAATGCCAAACCATACTATGTATTAATCACTAGGCAGCCGACAAAATGGTCGCCAGTCAAAAAAGTGTTGGTAACTTAAAATTCTATCCTGTATTAAAAACACCCGAAATAATTTGATAACATTGACACTTAAAGTTTGGTCAAATAAGTCGACTACCTAGCCAATAGTAACATTCAAAAAAATATAGTGAAAGTTGTTGCATTTTAAATAAAGCAACAAATTGTTTGAAACGCTGTTTGTAATATTTGGTGATTTCTAAAACTCTCCTTCGTTCATTAACGTTTATATCTATTTCATGTTCTTTCGACATTTTTTTTATAAAATTTTTATAGAAACAGAGCTACCGGTTATTTGCTTTTATCATTCCGTATAGATCTTTGGCCAAATATTCCAAAAATATATATTTTTAAATTTAGAAACATTTAACTAAGCGCAGCTATTTAGTTCCTTTTCAATTCGTACAAGTCAGATAAAAAATATTCCTTGCACGCTTGCGGTTTTAAATAGATGAACACAGCACAAACTTAATGTGTATCAGAGATGGTAAATGAAATTTTATAATTGTACTAACCAGTTTTATTTGTTACTCAAGTGAAATAAAAATGTCTAGAGTTTGAATTCTATTGTATGAATTTGCAAATCAAATTGCTAAGAAATCAAGTTGCTAAGAAAGTTGTTAAAAATTCTATATAAAAAATTTTGACCAAAAATCAACAGTCAGTAAATTAGTGAGCTTCGAAACAAGACACGCTTTCTAATTTTGTGCTTTTATTAAAGTTTCATTCACGAAAATATATATGTTAACATTCACGTCAAAGAACTTCTTAAACGGTAACTGATGAGCTGACCAATAGCAGAATAGTCTGATAGACTTCGATCAATTCTATAATATCCTCAACATGCGAGCAACGAATACCGGTTACCAGTGCGATCTGTTTAAAGTTAAATAGTCAAACGAGCCAAAATATTTTTTCTGAAATATCGTAAATTTTGTTTGTGACATCATTTCTAATTTTGTATTTTTATTAGTGTATCATTTATCTCGTTTTGTTTTTATACGAAAGTGTGTTAGATTTATTTAATTATTTCGATGTGGTTTTTAGAGGAATTGTTAACCATCAAAAACTTCAGTAAAAAAAACTATCTTGTTTAGTGTTGAAGTGAAAAAAGAGAAAAGGAAATTATTTTATTGACAAGTGTCTTCTTCCTGTGTTTTGACATATGACAATGTGTATTAGGTGCTTTAATGCTACCAGATGCTAATTATTTACATTCTAATAAAGTGTGGCCAATATTCTGATCAATTCTATAACATCTTTAACATGCGAGCACCGAATACCGGTCACTACTGCGATCTGTTTAAAGGTAAACGAGCAAAACTATTTTTTTTATCGAATATCATAAATTTTGTTTGCGATATCGGATGCTGACAGTATTGTTAGACTACTTCCTAAGCAGCACAAGTCTGCGCCTATTATTTTTCACGACGACTAAAGTGTGCCTTCACATTTATATTTCAAAATATTTATAATTTGAATATTAACCTAAGGGTTTTTCAACAGGAAATTGAAATAAAACGAAACATTTAAATTAAGATCATTAACATTTTTATGGTATTACGAAGAGAAAAGTTTGGCAATTATGAATGAAAAGTGATATCTGTCAAATGTCCACCACGACCACGCTGAAAGATGTCGATTCTTTCATAAAAGTTTTTAATCACTTTTTGGCAAAATGGCGATCCTATTTCGTTAATCACATCACGGATTTTGAGTTTTAAGGCTGAAATCGATTTGATTGGTTCCATATAGGCTCTGTCCTTAACATAGCCTCACAAAAAATCGGGAAATTTGGTTTGCAATAAATTGATTGCTTCATTGGCTATGTGACATGTGGCACCGGTCTGTTGCAACCATCTGTCAGTAATTCATCTTCGAAAAAAAAAAACGGAGCAATCACGCCTCCAGATCACATAGCGCACCATACAGTGACATGCTGAGCATGCAAGGGCCTCTCAATAGTCGCTCTAGGATTTTCAAAACCCCAAATGCGGTAATTTTGCTTATTCGTACCCTGACAAGTGAAAATGGGCTTCGTCAGAAAAAATGTTTTTTTCAGAAAAACCAAAAATGGTCGATCGGCTTCAATTCCTGCACCAGTTGAACCTTGTAAGGTTTTCAAAGTCCTTACGCAAAATTCGCCATGTGGTGGTTTTGGATAACCTCAATTGTTGAGAACTTTGAGGAATTGACAAATTTGTAACTGCTTTAACACTGTAACTCATGGCTGCGATGTTTTCAGTTGAACGTTCCGGTCGAACACGTGTTGGTGTTCTCACATTTTGTATCGAGCCTCTCGACTCAAATTTAACAACCAAATTTTCAATAGCGGCCTCAGAAGGACGATTATGTTGTCCGAAAATATCACGAATTTTACAAAATGTAACCACCATTTTAATAGTGGATTTTTATTATTTTAATGCGATTTTTGTGCAAAATTGAATTTATTGTAACAATTGGCAGTGCAACTACTACAAACAAAACTAAATGTCAAAAATATTATGCTGCTGGTGTTGCCGCAATTGTTGAAAAACGCGATATTTCAGATATAAGGATACATTTCGTCATTAAAACTTTTATTTATTTTATGAACATCGAAACACTAAAACCCAAATGAAGGGAATCTTTGACTATTCAGTTTGTAATGAAAAAAGAAAATTTGCCGTCTCTGTTGGATGTGTAAGAATGTGTTTGTGTGTAACAGTGTGAATTATGGACAAAAGTTACCACAGAGTTTGACAATAAAAATTGATTTGTAAATATATTAAGTAGAAATAAAATAAAAATTTATATGTAAGTTATAAACTAAACTAACAACTACATTAATATTCGTATACTACTACACTACACTCGCAATTGTTGGGCTCGCTTCAAATTTGTTGTTCTATAAAAGGAAAATAACGAAAACTCTTTTAAGAAATTTCTGTTAAATTACTTTTTTGAAAAGTTTTTGGAAAATTTATTTTTGTTTTCTTTTTATTTTTAGAACACATAAATTTGTGCTGAAATAAGATAGTTTTATAGCCAATTCATTGTAGGTAAAGAAAGTGTAATTTTATATCCCTTAAGTGCAATTTGTAATTATTCAAAATCATCGTTTATACAAAGAACAAATACAAACGAAAAAGTGAATTTCTTTAACTATAAAAATGAATATATAGGATAACAGGACTATTTATGTATTTTATTACGAAAAAAAATGTTTTAATGTTTCAACGTTTTTAGTTTCAAAGATATTTATGTCTCTGTAAGAGAATTGATGACATTTTTAAAAAAACAATTACATTCAAATTCCCAACCATTCGCATTCACTTACGCATTCGTGTGTTGAATTCAAATACGATTGCAACCAATAAAATACATAAAGTTAGAACTCGTTTGGAATGATTATAAATCACACAGGCTTTAAAATGCATTGAAGGATGAGATAAACGAAATGTATGAGAATTTGTGATATTCAAAATATTTTTATTTTAAATCACAAATTTGTATTTGTCTCCTCATTATCAAACAATTTATAAGTTTTTACAAATTGATTTGAGTATTGCTTGGAAATTGAAATGCAGCTCCATTTGAAAAATGTAAAGTCGAAAAAGACGCTAGAAAAATCTTGGATTAACCTTTTACGATTTTTTATAACAGCAGGTTTGGAATCACCTTACTGGACAAATTGTATATTAGATTTACAATAACATGTGATAATTGCATAAATAAGTTCTTACGTTACGTAACACCCACTATGAAAAAAACTCATTTAGTAAATCAAGTTGAAACAGCTGCTGTGGAAATGTAACTGCTTAGGCTTTGGTATTCACATCTTCAATGAATTCGCTTCAGAAATATAGATTTATATGACAAAGATTTTTGTATAACATATATATTGTTTGGGTATGATTTTACGTCAACCTGCGTCAAATTTAGTTTGTGAACAAACCGGTTTCAGCTATTGCCATCTTCAGTGTTCTCTCTATACTCCATGTGTATTGTTATAAAATAACCCACTGTGCATTTTACAAACTACGTAGTTTTCTATGAATTTTATACACGCAAGACAGAAACAACGCGCTTCTAAGAAATTCGACGAAATAAGATAAACAATAGGAAACAAAAACAAAGCACACAGTCAAGCAGGCGTGTAAACTGAATGATAATAACAACACCAAAATGAGGTGATGTTAAAATATAATGCGAGAACCGCTTAAAATAACTATATAGGCACTACAGGCTGGGCAGATGACTGAATTCGACTTGAAAGTAAATAAATTGATTAATTTAATTTAAAACTCTAAAGTGCTGCGTTATTATTTTCCAATAAAAGAACTCAATATAACAAAACGTTTATTAAAAGGAATAAACGTAACAACGTTAACAATGCATTTGTACAAATTAAAAATATACTCAGTTGTGTGATGGTTTCAGTAATGTAAATGGTTATTTATTGTGGTAATTAATTAAAAATCGGAAACTTTACAATGAAGGAGTCATTAGATTTATCTGTAGTGTTGATGCCTACAAGGATTTTAATGAGAGGGTATTGAATTGCAACAAATGTCTCTTAAAATCTATGATGGCTTTCTATAACCCTTTGAATTTTATTTAGAGATATTTCCTCATGTTTCTTTAAAAAGCTGTACCGACTACCTGTGGGGTCTTGCTGTTACCTTATAAAAGAGCCGATGAGTGTCCTTATCGAACAAGGCTTATTCTGAAGCATAACGAGGATAGAAGCGCTGTTAAAAATTTGCGATCAGATGCTACAACTTGCTAAAAGAATATTAAATAAAATTTTTTAAGCCAATTTTTGATAGAAGAAATAAATTTAAATCCTAAAATAAGTCATTCGATAACAAGTATAAATTTATTTGAATCTCACTTTCAAAAAGCAAAACTTTCTGGCAAACTACTGTATTACCTTCAAGAACATAATTTATCTTAAATGTATTTTAAATTATGATATAAATCATCTGTTTTGTTGTTATTGTTGTTGTAATTCATATCAAACTAAATATAATTTTTTTTTCTTACAAACCCTCCGAGTTCATTCTCAACGGTAACGTTCTTACAAACACATTGACGTATGATTAAAGTTTTTGTTGCCACTCATAAACATGTGTGTTTAAATTGCAATGAATGTGTGTGTGTGTGGTGCTACTTGAAAACAAAATGTCAAAGAGTCAATTATCATAAATTTGAATACTTTTGTTAAATATTGGATTTTCAAAAGGACACTTAAGTATCGCTTTGATTGTGTAGATGTCAACATTAAGAGTGTGAACTTAATTTAATAATTGTGAGTAAACAAATCGTGAAGGATAAAGAAACGAGAGACGTATAGAAAATTAAATGTTTAAGGACTAAATTGATTTGTAATAACAAATTGTAAAATTCTATTTGGAAGGAGGAGGTGACATGAGATGTGAGTTTGTAAAATAAGAATTGATGCATGATACGAAAAGCGCAGAAATTTAATTTATATTTTCAGTTTAAAAGTTTTTTTAAGCTCTTTTACCTAAAATAATAAATAAATTAGAAATGATAATAATTTAATAATTACGTAAGTTAACATACCTTTAAAGGAAATATTATATTTATAGATTTTTATAGAACTGTCGAGTTTGGCTAACCATTAGAGCACAAAGATTGAAAGTAAATCGATTCTGTTTTTTTATTTAATTTTAATACTTTTCTGCTAGCATTCATCTGCGTCAAAGAAATTTCTGAAATCGAGGGCAACTCAAGAGCATTCAACGAATACAAATACAATGGGCCTCTTAGAGCTGCTGTATGGGAGTGTTTTCTTAGCATGACGATGTGCCCCACATTTTGTGTACGGCAGGTCAATATGGAGATAGGGTTTTTTAGTTTTTATACATTATTCACTTTGATCGTACATTTCTGGCGCCGTGATTTTAGGTCGGACCAATGACACCCATTGTTAAGGAGATTAAATGGACTATTTTAAAGTCATCTAGGTCTGGCAAATGCTTTCGAAAATGTTAAAGCATATTTTTGGAGGCAATTTGTCTCACGATTCGTTAATATTTAGTTAGACCGTTGTTAGTGAACAGTTGAAGCCATTAAGTGATACGAAAGTATGCCAAAAGTTTTTAAAACTAAAACAAAAAATAATTGAAATAAAAAACATAATCGCATCATATTATTTGTGTGCTTGCCAATTTCTAATATAATAAAAACGTATGATCGTATGTAACTTATAGTCGTATGAAATATAAAAATCTAAACTAATTGTTCCAAGCTACATAAAATGTTGGCTCAAATATTTGAAAACCCTGGTTTAGACAAAAGTATTATAAGAAGGTAGATCAAGCTTATTGCATCCCCCTAATAACTTTTACCAAATGTCGTTTGCAAAGCACCTGCTTGAACATTTTAGTGGCGTATTACTTCATGAGTTGTTAACATTAATGTGACTCACTGCATCTTTAATTATTAAAATCATATCTGTCTTATAAATTCTAAAAAATAAATTCCAACTACTAAAAATAATGCTTAAACTTAAAAATAGAAATAAATAAATAAAGGGTTTTCAACAAGAAGTTTGTTTTCTTAAACAAAATAAAAGAAAAAAATTTATATATTTTTTTTTAAGAGAAGTAGCACTTCAGGCAACAATGCCTATTTAGTCAAGTACCGTGCTACATTCTTTAGGAAAGGGGTAGAGAAGAGATAAAACAGGTGGGGAAAGTAGAAGGATAGTCGGAAATTAACTGCCGTATAAAGACAGCAGCAGCGACCAGTGACTATGCCTTCATCGCTGAGCAGCTCCACCGACAGTCAATTTTTATTTTTGTAGTGAAAAAAAACCAAGGTCTTCGGTGGGAATCAAACCCAAAACGCCCATACTGACAAGCTAGTACACTACCTACTAGCCTACAGGGGCACCTAAGATGATTCAAATTTTTTATTGCATTATGAAGAGACAATTCGACAATTACGTTGAAAAATAATTTCAGGCAAATGTCCACTACGAGCGCGCTAAAAGATGACGATCAAGGTTTTTAATCACTTTTTAGCAACAAAATAAGACTAAAATCTATTTAAGTGATTTATCTTTAGTTTGGTTTACACATTTCTACATTAGTAGTCTGAACATCGCTTCCAAATCAGATTACCATGGTCCCGACTGTCATAAGCGAAATAGCAAAACTGAGATATTTCGTTAATCACATCAGGGATTTTGGGTTTTAAGGCTGAAATCGATTCGATAGACACTGTATAGAATAACATAATCCAGTGGTGTGAAATCACACGATCTGACTGGTCACTTAACTGTTGCTTGTAGTGAAATTATGCGATCGGGAAATTCAGCTTGCAATAAATTGATCGTTTCATTGGCTGTGTGACATGTGACTCCGTCCTGTTGAAACCACATATCAGTGATATCCACGTCGCCAATAATAGGCCAAAGTTGTTGAGTTTTTAATATCTCGCGATAGTGTGATCTATTGACCGTTGCCGCATTTCCAACCTCATCTTAAGAAAAAAAAAACGGCCTACGCCTCCAGACCACATTCGAAACGTTGAGCAAAGGCTTCTCAATAATCGTTCTAGAATTTTCAGAAGCTTATATGCGGCAATTTTGCTTGTTGACATATCCTATCAAGTGAAAATGGGCTTCTTCTGAATGTATTGAATGAATTTACTTCAAAGTCAAATTTTTACGCAAAAATTGCCATGTGGAGGTTTCGTATAACAATAATTGTTGAGAACGATGAGGAATTCACAAATTTGAAACTCCTTCAACAATGTTGAACATTCGTTGGTGTTTGCACATTTTGTATCGAGCCTGTCGATTCAACGACCAAATTCCTAATAGTGATCTCAGAAGGACGAGATCACTATCACGAATTTTACGAAATGTAACTTTAACACAACCGCCATTCTCATGGTGGATTTTAATTATTTTAATGCGATTTTCGTGCGTAATTGAATTCATTGTAAGAATTGCCCTATTACATCTATTACGAATACATCAAAAAATTAATTGTAAAAAACATCATGTTGCTGGTGTTGCCACAATTGAAAAACAAACTTCTTGTTTAAAAACCCGATATTATAAAACCTTAAATTATGTGCTATAACTAAGTGAAAGTCATATGTCAAAGTTTTTCGTAAAATAAAATTTACCTTAAAATAAAATTTAGATCTTTATTGATAAAAAAAAATTATCCAAAGTTTGAGGAAGCATCAATATTAGATATAGAAAAAGCCTATAAGAGACGTTATAAGTTAGAAGTGTTAGAAATTGTTAATGTACCAAATGTAAGGAGAATTAATTTCAAGGCAGACACAGACAATTTAGCGCAGAATTGTAGATACTTAATTCAAAAGACACATAATTTGTTATAATTATTTCATAAGAGAGAATTTGTTATTTAATTTCCGTTTCCTTGTTTTTGTATGTTTAAACATTTGAAATTTTTAATTTTGTATGTATGTATGTATGAAGAAAATTATTTTATATGTTTTTGTCAAATGTATTCAAAAATTTTTTCAATTTGTTAATAATTTTTGTTGTTAAAAATTTATTTTTTCCTGAAGAAGCCCTCCATAGGAAAGCGAAATATCGAAAAAAAATATATATTGTTAAATTAATTAAAAAAGACCGTTAAAAAGAATAACAGATATTTATTTAAAATATAAAAAGGTCGATTAAAAAAATAAAAAAAATGTTTAAGTATGTTATACGTAGGAAAAACATATTAAGTGATGAAAAATATATTCCGAAAATATGCAAAACGAAAATGTCTTCTTGAAGTTAAAAATTTTTCTAAAATATTTTGAATTTCAGCTTCTTTTAAAAATTGCCGTTTTGAGCACCTTATTCGAAGGGATTAAATCGAAATAAAAACTTTGAGATTCTTGTGAGTTTACTTTTATATAAAAAAAAAAACAAAAACTAAATCGGTGACACGAAGAACATTTTGTTGAAGAGTTTTGGCCGCCTTTTACTGAAATGTGCCACTGTGCGTCGCCTGTGTGAGATCAATTCTTGTAGTTTGGGTGTATTGCTTGGTGGCAGTCATTGAGCAAAGAAGGTATTTTCTTTCAGTATTCTTTAACCAATATTTTATGTTGTTAGGCTAGCTTAGAGTTTAATAAGTTTTGATGAAATTATGATGAGTTGAAATCCAGAAGATTTCTTTAAGAAATATAAACGACAATGGATTTTTTAATGCACTACCTCTGCAACCTTTCTGGGCCACCCAATATTAGAATTCCTTGAATATAATATTTGTGTTAAATAGTGAATATTGCGGAAGAATTTTAAAATCAACTTTAAACGATTTCGAATTTAATTCATACACCCCTTTTTTTTTTTTATTTTAATAATAATCAGATTTGCATAGATTTAATTCGTTTTTTGCTTTTGAATATAAATTGTTTGGCTTTTTTTTTAAACAAACAAATAAATGTTTTCTTAAATTTCAAGTGTTTATTTTATTTTATTGTTGGAGTTATTGCATATCGTTAATATTACAAAGCTCTTCGAACACAAATTGATTTTCCTGTTGCTGTTGTTGTCAATATTGTTTATGTGCTTTGAAATGTCCTTTTTCAAGAAGGAAGAGACAAGAAAAAAAATAAAATAAAATATTTATTGCATTCTAATGCCTGTTTATTTATTGTTTCTACTTTTAACTTTTATTTTCAGATGGAGATCCTATCAAACTACCAGACAATTTAGAAAGCTTGCCAAGAGCTGACAGTTTTCCATCACAACGTCATCGTTGGAATACAAATGAGGTCAGTTTCCTTTTTATATTTGAATGTTTAACATTCAAGTACTTAAATATTTACATTCGCCACTCAAAAACGCTATAAATGCCGAAACATTTGAAAAAAAACAAAATATATATTTTATTCAAAGTAAAATCAGTCTTAACGTTCATACACTCATACCCAGTGCAAGTTTTAGTTGCTTTTTGAGTTTTTTGGCTGCATTTAGGAATGTCTATCATTTATCTTTCGACTGAGGTCGTGTTTCTTATTTTATTTAAATTTAATATCTTGTTTTGATGTGTTTATTTGCGATAAAGTCAAGTTTTGTTTATTTTTGATGGCATTGACGATGCGCGTAATGTAAATGGCGAATGAATGTTAAGAAGTCATCATCACCAACAATGCCACCATAACCGCCATCAGCTTCAAAATCATAAATCCACAGTGTGTTGCCACTAACAAGCATTTACTGTGAAAGTTTAAAGGTTAAACTGGTTGCAAAGCCAACATTAACAATGTTGTCACAAGATGTCACACTATTTTGGCTTAAAGATTTTTTAACTTTTTTATATTTTACACTTGGTTTAAAGTAATTCTGTCCACGAAAAATTGAGTTTCAGTCGAGTTGATAGATAAGTTTGATGGTTTTACTTAAACAGGTTTAAATGAATGAACAGTTAAAAACCTTGATAATTGACCAGCTAAAATATCTGATGTTATTAATTTTTGTGTTCTAGAGGTTATTTCTTGCAGCTTTTTAGAATTTACTTTAGACCAATCATCCAGTAGGGTATCTATATAAGAGGTAGCCTAAATATACAAAATACTTTTACACTTGCTGCGGCGAAGATATGACAAACCTGATTAGAAATCTCAAATTATCTACCAACATACAGCGTAAGCTAAGTGTCTCATCAGTTACAAATGAAATTATTCAGAAGGTGTCGAAAGTTTTTTAAATAAAAAATAGATCGAAGAAAGTTATAATATTTAGTACAGATTTCCTCAGCTAAAAATAAACAAAATGAGTCCAAAAAATAGCAAGGCGAGCTACTAAAATTCATCTGAAATTCACTTTTATCTGGAAGATCTTGTGCTATATTATTTATTGTGGCGTATAAGTAAAATTCTACTCGAACTTTGTGTGGTTGATGCATAACAAATTATTTTGAATAATTATTGAATTATTTCGTAAGTATTCGTAAAAAGTTTTTTACCTCATTTATATCGTGTGATATAGATGAATTGCCGCCTATAAGCCATTAAGCAGCATTTCTTCTTTGATTTAATCTGCGGGGTATGGACAGAGGAAGCTGCTTATTTAACCTCAAGAATTCGCCTCCATAATGTAAGATTTCATTGGCTAACCAGGATACTAAAGCCGTAGAAAGAATTACAGAAATGCCAGCTTTTTGTCAAAAATATCGAAGTTGCTTGATAAATTACACTGCACAACAAAAAAATATTTTTTGAATGTTTCCTACACTAAGTTAGTCAATTTCTACTAATTTTGGGGTGATAAAAACGAAAATGACAATAAAAACTTTTTATTAGCTCTGGTTTTGAGTATAGCAGTGACTTTCAGATCACCACAGATTTGCCATTTGTGTTGTGCATATTTGATTGATTGGAGAAGTGTTTTCATATTTATATAAGTTTCCTTCATGTGAACTGCATGACCTATAGGAATAGAAGGTAGCTGACTTCTATTATGCAAAAGTACAGCTTTTAAGCTTAGTTTTGAAGAATCTATATAAACAGTCTCCATTCCAAATTCAAGCAGTTCATCAAACCATTAACATCAGAATAAACTACGAGGTTTTCTTTCTTCTCAAAAAAAGAAAGCAAATCTTTTTGACGCTGTCCGTACTGAGATATTTTCACATCATGTTTTAGAAGATTCCACTGTTGTAGTCTTGACCCTAAAATCTCAGCCTTTTCCTAAGACAAGCCAAGATCTCTTATAAGGTCACTCAACTCTGCTTGACTACTTCTGTGCGGATCACTAGACTTATCGCTTACCTCAAAATCAGGGTTAAAAGATGTACACAGTTTTTATCACCTTCCTCTAAAATTTTATAGTTTTGGGGTGGAGAAGGGACTGGCAAAGTGTCTGAGTGTGGTACAGGCCGAAGAGCAGATGGGAGATTAGGGTATTTAACCGTTCCTCTTTTCTTCATAGATAAACCATGCTTAATGGGAGCAGTTAAGCAGAATTAACAGTCGTCTGTGTGATTGGTAGGCTCACGCCAAACCATAGGTACTGCAAAAGCCATTGCCCGGTTTTTATTTTTCAGCCACTCTCGCAATATGACGGAACAAGAATTGCAACATATATGAAGAGCTCATGATTTATCTTGGTCCCCAACTTTTACACCAAAATAATGTTCATAGGCAGTCTTAACGATAGGCATCATTTTACGTTTCTGAGCCAAAAATGTTATTTCACCACATATATAGCAAAAGCTATCGACGGAATTCATACACTTTCGAGGCATTTAAATTAATTTTAAAATCAACTTCACACAATAGCAACCAGGCGTGTGCAACTGACAAACTCACATAGGTTATGTTTACTACTTATGAACAGCTGAAGAAAGGGAAATTATGTAAACAAACATGTGTACCATGTGTATATGTGCTTCTGAGAGCACTATTATGAATTTGGTCGTTAAATTTGAGTCGACAGGTTCGAGTATATAAAATGTGCGAACAACAACGCGTGTTTGACTGGGTCGTGGCCTGAAAGCGTAATTGGACCGTTTTTTTTTCCTAGATGAGGCTGGAAATCCAGATCGCATAATTTTACGATAATCAGCAGTTAAGTAGCCATCAAGATAGTGTGATTTAACACGTATACCGAGACAATCGAATCGATTTCAGCCTTAAAACTCAAAATCCATGGTGTGATTACCGAAATAGGACCTTCATTTTGCCAAAAAGTGAATCGACATTTGTCAGCGTAGTCATGGGGCATATTTGTCAGATATAATTTTTCATTCATAATTACCGAACTTTTCTCTTCATAATACAATAAAAATTTCAATCATCTTAATCTAAGTTTTATGTTTTATTTTCTTATAGAAAATAAACTTTCTGTTGAAAAACCCTTTATATGGCTTCAAGTCGTCGCAGATGCCTTTGCAACCGAGTTTTTATAGTTTTTAAAGAGTTTTATTGTTAACTTAATTCTCTACGAATGTTATTAACATTTTACAGACATTGAGTGAAAGTATTAATGTAATATTTTGTTACCTATGGACTCGATTGACAGCCTATCGCTGGTTTTCCATTCATCCTTGTAGTTAGTTCTTAAATTAAATACTTTTTCTAGATAACTTTAGTCTTTTTGTTTGTTTTAATTAGGTGGTTATTAAAGTGGACGCGTTCTAGAATAAAAGTTATTTTAATTACGATTATAAAGAGGCTCTTCGCTTTTTCGTTTTCAGATCACCATCTTAAGACCAACAACATTTAGGATATCGTTGTTAACGGCTTCAGACTTTTAGATCAGAGATAACATTCTAGTCCGGAAATGTCTAATATATAGAATCCTTCCCACTAAGCGGCAGTTTTTGTTCATTGCTAAACACCCCACTAAACGTAAGCAAGTCTACCAAGGAAAGTAGTAATATTTTGGTTTTTGTATACCACATATTAAAGTGGTAAGCTAGCCTCCACTTAAAAACAGTGGTGACTGGTATCACACCTTCGGCAAAAGAGACCATAAAGTTGATTACTACCGGAAGTTAATAAGACTCTAAAATTATTAGGCGATGACTAAATTGACAACATCAGTAATAAAATATTCAATTAAATGGTGCACGTTTACGTTTTGGCTAAAATATTTTTACACAAGATTTCATTTAAATTGAGAATTTCCAAAAAACTTTTTGCTTATAAATTTAAAACACAAAAATTACAAACAATAAAAAAGTATGTCAATAAATTTAATTAGTTCACTGCTCATAAAAAGAAAGAAAGTCCGCATAAATATTATTTTATACGAAATAAAATGTCTTAATTTCCTCACGTCAAAAACTTTCCACAATAACAACAACAACTTTCGACTAAAACAATGAAAATTTACTTTGATTTTATTAATTAAACTTTAACAAAAAAAAATTGTTTTTTGGTTTGTGTGAGTTTTGAAAACAATAACTTTTAATATTTAACCTTTTGTTTGGTGTCTCCGCTCGTGCTTTATTTTCCCTTGTTTTTTTTTATTTTTATTTTTGGTTACTTTATACTTTATGAAACCGAACAAAAACTGTTTATCTAGTGTTTAAATTTGGAAAAATTAAAACAATGTGGTTACCCGCACTCTTCTGTGTTAAACCAATTGCCGGTAAAAATGCATCTCACATATATGCCCTGCTTGCTGCTGCTGCTTCTTCTTTCCATGACTTCAGCACCAGCGTCAACTACAGAGGACAATTTTCGTAGTTTCGAGTTGTTTTGTGTTGTTTATTTTAACTGGTTGTTGGTTGGTTGTTACACGACCAAAATAAGCGTGCGTAATTTTATTTATGTTTTGTATTTGAACAATATTAAATTTATTCATTCATTCATTCATTCGCTTGGTAGGTATGACTAACCCAGCAAAATTTTCTTGTGTCCAATTAGAGCCAAATGCGTTAATCTATTTTTAAAAGAATGGATATACAAAATTTTAAATTTTGCTATTTTAAAATGTCTTCTTAAAAAAAAGTATACTCATACAATAACACAAACTGTAATACATGGTGTTCTTCGGCAGAGTATACTACTTTGTTTGTTTATAATGTTAATTAAATGAAAGCGAATGGATCTTATATTGATACAGATTTTATTTAATGTCGGCAATTATGTATGGAATACAATGTCAGATAAATGTCCGTCTTTGTTAGTCTCACAAATGCGAGTACCTTTGAGCACATTTTTCATTATATTCTCACACATTTCACGCGGTATTTCATTAATTTCATCACGAATATTTTGTTTGAATTGCTTAAGCGTTTCTGGTTTGTTTGCATTAACCTTGCTTTTTAGATATCTCCACAAGAAGAAGTGCGGAGCAGTCAAATCAGGCGACCGTGAAGGCCAATCAACATCACCATTTCTTAAAATAACTTGTTGTTGAAAGAGGTCTCTCAGTAATTCCATTGTAATCCTGGCTGTGTGCGAAGTGGCACCGTCTTGTTGATACCACATGTTAATCAAGCCCAAAGCATGCAGTTGTGGCGTTAAATAGTTTTTAATCATATCACGATATTCCTCCCCGTTCACAGTTATCGTTACGCTGTTTTCATTTTCACTCCAAGCTCCTAAGCACGGCGTCGAATTGAGGTTGATGGGTTGTTTTGAACACTTTCTTGAGCAGCAATAATGATTTCAGTCGATCGTGCAGTACGTTGTGGTTCATGCTTGGGCCTATTACTTACAGACCCTCTTTCTTCGAAATCATTCACTACACGATAAATAGTGCGTTTTGTTGGCACGTTGTTTTTCGCAAAAACTTCACGTCATTTTCTCATCGTCACAGTAATCGTTAATGGTTTTATCGAATATTTTTCCACAATAAATTTTCCACGTGTCTACTTCAAGATTAAATATGAACTGTAATTCATTCAATCGGTGACAGCTAGTGTTTGTCACTTCTTCTTAAAGCCTTTGATGGGCTTTTCATTTGATTAATTGTTTCTCACTTTTTTTGTTTTGTGTTGTACGCACTACAAAGAGCAAAAAAAAACGAAAGCAACCAATTCATTTTATTTATTTTCATACTCTGGTCCAAAGTAATCCAACAAAATTTTCGCAAAACGTTGTAAAGCTTGTCTTGGTAATTATTTTACGAAGAGCGAAATAAAATAAGGCAAGAGTCCCACTTTGCTTAATTTCGTACTGTGTTGTAGTAATCAAATGTAGTTTGACTGAATAACTGAATATTCGACAACAATTTTGAATTTTAGAATAATTATCGCATTGTTGGGCCTCAGAGGTTATTAACGAATTATTAAAAGCTTCACATTGAGGTCATATTTCCTTATAAGATCGAGAGTACTATTTGTATTATATTACGTTACGATTGCAAAAGGAACCACTTCAACTAGTACTTTTATTGCTGTTGTTATGAATTCGAAGTCATTCAACGGCAGATATTTCAGCAACTGCGTGTGTGAATATAAAAATTGGGTTTATTAGGTTATTAAGGTTGTTTTTGATTCTGAGCTTCTATAAATATCCGCCTAAACTTCGATGATTTTGTTTGAACGTGCAGTCAAATTCTACACTTATTGTATTTCTACAGTTCAACTTGTATGTAAGATCAAATGGCCAGGCGTCAGCGCCATAAGAGGCATACACGCCTTTTCGAGTGTACGATAGCAGGGTCGTGTTGGAGAGTTGGAGACTATCCAACTCCTTGTACTTGGAAATTGGATGTTAAGCCTAAGTTAACATCTCTTCTTAAAAGTAACCGATTTAAACTATAAGCCAACAAGTAACTCCCCGAGGGACCTCACAATAACCAAAACAGGTCGGGAAACTGGTTGACGTAGTAAAATTAATGGTCGATCTTCAAAAGTCCTATGTCTCTTCCCGTTTGGAGCTTTTGCTGGTGCCGCCATTTTATCCTAAATCACATGTCAAGATTGTAAAGAGAATAGGACCATAGCCCTGCAGTCAACTGGTTCTCGTGGTATCAGTTTGTGTATAGAAAGTCACTGGTCGGACTCTCAGAGTCCTGTGTCTCTTCCAGTTTGCAGCTTATGCTAGCCCAAGCAACTGGAGCCACCTTTTAACTCCGAAAGTACATGTCAGGATGGGGAAGAGGTCCATCAACATTGCGTGCCCCCCGGGGTACATCGACTTGTATTTCGTGATAAGATTTACATCTGCACCTGGCCGTAGGCCTTAATCAGATGTGGTTAAACCACTGGCAATGAAAAGCAACGTCATTCACGTCCTAGGAAGCCGAGGACTAATTCTAGCAACAGGTCTTTCCTAGTTGCAATTTCAGCGGTTCCAAAGCACGGTTGCAAACCACTACTCCTTGCTGAAGAGCTGGAGACTATTCAACTCCTGGTCCAGAACACATGACTAGCATGCTCACTGGATCCGGATCATCCACCCGTTGGTGTTATTAAAGGCGAGATGATCCTGGCCCTCATATTCAAATTCATGCGAGGGCCGCAAAACCACAACCACCACGATACTCCCGAAGGGGCAACCTCAATAATAAGTCAGAGAAACAGCTAAAAGTCTAAACAGACTATTAGCGGAACTCTGGGGCTTACTGATTCCCGTGGAAATAACGTGGAGCTTCCAGTTGATCCCTGCTGCCTTCAGGGGACTGGGCTCCCTTATATCTCCAGCAGCCCAGGTCTTGATGGTCAAGTATTCCATAAAGACCGATAAATGTGCCCTCGGGGAAGACATCAACTTTTATGTGGGGTATTCGTTTTCTCCTCTATTTCTCAAAGATTTTGTTAAAAATTTGCGTTTGTTGTGTAAATTAATTTCTTGACCCTCGCTGTCATCGCTGTCGATATATCAATTGATCTGCGAGTTTTTTTCCCCCACTGTGAGCCGCGACTACTAGTAGAATTTTATTCTGACGATTTCAGTTGAAGTATTAAGAAGAAAAAAATTTTGCTGGGTAACAATTCATACCGATTAAGTACAAACAAAACAAACTATCCACTAGTTAACCAACGACCATCCAACCAAATATTGCTCGAACATATTTAACATAAGTACAGGTTGACTTTTCCACTTTACCAATGCTTGGAATGTTGCTTTACTTCGTATGGGCCATTCATTCGCTTTTTTATTGTACATTTTTTTGGGTTGTAAATATTTTGTATCTTTTTTTTTTACAGAATTTTACTCGTTTGTGTTTTTAATTTTTTTATTTTGTTTTTGGTATTTTAATAAACTTTTATTTTTAATTTAGTCAAGTTGTTTTATATGTTTGGTTGGCATTCATTTACATGGACAAGCGTTACTGAGGCTCATTGCGTATGTGTGTGTGTGTTTAAATGATATTAAGTAAGTGTTTGCCCAGTATTATATTCGCCATCTATAGTTACTTACTTACTTACTTACTTACTTACTTATTTACTTACTTTAATACTTATATTGTATTAAAATATGTTGTATGATTTCGAATACCCATCATAATCATTTTAGACTTCATTTGCCTTCTCTGCTTGCTGCTGTGTCATCCTCATTCAAATAAACGCTTCTACACTTCTTATTTAAGCCAACCAGTACAGGACGATGTTAAACTTTACATCTGACAAATGAATATTTGCGGTTGCTCTTAATTCACAAGTGAAACAGCGAAAATAAAACAAAAATAAAAAAAAAAAACGTTAAAAAAAACGTAAAAAACTGAAAAAAGAAACACAAGTTTTCAGTGTAAATAGTTGACTTTGAGCATTACGTGAGCCTCCGGATATAATTTTATTTTATTTCATATACAAACATTCAGAATACGCAAGATACTATAAAGAAAAAGTTAAAAACACTGGCAAAAATAGAACTGATGTTAGATGTTTGAAACAAACAAAAACGGAGTTGAAAACACTGATAGACGTCAAATGAATCGTTTGACAAAGAAAACGAAAAACAATTTATTTCTTTTCATTAAAGAAAATAAACAAAATTTTAAACTCTTTCCCAATTAAAATCAAATAGTTCATCTGTTTTTTTTTTGTTGTTGTCCTATTATTTATTTATTTATTTTACTGTTATTTGATGGTAAAGAGTCAGTCTTATTTCAACATAATTAACATATTAAATAAAGAAAAATTAAGGAGTAATTTCTTAAAGCCTTAGGCTAGAATTTTAATAGAAGTAGTTTAGCTTGTCATCGCCTACAGCTGTTTCTGAGAAACACGAAGTCTGTAGCATGAGGTTGTTCTGAGGGAAATTCATATAAAGATTGCTGCCTTAAGCATAAACACTTTGTTTATTTTTACGTTGTCAGAGTGCACTTTTAAGGCCAAAAACTATTGTATCCAAACTTTGGATAGCTTGAAAAAGTTGATATTAATCCAAGCTTGAAGTTATTGAGTTAATTTATAAACAAAAGTTATTTTTGCTATATTGTTAGAAAACAACTATTCGGAACCCCCTTTATATCTACATATCTGTAGCATTAAAAAGCTAATTTTGTGGTCCGTATGTTTTAATTAAGTAATGAATGTGATAAAGATTAAAGTCAGCACTTGGCCACATCTAGGTGTATACACTCCTAAGTAGCAATTTTTAAGAGCATAGCAGCATTGCCGTGCCCCCGCACTTTGCTCGATAGTTGGAGCCTATCCAACTTCATGTCCTGATACATGCGTAACATAAGACATTGAATGTTACTCTTCCTATTCGGTAATACCTCTTCGGAGACTTTAAAAAGCAACCGATTTAAACCACTGCCACCACGTGACTTCCCGAATGGCCTTACAAATAGCCATGACCGTAGTCCGTGCTACTACTGCGTTCAAGTTAACTGATCGGAACTCGAGAGACTACTTTATTTCTCTTCCTGCTTCGGACTCCTGCCAGCTCAGGCTTCCGGTACCGTCTTTTACCCCCGAAGGCAAAAGTCAAGATGATGAAGAGATCCAATACCCTTGTGCTGTTGCATGTGCAAGCTGGGATATTCGATGTTAAACCTGCGTTAACATCTTTCGAATCCTTTTTTAAAGCACCGATTAAACAAATAGCCACTGAGTAACTCCCCGTAGGGTCTTACCAATAACCTGAACAGTACCTTAGGTCTACGGGGAACTGGTTCCCGTGGTACCAGTGTAGATGTTTTAAGTTCATTGGTTGGACTTCGAGCGTCCTATGATTCTTTCAGTTTGGGGCTCCTGCTAACCCAAGTGACTGGTGCCGGCTTTTGCCCCCAAAGACACATACCAAGATCGGAGAGAGATCCCCTTAGACTGCATGGCCCCGGTGGGATGTGCTAGGTAATATATTTTAAGCAGCCACGGCAGTTGAATTGATTGTGATGGCTGTGTGTTTGTTAAAGCATAAGAGTTCAACTCTCATCCGCCCTGCCCGGGGTCACATCTATCGGTCTTTATAGAATACTTGACTATCTAGACCTGTGATGTGTGATTTGTTTTACATCTGCACCGACCGCGAGGTCATAATCAGATGGTAGTTAAACCACTTAGTTGATTGGACATCAACTACGCCTTAGAAGGCCTTCAGATACGTATATCCTCCAGTCACTTCTAGTAGCAATTTAGAAAGTCCGGAGTAGGCCGTGCCCTCACTCCTTGCTGAGGAGTTGGAGACTTTCCAACTCCTGGTCCAGAACGCATGAAGCTCTTATTTATCAAGAACACGCCAGCATTCATACTCACTGGACCTGAACCATTCATTGTGTTAATTTGAATGGTCCGACCCACAAACTCTCACGAGGGTCCGAAACCACAACCACCACGATACTTCCATATAGGGGCCAACCTCAATAAGCAGTCAGAGCACATTTTTTGTCTAAAGAGAGCAAATATTGTACCCTGGGGCAACTGATTTCCCGTGGAAATATGTGGATTGTCCAGGTGACTCCTACTAGCCTTTGAGGGGCCTGGGCTCCCTTTTACCCCGCAAGACACAAATCTAAATGGAATAGTAGGTTCCAAAAAGACTATATTGTGCCCCCGGGGGGGATCTAGACCTGTGATGCTGGGAGTATAAGGAAGCCCAGTCTGAAGGCAAGCAGAGAGTCAACTGGAAGCTCCACGTTATTTCCACGGGAATCAGTAAGTTCCGCTAATTGTCTCTTTAGACTTTTAGCTGTTCTCTGACTGATTATTGAGGTTGGCCCTTTGGGAGTATCGTGGCGGTTGTGGCTTTGCGGCCTCAAGCATGAATTGATTATGGTGGCCAGGATCATCTCGTCTTTAATAACACCAACGGATGAATGATCCGGATCCAGTGAGCATGCTAGTCTTGTGTTCTGGACCAGGAGTTGGATAGTCTCCAGCTCTTCAGCAAGGAGTAGTGGATTGCAACTCTGCTTTGGAACCGCTGAAATTGCAACTAGGAAAGAACTGTTGCTAGAATTAGTCCTCGGCTTCCTAGGGCGTGAATGACGTTGCTTTTCATTCCCAGTGGTTTGACCACTATCTGATTAAGGCCTACGGCCAGGCGCAGATGTAAATCTTATCGCGAAAAAACTCTCATCCGACATTTGAATATGGAAGGAAATTTATTGCTAAGATGTTTTAATTTGTAATTAGTATTACTGTTACGTTCTTACCTTTTCAAACGTAAGAACCCTAAAAAAAAAATTATTGTAAGTTATAACGTTAGAGTTTTCTCTTCTGTCGCGTCGCTTTATTATCAATTGTGAGCAATGGCGGCACTATATTCTCAATAGTTTTGTTTTTTAACTTAATTGTTTTTGGATTATTGAATATATCAAGGCACATGGAGCTTATTACTTGTATTTGTGGGAGTGCATCGTTTCGGGTGTTACAAAGTATTTTGCTCGTTAAGCTTAAATTAAGCTTAAATTAAAAATTTTGTAACTATTGGGCGTTTCTTTTAGAAATCGCTTTATTTAGGCTGTTGTCCTTGAAAACACGTCTCCATCTCAAAAGAAAAACTTGTTTGACTTCTGTTGAGCCCAAGTTGGTACTTGAATCTTTCGAGGCTTCATTGAGATTTTGCTATTGTTCATTTACAGACTAAAGGCGTAGGCAAATAGTACGGGCTATTTTATACGATGGTGCCCCTGTAGGCTAGTAGGTAGTGTACTAGCTTGTCAGTATGGGGGTTGTGTTGTGGGTTCGATTCCCAACGAAGACCTTGTTTTTTTTCACTACAATATTAAAAATTGGCTGTCGGTGGGACTGCTCAGCCATGTCGCTGTCGCTGTGATGTCTTTATACGGCAGTTAATTTCCGACTATCCTTCTACTTTCACCACCTGTGTATCTTCTCTATCCCTTTCCTAAAGAAGGTAGCACGGTACTTGACTAAATAGGCATTGTTGCCTGAAGTGCTACTTCTCTTTAAAAAAAAAATAAACAAATTTAACTGAAAGAAGCATCCAGGCAGGCGCTTTATGGAACATTTAACGTTGATGAAATTTAAAAAAAAAAATAATATAAATAACTAGTAAATAAAAATAATATAGAATTATTTTTAACGCTACAACAAAGCCTTTTCACAGTTTCCACATGATTTCCCTAACATCTAGGTTAAAAAATTAAATTAAAATAAAAGTTAATTCAAAATACAAAACTGGGGACTTAACAATGATTTTTACGCAGATCGACGTATAAAACAATGTAAAATTTAGTTCTGAGTAAGAATGCGTACATGCCCTTAACATTTAATCCATTAAAAGACAGATAATTTAAAATTTACACAACGTGTAATTAAATTTACATGTCCTTGCAGTAACATTATTTCCAGGTATTTATTATTATCTGCTGAACCTGTCTACAAGTTAAAATTTCATTAACAAATAATTAGATATTTAGATATTTACTAAAGATAAAAAAGATCGTTTAAAAAAACTATAAAAATTAACAAATAATAAAAATCCTAAAGCTCGAAATTAAAGGTGAGGAAGACTATTTGAGTGAAATCAATTCACATTTGTCTTTTTTTTCTTATTTATAATATTACAGCCACGGTCTTTTCATTACTTGCTTAAAGTGTCGTCAGGGTCCAGTATTCATACTGTTGTCAGCGACTTAGCGTATGTAGTAATGTTACTTAAATTGTGTATAGTATTAAAGTTAGTGTAGTCGCATTAAAACTTTAGCAGGGTTTTTATTTTAAGGCATTTCTTCTCTCAAAAATATTAACAAGGAAAATATTAGCAAGCAATAAAATTACTGTAGCTGAAGCTAATGCTACCAGTGTTATTATAGGCTGCCGATTGTTGTAATTATGACGATATTTTATTAAGCTTCGTATTGGCATTTACTCTTCTTTGTTAATTTTCGCGAGAACACAAACAACATTTTTGTGTTCAAATATTTTTTTAACGTGTACTTTCCCAATTGCTATCATCTTAAAAACTTGACCCTCACCACAAAACGTGATGACCGAAAAGGGTAAGGAGAAAAGAAGTGCCAAAGTGCACATAGCACCGGACACAGACCACGTGAAAGAAAGTGGGTTTTCGCACCTTGTTTATAATAAAAGTATTGCTGCAAATACATACATTTTTATTCACACACACACACACACATGTTCATATATACATGTGTATACAAACGCGTTCGTAAATAACAACTTGAAAATTTGGCTTAAATAATAGGAACATGTGTTGTGTGTGTGCATGTGCGTGTAGGAACAGTTTTATGCCCTAATGAAAATTTGTTATAAAATTCAAGTAAATATTTTTACAATTTCCTGCACTCACACTACTACGACTGCTAGCAAAAATTTCACTTGAAAATCTTTCATGTGCTTGTGCTAAAATATGTTGAACAGGAAATGATTTAAAAATAATTTTAAAACCACAAGAGACAAGACCAAAAAGTAATATTAAGTTACTGTATAGAAATGTTCTTCCTTGACACACAAACAACAAAAATGTGTAAATATGTATAATTTCGTTACCACGTCTCTCTTCCCACCAGCATCTAAACTGATCAGTGTGTGTAGCTGCATATGGTTGGGCAACTATTAACAGAGAACAAACATGTGTATAAATGATATCCAACTCTGACGTGGAGAAATAAACCACAATCCTTTAATTTACAGGTGTCATGTTAGCCCTTTCGTACACTCACTGTTGTGTATTATTTTTTCTTTCCTTTTTTGTTTGTTTTACTCGCGACTTATTTTTATTGTCTTTGGCATTATTTATGCAGAATATTTAACTTGATATGTTGGAATTTTTTCTGTTGTGACTGAGGTCTCATATAAAAATTAATCAATTAATAACAAATAAATGTCTAAAATGGAAGGCATTTAATTTCAGAATAAAAACAAACATAAAAAAGATATAAATAAATAAATAAAAAAATAAGTTTTTTTCGAATATTTACAAAAATTGCCTTCATAAATCAAGAGAAAAAAAAACAAAAATCAAAAGTTGTTAAACAAAATGAAAGAAAATAAGAAAAAATCGTTCTGTACTTATCAATTTGAATAAATGATATTTGATTCTATTCATTTTATTTTTTGTTCACGGCAGCTCTTTTGTTGGTAGTCATGGCATTTTATGAATAATTTAACATACATTTTTTTAACTTTTTTTTTTTAACTGATGTGTGTGCGATTCACCCTTTTTTTGAGTTAAAAAAAGTTCTCAATGTTTCCTGTTGTTTCTTTTTTTTGTATTTTGTAAGCATCCGTGGTTGTAGTCCATTATGTAAGCCACTTTAAAGTGGCATAATGTCGCGAATTTCAAATACATTCATGTATCAAATACTGTTTTTTTTCGATTGCTTAAGACAGTTTGGAAGATGTTGTTGTGGTAAATATTTTGCTTTTTGTAAGAATTCTTTAGAAAAAAGTGATATTAAGATCGAATGGGCTTTAATGACATAAGAGAACATTTTTCCTAAATAAGTACTTTTTGACGTCTACTGGCTCTCGAACTCCACAACGCACACTGGGGATTTTTGTATGGCGGTGAAGGGAAAAAATATATTTGTCAAAAAATGTAGCGATTTCATCACAAATTTAGTTTTATTTATATAGTAATACACAAAAGTAATCAAAATAAAGAAAGTTAGAGAAATGTCGATCGCTACCTGCAATATAAAAAGCCATAAATAACAAAAAATTTTTTTAATTTATTATTCTAAATGAGCCTTAACTTCGTCGGTTTTAACACTACGCTTTTTCTGGCTAAATGAAGGCGTCAAATGTGAAATCATGTGATCTGATGTTGCCATCATTCGGTGCATAACATCTTCGTTCGTGGCAATTCGACTACATTTTCTGGAGTGTCTAAGGCCACATTTTTTTTAGTCTTTGTTACGACTTTCCTAAGCCTCTTCGGATAGTTGGCCTACAGGAGAAATACACCTTTCAATTATATTTTTTCTATGAAACAGAATTTTGTGAAGTGTAGGTGGCATATTGTACCATTCGCACAGTGCAACAAACTATTTTGCCGTCTCCAAACAAAAATCACCAAATTTTTTTGGATTTAATACCTCGGTGATTGTTATAGCTTTGAGAATTATTGAATTCGATTACCAAAGAATCTTCGTGACATATTACCTGAATTTGTCGTACCAGAGCCTTGCTTGACAGTATCAACCTGTATTCCAATTTCCTCTTTAAGTTCACACTTTTTCAAACATTTTCGGTCTTCTTTTATCGGACGAGTATTCGAGTCGACTCTCCCACGTTTAAATTCAATATTATAAGCTACATGCAAAAGACACACCATCAGCTTAATACGCGCATGAAGTGGTGTCATACCAAATTGCAAGTCTTGTTCATTTACAGGCTTAACTTGAACTTCTTCGATTTTATTCATCTTGGATGTTGTGGCTCCACAAATAAAACAAGAAGATGCTTGCTAGTGTTTCTGTTTCTGATTGTGCTGTCTTGTCGTCAATTATATTGTAAAATATAATTCATGTTTTTCTTTAAAGTTACGATTATTTACTGTTAACGCAAATTCTTTTAGTTAAGATATCTCCTCATCGTCTCTTCTCTTTTTCTTCTCATATAACTTGAGGTGCCTCTTTAACGTATGCAAACTGTACTGTTCTGCAATACTTTGTGAAAGAAGGTTTATTGTTGTTCCATACTTAATTTATTTATGTTTTCACTTAATGATAATTTAAGTGTTACGACTGATGTCATATATAAATGAGAGTCAGAATTATGTGCATATCTCGAACAAATTTCTTTTAAATTCAATTTTGAATAAAAGCGAAACGCGTTCATTGATTTTCATGATTTATGTTTCATTTTATTTATAGGTTATACGACTTTACGTGAAAATAATAGGAATTGATACTTTTTCACCGTTTTGGATTTTTTATGAATTAAAAAAAAAAATTAACTTTTTAGGCAAAAAATATTGTTTTTTTTTCTTCATACATTTATTTATAACTACAAAAATTATGTAGCTTATGTTGCGAGACGTTATATAAACAGATGAAAGCAGTTGTAATTCTTGATTTTTCTAAATTTTTTAAAGCAAAATCCGTTATGTTAAACAAAAGGGCCTCATCAGGATTGAGTCGCGAATTAATCAGCTGAAAAAAGTTGTACTGTGTCATGCAACAAATTGAGAGGTGGCACCTGGTGGCACTTGAAATTGATTAAAAATGTAAAAACAGATATGAGACAATGTACTAGTAGTGATTTTCAACTGTGGGAAAGTATGGCTAAAATTGCAGGTCCAAATGTTTGGAGAAAAAGGGATTTTTGTTATATGTTCATAAAAATAAACAAACAAAAAAAAATACTTAAGTTTCTGCAGAGTTTATTTTTTTCACTTTAGTATACTGAAATATCCTACTTTAAATAAAAAATAAAAAGAAAAACGTTAGCTCAAATAATAAAATAATATTCGTCTTGAAATTCTTAGGTTTAAATTAAGTTGGTTCGGTAAAACATACAAGTTCTGAGCTTGAGACGGCTAAAAAAAAAAAAACTAGACGTCAGATCGGAGTAATTCTTTTTGATTTGATTGTACCATTTAGTCTAAAATTTCAATTTCTGCGAAATCCCCAGTGTTCAACGTATTAAAATTAAAATTTGTTTTTTAGCTAGGACTTATTTACAGAGACCTTTTCGGTCACTTTTAGTGTCCAAAGGTTCAATTCAAATGTTCTATTATGTTTGCCCTGTTTTTTTTTCTCCCTTAATTTTGTAGTTCTAGCGTGATATTTTCACATAAAGTGCTGAAGTTGAAATAAAAGCATAATGTTGCGAAAATAAGATTCAAAAGGTAGCATATCTGTGCCAAAAGAAGCTTTATTGATAATGCCTTCTATAAATAAGTGAATTAAAAAATAATTTAATAATATATAAGTAGAATAAGCGAAAATAAGTGAGTATTTAGAATATATAAATTATGTCGTCACAGTATCTGAGGTGGTTCAGATACCTGTTTGGAAACATAACATCATGAGTTCATTTCCCATCGCACATACGTGTTGGATGCATTGGATCTTGCCGACGATATATAAAATACAATTAAGAATCAGTTTAAGCATTCGAGTTTTAGTTTTGCATTAAATAATTGGAAAAACTGATGGAAAGATAATATCGAGAAATAAAGAATACAAATGATTCTAATGAAAGGCTATTTTTCTACATTTAAATTTTATATTTTTTTCAAACAACAAGATAGTTTTAGTAATACTCCAAAAAGCGTATCTATAATCTTGTTATTAACTTCGTTAAATCGGGGAATGAAGTTTTATTCTTAAATTTACCAAAACCAAAAAAAAACAAATTTCATTCGAAATCATTCATTAAGGATTGAGGTTAGATTTCAGAGGCTGCGGGTTGTAATAAACGACCCTAAGTGTTTGTGTGAATTTACACGATTTAGTTCAAAAGGCCGGAAAAATCAATTTATCCTAGTAGTATTACAACAACTTTTTTCGGTTTCCAACTGCCAAAAAGCCATAAGGCGAGCTACAGTTTTTGTCTCTGCCTTATCCTGACATTTTTTCAGAAAACATTACATGAAAGACTTGATCTTTTGGCTGATCATCAAAGCCCTAAAAGCACAGCAAACTTGCAGGAGCCATAGAAGTCTCGAAATCATGTTAAGTGGCCTGCTTAGTGTCGCCAGCTTTGCATAAATATTATAATACTAATTCCGTTTCACCTGGCGGGCTCCTTTCAAACTTCGGACGTCTCGTTACCTTGTCAGGAGATGGTCGACGTTCACAAAAAAATCTTAATGGTATATAGCTCGGTATATCTGCCTAAATACCTTCACCTTTGTATCTGTGGCATCTTACCCAGTGGCAAGTTTTTTATGTATGAAATTTAAGCACGAATAACGTTGAATTAGCTCTGTGGTCTAAACTATATTTATGTTGGGGATCGGTGGATAACAGCGTTTGTTGAGACACATCCCAAAATAACGGTTCAACACTAGAACACATCCTTCTACCTTTATGTATAGTTAGATGCCAACCTAACATTTGCACCGACTTCTGCTAGTTGTAATTTCAAAGGAATGAATAAAATTACGAATTAGTTTCAAATTTTGTTTGTCGTTATATGTTCCATGCAACGGTTGGGTTTGAGCAAAAACTTGAATTCCCTTTAAAAATGAACTGCTACTATTTATATTCAGAACGATGTAAATTTAAGTATATACAAACGCACTCATATAATGTAAATACATGTCATAAAATGTGAATGATGACATGCGTGTGCCTTTAGAAGTGTTCCACATACACATATGCATACATACACACATAGACATGTGTTTGAACGCGAATCAAATAAATCTAGAATTTTATATGAATCAAATATCTAAATCAAAAATACACTTGTTAAACATGCTTAAAATCTATTTCCGATTCAGAGTAATGAAGATGCAAGATTGTGCCTTTTTCGGTGTTGTACAACGACTTTTAAGTAGAAGGAATATTCAAGTAGTAATTCTGATTCAATCAGCGTCTCAATGTTTCAGTGGAATTTTTTATTTTGTTAAAAATAAAATAGAAACATTTGTATTATTTTAAGGATACAATATTTATATGTGTGTATTTTTTTTTAAATTTAAGAATTATTTTGCTATAAAATACAAATGCTATCTATGTCTTCCTTAAAATACACAAAAACAAAAATACCCAAATTCAGCAAATTCGTTTTGCTTTTACATAACAAAACTCATCTGATGTAAAATATATAATTAAATGTTAAGTCAGCACTTAAAGCTGAAAGTGTTAAAGTGTTTGTATATGCGGAGCCTGTAAATTAAGTAATGAGACCGGTAACTTTACATTCGATCTGGCAACACTGGAGGCGCGGGGCTTGAAGGGGCGGCAGATAAACACGTGATTTGGCTTCCCTGCAGGTTTGACAGCGTTTGAGTCATTTGTTCGTCAGTAGCGAGTTTTTTGGTGAATCAGTTTTTTTGTTGTATCTAAAAAATGAGCGACATCAGTTTCAAGCAATAGTCTGCTATCGGGTTTGCTTCAGGCTAGGGCACAGGGCAATGGAAGCTCGTGCTAAACTTCAGCACCCAGATTTTTCGGTGGTTTGAGTTATTTTCAGAAAGAAGAGAAGATAAACTAACAACTTTAAGAATCCATAAAAATGTCGACAGAAATCGGTATCCTGTGCATTCAGATCGTCGGTTGACAGTCAAAATGATCGGGGAAGAGTTAAATTTGACTCACACCACCGTTCATTAGATTTTGACCAATGAATATGATATGAGAAGGATCTGCGCAAAGATGCTTCCAAAAACCTTTCACAAGACCAAAAGGAAGTCAGGAAAATGAAAATGAACCCCATTTTCTGGTATGCGTTATTACTGGTGACGATTCTTGCGCGTTTGAATACCATCCAGAAACCAAACGCCAAAGTATGGAGTGGCACACTTTAACCTCTCCAAGGTTCAAAAAAGCAAGGATGCCAAAGTCAAAAGTCAAATGCATGCTGATTTATTTCTTCGATATCTGCGGAATCGTTCAGAAATCGTTCAGGCCAAACTGTCAATCAACACTTTTACTGGGAGTTTCTTAAAAGACTCCTAAAAAGGGCCATTCATGTGAGACCAAACATCAAGAACAATGGGGTATTGCATCACGATAATGTTCCTTATCACGCGGCAATTTCAATAAACGCGTTTTTGACCAATAAAAACATTCCTGTGACTCTTCAGCCTCCCTATTCGCATGACAAGTCCAAGTGATTTTCTTCTTTTCGATTATCTCTTTTGGGACAATCGAAAATATCCAAATGGCTGTAATGTAATGAGGAGTGGAAGAACCGTCTCGAGCGCTGAGTGGCTTCAGAAGGAAGTTATTTTGAGGGTGACAATATACAATTGTAATTTTATTTGAATAAAACGAATTGAATAATCAGTCTCGTTACTTAATTTACAGACCTCGCATATTCATGTGCATATTTCAGAATTTTATTTATCACTTTATATTTAGCGACAGGTTCTCTGAACAAATTATACTTTCTCTTTTTTGTTGTACACTATAAATATATAAAAAAAGAGTAAATAATTAATAAAAGATAACAGAATAACAATACAGAAAACAACAGTTTCTAAACCTTCAATCCAACTTTACGAAAGAACCTACGGCTGTAGAAGAATGGTATTCGAGCTTTACTCTTGAACCTAAAAGGTGTTATTATAATGCTATTGTATTTGGAGCTGTTTTGAATATATTTTATCTCATGCTAAATAAGATCTAGAAAGAAAAGTTTGAAATTTAATCTTTATCTAGTTGATTCCCTTATCATTAGTTTTTAGTTCTATAGTTTTGAATTAGTGAATCTTTCGATCCAAAAATAATAATTAGTGATCAAAACGTAAAAAAATACAAACTTGTCTTTTAAACTTAATAGAACATTTTTAAAGATTTATTTAAGCTTTTTTTGTGGAGCTAAACTTTATAGAAATTCAGGTGCTCCAGTTGGATTTCTATATTGTTCTCTTGTTTAGCCTTAGTTCAATATTTGTGACCGGCACATCTATTATGGACTCCTTTTTCTCCACTTTTTTGCAGTGCTTGCACTTTACGTTACATAGCGGTCTGGAAAGAGCATCAGCATTAACGTCTTTTCCGCCTTTCCTGTGCACAATACTAATTTCCCCCTGACATCGTAACTTCTGGCGTTCAACGGCAACTACCTTCTTCGCTGCAGTCCTGCCTTTATATATAACGTCCGGGGATATCTTGACGTTGCGCCAGATCATTATTTGTTGCCATTTGTGTAGATTAATACAGTGAGCTATCATGAAGTCTGCGCCAATAATGGCTTTATCCACTATGTCAGCGACAACAAATACATGATCCTGCGCTGATGCTTTCAATAGCCAGTTTCACCCTATTAAACTATTAAGACTCAAATTAAGTTGTTCGCCTCTATCTTATGGATATTCAATAATATCAGAGTAATGCTTTGAAATCTAAAGATTTATTTCCTTTGTTTGAAGCTAAACTTTGTGATAAATAATATTTTATCTTAAGTTGACTAAGTAAATATTTTCAAAAACTTGTTGAAATTTAAATTTTAATATATTTTGTTTTAATCAAATTTTTATTTCAGGAAATTGCTGCGATTCTTATCAGCTTTGACAAACACAATGAATGGCAGTCAAAAGAAGTTAAAACCAGGTAAGTCATTCTGTTTATTATCGCTTCCTGTTGTTGATAGAAAAATATTTGTACGAAATGTTAAGAAAATATTTTGAAAATCTTAAATGCAAAAAATTGCGTTCTATTTCTCTAAAGATAAACTATTGTGATTAATAATATATGATATCAGAATTTATTATGCTGTGTTGCCAGTTATTCATCTCTAACTATTTCGATTGTAATTTAAAATCGCCAATGTGGTCTTGTGTAAGAGCTTCTTAACTCTACTCGAATTGGATGGCATCATCTTTTCAGGATTATAGAATTCATCATAAGCAAAACCTAGGTCTACTCCATACCACCGCTTTGTGTTTCTGGTTTACAAAGGAAAGAATCTGATCAATATTTTCTAAGAGATTTACTATCCTTATCCTTTCTCTTATTTACCTTTCTCTTAATTAGGGCAGCAAAACTACGACAGTCTTATTTTTGAAAATATTATTCTCCTAAATGTAAAAGTTGTTTTGATTGCAAATAGAATTCGATCTATCCGATGTAAAGTTTACCAAACATACGGTTTAAAATCGTGCGGCAGCCTTTCAGAGTAATTGTTGTACCGCCGATAATTGAGTTAATGGTGTCTTGCTTAAAACCAGGCCCTTCAAAGATATCATAAATGTTACACGCTGCTACTTTCTATCTTAAGTTTACTTTAACTTGCCTTAACCAACTCACCTAGCACGGTTGCTATGAACTAAAGACACCTCTCATATGTAAACGCGTTATCCATCTTAATTCTTAGTTCTTAAAAGGAGGCGTCTTTATCAACTCATCTGCAACGGCTACGCAACACATATTTTGCTATTTGCTTGATAAGTATTAATTACTGTCGATGTTTTAATCAACTCAACTCATCCACCATGGATCCTCAATATTGATAGCTAAGTTTTTTATCGCACCACACTTTGTTACAGGGGAAAGTAGCACCATTTTGTTTCCCACCCACATAGAATACAATGCCCCTGGATTGTGTTGTTACAGATATGTAAAAAGGTGTCGCGGGATAATAATTTCGCAAGAAATTTGTTTGAATCTCTACGATTCAGGTAGAACTAAAACCCGGATCCTCATCTTCTTTTTCCTTTTTTCCTTTAGTCACACGTGATAACATTAACGTCTGTAACTAGCTGTGTAAGCCATAACCAGATGGTGGATCATACCACTGTGGATGAAATGTAGCGTTATCTTCGCCTTAGAAGGACTTTAGATACGTATATCCTTCAGTCACTCCTAAAAAAATTTCAACTTCAAAAGCCCGAAGCAGGCCGCAGCCTTCACTCCTACTGTGGAGTTGGAGACTATCCAACTCCTGGTTCAGAACGCATGAAGCTTAATGAAATTTAAGAACACAACCATAATCATGCTCACTGGAGCTGAACTATTCATTGTGCTCATTGTGAATGATCCCACCCACACAACTCAAACGAGGGCCTCGAAACCATAACCACCACAATACCCCCGAAGCGCCAACCTCAATAATTAGTCAGAGAACAGCTAAAAGGCTAAAAGACAAATAGCTGAACTCTGGGGCTTTACTGATTCCCGTGGAAATATAGTGGAATTGTCACTATGAAGGGAACTGGGCTCCCTTTTACCCCCAAAGACATATGTAATGACAGTGAGATTCCGTCAAAACATATCAATGTGCCCCCGGGGGGGTTCCTTTAGTCATGTTGCTTTCTGCTGTACTGACGCTGACTAAACGTTAAAAATTTTTGCGAAACTATAGGTTGCAACTTCAAGTCTTGTTCCCTCGCCAATTTCGTTGGTTAGTTTTTAATTATATTTCGTTAGTTATGTCACAACGTATCTTGATAAATTTTAACAAGTAATATTTTTTGAGAAGTTTCTCTTCATTCCATTATTAACGATAATCGAAATGCACTATTTTTACCTGCCTTAACTACCAGTTGGAAAATTTGTTTACAGTTGACACACTTTTTTGTAGAAATGACCGCATATTAATTTTGTCTTTAAATTTTATTATGTTGCTGAATATTGCATTTTTGATTAAAAACTAAATATTTTTGAACATTCATTTTATATTTTTAAGACCAAAAAGTGGTTCCCTGTTATTGTATTCTCGAAAAAAAGTGCGCTACCGACGTGATGGCTACTGTTGGAAAAAACGAAAAGATGGCAAAACTACCAGAGAAGATCATATGAAACTTAAAGTACAAGGCACTGAGGTAAGTTATTTTGTAGATTTATATAATTTATATAATTAAATACAATAAACAATATGACATTCTTAAATTTAAACGTAATAAAAATTTATAAAAAGCTACACGAAACTCCAATGGTAAATTTTCTTTAAGTACCTTTTCTAGCACTAAAGAAATTGAAATCGGCAAAATTCTACTGTGGCTAGTGCTGCCACAATGCCACGAATTCCCGGATGTAAAATTAATATTTTGTTTTCATTTCAATTTAATTTTGTTAAAGTTCGGTATTTTGATAAAAATTAGATTTTTGGTGGTTTTTTATTTACGTAGTTTTCAAATATTCGATTTTTGAATATTTTCTTGCACCTGCTAATTAATTTTTAAGTTAAGTTTTGTTTCTTGTTAACGTTTCACTTTATGTAAAATTTTAGGTCAAGTAAGACATGCCAAAATTTTATCTTCCATTATCATTTTGTTAAATTAAATTTTAGAGAACTTTTGTTTTTTTTTGGTTTAGATTTCGGTCAAATTTGAGTGAATTTAAATTTTGTCGTTTTAAAAATATTTATAATAAAACAAAATACATACATATAAGTAACAACAATTGTAGACTATACCGATTTGATATTTCATTTAAAAGTCAACAGCGACAGATAGACATCTTTATTTCGACTATCCTTCCTATATAATTTCAGAATTTGCGCATATCTAAACAAATATTTTAGAAGTTAGAAAATTAACCGTACTTGTTGGACCATAACATAAATAAAAATTATACAAAATTGTTTTATATTTTTTATTCACGATAAAATTAAATATATCGGGTTTTCCAACAAGAAATTTGTTGTTCAATTGCGGCAACACCAACAACGTGATAGTTTTGACATTTAGTTTTTTGACGTATTCGTAGTAGATGCGTTGACACTTGTTACAATGAATTCAATATCGCACGAAAATCGCATTAAAATAATTCAAATCCACTATCTAAGTCGTGGTTCTGTTAAAGTAACATTTCCTAAAATTCGTGATATTTTCCAACAACGTAATCGTCCTTCTGAGAGCTCTATTAAGAATTTGGTCGTTAAATGCGAGTCGTTAGGCTCGATACAGAATGTGCGAACATCAACGCGTGTTCGACCAGGTTGTTCAACTGAAAACCTCACAGCCGTGGGCCACATTGTTGAAGCAGGTGCATAATTGTCAATTCTTTGACGTTCTCAACCATTGGGATTATTCAAAACCATCACAGGGCTAATTTTACGTGAGGATTTGTCTTTGATTTCATATCGCCGTAGATTCGCTCAATTCATTCAGGAACAACCGGCTGGTTTTTCAAAAAAAAAAAATCATTTTTCAGCCGAAGCCTATTTTCACTTATCAGGGTTTGTCAACAAGCAAAATTACCGCATTTGGACTTCTGAAAGTTCTAGTGCGATTATTAAGAAGCCTTTGCATGCTCAACGTTTGACCATATGGTTCGCTATGTTGTCTGGAGACTGGATTGGGCCGTTTTCTTTCAAAGATGTGGTTGGAAATGCGATAATGGTTAATGGGTAACGCTATCGCGAGATGCCAACAACTCAATTTTGCCGTGGATATCACCGAGATATGGTTTCAACAGGATGGTACCACATGTCACACAGCTAATGAAACGATCAAACCAAATTTTCCGATCGCATAATTTCACGACAATCAGCATTTAAATGGCCAGCCAGATCGTGTGATTTAACACCACTGGATTATTTTTTGTGGGGCTTTGTTAAAGACAGAGTCTATACGGAGCCAAACGAATCAATTTCAATTTTAAAACTCAAAATCCGTAATGTGATTCATGTAAAAGGGCGGGTATTTTACTTTTTTTAACATTTTCATTTCTTACTCGTGATGATGCCACCCAATGGTGTGGTGAAATATTGAAAATAAACTTAAAATTTATAAAAATTTGTACATTAACTTGTTCAAAAAAAAAAAAAAAAAAATTATTAAATATAATTTAATTATTTTCATTAAAACTTAAAATTTTCTTTCAAATAGTTACATGTCTCTTCCAAAAGATCTTTAATTTTTCACGAATATTCTTTTTCTTTTAAACAAATATTTTGTTAAGCACACATGGAAGAAAAATAAGCATGTTAGGCAATTAGCCATATTTTACATTGTTTCCTTCTCCATCTTTTATTTATTGTCTTAATTCTTAAAATAAAAAGAGTAAACTGACCAACCATATTGCTTCCATTCCATTCCATACCATATCATTCCATTTTATTTTCTAAGTGTTTTTAAGTACCGGCAAATTAGCGTCGTTTATTAGGATTTTCTTTGGAATTAATTTACGACTTAATAAAAGAATACAATTAGAAAAAAAGCACAGATTTGTTTGTTTGTTTGGTTTTTTTCTTTATCTGAAAAACATGTGCGAGCATGTTTATCTTTGCACTCATTTTTGTTTTTTTTTATTTTATTTTGTTAGATTTAAGTGTTTGTTTTATTTTCATTATTTTCTTTCTATAGCAATTTTTGTTTTTTTTTTTTGATAATTTTGGGGAAATGCCATGAATTATGATTTCCTAACGGAAACATACTGAATTACTTGTCGACGAAAAAACACACATTTGGATTTTTTTTCTTTTCTTTCTTAAGGGTTAAATGCTAGATTATGTTTAATTTTATTTGTTATTGCCCTGCCGAAGGTGACTAAAAAAAATTGTAGAAAAATATGAAATAGTTTTTTTTTACATTTAAAAATAAAATGTGAAAAAGCTGTAAAATCGAGTTTAACTCTATAGTCGGGACTTTTTCTTATGATTTTTTTCTCAGACTGATTTGCCCCATGTTCAACGTTAAATGAAGTTATAACTTCATTGCAGATTTGCCATGAATAATATAATAAATTTAATAGTGATTATTGGCGTATCTCGAAACTTAATATAAAACGGCTGACAAATAGTCCCATCAAATTTAGAATGCCCTATAATCATAGTTACCTAATCGCGCAGTTATACCTTCTTAGGCTTTAACAGCTGTATTTTCCAGAAACGATTCAACCATGGCCATATTCCTAGCATTTAAATAAGGCGGTTTCCCAAACCATCTTGTTTCTCTCCGTTCGAACAATCAGACGAGTCAATACGTCATATTCAGGCCACAGAAATTTTCTCTCACCTCCTTTTTTAGCCCAGAGTGTACCTCACCCAACGGGGAAAAATTATTTATTATTCCACCTTTTGTGTCCTTTTGTTGATTGTATACTTGAAGTAGCCATGTTTTATTACACGAAAAGTAATCTGGGCTCTAGATTGCATTCTCGTAGTAGAGTATCTCAATTTCGAGTTATTTCAACATCTTCTTCATAGGTTTTTAACTCCTCTCCTTTCTGCTTCGTTTGTACTTTTTGCATTTACGCCCGCTGAAGATGAATCCTCGCCATAACCTGACAGTTTTGCTATTAGACTACTTTTCTCTAGTTGGTCGAAGCGATCTTGGACAGAATCTTGCAGAATCTGAAGAGCTCAACTTTTCTGCAACGTTTAGTTGTCCATTTCTTTTTAACTGCTTCCCTGCCAACCTATTTTGCTTTTTTTAAGAAGGAAGGTCTACTTGCCCAGTGGTCAATAGCACAGTTAAGTACAAAACTGGAGATGGTCAGTTAAATTATAGATTTATTTTTAATTTTGCACTTAATTTGGGTTCTACTTATTTAGCCAGCACCGGCAGCAGAGACACGAGATACGATTCAAAAAACTACTTTGGCTTTTGTTCGAATTGTTAACGGGGAATTCGAAAATAGAAATTAAATTTTCTGTGAAAACTTTTTCGTTATTTTTCGGGTTAATGTAAAGGTCTTTGTTTGTGTAGAATTAATGTCGAACGACATTATTGCTGCGATATAATGAATCCGCCCATAAATCCTTTTGAAAATTAATTTTAAAAAACCTAAGTATAAAGCCGACAGTAATTAGGTAATTTTACTGCCTAAATATTCGGTAGTTCACTTTGTTTTGTTTTTCCAAATAACTAAAAACTACATTTCAAGAAAGGAAAATATTAAAAAAAACTCCATAGTAATTTTACGCCAATTTTTTTATTTTTCACTTTGATTTTTAATTTTTATGCATTTTTATTTGCCAACCCATTTTTTCTGGAGTTGCTATTATTTGTTTCCAACTCTGGCGAACTTCTATCTTAAACGTATTTAAACGTTGATGTAAATGGTGCCTTTTTTTGTATATTTCTTTTTTATTTTTGTGATTTTTGCCTTGGAAAAGGCCAACAAAAAAAGTATCTTTAAGATTTATGTATTGTTTGAAGACGGAAATGCTAAGACAACAACGCGTCTGTCTAATGTCTGGAATATTTTTACGCGATAAACTAATATTCATATGAAATTAAAGTAACTAAAAAAAAGTGCTAAGAAAGTGTGAGAGATAGATAGAGAGAGGAAGAGGAGTGAGATTCTTGTTATCAAGGAAAAATACAAATGAAGGAGTTGGTGTTTTTGTTGTTATCCTCGCTCAATGAATTAGATTACGAAACAGCGGTATATCAGAAATAAGAAAATTTATCATTTTTACAAAAATGTTTTTAATTTTTTTTTGTTTTTACCACCACTCATTCCAGTTTTGTTACTATTGATGTTGACAAGACAAAAGGGTTGGTAGTGTTGGCACTGATGCCAATTGAAGGTTATTCCCTTCCCCAACAACAATGCTTGTTTTTTTTTCCATAACAAAACTTCACTCATAGAGAGACTAACAAAAAAAAAAAAAGAAAAAAAACTAATTTAGTTTAACAATAATAAATGCAAAAATATTTTTATATCCGCTTGTATAAATAAAACTAATAATTTATATTGAATTCTATGAATTTTACAACATTTTTATTGTTTTGTTTTTCTTTTATCGTGCCTTTCTAATTTTAGTGCATCTATGGTTGTTATGTACATTCTGCCATATTGCCCACATTTCATCGCAGATGTTACTGGTTGTTACAGGTATCCCTTATGTTTCAATTTATAATTTATGTTTTCTTTATACTTACATAAGCTTAAATATTTCTAATAAAAAAATAATGTTTTCTTTTTTTTTTCGTAAAATAAGAATCCCGACATAGTTTTGGTTCATTATTTAAATGTTCCATATCCGGATGATAATAAAATGGCTGTTATTGCGCCCAGCATCAGCTTGTGGGGTGACAAAAAGGAATGGACTAAAGAGGAACTTGTCAGCCAACTTAAACCAATGTGTAAGTATTATTTTTGCTTTGGCATTATTCTAATGGTTTTTATTTTTATGCTTCGAATAACTGACTTTGTTCTGTTGAAGCGCGATATGTTTTAAATAATAGACATTTATATACGCAAATAACAGGTGACGCAAAATCTTCACTCCATCGATAAATGATTGAGTTTTTGAACGTGTTACACACACTTCTTAACAACGCGAAATAATTTATGAAAATGTTTACTCCACCTGGTTCATACATGCGCACTTGCGTACTTAGATTTACGTAGTTTTTGTAATATTCCGACTTTTTAGTAAATTTTTATTTCCTGTTGTGAAATTTGTTTTGTCTGCTAAAAACAATTTTGCGTTACAAGTTAGATTTACTAGTAATAGATGCCCGCGACTTCGTCTGCATTGTACTGTTTGTTAGACAAACGTTACAACAAAATTTAGTTCTTTAATTAAAAACTTTCTTACCAAAAATAGAAGGGGTGCCTCCAAATTTTTAGTGTCATTTAAATCAAATACATTATTGGGTTTTTTAATAAGAAGTTTGTTTTTCAATTGTGGCAACACCAACAACATGATGGTTTTGACATTTAGTTTTCTGACGTATTCGTAGTAGATGTATTGGCAATTGTTACAACGAATTCAATTTCGCACGACAATCGCATCAAAATAATTTAAATCCACTATAAAAATGGTGGTTCTGTTAAAGTAACATTTCCTCAAATTCGTGATATTTTCGGACAACATAATCGTCCTTCTGAGACCGCTATTAAGAATTTGGTTGTTACATTTTAGTCGACAGGCTCGATACAAAATGTGCGCACACTAACGCTTGTTTGACCAACGAGTGCAGAAGCAGATCCAAATTTGTCAATTCCTCGACGTTTTCAACAATTCGGGATATCCAAAACCACCACATGGCCAATTTTGCAGAAGGATTTGACTTTGTAGCCTTACAAGGTTTAAGTGGTGCAGGAATTGATGCCGAGTGATCATTCACATCGCCGTAGGTTCGCTTAATTTATTCAGAAACAACCGGCAGGTTTTTCTGAAGAAATCATTTTTTCAGACGAAGCCCATTTTTACTCGTCAGAATATGTCAACAAGCAAAATTCCCGCATTTGGGCTACTGAAAATCATAGAGCGGCTACTGAGAAGCCTTTGTATGCTCAACATGTCACTGTATGGTCCGCTATATTATCTGGAGGCGTGATTGGGCTTTTTTTTTGAGAAAATGAGGCTGGAATGCGGTAACGGTCAATGGATCACGCTATCGCGAGATGTTAACAAATTAATTTTGGGCTATTATTGACGACGTTAATGTCACTGATATGTGCTTTCAACAGGACGGTGCCATATATCACAGAGCCAATGAAACAATCAATTTATTGCAAACCAATTTTCACGATCGCATAAGTTCACGACAATCACCAGTTAAGTGGCCAGTCAGGTCGTGAGATTTAACACCACAGGATTACTTTTTGTGGGGCTATGTTAAGGACAGAGTCTATACGGAGCCAATCGAATCAATTTCAGCCTTAAAATTCAAAATCTATGATGTGATTAACGAAATAGGACCGCGACTATTTTGCCATAAAGTGATTTAAAACTTTGAATCAATATCTTACAACGTGGTTGCGGTGGACATTTGCCGGATATCATCTTTCATTCATAACTGCCGAACTTTTCTCTTCGTAATACAATACAAATTTGAACCATCTTAATCTAAATTTTTTACTTTAATTAGAAAACAAACTTCTTTTTTAAAAACCTTTTACAAATAGCAAATCTTTAATTAAGGATCAGTAGAATAAATAGACAAAAGTTAAGGCTTAATAAATTTTTGGTATTTTATATATTTAAAATTTGTTCGAGTATACAATGAAGTGCAATACTATTTCGGAGCGGTGACTGTACTTTGAACATTTTTCCCTATTATAATTTCTGATTGCATTTGTTCATATTTACGTTTCTAGAAATTATTTATTTATTTAATTTATATTTTTTGTTCTACTTTTAAGTATCCACCGTAACGTCAGATGATGAGTCCGATTCCGGCAATGACATTGAAATATCGGTAAGACTTAGTTATAATTGTTATATAAAAAAACTTTCATAAATTTATATTTGAACATGTCGTAGACTGCCGAAACTGTGGAATCAATAGTCTGCCAATTAATGGAAAAGCAACGTTTATCACGACAAGCAGCGCTGGTCAAGCAATTGGATTGTGGATGTGGCGATGCGTCTTGTGCTGATGGCAAAACTTGTACACATCCGGTTATGCGGAGGCCGAGTTTAATAAAAGCAAGTAATGAGAAACGTTTGCCAGCTACAAATGCTGTGGAACCATACAATACGAATAATGCACCCAACGTTGTTGTTGGGTCAAAGGTAAGTTCTCAATATTTGACAACAATTTTACATTTCTTAATAAATAAAATTTAAAACAAAAATATAACAGCTATACTCCAGATGGGCGGATAAAAGAGCAATGCGTGAATCCTCGACTAGCATGGACTATCAGCTTCATCATGGTCATGGACATCACGGCCAGACTCAACAGCTGGCACAAGAGTCAGCAATTAAATTTCAAATTATACCGCCACACAACGAACCACATCAACAACAACAGTCGAATTATCGACATCATTATAATGCAAGTGGTAGTAATTCATCAGGAGCTGCTGCAGCAAATCATCAACACTTGTTAGCAACAAGAAATAATTTAATTATGCAGCATCAACAACAACAAATGCATACAAATCAATCAAATTTCAATCAAGTACACAACCAAAATAATAATAATACTAACCACAATGCTAATAACAATAATAGCAACAACAACAACAACAATTTCCAACGTTATACTACAAATAATAGCAGTGGCACTATACAATCACAACAACAGCATCGTTTTCAAATAGCAAAAACAACAATTACTGCAATGGATAATAACACAAATAATCAGCAGCAGCAACAGCAACAACAACAACAGCATCACCAACAGTTACAGCAGCAGCAGCACAACAATAATAATAATTTAGCTTTGCCTTCCTCCTCTACGTCAGCGGGTGGTAGTGGTGAAATTGCTGGTGATTTGTTGAATACACAAAATCATTCTCATCACACTCTTCATCACCATCAAAATCAAGCGATGAGTACAACGAATTCTAATACAACAAATAATAAAATAAACCACAACACAAATATCACAAGCAGCAGCAACAACAATAACAACAGCAACCACAATACCACAAACCAAATTTCACATTCAAATCACACAATAACAGCAACATCTTCTGCACCAGTAACAGCAGCAACAAATTCTACTTCTAATATTTTAACAACAACGACGACACCACAATTGATGTCAACATCACCTCATAATCATCAACAACAGAATGATTTAAATGTCATAAATAATAATGCTATGAACAGCAACAACAATAACAATAATAATCATTGCAATAGTAATAATACAACAACAAAATTTAATAATTACAATCAACAACAATTAAATACTTCCAACAACAGCAATAATAATAATTCTTTAAATTCTCACACTGCAAGCCAACATCCACAGCAACAACAAGAAAAGCATTCTTTGCCACAAGAACAATATTATAAATTACTACATCATAAACAACAACAACAACAACAGCAATCAACTTCTAATGTTACAGCTGCTAGCTTAACTGTTGAACCCATGTGTATGTCACCAGAACATCAGCCCTCACCACAATCCCAACTCAAAGAACCAGAAAATCATTTATTAATTTCATCTGACTCAATATCCGAATCACAATCTTCAGTGTCACCATCATCATTATCCTCAACTTCTCAAACATTTACGGAAGCAAATCAAAAGCCCACTACCCCTATAATAGTCAACAATAACTGTAATAAAAACAACAACAATAATAATAATAATATTGAAAATGTAGAGGTAAGAAATCTTTACGAGTATTTTATATTATATTATTGAAGATATGCATGTGTTAGTGATTTACATTTTTTTTTATTGTTGCATAGTAGTGCAGTGCTAGAAAAAATATGGAATTTTTTAACTCTTTTCAATTTATTGATTTCATCCGTAAAACTATACAGGTCGAACAGCAAAGCAAATTATGATGGGTTGATTGTTTGTAAACTTCTGCTAGTTTGAAACCTGACCTACACACTGTGAAATCTTCGAAAGCCTCCCAAAGAGTCTTTTCTTGCAATGATGACTAGCTTATTTGCTTTGAATCCTTTTCCTCGATATTTTTTTTTACCAATTCACAATTCACTTTTAATTTGGATACAAAAAAAATCGCTTAATAATAAAAGCCGAAAGTTAGATTTTTGAAACGATGTGGACAATGTGGACTTCAGCAAAATCTCTACATCTCTACACAAGATTTATTTTTAAACTAAGTGGGTGCACCTCTGAGAACTTATCTCAGCTTAATTGGCTAATTGACATCCAATATTCTTTCTTTGTTTAACTTTTCTCTAAAAAGTACAAATAAGCTTTACTAGCCGATAGTGTGCTAAAATACGTTAACCAACCCTTTATTATCGCCGCTGAACTGCACTGCACATTAAATAGAGAATTCGAATTTTAATCGAACAGTTCGTATTTTTACTTTTATTATGGAAAGATTCAAAACAAACACTACTCTCTCTATCTTTCCTCCTAAAACTCAATGTCTTAACACTGGAACAATGCGTTGAGCAAATTATTGTTCATTATTCTTTGAGTGCTGGTCCTATTAAAAATACTTCGGTATTGTTGCATGTTTCACAGGTTCTGATTTTTGACTCGTTTGAATTTTGTGTTTGTTCTCTCTCAGACATTATAAGTAGAGATATGCGATATAAAAAAGTGTAGAGTTTCTTCAATCAGCCAGTTCATTTGTACTTCCTATTGTATCAATTGTAATTGTATTATTTGTATTGTATTGTATTAATTTCATTTACGTAAGCCAGAAAAGCTGTGTCGTCGATAAAAGAGTTTGCACACGAGTAGTAGTGGGCATGTGAATCTTATGCAAATGTAATAAGAAATCTCCAACTCTAAGTTTTGTTTTAATTTAATGAACCTTGTTATCAATTATCAAACCATAGCAAATGGTTGGGAAAATAATCCTCAAAGGTATTTTATAAAACTCATAAATCTGTGTGTTAGTTTAAGCGTACTACGCTGTCTTCTAAATGCGAATTGATGTCTGGGAATACATTTGCCAGAATGAGGTTGAGCTTACTTATAAATAATGTGTTCTAAAAATTCCCAATAGGCCTAGATGTTTCTATTTTTATGTGATCTTTTTCTGTCGCTTGTATCATGTCAGCTAATCGGATCTCAAAGTGCAAGATTTGCAAAATTAATCTAAGCGGTACTTACCCTTCAGAATAACTTCAACAAATGAATTACATTTCTCAGGTCAATTTTAAACATCCACCACACGAAATTCAGCAAGCAAGTCCTTATGACCCCTAAGGTTTCTATTCGCGCGCTGTTAAGTATAATCTGATTGTAGAGTTTTATCTAATTCTTCTAAGATTTTTTCAAAAATGTAAATTTACTAAATTCAGTTTATTTTCTCAGCCGCATCATACATTGTTTTAGCCTATTTTAAGGTAGAGTTGATCTTTATATTTCTTATTTTCTTCGAACTCTTCCAATGATGATGTTAAGGATCTGGCATTTGACTTAAAAAAGAAATAGAGAAGTAAAATCACAGAGCGGTGGTAGCAAATTCACGTTACCTCATTCTTATCTTATGCCCTTCTGCTTTGGGTCGAAAGTAATTAGTGTTCGTCGCTCAATAACTCTTTCCTGCGTATAAATGCGAAATAAATGATGCTTTTGGGTTTATCTTTTTGTAGCATTTTCCTGTAGCAATATATTGAGCTAAATACTATTTGATGGCTGTGAAATTATTTTCCAAAACACTATTTAGCCACAACCTTACTAATGCTTCCTCTTCTTTTCCTGGTTTTAGATGTCTTCTAATAACAACGATACGAGCATTAATACTTCCAACATTAACAGCAATGAAAGCAACAACAGACATAAAAAACTAAATGAGTTCAACAATTGTAGCGTAAATAATAAAAATAACACTGGTTGTGCAACATTATCCTCAGATACTTCCAATCGCAATACTAATAATAATAACAACAACAACTGTGTAGCGAGTCCACAGCAACAACCCATAAATACAAATAACCAAAATAGTAACAGCAGTAATAATACAAATACTAATAGTTTGCAACTCAATCATGGAACTCCAACTTCAACTTCTTCAACAATTTGTTTTGATAATTTAGAACAAGCTCATCACGATGGTAATCAAACGCAAGTGCACTCACAGCATCAACAAGCACAAATATCTGCCGAATTAAACGATACATTAGGCTTCTTTAATGAAACTTTGGATTTATCACACGAGGATATACAGAGAACATTGATCGCCAACATGCCTGGGGAGGGTAGTCTTTTGACGTCACTAGACTTTATAAATGCTGGCGTTTCAAATGGTGTTAGTGGCTCTATAGTCCAAAATGCACACTGTGAACCTGAATCGGAACTTTCGCGAGAAACGGAGGTGGACGATGAAGATGCGGAGGATGTGTTTGCCAATTTAGATGCATTCGATATGTTGGTCGAATTTCCTGAATTGGATTTGGATGATAAACAAGCTCTAACAAATACAGCATTAGAACAAGCTGTTTCTGGAGTCACAACAAACGATACTTTAAGCATAAATTCATCTTGCCAAAATTTACATCAACTTTCTCAATACGACAGCAGCTCAGCGCCCGCGTTGAGTTGTGATAAAAAAGTTTTAAAAATATGTGATTTCAGTCCGGATTGGTCCTATCCAGAAGGTGGTGTTAAAGTTTTAGTAGCCGGTCCTTGGTCTTCGGATGCCCACTACACGGTGTTATTTGATTCCCAACCGGTGCCCACAGTTCTGGTGCAAGAAGGTGTTTTGCGTTGCTACTGTCCTTCACATGAAGTGGGCTATGCCACTTTGCAGGTATCATGTGATGGTTTTGTCATATCAGACTCGGCAATGTTTGAGTACAAAATGATGTCGTGTCAAGAAGCTCCCTTCGATGCCAACACAAACGACTGTTTATATAAGTTTTCTCTATACAACCGTCTTACTACAATTGAGGAAACAATGCAATCTAAAGGAGAAACTGTATCTGTTACGACGTCGCAACACATATTTTCCCTGCAAGGCAACCTGGAAGAAAAATTTGTCAGTTATTGTCATCGATTGATGAAAATGTCTTGGCAGCCTTGCGCTTCAAGTAGCAGTAATTTAAATTCAGGCTATAAAGGCATGACACTTTTGCATTTGGCGGCTGCTTTGGGTTACAACAAACTGGTTTGTGCTTTACTCAATTGGCGCACGGAAAATCCTCATATCGTTTTGGAAACTGAGATAGATGCTTTCAGTCAAGACTCACATGGCTATACGCCATTGGTAAATGCTTCATTTAAAACATTATACATTTTTTTTAATTTGGGGATTTTTTTTAAGACATGGGCCTGTTCTCGTGGTCACTTGGACACTGCTATTCTATTGTATAAGTGGAATCAAAATGCTTTAAAAATTAAAAACCACGCTCAACAAACTCCCTTAGATGTGGCTCATAATAAAGGGTAATTAAAATTATTTTATATTCACTATCTTCTGCTAACCACATAACAAACTTTTTTAGGTACAAAAACATAGTTTCGGAAATATATCGCTTGGAGCATGAACGTCAACGTAAACAAACTAGAGGCTCTTTAACTAGTTTGTCAATCAATCTTCATAAATATTCCGTAGGTTTCTTAATTCCATTTTAAAATAGTTTAATTTATTGTTTTAATTTTGCTTTTGGATAGCTAAGCAACGATGAAAATGAGGATCATTCTTCATTTACCATTTTCGATTCAACTGATTCGCAGCGCAGTCATGATGGCGTCTTTTTAAGGCCAGTTGCTGTAGCAAGGTAAATTAACAATGCAGTTAAAAATGTCCCTGATTTATATTTTTTAGTTCGGTTTTGAAGCTAACATTTTTTAAAGCATAAAAAAATAATCCCTTTTTAATATGAATGAATTCGATATTAAGCTACGTTGTGTTAAAAACTGGTTCTATATCTTAAAATTCAAAATAGTAAGGTGCAATAACTAGATCACCAAAACTTGTTCTAACAACGTATAATATGAATATACTCTTGTAGGCTCTAAACAATTTTTATTGTATAAATCACCAGGTCTGTATACAGATTTTTATGCCTGTGATAAATACCTTATCGCAAAATCGTACATCTCTGAACAAGGTGTTTTACCATTTAAACTAGAGATTACTTACGGTACCGTTGAACGTAAAGATGTTTGTAATCATAATCGCAAACGATCTCAACCTGAGGACTATCCAAGTTAGTTAGAGTCTCGCAGATTAAATGGTATACCGAAGGAATTGCTTCTATTATGCAGAAACACTAAATTTTGTTTGAGGCTCCCCGTCAAGCACACTAGGGGTATTACTGCCCTATTGGTACACATCCCAGTTGGTTGATTCCATAAAATATTGTCAGGATGAGAATATAGTGGAACATTTCGCTTTTCTGCTGATCTAACGGAGCGTTAAATTAGATAATGTGATTTTAATCATATTGATAAATGTTCGCCGGTAGTTAGAAGATATGGAGAAAAATATCTGCTTACTTGAGTATGGGCTTGGTTTCTTGTAAACAGAGATATAGAAGGGATAGGTAAAGCTAATTTAAGACAAGAAAATAGGAAAAATGTATGCATATAAAATAATAGAATTTGATGTACGAGAGGTAGGTGCAGTAAACAACACTACTGTAAAGCTCTTGAAAGTAACTATCATCGCGAAATGTAAAATGCTTTCGGTCGCATCCCTACTGAGACATAGAACTTATCGGTTACTCCTCGTCCTATAAAAAATTCGTTTGCAGGAAGCCAGCCGCCCTATGCTCCAAACCTATATTTTTCAGTAATCGTGACTATAACCAACATCTGGAATTTTAAAATATTCTAAGAGTGGTCTAGTCGCTTGCAATCAGCAAAGGAGTGCTGTAGAATGTCGAAGCCTACTAGTCTGTCAGATACCTATATTGATTCTGGGTTACTGCACATAACAGATTCTACTTATTGATTATAACATCAATCAATTTAACAGAATCTTTATTTTCTGCACCCTGTTAGATGTTGTATTTCCATCCTTTAAGTGCCTAATTGCATCCTAGCAATTGAATAAGAATTTTAATATTTCTTCAAAATATCCTTTAAAACTAAAGCGAATTGGTCGTTTTATCGTTAGCAATTCGGTATAAAGGCAGTTAAGCTAATCGTGGGCCTGGTTCCCTCCATTGACTGAAAACATATCAAACTGAACAAAACAGTTTCGGACTGTAGAGGCAACCTAAAGTTTTCTACGGTTTTTGCTAAAATATAGTTTTAGTATATTTTCTTATGTTTTACAATTTTTTTTTAAGAGTTCATTTTTGTAAAAAAAAGTGTAATTTTTTTTTAGCAATCAAAGCCCACCAAATAGCAGTCGATTTTCTAAACGTTCGTCGATTGATAGTGGTATTAGCATGGATATTAGAGCAAAGCCCATGAGAGCATTTAAAGACTTAACACGGTTACATAGGTAAGAAGTCACAGTAAATAAATAAATACAGTAAAAGCAGTATTTTCAAATTTTATTATCAATTCAGTCTTGATGCACATGACAACTTTAACAGTTCAATTGAGTCCCCATTAGATACCATTGGCACTACAACGAATTCACTTTTGTCACCTTTACGAAAAATGGACTTTGCTTTATGTAAGTGTGTCTTAAATCATAAGAAAAAAAATTATTAAAATTTTCTTATCCTTTCCCCATTTTTCAATCACTGCATTTTTATAATCCGACTTTTCTTGTTTATTTATTTCTTTCAAACTATTGTTTTTTTTTACTTTGATTTTTCAAAACATTTGTTTTATTTTGTGTTTCATTTAATTTTAACTCGTTTTATTTTGTTTCTTAAACCCAAAAATAACTGTGTTTCAAAATTATTAACAAAATAAGGCGAAGTATCAACTGGTGATTCAAGCCCTTTGCCAGATAAAAATAACGATGATGATACATTGACGATCGATAATGATGATTGTAATGACGATGTAACTTTACCAAATAAAAATGTTGATGCTGTTGTAGGTCAGTTAAATAAAAATCATCATAATCTACTACATCCTACTACTACTACTACTACTACTACCACTACTACTACTTACTCCTAATACTACTACTGCTACTACTAATTACTAATATGTATTATGGAATTATAAAAAATATTCTTGTTATTTTGTAATTTCTTGACATACACAAACACACTCACATATGTGTAAAACTTTGTTGGTGTTTTTTAACGTTTTTTGTTGTTGTTTGTAATCTTGAGGTTTTGTTTTTTATTTTAAATGCATACATATTTACATTTTCACTTACTCATTTTTATACATACATACATACGTATTTATAATGAAACTAAAGATTATTTACCTTGGGAATTGTTATGACTATTTTCACATATTAACTCTCAAATGATCATTTTGATTTATAAAATCTTAACTGGTTTAAAAAATAAGTACATAGTTCTTTTTTTCGAAGGATACAAATTGCTTGCACATAGATTTGTTAATATCATTCGTTTAGTTAAAAGTTTGACTCTATATACGACCATCGTTCCTGTCCGGGAATATAATAAACAGTCAAATTTTTTTATTTTTGTTTTAAAAAGGCTTCCCTGTATACTTTATCACACCTTTGTTTGATAAAATAACAAAAGTCGATTATTGTATTTTTTTGGAATGTTTTATTTAATCTGGCATTCCGTTCTATAAAAATGATAACATGATTATAAAATCGTGTGACCAAAAAACACTTTACTTTCTTTATCGCAAAGCCAGCCTCATATCTATGTAAAGTGTAAATAAATAAAAATTAATAATAAAAATTTGTTTTGGGGGTGGCTTAGTTTTTCCCATTTAGGCTTATTTATCCTAATAGATGTTATTAATTGGTTCCTTCTCTTCAATGTGGATGCCATTCTAAATTACTTGTACTTTCGTTTCCTCTTGGTATTAAGCTGTACTTCAAGCTTTACTTTAATGTAAATAAAGTATTACTAAAAAGCGAACAAAATTGGCTTGACATAGCATCCATAATGCTTATAATAATGCAAAAATACGGACGGCCGATTTTGATTGTACTTAACGGTTAACACAGCTTAATTCTTTTATAAAGAATATTGACATGGGATATAACCAAGATTAACTTTTTTAAATTGACATGAAAATACTTACTCTTCTGGCACTATAATTTAAATATGACTTCTGGCATACGACCTGAAACTCCAATTTTCGATGACATTAACTGACTGCATATTGGCAATCACGTAGCGAATCTTTAAGGCCAATTCAGGCTCATAGCGCCATAGTGGCCACCATTGACTTTAACGTTCTGGCCAGTTTGTTTTTAATCAAGTACGGACAAATGATTCCACCAATCCAAAAATTTAGTTTTTCTGAATGTAACGGTATCTCATCAACGGATTATCATCACTCCAAACATGAGAGTTTTATTATTTGGCGTATTCATTCAAACAAAAGTGAACTGCATCACTTGAACAAAATTTCCGTTTATGATAATCGGGATCAATTTTGTTTTGGCCCAATTTGTTAAATTTGAAAGCGTTGTTCAGGCATCACTCTATTCAAGTTGAATTGCCGCAGCAAACTAAACAAATCACATGACAGCTAACAAAATGGCTTCCAGTTAAATATTATTTGCCAACTTAAAGATCTGTACCTCTATAAAAACACCTGTAAATAATTGCTCAAACTGGTGTTTGTGAAAGTAAAAAAGTAATTTTTTGCAAGGTTGGTAAAACAGAATTAGATTTTAGAAGTTTAAAATTTTAGCGATAGCTTCTGTCAAGCTTTAAAAAACCTGCTACGCATATGCATCATCTTTAATAGTTTTAAACATGTTATTGTAAAATTAAAAAATATTTTCCTTTTAAAATAAAAATTTTATTTTTTGTATCCTACTTTTTCCTTTAAGCTGAACCAAAAGTCATACGATTTTTCTCTTAATTAAATTTCTCGATTAATAACGAAATTTTGCAAGGATGTTACACACTTGGTTACATGTAGTGCAATATACGAAAATTAGTTCGAAATGCACTAAATTAATTAATAATAATAGCAAGTTCGCAATACCGTTAATAATTTTTTCTGATAGTTTCCCTTCATGCGGAAATTTCTATGATTTCTGTCGTTATGCTTTAACATATTTTGTCTTAAATGTATCTAAACTGTGCTGCAGAAGAGTCACTTAACTTTGGCAATTACCGTGCCGTTGTTTCTTAAAGTGTTTGACCATCAAATAAAAATTTCTGATGCCAATATAAAACTCATATATTTTTTTTATTCTATTCCACAAAAATAACAAATGTCGCCTAAACATGTTTTAAAGATTGACACATTTCAAAAACTCACTTTGTTTTAGTCCTTTCTTTTTAAATTAAGAAGCCCTGGTAAATACAGTTTATTTTATAGTTAAAATGAAAAACTTATTTCAGAAGTGATTTGCATACAGCGAACAGCTACTGACAGTGACACAATTAATAGTAATTTCATCTATTCATTTTTATTTTGTATCCTTTCAAAAAATACTTTAAAGAAAAAAAAATCCTGTGTTCACAAGCAATAATAACTCAACTCGAATTTCGAAAAGTTTTTAATTGCATTATTAATTTAAATATTGCTGTTTTAAGTCTAGTTGTGGAGATTTTAAGGTAAAAAATAACCAATACACAGCAATCATTATATTTTGAGTAAACTACGCTGTTTAATATTAGAAATACAATTCAAATTTTCTCTAACCCGACTTTAGCTGCTATTGCTTAAAGACACAGAAATATTGTTTTTAAAAATCACCGTGCAAAATGTTTAAACTATAACTTTAGCACAATTTGGACGAATTTATATATTTTTGCTTAAACGAATCAATATGGGTGTTCACTAATGATTGTAATATTGTATAAACTTAATAATTATTTGTGGTTGTATGATTAAATAAATTTTTGATGTGATTTTTGTTGTTGTTGTTGTTCATTTTACATAATTTACATAACAATTACATTTACATTACTTTCATATTTGCAAAATATAAATGGAGGTGTAAATATTTTCAAATTAAATTCCAGCTACTCTCAAAATACTTGTTCATTAATATTGATGTCAGTCTATTTGTTGTTAACGTATTTTTTAATTATTTAATTATTGTTTTGTTTTGTTTTTTTTTTTTGAAGTTTTTAGTTTTCATGCTATAAGCGATGGTGAATACTAGTTTCATTATTTTCGCAACGACGCCTAATGGGAATTTATATTCACTTATGGCGAAAGAAATGAAATTACTTTACACCAAATCAACAGCTTGTTTTCATGTAAAATACATTTTAATCCCCATTAATAATTGTCGAATAATAGCATAATAATTATGATGTAAAAAGAGTCTTTCTATTGTGTAAAATTTAATGTAGTTTCTTCATGTTACTCTTTACTAACTCTGTGTTATTTTGATGTTTAAAATTGTAAAATTGTTGTTTAAATTCAAAAACTCTAAATACTTAAATAATTGATTTTTTGAAATGTTATTATTAAACATTTTTAGGGGATTCGGATGCTAAAGTTTTAACATTAGCTGAACATATCATAGCTGCTATGCCGGAACGTATTAAGGTAAAATGTTTTCAAAATACCAAATAGAAAATCTTAATGTTAAAATATTTTTTAATTAAAACATCAGAATGAGGCTGATGAAATGATGGTTTTAGGTAGCCCTATGACAGAACCATTAAACACCGAAACAACGAGTCTAAATGACAGTTTCATGGATCCATTATTGGATTCATTGCCGAATGCTCATTTCGATAATGAATTTAATTTTGATTTCAACGACCATAATTATCGTTATCACGAAGTCAGCACACCTTGCTCAAGTTTAAGTCCAGCTAGTTCAGGACCTTTACAATCGCCAGCCAGTTATTCTATATTGGGACATGATCCTTCTGTTTCTTCACCCAGTCCCCCACCATCTACAAAACAACTAACAGAATTTTTGCACGCCTCCAGCAATAATCAATATCCATTTGAAACTGATTTTTCCAAATTGACTTTAACAGGTAAATTCTGATTTAATTGTTTCTATTTTATGAACAGTTTAAAGATTTGATTTTAAACATTTTTATAGACACCGAACAACGTGAACTTTACGAAGCTGCTAAATGCATACAAAAAGCCTATCGATCATATAAAGGACGACAAAAGCTCGAAGAGCAAAACAAAGAACGCACAGCTGCTATTGTTATACAGAACTATTATAGACGCTACAAACAATTTGCCTATTATCGCCAAATGACAAATGCTGCTCTAGTCATACAACATGGTTATCGTTCGTATTGCCGCAATAAACGTTTTAAAAAATCATCTCAATGTTCAAATCATTTGAGTGGTGTAGGTGTTGGTTTGAACGGCCTGCACAATACCGACAGTCAGGACAGTACAAACTCACAGTGTTTGTCAAGCTTTTTTGATAATTTCAATAAGCAGGAAACTGAAAATTCACCGCAAACCTGTACAACACCAAAAGAAACTAGTCCTTCGGGACCCTTGAAGTAAGTATTTATAATACATGATTGGGTCTCCCTATTAAAAATTGTTTTATTAATATAAAACTTATATATGTTCTACCAGACGTACTTATTCACAATCAACGCAAAATCAAGCTGCCAGAAAAATTCAACAGTTCATGCGACAATCCCGTATTAAGTAAGTATTTTTATACTAAATTTGTATTTAAATAAAAAGAACTTTGTTTTCTTATATCGCTGTTAGCAGTTTTAATTATTATTTATTTTCATTTAGTTTATTTTATGATAACATTCAGTTCAACTGATTGGTTGTATTTATTTAAAGAAATAAAACACGCAGTTTATAAAAATCGTATTTGAAGTTTTCTAGGTAATGAAAATATTGAAAGATATTTTACATTCAACAAACACATTACAATAAGTTTTCTATAATTAGAAACCATAAAGTAATTTATTTTAAAGGTGATCAATAAAAAAAAATATTTAAAATTAAATTGATCCAATTAATTCTCTATAGAAAACAAATTTTGATTTTTTGTAAAAGTTTGAAAAATAAATAAATGCTAACATTTCTTCTGTTGGGCAATATTCATTCTATTTTCTTTTAAAAGATTCCTTACATCAATATCAATATGCTTGCTTTTTTCAATAATCTTTTCTTCTTGAATAATCTTGAGACAACTTTGATTATCCTCGAAAATAATTGGTTTCGATATTATTATTTCAAATTCTTCTAAGACTTGTAAAACGGTTATGCTGTTTATGGCTGGAGTGAAGTGCTGTTTCTTAGGTGCCACTTTCTAACGAAATTTAAACTTGTAGTTCTGACAACTGTATCAGTATTAATTTATAAATTGTGCAAATTTATTATGGATCATTGTGATTCCGTCTTGAAATATTACTGTAAAGAATTGTAACCCTTTTCTGTCATTTTACTTATTGAAAGGAAATTTCTTTTGGTATGTGCGTATATTCTCTGACGGGCTTTACTTTATTTGCGTATGATTTTACGTCAACCCGTGACACGAAGAGACCACGAACAAGACGAACTATATTAACACAACTGACAGTAAAATGCAACTAGTACAGAGAGAACACTGAAGATGGCAAATAGCCGAAACCGGTTTCTTTACAAACCAAATTTGCATAGTAGAAATATATTGATAATTCATCTGGGAAATTGATATCAACATTTTTTAGATTTTCAGCTAAGAAACAAAATTCGTTAATTTGGGGTCTAAATTCTTCGCAAGATGTAAATTTAAAATTTACAAACTGTTTAACTAAATTAACTTCCCTTGAAGGGTTTTTTACTTTGTAAATATTCTCTAATCTACACGAAGCATCTATCGCAATCTTACAATAAATAATATGGATCAGCTTAGAAGTGCTCTCCGCTTATGTAATTCTTGCTAGCGCCTTGTGAAGTTTCTGTTTCGTTTATTGTTGTTTTAAGGACATTCCATAAATCTTGAGTAATCAGGAGAGATCGTATCTGTACACACCATGATGGATTCAATTTTTTAATCTAATATTTTGAGTTTGCCATTTATTTTCTTATTTTTTCTTTTTAATATACAAACGTAAGGAATCTTCAACGTTGTTCTGGGCTCATAACCAATGTAAAGAATTTTTCTAATTTTGACTTTATACAAAAATTATATTTATTACAATTGATTTAACCATTGAACGATTTAGGACAAATTGAGAAAAAAATATTTTTGTATACAAAATGAAAAACAAGTTTCTGCAAAAGATAGGTTAAAAATACATTTACATTAAAAACAAATTAGAGTATTACAAAGTATTTCTAACAATTACGAACAAGTATTAACAAGCGAAGCTTTCTTGTCGTGTGCATCAAAGATTTCGGTCCGCATGACTATATATTGTTTTATTTAAATATTTTAAGTTTCACATCATTGGTCCTAGATTACAGTACGTTACGTTAGGTTGGAGAATCTTTGTCACAAAGCCAGCGGATCCCTTTCTTTCGTCCATGCTGTTGAAACAACGGGATTGCTTCTGTTGGAGAGCATGGGACACTTCCAATTTGCTTCGGCGATTCTGTCTTCCGCTGGTTTCCGCAACTTTTGCACAAATTTTGCCAGCTAATATCATCCGTAGAAACGCCGGTGGAATAATCGCTCTGGGATAATGTGAACTCATTGTGTTATACCGAAATAGCAACATGCTTCTATAATAGTTTGATTTACGTTTCTAATTGACCAGAATTTTGTTTCCATTATCACACCCACTTGGCATCGTCATCTTGTTCTGTTTGGCGCCATTCTCTTTGCATCATCCCATGTGAGGTTGCATTGTGGTTGTTCTTGGATGACAGATCGATGCCAGGTGTTCTTAGGACGTCCTGCTCGTCCTGATTCCAAACGACCACCATTCGAGTAGTGTTGTCAGTGCCTTTTCTAATTGTGTGTTCTATCCATTTCCATTTTCTTCGCTTGATTTGCACCATTACACTCGGCAGAAATTGTCAACTCAGTTCCCTCAGGAACGTCATAAAGTTGTTGTTTTTTTAATGAAGCCAACTTTTTGAAACTGAATCTAATTGCATTACATTTTTTTAATTAACACTTATGAACAAATTACAGGAAAACTGTTATGCTTCAAATTTAGTAAAATTAATAAAAAAATATGTACAAATATTTTAACACCAGTCGACGTTTAACTTCGAAAATGAATTCTTCTGAATTTAAAGTTAATTTCGCACGTTTGTTAAAGCACATGAAACCACTTAATAACGCAGCAAGTCCATTATATATTAAAATTATTTTTTGCATTAATGCAGCTAACTGGTGTTTTATGAACTTCTTGTTGAAAAACCCGATATATCTTACCAATTAATCAATTGATAATTGTATGAAATACTCTTCAGAAAACACCTCGAAATTAAAAATTCGCTTTGTTATTTGAATCGCTCCCTTTTCTGGTACTTCATGCTATACTGGTCTTATCGATAAACTTCTATTTTTCTTCTCCAGTCAAAAGTGGAAGTAGCATTTAAATAGGATTACTGGCAAGTAGGTGCCGCTGTAGGCTAGTGAGTAGTGTACTAGCTTATAAGACTGGCGGTTGTAGGTTCGATTCCCAAGAAAAACCTTGGTTTTTTTCACTACAAAAATAAAAATTAACTGTCGGTAGAGCTGCTCAGTGATGAAGGCATGGCTACTGGTCACCGTTGTGTCTTATAGCAAAGTTAATTTCCGTAACTATCCTTCTACTTTCACTACCTGTCTCGTCTCTTCTTTATCACTTTCCTAAAGAATGTAGCACGGTATTTGACTAAATAGGCATTGTTGCATGCAGTGCTACTTCCCTTTAAAAAAAAGCAAAACCTTGAGTTTTAACGCCTTTGCTTTATTCCCCCTGCGCTTGTATGAAGTCATTGTGTTATTTGCACAAACCAGCAATCTTGATAAAACTGATTTAACTAGTTTAATTTAAATTCGAAAAACAGAACACAAAATTAAAACTATTAACTTCGAAGCTTATTTTGTAGCATGGATTTTCAGAAAAATCATTTGTTTAGTCGAAGCCCATTTTCACTTGCCAGGGTATGTCAACAAGCAAAATTGCCGGGTTTGGACTCCCGAAAATCTTAGAGCGATTATTGAGAAGCCTTTGATGCTCAACGTGTCACTGTATCGTTCGGTATGTGGTCTGGAGGCGTTATTGGGCCGTTTTGTTTTTTTTATTGAAAATAAGGCTGGAATTGCGGTAACGGTCAATGGATCACGCTATCACGAGATGCTAACAACTAAATTTTGGCCTATTATTGACGACGTGGACATTACTGACATGTGATTTTATCAGGACGCTACCACATGTCACACAGTCAATAAAATGATCAATTTATTGCAAACCAAATTTCCCGATTGCATTATTTCACGATAATCAACAGACGACAGAGTCTATACGGAGTCAATCGAATCGACTTCAGCATTAAAACTCAAAATCCGTGATGTGATTAACGAAGTAGCACCGCCATTTGGACAAAAAGTAATTAGAAACTTTTATGAAAATTTCGACATTTATCAGCGTAGTCGTGCTGGATATTTGCCAGATATCATTTTTCATTCACACTTATCGAACTTTTCTCCTCGTAGTACGAAAAAAATCTAATCAAAATTTTTTGTTTTATTTTGTGATAGAAAACAAACTTCTTGTTGAAAAACCTGTTATGAAAGTAAGGTAAAGGTATTTTTAAAAGAAAGATGCCAAAAATTATTTAACAAGGATTTATTCTCTTAATATTCGAATTTCAAAAACAGGTTATTTTGTTCTTTAAGTTAAATTTATTTTTGAGGAATGAGATTTAAATTCTCTTTCGGTGCTAATTACTTAAAATACAAATGTAGGATCCATAGGAGAAAACTTTGGATTTTCCTCTTTTTTAGTTTGTTATACGTTCAAATACTTCCTTTTTTATAATTTCTTCATTTTGTTTTAATACAACTATTATTTTTCAATTAAATTTTTACGATTTTGATCAAAACTCTCTTTGTATTTAAAACTTTTGTTTTATTAAAAACGCAAGCATTTGGGATGGAAGTTTAGCAACTTTGGTAAGAGAATAAACAGTATTTCAAGTAGAAATAAGTTTTTAAATTGCGTATTCTTGGGTTGTTCTTAGTTAAATAAAATGGTTTTAAATTAAGACAAATTTGCAAAAAAATTAATAAAAATAATTTTTATTTTTCGCTTTAGACTTCAGAAAGAACGAGCCGAAAAAGAGAAGCTGGTGCACCAACGCAGGGAGGAATACCTTCAAAACTTGCAGTATCAAGGACAACCGGAAATTGTTTGCCCAATCGAAAAGAGGTCAGTAAACAGTAACAGTATAATAATAAACAATTTGAATTTTATATTTAATTACATTTTTACAATTATTAGTGATACAACTTTTAAGGACTTTAACGAGCTTGTCAACAGTGACATTCTTACAAACAACAATCATGTTTTTAACTAAAACTATTTCAGATAAAAATTATAATTAAAACCGATAAAATTGTAAATTATATTATATTTACTTGCATAAGAATATCGAATGTAAAATCTTGAATTTATTCCTAGCCACTATACACATCCTCTTCCTAGTTTTTCTACTACTACTACTATTACTACTGTTACTATTTATATATTTTAGCTAATAAAATTTCAAATTATTATATAATAAAATTATGAAATTATTGTATTAGAAAAAAAAGAAAAAAAAAGAAAGAAAAGCTTTACTTCAATAAATGAGTGAAACTATTACTTACGTACTATTAACTACTATTTAAATTTAAATGTCTTAATTATATACTATTCAAATTTATTAATTAATATTAAAGTAACTTAAAAATTGTTATAATTACGCGTATTAATGCAATTTCATATAATACAAGTGTTATACTAATTAATATTTGAATGAATCTAAACTTAAGTTTTATTCATTTTTATATTTCAACTATTCAAAATAATCAAAAGTTAAGACCTTAATGAAAAGTTGTATACTCTTTTCTTTAAAATCTATTATAATTATTAGATAGATATTTTTTTCTTTATACATATAGTGTCTTTCATAAGTTTTTTAATTTCACTTTACTATTTAAAACAAAAATTATAAAACGTTTATTAGCAAAATAGTGGAAGTTTATTTTATTATCAAAACTTTGCTGTTTGCACTTTATTTTATCTAAAAAATTTTATGAATTCAAATTATTTTTTTATATCTAAAAATTAAAAAAAAAAGTTTTAATGCAGAAGTGATATCGATTGCCATAAAAAACAGATTTTCGGTTATTTTTTTTAGAATGAACATTGTATTTAATATTTGAGAAATGTGGTCAGGTATTCATTACTTTTATCTTTTAGATTGTCTTAATTTTCAAAAAAAAAAAATTAATCAGTTTTAGTTCATTTTATAAAATTACAAAACTCCAAATTTATTTGGGTATTTGAAAATGTTCGTCTTAATGTTGAGTCTAAAGTAGCAAAATTTCTAGCAGATTCGATATATAGGAAACCTAGTTCATGTTGTATTTGTTTTCAAACCACATCCAAGATAAAGATTTTAAAATCGTATCCTATTTTCAATAGGATAGGTATTGCAAGCAGCCTGAATATGTGGCCAAAATGGCTATAGTTTCAACATTGTAAAACCGTTGGTCCGGTGGTAAATCTGCTTAATCGCTTCAACGATTCCTGCCATTTTTTTATCATATTTATTTCAACTTTGTAAATGTAAATATTTACATTTTGTTTTGTATTCGTAAAATTTAACCAGAACCAGCTGCAAAAAGATTATAAGACCTAATGAAGTATGATTAAAGACATTTAATTTTTACTCATTTGTCAATCTTTTTTGACTGAGAACCTCTAAACTAAGCTTTAATAATATCCGTGAAGCATTTGCTATTTTTGAATTAAGACGAATTTCTTGCCAAAAGTTGGCTAATTAAATAAAAACAACGTTTATTCTCTATTATTGTCTCTGTTAGGCATGTTATGGAAAATCTTTTATTAAAGTTCTGTTGGTACATTAAATTGTTTAAAGAAATTATATAATTTTTTTTATTGTTTTATCAAGTAAAATAAAAATTAGAATGAAATTGATATTTATCAATTTTTTTGATAAACAAAACAATAAAATACTTTATCACATGTGATTTAAAAAGTTTCGAACGTTTTAAAGTGGAGCGAAATATAGATCTGTATTTTGCAGCTCTTCTGTTCAAACATTTTTCACCTGTTTCGATCTTTTTTATACTCCGTACCGTTGCACAGTTTTATGCAGAGGACTTGACACTTTATCTCTCTAGACTGGTGCTGTTTGTCTAAACTTTTTCATTTAAAAAACCTTATAAATTTTCAGCAATTGTATAAAATAAACAAGCAGAATATCCTTTATGATTTCCTCCATTAGTTTTCTTAAACTTGTCCCACTACCTCTCCTGGCTCTTTGGATTTTTTGGTAATCGAGACAAATTCTCAGCCAATAAGACAGCGACACCTTAAAACGTTCTTAGAATGGAAAAAATGCCTGACCGCTTTTAATCAATGCCTAAGTTTTTTAGTACTCCGAGTTTCCGACTGTTGCAAATGTTTAAAACAACTCGATATGGGTAGCACAAAGTAAATACATTCTCTGCTTACATAATATAGTCTTTAAGTTACTACTTTTTCGTTCAATTCAAAAAGTTATGTTTGACACTGTAGATGAAAATTTTATTATACTAAAAGAGAAATCACATTTTATATCATATGTGCACTTTACTAAACTTAGTTTACTTACAATTTAAGATTTAAATTGATCTGCTGCAAATTTTAATGAAATTAAAATATAAAATAAAATAATTTTATAAAATATACACTCGTCAACTTATTTGGAATTAATTAATATACATACATAATAGTTGTACATAAAAATTCAAGCAACTAGAAAAAAAGGGATTTTGAATTCTTATTTAAGTTAAACTAAAACATCTCAATATTCTTGAAACTATAAAAATAATATAATAAACCTTAATTAACAATTTGTTGTATATATAATTCTTTTAGGAATAATTAATTCAAATAATTAATGCTTTTAAAGTCTTCTTTTTTTTAACTTTATTCAAAGCATTAATTAAAAACAAAAGAAACATTTTTAATTCTTCTTGTTATTATTCAAAAGGAAAAATTAATCAAAAAAGTAGTTATATAATTTTTATATACACCCCTTATACATACTTACGTATATACTTCCTAATGTATTTAAAAACAAAAAAATAAAAAAAAAACACTTTGCGATTTATGTTTTTAATACTTTAATCTAAATATGTGACAAACTTAAGTCGACAATTTTATAGCAAAACGAAAACTTCAATTTTTTTCCAATATTTTTATTATAAATCTTAGAATAAGAAATGATAAAAAGTTAGTTGTAATGTAAAAAGTAATTAATGTAATGTAAATTAAAATTTAAATTTCTTTTTTTTTTTAATTAAAAGTTAACAGATGACAGAAAATAGTTTAGTCAAAAACAAACAGAAAAAAAGGAAGGAGATTGTAGAAGATGATTTGTTTTTCGCTAATGAATTAATTGAAGTGAAGGATTTGCAATTTAAGTAGGTGCAAAAATGAGTCTTTTTATTTTCTTATGTACCCTGATCTATATACTTTTCTAGATTCTGCTTTATATACATTATGTTATATATTCGTTTTGTAGGCAATTTCGCTCGAATTTATTTACTTTACGCAAGACTGTGATCGTATTTTTTTTTTTCGTTTAAACGAATTGAATTCCAGTTTAGTTTATAGCTGCTAATTTAAGTGATTGTTTGGATTCCTTGGGAAAATTTTGAACCAATTTTCAAAAAATAAAAGAATTAATTTTTGAAGCCAACGAATGGGATTTCTTTAATAGAAGTTACTGAAAAGTTTTTATTGCAGTTTGAAGTACAGTGGAACTGCTAACACTCAATAAAGATCTCCTTGAATTCTTTTGTAAATCAAACTTTCGATGCTTCCTACATAGCAAGGCTCCAACTGATAACTTACACATTCTAAGGAGTATAAAATTGCAAACCATCTTAATACGAATTAACCGACTAAAGAGACGAACTGTAACTCAAACATACTGTCTAAGTGAATGGTATTAGAAAATAAAGTACTTTCCCTCTAATTACTGTTTTTTTAATGGTAACAGAATTTTGAATAAAAATATCTACTTCAAAGTGAAAATTAGTTCTCATGAAAATAGTAATAGAAAATTTCTGTTCGCAGGCAAAAAGTGCGAGTTATTAATATGTTTGCTATTATTCATTATAAGGGTGATATTTTTTTTTAAAACACGATTTATGTCTGAAAGGTCCATATATAAAATATTACAATAAGATTTCACATTCTATATTTTGTTACGTTTGATACCTTGTTCGAATTGTTCTCATTAATATTAATTTTGATTACAAAAATAAAAGACTAAAGTATCGTTTTATCAGTGTGTATGTTATATATGGCCTTTATATAGAAAAGTACTCGTTATCTTAATTTTAAACCCGAACATCTGTGGCATAAAAATAAATTTGTTTTAAGCTAAACAGTTTGTTTTATATATGTAGCTCTTAAATGTTGATAAACGTACTTCCTTTATCCTATTTTATAAAACTTATTTTAATAATTCTTTAACACTGCATTATTTAAAGAAATCTGTCCAATCCAGTTTTGCTAAATTAAAAAAAAGCTTCTCCTTTGCCTGGAATAATTAAATTGAAATACCAACTTGTTTCCTCAGAATCCTTTAACAAGAAAGTTGCCGCAAAAATATAGTTGAACGGGAAGCGTGTAATTGAAATAAAACCAAAAAATTTATTAAATCGAAAACGATGCAGTTGGTCGAAATCCAAACAATAAAACTTAAGATTCAAACGTAAAACTCTCTAATAAATTGCTTATTATTTAACTGCAGTCTAACCCTAGAATTTCGAGCTAACTTTTTAACTTATGTGTGAATCCACACATCCAACGGCTGAAAAAAACGTCATAGTGTTTTAGTGAGTCATTTACACACACACACTCTCTCTCTCTCTCTCGCTCTCTTGCTCTGTGAAAACCGTATTTCTTTGAAATTGCTTTTGCACTTTATGAGCCTCTGAATTTTTTATTATTCGGCTAATTACGGATTAACCATTGCAATGCTTATACATACCGATTAAAATCTTTCTTTTTCCTCTCACTTCTTTTTTTTCGTTCCAATCCGAACCTACGAATGCAAACTCTTATATATACTGATTGAAATCCGTTCTTTTTCTTTGATTTCATCTTTTCTTTCCAATCCAAACTTCGCCTGTTGTGAGAGGTACTTTATTTTTATTACGTTAAGTACTTAAATAACAAGCCCATAAACAAAGTCAAAGTAGTTCATAAAAAAATTGCCTATTTGAAAAAATATTCACGGTCATCTACCTCAAGGTACCCCACACCTTTTTAATGTTATTATACAGCAACATCGCCTCTGTACAAATCAAATTAGAAGGTTACACAATTATAAGAAATAAATTAAAAAGTCATTTTGTTTTTATGGCACAAATAATGATATTTTCTGACGTATTGACAACGTTGTAAATTAACAACTTTCTACCAAAATGAGGACAGCAGCGAGAAAAATGAGACCATAATTTGTTTAAAATTAATGTGCTTTTAATTGAATATGGAATGAAAATATTCAATTATATTGAGCTGTCTGTGGATTTCTTAAGTGATGCTCTAAATAACAGCTGAATTTTTGTTTAACTCTCGAATGGTTTAAAAAACACTTACTCTTCTACACTGAGCGTATAAGGATATTCTCTTGAAATTGTCTCTTCCACTTAAATAATAACCGAAATCGTCATCATTTAACTTTCTTTAATAAATGTTCTTCTATTTAACAAAAGCAAAAACAACAAAAAAAAAATAATAATAAAAGAGAAAAACATTTAATAGATTTAACAATTGAAAATTACATAAATTCTAAATAGATGTTAGATTCTTAAAAAGGCATACAAATTTGCAAAGAAAAAATTTTAAACAAACAAAAAAATCATAATTATTTTTGTCCGTCCACATTGTTAGCTTTCATATTTGCAAACAAAAACAAAAAAAAAAGAAAATTAAGAAATTAAATACAATTTTTAAAATGCCCTACTAAAGGCTGAAAATAAGAAAAAAACAGTAATAAATTCATACAAACACACACACACACACATACCGAGTGAAAGTTATAGAAATAAATATTTTACAACAAAATCAATATATAAATAATATATTTGCACATACACACACATACACACGCAAAATAGCACACATCTGTAACTACAATTGAAAGCATGTTTTCCGATAAAATAAAATACTTTTATAATAAAATTATACTCGTATTTAAAATTAGTAAACAAAATATAAATTATAAAACATGCTTAAGATAAATATATAAATATTTGTTAACAATAAAAAACTTAATTAAATTTTATGGGAAGGAATATAACGTATGCTAAAAGGCTGTGAATTCCTTATTAAATTAAAGACAAAAAAGAAGGAAATTGGAAAAAAAGCTACTTACACAGGAAATAAAATAAAATAAATTAAATAAAATAAAATAATTAAATAGTTAAAAAAAAACAAATACAAAGCAAAGAAAATGTATGTTATCTAAGCAACTAAAGGAATTATAAAACAGAAAATATACTAATGAAATTAATTGTAAAATTATCGATATTACAACAAAAAAAAAAGAAAAACTTAAAATTGTATACAAAAAATTCCAGGATAATGTGAACAAAATTTTTCACAAATTTAAAATGTTTTAACTTTTTCGAACAAGTTTTAGTCGGGATGTATTTAACCCTTAACTACAGACGTCAAATTAATACAGACCACCGGTAGGTAGTTTTTACCGGTTATTTTAAATTATAAAATTTTTGTAAAGCAATTGAAAAATTAGTCAAATATATATCTGCTATATATTTCTAGGGTATCCAGATGTAGGAAAAGTTGTAAAACTCTTTGGTTAAATAAAATCACACAAGTTTCTTACAATTACCTTTTTCAATAATTTTTTTTAAAGTTGAGTAAAAATTTTGGTAAAAAACACTTTAACAAAATAAAAATTCATTTTATTACAGAAACTTAAAATAAAATGTATTCAGATACGAAATATAAAAATAAAATAGAAAAATATGCATTTGAAAAAAAAAACTGCAAAAGGTAAATTTGGTGAAAAACTCATGTCGCACATTAGTGCGTGAATTATCAGTGTGTTCATCTACTGCTTCTATTTTTGATGTAGTGTCATGAGCGCTTTCTACACAATCAGGATCTGAATCTAAATCACTTATATCAGAATTAATTTCTTCTAGCCATCTTTCCACACTTTCTTCAAAATTTCGGCATCCCATTTCAACTCTCTTTGAAGTGTCCGGACTGCTTTTTCCATCCATTACTATATCATAAAACAAAAAAGACAGAACATTAATATAAATAAAACTTACTTTTTTTGAGTTTAATTATAATATGAATTAAAAATATACTTACTTCAACACAGACAACCGTTAATTTTTAACGGTTACGAATTTTAAATAGTGATAAATTACACAAATTTCACTACATACAACTGACACTTCAGAAACCAAAGTTATTGTTAGAGCTAAGGCTCGTTTGTCTTGCCAACGAAGAGATAGAAAATGGTTAGAGGTTAACTTGGTAGTTCACCAAGTTATTGTTCAGTTGTTGTGGGTTAACTTAACCAAGTGTTGGCACAAGGATAAGTTAGGACACGTATGCAGCAAGAGAACGCAAGTTGATCAGAATTTGAACTTAGCTTAACCAAGTGGTTGCACAAGGATAAGTTCGGGCAAGTATTCAAAGCAAGAGAACGCATGTTTATTTAAAAATGAATTGCTTATTTACACTTAAAATTAATTACACATTAATAATAAAAAGAAAGAAAAAGAATACAAAATAAAATAAACGGAAATTGTATTCCAGCAATCGTTCTTTCCCATGCCTATGGTAACAAAAAATTGCGCGTTTAATCTTTTAATAATAATTATGCCAAAATAACAATTCCCACGGATTGTCAAAATTAACAAACAAAATTAGCTCTCATGTTACCAGACAGCAATTTTGATTTACGCGTGCGAATTGATTTCTCAGCACAATTGTTTGAGGATTTCTATTAAAAAATTTTGTGTTAAATAAACGAAATTAGCTATCGTGTTACCAGGCAGCAATTCTGGTTTAAGCGTGCGAATTAATGTTGCAGCACAATTTAATTCTTACAAAGATTGGCTTCAGTTTGTAAAGGAAGTCAATCATAAGAATTAACAGTTATACTAAGCCCCGAAAACGTACATAAACGTATAAATGCCTAACTGAAATGAATTCCCCGAAATTGAAAAATTTAAACTGTTTACCGGTAAAAAAAATACCGGTCGTCTGTAGTTAAGCGTTAAATCTATAATATATATATATATATAAATATATATTCTGTCTGTAATTGTAGTGACGTGAACTGTTAACATACCACCAATTGTAACACACATCAGCTGTAAAGAATCATCATTTACGAACAATCGTTGCAACAGTCTTCAGATAAATTTACTCACAAATTAGTATCTTTATACATAATAATTATCGCTATTCGAGAACTTTTGCCTAAAACGAACCATTTTAAGTGCCATTATTGAAAATGAACTTTATTTAAAATTGTACGGTTATAAAGAAAAATAAATCGCAACCTTTTCATTTTATTCTAAGGAATATAAAACTATATCCAAACTATATTTCAAAAATCTTAATACGATAGAATCACTAAAGAGACGAGTTGCACCTTAATCCTAGTATCTAAATAAACGGTATTAACAGACAAAATACTTCCCTCCTAATTTCGGAATTTCGAATAAAAATATTTACTTTAAAGTGAAAAATAATTGCCACCAAAATAGTGATAGAAAGTTTTTGTTCGCAGGCAAAACGCGCGAGGTATTAATATTGTTATTGTTATACCTTTTATAAACGTTTTGTTGTGAGTTCTTTATTGCAAAAAAAAAAATAACACTAGTTTTTAAAGTTTTTAAATTAATAACAATTTTATTTACTTTAACAACACAAAGTTGACACCACACAACAATTTACTTAAGATGCACGTCTTTGTTTCACTAGATTTTATTTTACACTGAACGATTATCCACTCAGACGCTGCCCTATTTATATTTGTCCATTAAAAGTCTAGACAATTTGGGAATCTTCTACTCCCTTTTTATCACATTTTGTTGTTGTATGTTGTTTATTCGATGTATAGGCGCCTGTATGTCTGTGTGTATTTTTGTTTTTCTTTTTATGCTGATAAGGTTTCTTCTTGGGATTTATTTCAAAATATTTGTTGTTGTCTCGTGTAGATAAGTTTTCTTAGAAACCTACGCAGATGTTAAACAGCATACATGTTTGTTGTTGTCTTGCGCGTATAAAATTTCAACGCAGTTAGTAAACAGAAATTTGTTTTAGTCTTGCATGCCAGGCAGTTAGTAAAAAGCATATTAAATTGTCGTTGTTTTTATGTATAAAATTCCTACACAGTTTGTAACTAGAAATTTTGTTGTTGTACCATAAGCTGTCTTAGCTAGCTATGCAGTTCGTAAACATCATACCAAGTAGTTCCCTTTATTGCTTAATTATTTTATTTTAAAACTTAAGCAAGACACATCCGTAATAATACGTTTGCTATTATTCTTGATAAGGGTGATATTTTTTTCTAAAACCCATTTTCTATCTGAAAGGTCCATTAATAAAATATTGCAATAAAATTTCACATTCTGCAATTTTTTTAATATCGAGGGATTTTTTTAGTATGTTTTTGTTTTGCTTTTATATGGGAAAGTTATTTAGCCGAAATATATTTGAATAAAAATAAAAAAAAGACTATCTGCAATTATAGTGACGTGAATGTGTTAACATACCACCAGTTATAACATACACCAGTTGTAAAGAATCACCATTTAAAATCAAAAACAACTTTTCGTTTCGTTGCAGTCTTAAGGTAAATTGCAGAGTAGCGAAGTGTTCACTCACTGTTCATACATGTATGAATATGTACATTTAATTTTTTAGCCGCTTCTTTTCATACATGTGTGAGAGACTGAAAAATATTTTGCGTTTTTTCATTTATGAATGCGACGATTTATTTTTTTCTTTCTATTCATAAGTGAAAAAATGATAAACACACAAGTGTTCATTTTTGAATATGTACAATTTTGATAATTTTTCATAAATGTAAAATTATCAAAAATATGTGCGTTAAACATTCGCGTACATAAACGCACATATTTGATAATGCGCAATTGTCGGCGTATGTAGAAAAAAAAATGTTTTTTTTTTATTTCTTTTAGAATATATTGCAATATTGTATTGTGTGTTAATATGTACCCATGTGTTTTTACTACATATTACGGTAAACTGCGATCGTAGGTAGAAAATTTTTTCACATTCATTTATGACAAATTTTATAAAATTTCAACGTTCATAAATGAACATGTACATTTATGAAAAATAACATTAATGAGAAGTAGCTGATTTATCATTTATCACATATGAATAAGACTAATAATTCTTGTTGTGCGCATTCATGTATGAAAATAACCAGAACATTTTTTCTTGTTCGTTTATGCGCGTGAAAAATAAATATAAAATTTTAGATTTCTCATTTATGAAAAATATCATGAATGTTGATTTTTGAATGTTCATACATGAAAAATTCTGAACCCTGGTAAATTGTCTCACAAATTAGTGCCTTTATAATAAAAAGCATCGTTAACAGAGAACTTTTGTCCATAACGAACCTTTTTATGTTCCGTTAATCAAAGTTAATTTGAAATTTTGCGCTTATAAAAAAAAATAAGTGGCAACTTTGTATCTGCATAATTTCATATCTGACATATCGCATCCTAAATACAAAACGGTCACAACTCAAAATTTGCCAAAACTGACTTTTTTCCATAAATTAATTAAGACAACTCATCTCTAACTACTGAAAAAATTTCTTTCACATCACTATCTTATTTAAATTGAAGAAAATAGTTATGTCTATATTTGTGTTAAGTGTGTTGCTTCTGCACGATGAACTACATAAACAGTTTTTTGTCTCTCCTAAAAATTGTAGTATTTTGAGTTGTGACCCTTTTGTATTTAGGTTGCGATATGTTGTTGTTAAGCAAATTACAACTCGAAGCCTGTTATGTGGTATGTGCGCGTCCAGTTTTTGAGGCATTCATTTTTAACCAAAATACTGATATTGGAATATTAGATACGTATTTATTATTATGTGATTTTTTCTATTACATCTAGTTTTTGGGAAATTCTTATTTAGATAAAATAATGATCTTAAATATCTTTTTTTCTTTTTAACGATCTTTTTTATATATTTTTTTCTTTTCGATATTTCGCTTTCCTTTGGAAAGCTTCCTTAGGAAAGAGAAATATCGAAAAGAAAAAAATATATAAAAAAGATCGTTAAAAAGAAAAAACGATATTTATTAAATATAAATAAAAAAAGATCGGTTTTAAAAAAAACTATAAGAAATATTGGATATATTTAATACGTATTTATTATAACCATTGTAAATAATAAACAATTTTATTTTTTTTCGAATCATTTTCAAATTTAATATACGTCAATTTGTGCTAAATTCCTAAAAAATTATTTGAAATGTCTTACTGCTGGGGAAAGCATATCTATGTGGCCATTTTACTATTCTCAGATATAATAGTCTTGAATTTTCTATACAAAATTTGCGGTAAAATCCACGTTGTGGTTTTGCAGGATCATTCACTTTTGACGTCAACACAGGGTAAGTGCTCCAGGTCCAGTGAGCACGCTTGTCATATGTTCTGGATAGTCACCTGCTCTTAAGCAATGAGTGGGGGTGGCGGTCTGCTCCAAGCTCTCCAAGTTGTAACTAGGAATGACCTGTTGGATAGAATTATGCTTCTGCTTCGTAGGGCAGGGGTGAGGCTACATATCACCCACAGTGGTTTGATCCGCCGTTTGGTTGTGGCTTACACAGCCAGATATTGACGTAAATCTTATCACGCATAACGCGTCAGTTTGTGGTTCCGAAGAAGGAACTGGCGCTGGTGTCGTTCTTTATTGCGAGGAAGGAACATCGGAATATATTATTTTATGTTTTGATTTTCTAGAAAATCCGCTAACTTTGGTCATGCAAAAATAGGAGTCATTTTTATGGTTCTCTGGCTCCCTTCATATTAAACCGCAATGATTTTTTAGTCCCTTTCAACCAAACTGCCAGAGCTACTGGACACGTTTTGCAACATATATTTGGCATTCAACTTTTCCCTCTGTCGTCTATTCCAAATGATAGTAGGCCGTAGTAAGCCTTTTCTTATTAAGAGCATAATCTTTTCTACAATTGATATTGTAAAAGTTTATGTTAAGTAAACGAATTATTCATGCAATAATTATATTAACTTACGTGATGTTAATAGCTGTGTTCCCGTACTTTTTGGGTAAAGTTTGGGCAAATGAGAGTAATGAAAAAATACTCTCAATTAGAGACTAAAACGTTTAAAAGTACGGGAACACTAAAAACCAAATTTTTAGCCCGAAATAAAATGTCAAAATTGTTTACTTGTTTTATGTCCATGGAAATATCTACATATGTATGTAGTTATCTATGCATATGTACATATATATCTCATTAGTATGTTTTTTATACAAGATATATAAGTACATACATACATAAATAAAAAATTCAAGCATTTACTTGCATTTTTCAACATTCTTCAATAAAAAGTTTTATTTCAACTCTAAAGAAAACTTGTTGACAATTTTTATTGTTTATTTTATGCAACAGCTGATTGACTTACAATCTTACCAAAACAGCCCGAAGAAAAAGTGCGGGCTGTTTTGGGCAGAAAGAAGAAGAATATTATTCTCTCAAATTCTCTCTCACTTGCCCAAACTTTGTGTACGGGAACGCTTTTGGACAAATTTGGGAACCCGTGGGCTCCCAAAGTAGAGTACGGGAACAAACCTAATATTGTCTCGTCCCTATATACGAGTATACTGTTTGGCATACCTCAGCGGGGTCTCATTATAATTTATTGGGTAGATTAAATTTGATTGATCCACTTTGTTCCGGATTGCAGGTATATACATATTTATTTCGAAAATTGCAATCTCTTTGATAGTCCTGGAATATAATCCACTGATATATATATAACCCACTGAGGTATGCCAAACAGTATACTCGTATATAAGGACGAGACAATATTAACATCACGTAAGTTAATATAATTATGTCTTTTCACTTCATTTATTTACATTTATTATTTCTTTTCTAGTAAAGTAATTTTTTAAGCGGATTCGTTTAATTTTATTTCATTCGCAGAAATCTATATTGCTTGAATTCAAAACTCAGGTTATGAAATTGGTGGCCATAATAAAAAAAAATATTATTATATTTCAAATAATATCGGGATAGCAGTCTAATTTTTGATGTTTCTTTATCTTATAAATATTGCATCGCAATATGGCAGCTACCTGTCAATTTCTTTTTGTAAATTGCATTTGTCTTTTAAAAGTACTTAAAGTACTTTTCCAACATGACTCGCTTTGACTATTGTCTAGCCATTTCGTGATTGTGCTTTCATTTCCAATTTTTCCAAGGTTGTACTGTGCAATTCATCCATTATAATGCCCGCTATTATTGAAGTTACTGGAAACCTAAATTGGCCGTTCCAGTATTTCCCATTTTCCGAAATAATGATAACAAATTGAAGAATAATCAATCCTTGAAATGAAATATGTGGTTAATAAATTTATTCAAAACAGTTTTTAATTTATAAAATAAGACTTTAAGCGGAACGTTTTTAAATGAAGACATAACTTATTTTAGCATAAAACAACGTGCTCTTAAAAATGCCTATTTTACTGTCAGTTATAACTAAAATCCACTACTTAATATCAGCACATATTTTAAATGTTCTCCCTAATGTATACTTTAATTTGTACGTAATATATTTCTGAGATGGGGCTTTTAACAGTTTATCACAAAGTAAATTAGAACATACCATTTAATTAATTTTTTCACCCTATGCCAGTATTAAAATTTATTGCACAGTTAAATTTCACTACCCTTTAATATTTTTTAATTAATCAATTTTTTTTAGTAATCTTGTTTTGTATGTATTTTGTTTAATGGACCTTTTCTTGACTGTAGTTTTTCCCCTTATTTTAACCGAAGCGGAATAAATTTTTGCATTTTAAAATTACTTTCAAAGATTTGACTATTTTTTAAATTAAATTTAAATTATTTTTTCGTGTAATTATACCAAAGTGCTTGAAAATAAAATCAGTATTTTTATTTTTTCTATTTAAGACATGCGAAAATATAGAAATTTAAATTGTAAAATGGCTGCTTTCTATACGCTTGAATTCAATCCATCCTAATTTCTAATTCTGGTTATATGTAAGTAACTCTGGTTTCAGGGCCAAAAGAAGACAAACTATTTTAATAATACGAGTAATTTTTAATTTCGTGGCAAAACACAATTTGTAATTTTCAGTAGTAGATCGATCATCTTGTTATGCTGATAAAGTATCTTACAGTAATCGTAAATAATTTAGAAAGGTGATTACGGTTTGTATTTGAGGGGCAAAGGTTTAAAATTTCTAGAGTCTATATCTGCTTTGTTTTCGTTTATGGCAAAAAGATTGTAGAACTGACAAAAAATTTAACGAAAATTCCTATTCGACAAATATATTCCAATTAAATGTGATCATTCTTCGGTGATGAATGCGAAAATAATTGTATGAAGGCAAGTGTGTATAAAAAAGCACAAAATAATATTCACCAGAATATAAGTTTGTGAAATGTTTATTAATTTCTTGAATTAAATTTCTATTTGAAGAAATAAAAATATTGTTACGTTTATACCTTTTGTAAACGTTTTGTTGTGAGTTCTTTACCGCAAAATAAATAACACCAGTTACTTAAGATGCAAGTCTTTTCTTTAATTTTACACTGACTGATTATCCACTCAGACGCTGCCCTATTTATAGTTGTCCATTAAAAGTCTAGAAAATGTAAGAATCTTCTACTGCCTTTGTATCACATTTTGTTGTTGTATGTTGTTTATTCGATGTATAGGCGCCTGTATTTGTGTCTGTGTGTATTTTTGTTTTTCTTTTTATGCTGATAAGGTTTCTGCTTGGGATTTATTTCAAAATATTTGTTGTTGTCTCGTGTAGATAAGTTTTCTTAGAAAACTACGCAGATGGTAAACAGCATACATGTTCGTTGTTGTCTTGCGCGTTTAGTTAGTAAAAATAAACTTGTTTTTTTCTTGCATGCCAGGCATTTAGTAAATAGCATATTAAATTGTTGTTGTTTGTGTATAAAATTCCTACGCAGTTTGTAATTAGAAATTTTGTTGTTGTATCATAAGTTTTCTTTAACAAGCCACGCAGTTCGTAAACAACATACCAGTAGTTCGCTTTATTGCTTAATTATTTTATTTTAAAACTTAAGCAAGACACATCCGTAACAATATTATTTTATTATTACTGCCCATACCGGCGAAAAAGCTCCAACATTTTCAGTGCGTACACTTTTTAACCGAATTCAGAAAAGGGAAGTGTTATAAATTCGTGTGTATTTTGTATGTTTGTCTATACAGAACTTCGTAATTTCTGAAAAGAATTTGCGATTTTTAACACATTTAAAATTCGTAATTTAAAAAATTAAAGGGTGCTTGCAACAACAAATATGATTTTCAAATGTCTATTGAATCTTACCAGACATCTGCATAAAATCCGTATAAATAAAACTCATATAAAACGAAGTTACTACTACTATAGCTCTTAATAACAATAACGGAACGTAATTAAAAAAAGGACTTAAAACTATGGGTGTTCCCATAGGAGACGTAATTTTCGTTATACTGTTATATCATCGGAACCGTTATAGCCACACACTAGAAAACCAAACACAATTTGCCATATCTATGTCCGCTATAAGATTAATATTAATAACACTGGCGTAACACTTATCTTTGACGGCACCCCACAAATAATAGTCCAACGGTGTCAAATCGCAGCTCCGAGTTGGCCAAACGACATCAGCTCTGTGGCTGATAATACGATCTTCAAAAATAGGGCGCAAAACATCGAGAGTAGCTTCGGCTGTGTGGCACGTAGCGCCGTCCTGTTGAAACCAAATGTTGCCAATATCCTCCTCTTTAATTTTTGTGAACAAAAGTTCGTCCAACATGGCCCGATAACGATCGCCATTGACTGTAACGGCCACTCCTTGCACATTTTTGAAAGAAATGGCCCAATTATGCCTCTCTGGACCAAAATCCGCACCAAACAGTGACTCGTTTTAGGTGCGTCGGCTTTTCAATGTATGCGTGCGGGTTTTCTGTGCCCCAAATGCGACAATTTTCCTTGTGTACATACCCACCAAGATCAAAATGAGCTTCATCTGAAAAGATGTTTTTTTTTTGCAAAATCGGCATCTTGTGTAAGTCAATCGCAGGCCCACTTAACGAAGCGAAAACGCATTGGATGATCACTTGGCTTCAACTCCTGAACCAATTGGATGGCGTCATACCCCAGGTCTTTATGCAAAATTTATCTCAATGACTTCTCTATAATCTTCAATTGAGAACGAAGTGAATTAATGTTGATGGCGCTTCACGCACACTTTCTGCCACAGCAGCAATAATCTCTTTTCTCAGACATTCTGCAACATTACCATGATTTTCAAAGTAATGTCGCAATATTTCCCAGCGTTGTTCAAGCGTATACACAACCATATTCGTTCAGCGGAAGGATAAAACTATCTGTCAAATCAAACATGAGCGAAGTGTAACCATTCACGAAATAAGCACTAGTGGAAAAAAAACGTTAGATGGCGGACCTTTATTTAAAATTAAAAATTAAAGAGTGTCCCCATAGTTGACCCCCCGGGGGCACATTTATCGGTTCTTATAGAGTACTTATCTATCTGGACCTGTGCAACTGGGGAAAAAAGGGAGCCCAGTCCCCTGAAGGCAGACAGGGAGTCAACTGGAAACTCCACTTTATTTCCACGGGGATCAGTGACCCGCAGAGTTCATTATTTGTCTCTTTAGACATTTAATAGTTCTCTGGCTGATCATTGAGGTTGGCCCCTATATGGGAGCATCGTGGTGGTTGTGGTTTTGCGGCCCCATATCCAATGGTTTTCTATGGTGGCCAGGATCATCTCACTGATAATGACACGCAAAGTGAATGATCCAGTCCAGTGAGCATGATTGACATGTGTTCTGGACAGGAGTTGGAAAGTCTCCAACTCTTTAGCAAGGTGTGATGATTTGCAGACCTGTACTGAAATCATTAAAATTGCAACTAGGTGGTTCTGTTGCATAGAATTATGGCTTCGGCTACCTAGGACGCATGTATGACGTTCCAAATTATACAATAGTGATTTGTCCACCATCTGATTAAGACTAATGGTCAGGCGCGGATGTAAAACAATCACACTCTGTCCCCATATTTGATGTAAATTCGATTTTGATTCCTATGAATCAATATAGAAATTTAGTTGAAATTTAATCCACAGATTTAATTATTATTTAGCATATTTGATAACCCTCTGTTTTTATGTCTATTCTGGATTTTTTCAGAATTGTAATTCATTTAATTTTCAATATCCTGCAATACTGTGGTGCTGCTAGTTTGTCATATTCCTAAAATAACCAAAAGGTTGTGAAACTATTAATTTCATGTTGAATATTTTAAAAGCGGATAAGATGATAATTTAATAATAATTTAATTAATTTTTTACATGGGCATGATATCCGTGAAATTCGGCCTAAAATTGTGTCCTCATTCGATGAAAGAAAGCTATATTTGCCAAATTTACATAAATATAACACACCCTGTAGTTACTGACTCTTTACATATCTTTGATTTATATATATATTACAAGATTTGTAAAAAGTAAAAATTATAGGGTGTGCTATAGTAACCTACATTTGACAAATATGGCTTTTTTTTTTCTAAAATCCTTTTAGGCAGACTTAAAATATATATTTTTCACTATAAGGGCGAACATTTTATGGGCGCTTCCGTAGAGACGTGTATTGACATATGTATATGAATCCAATTTGTCGATTAATTTTACCGTGGCCACTACAGAAAAATGTAAAAATTATAAAAAATTTAAATGTACAAGCCCTGCATTTAACCTGTATTGCCATATCTCATAAACAGGAGACGGCAAAAACTTAAAATTTACACAGCGATATGTGACTATATTTACGTTCATAAATTTAAAGCTATAGTATTGTGTCGATTAGTTATTATCTTTCCTGTCAGATTTCGCCTTAGTTAACGGCCGGGATAGAGTGTCTGGCAATATGTACACAAATAACTGTTACTCCTTTGTTAAACGCATACTTGTTTCTTTGTGTTTTTGATTGACTGCTCGGCAGTTATACAAACACAATAACTGTATCTTAATTTAGTAATAATCGACTTTGGATGTCACGGAAAGTCCCCTTTAACTTCTTCGCCTGTTTGTTTACTTGTAGAGTAGTATGTGATAAGGTTAACGTCAGCACCTGGCCACAAGGCCTTAATCTGACGGTGGTCTTACCACTGGGTGGAAAAAGCGTCCACCCTCGTCCTAAAACGCATATACGCCTTAGTCGCAATTTTCGAGTGTACGATAGCAGAGCCGTGCCCCACTACCTGCTAAAGAGTTGGAAACTATCCAACTCCTTGTTCTGTTGCATGTGCAAGCTAAGACTTTGGATGTTAAGACAGCGTTAATATTTCTTCTGAACTTTTTTTTAAAGCCCGATTAAATCACGGCCACCACTTTACTCTTCTACGAACAAGCAGGACAGGGCCATAGTCTAGCGGGTAGCTGATTCCCGCGGTACCAGTATATGTCTATTAAGTTTACTGTCCTATGGGGCTTCCGCTAGGCGACTGATGCTGCCTTTTCTCGCCAAAAGCATTTATCAAGATCAGGAAGAGATTCATCAAGGCTGCGTACCCCCGTGGAAACTTGTAGAGTAGTATTATTGCTCGTTAAGAAGCTTTCAATTAATATTTTTACTTTTTACACGAGTTTTTTATATGTTTTTTTTTCTTAAATATAAACGTCAATGCAGCGCGGTGAAATGTGTTTGAGCACGATTTTATTTTTTTGTGACATTTGTCAATTGTTGGATCTCCAGTTTTCAGTTAAATATCTCTTGCAATGGTTCGTTAATAACTTTCAGACATACTAACGATCGATGGCTCTTAAATTTTTAATCTCCGTAGTTTAAATATCTAAATATATGCACTCTTTATTAAATTCCTTGTAGGCAACACAAAGAAACTGGTGTGTGAACTCACCTTCCTACTTTAAGGCTTCTTATAAATCTATCCTTGAAAAATTGATTCTGTTTTTATAAAACAGAAATGTAAAGATAATTCTTTTCAAAAACTGGCAGCGGGAAAACAATTTATTTGTACCGCATGAGCCACTAGCACCCTAATGTATTTGGAATTGAAATACAATTGCTGCAACTCTGCCAGCTGTGATTCATGCTAGCGGTATCAATATTCGAGAACCTTCTAACCTTTGATTTATAGTGCAAATGATCATAAATATGAGGACTATTTTGAAATACGTTTCGACAAGCGAAACTTTACAAGACAAAGCAACAAAATTTTAAAACTTAAAAACGCTAATTTGTGCTAGATTCCTTTAAAAATAAATATTTTATGATGTTCCCATAAAAATATTAATTATTCAAACAATATATTCGAAATGTATTACTGTGGAAGAATGCTTATCCATATGGCCATTTCACTACTTCTCACATAGCTCATTAGTGAAATTGGTGAAATCCCCATAAATTTTGTATAGAAAATTAAAGAGTCTTATATCTCAAGCCAAATTTGTGATTAGATTTACATCCACGCCTGGCAATGAAGCCTTAATCAGATGGTGGATCAAACCACTGCATAATTCGGAACTTCATGCTCGTCCTAGGAAGCCGAAGCTATAGTTCTATGCAACAGAACTTTCTAGTTGCAACTTCGATGATTCCAGAGCAGGGCTGCAAATCATCACTCCTTGCTTAAGAGTTGGAGACTTTCCAACTCCTGTCCAGAACACATGTCTAGCATGCTCACTGGATCTGGGAACATTTCACCAGGTAGGTGTTATTAAAGGTAAAATGAACCCGGCCACCATAGAACCATAGACTGATATGGGGCCGCGAAACCACAACCACCAACCTCAATAATCAGCCAGAGAACAGTTAAGTGTCTAAAGAGACAAATAACAGAACTCTGCGGGTCACTGAGTCCCGTGGAAATAAAGTGGAGTTTCACCCCTGCTGACTTTAGGAAACTGGGCTCCCTTTTTCCCACAGTTGCACAGGTCTAAGTTGTTGCTAACTCCAAAGACCATATATATGTGCCCCCGGGGGGTATTTGAACCGACACAGCAAAAAGGTAACAAAACACAGTAAACATTTCGAAATAATTTCATATTTTCATTCTTTGCTTTACATACGGGTTTGCCTTGGAAGCCATTCATATGAAATTTCAAAAATTAAGAAAACAAAAAGAATTTTACAAAAACCCAACGTGCACATGCGATGGAAAGAAAGATTGAAAATAAAAAAAGTGTTTTTTGTTTTTGAAAAGTTTGCTGTGTTTGTGTAAAAGAGTTTTCTTGTCTTTTTGTTGCGTCGCACAGAGGAGTATTTGACCCAAAAAGCTGGCCAAAAGAAATTAAAAATTAAGCGTATTTTTTGTTTTAAAAGTTTAACTTTTTTGATAGTTTTAGCTTTAGTTTGATAGAAAAAATTTAGTGGCAGATTATTATTGGGTTAGTGTTATTTTTGACGAAGAAGAAGAAAAAGTTTAATAGTATCTGATGAAAGAGGCTTTTTTATCTTTCGTGTTTTTTGTGTATTGCAGCTTAAGAAAGGCTCATTGTTAAAAAATAACCTATTTAGAATATCTCGATTTGTATCGATTCTGCTGAATTTTCTCGAATAATTAGCAAGATATAATTTGAAGTGGTTGTTTCTGGCCTCGGCACCTTCTTCTGACAATTGTCCAATGGGCAAGATTGCTTGCTTTATTACAGTACCGCCATAAATTAGAGTTTTGTGCATCGTTGGACTCGAGGAATGCCAATTGTGGAGCTGCACATTACGGCTGTACTATGTGCATATTCATCAAATTTTTGCAGTTATTGTTATTGTTTCCGATATTATATTCATGCGTTTGATTAGTTCTTCATTTGTGCCAGTAATTTTCGAACAGTTGCTGGATGCGAAAAAAATCTTCTTGATGTGTTGCCACATCATTAGTGTTACCATATCCTGGTTTATATAATTTAATAGGTGTGCCTGCGTGTGGTTGACTTATAATTATTTCTGATAATAAGACAGCTAGTAAATTTGAATTTATTAACGAAGAATTGAATTTTAAGAAATTCCTTTTTTAAGAGCACATTGGTAGTTGTTAAAAGTGATTGAAATAATATTTTACATCAATAATTCGAAAAACAGAAAAGTTTATGACGACAATAAAGTATAAGAAAAAATGCCTTATGAGCAAAAATAGAAAAAAGATAAAATTATCAAAAAAATCGCCAAAAATAATGGCTCAATTTTTTTCCTTTTCTCTTAAATTAGAGATCTTATATTTAATTGTGGTATATAACATTATTTGTACAACAGCTACCTTCACTTTCAAAAACATTTGCCTTTTTTTAAATATTTTTAATATAAATATTTGAGACAATTTTGTTCTTTTTAAATATTTAAAATAGCCGCTGATAAAATCTTTCAGGTAAAACAAAAAAATCAATGTAATACCTCTTTCCTTTAAACACAAAAACATATCATATAAATATCTTGAAATCGAAAAAATTCAATTAAAACGCATGCAATTTTCCTCACTTTCCTGACTTTAACACTGCCCCACATCTACAAATCTTAACTTACAATCTTTTAAATGGGCGGTATGATGCAGAAATTTTGTTCTACATCAATCTGCGTAATTAGTTTTTAGGATTTCATTAAATTTAGTTTTGCCTTTTTGGCCAGCTTTTTGGGTCAAATACTCCTCTGTGCGCCGGTTCAATGAAAACTCTCATTTAATCAATTTGACTTGAGATACAAGACTTACTTTCTATAATATACTTTCTATAAAAAATGTGGCTTAAAATCCACTGATGAGCTTTATGGGCAGTAGTAAAATGTCCATATGGATATGCTTTCTCCCGCAGTATATATTTCTTGAATATTTTAGCACAAATTAACGTAGATTAAATTAAAAATGATTCCAAAAAATGAAGTTGTTTACTTATATATTTTTTTATAATTTCCAAGTAAATTTTCAAGTTTGCTTTTATTTCTACTAAATATTAATTTCCATTTTCTTAAACTTTTAACAAAATGGTGTACGTCACAAATCGATTCGTTTTGCAAAATAATGATAGAACTTTAGAATTATCCTGGAATTGACTCTACATATATACACACACAAGTAAATACAAAATAACTTCTTTTAGAATCTATAAAAATTTCTTTACTAACCCAAATTTTAAAAATTACAAATTATTTATTTTTCAAAATCTTAAACTGCACCAACGAATTTTTTCTAAATACTTTTTAACACTCACATGCTTCCAAAGGGAAGCATTATAATCAAAATTAAGAACTTGAAATTTTTTAGGCTATTATTCAAATTTTTTACTCTCCTTAATACACAAATAGTCTTTTGCTCTTGTTTTTCGAAAAAGCTGCTTCCTTAAAGCATTTGAAAAGAAATTAACAAAACGAAAAAACAAAATTAAATAAATCTTGTAATTAAAATGATTAAATAATTAATTAATAAAAAAATACTACTTAAGTACCTTTAGCCAATTGGCATTAAAATGTGTTTTCTTAAATTTTTATTTCACCAATTTCCTTTTAATCGAAACTATTTTTTAACTTAAATAAATAAATTAATTATTTAGACAGTAAAATTAACAAAAAAAAAAAATGAAAAAATCAATAAAAAACAAAAACTAAGATTAATAAAAACTCACGTTATTGCAAATGAAAATGAAACTCTGTCTGAAACACCAATTAATTTAAATTTTAAGCTCTAAACTAGACAAAAATATTCTACAAATTTGTAAATTTTGTTAAAATAAACATCTTAAAACACTAAAACTAACTCAAACTATTTATAAAAAAAAACAAGTTTAACACATTTGTAATTATTTAAAAAATTAAAACAAAAAATTATAAAAAAAACTTTGAAACCTCTTTTTTGTAAGAATATAAACTCAAGTAAAATAAATTCACATCATTTTGTCACAATTTTCAATTGAATCGTTTCGAATGCGTAATTAATTGTTGGTTAAAGAAATCTAAAAAAAAAAACTGTACTGAAATTTATTGTACGAAAAGTTTGTTGAACCATTTTATTATAAATATTTGACTTCAATTGAAAGTTGCATTGATGTTAGAAATATTTAAAAATAAATTTTAACTATTTATCTCTTAATAAATTTAAAAAATAATAATAAAAAAATATATATATAAAACTATTAAAGTGGTGTTATTATTATTGATTAATCAAAATCAAGAGGAATCGTTTTCATTCAAACATTTCTATTTGCGTCCACTTCATTCGTTTCTTTTTTGTGACGTGAAACAAAGTGATTTGATAACTTCGTTTACTTACTAATAGATCAATTAAACTCTTGACTTTATCCTCGGAAAACGGTTGTTAAATTATTCTTGATTTTATTAAATTTCCTAAAAAGAGACTTCCGAAATTCAACGGAAACTATGCATTTAAGGCATTTCATGTTTAACAACATTGTTATATGGAGAACTTTGATGAAAACACTTTCATTTACTTTGTTTTAGTTCTGCGTACGAGAATCGACTCTAACGTTTTCTAAAATATATCTTTCTTGATGGCTTTGCCTTACTGCCAAAAAAAAAAACAAAAACGTGGTAAACTCTTCCTCCTCCTGTTTAGAATTCAAACCAGTGTTGTAGATTATCTTCCTGAAACCGTTTGGACAAATTACCTTGTCGTTATTCGATTTTTATTTTTATATTTTCTTTTGTAAAGGGTTTTTCAACCAGAAGTTTGTTTTCTAAAACAATAAACTTAATTAGTGATTGTTGTTAAATTATGCGATCGGGAAATTTGGTTTGCAATAAATTAATCGCTTCATTAGCTGGGTGGCATGTGGCACAGTCCTGTTAAAACCACATATCAATGATATCCAAATCGTCAAGAATAGGCTAAAATTGATTAGTTGGCATCTCGCGATAGCGTGATTCATTGACCGTTACTGTATTTCTAGCCTCACGTTAAAAAAATCTCGGCTCCAGACCACATAGCACACCATACAGTGACACGATGACATACCTGACAAGTGAAAGTGGGCTTCGTCTGAAAAAATGACTTTTTCAGAAAAACCAGCCGGTTGTTACTGAATAAATTGATAGAATCTGCGGCGATATGAATGGTCGGTCGGCTTCAATTCCTGCACCAGTTGAATCTTGTAAGGCTTCAAATTCAAATATTTTCATCATTATACATGGAAAGTTTCAACTTGGAACAACAAATCTTGGTATTTACTGAAACATGGTTTAACGACAACTTTTTAACTTCCTAAACACTTTGTAATAAATTCAATATCTTTCGTCGTGATCGTGGAAGTAAAACTACTGGAGGTGGAGTCCTTATTGCAGTTTCTAGCAGTTTGTCATCTGAACTTGTTGTAACTGACTCAGTTTTTGACACTGAATTTATATCGTGAAACTATTTACCGGAAGAGAAATATTATGTTCAAACTACGCTTGGTTCTAATAGTGCGGAATTTTTTAACATTTTATACGATTTGGGTTTATGCCAACTAAATGGCATCACAAATAGTTCCTCAAGGTTATTGGACTTAATTTTCGTTAATGATGTTACCAATTGGTATAATAGGCACCCGAGGATATCTACCATTCTACTATCGAAATATGGGTTTCAACTCCAAACAAATCTGTTGTGCATTCATATATAAAGACATTCTGTTTTAAGAATACTAACTACAGTTTAGTAAATAAACTCTTAATGGATACTAACTGGAATAACATATTATCTTGCACGGATATGGATCAAGTGACTAAAGCATTCTATCATAAGGTTTATTTCTTTATGGATCTGTGTATTCCGTGTATAACCAAGCAAAATGTTGAACCTCTTTGGAAAAATAAACAATTATCTTACGCTAAAAATAGGAAGAACAGACTACATAAAAAATTCAAACAGTCTGGTGATTCTACTGATTATTTAAGGTATTCTATTTGCCGCGCTACATACTCTTCGCTTAATAAACTATTTTATAATATTTATACACACAAATTGAAAGTTAACTTAAAACACATTCCAAAAGCATTTCTCAGATTTTTTAATCAAAAAAAGAAAACAGATGGATTTCCTTCTGCTTTAAAGTTTCAACAAAACGAATGTAGTGACGAACTTGTTGTAAGCAATTTATTCGCTGATTTTTTCTCGACAATTTACTCAGTTGCAGATTACGATGAATGTTTTAAGTACCCATTCAATATTGCAAAAACTCAGACGATTATATTATACCATTTATTGATATTTCGACAATCTCCAAAGAGTTAAAAAGGATTAAATTCTCATATAACTGTGGACCTGACAATATCCCCACTAATATTCTATCCCTGGGGAAATTTTGTTTAATACGTCAATAAAATGTGGTATTTTTTCCTGAAATCTGGATGGATTCCTTTATTACTCCTTTTTTTTAAATCAGGAAACAAATCTGATATTTTAACTTACCGTGGTATTGCAAAATTAAGTACTATACCCAAATTATTTGAATAAATTATCACCGAACATTTATGCTTTCATACATCAAATTTGATAACCCATAATCAACATCGATTTCGAAAGAGATGCTCTGGCATAACAAATCTTTTACATTTTTCAACAATTATACATCGTGAATTTAAAAAAAAAACAACAAACTGACGTGATATACACTGATTTCAGCAAGGCATTTGATAAAGTCACTCATATCCTCCTAAAGAAAAAATTGGAATTAATTGGTTTTACAGATTTAAGTGTCAAATGGATTTACTCTTACCTAACAAATAGAAAACAAATGGTCCGTTTTAATAACTCATGCTCTAAATGAATAGAGGTTCTATGTGGGGTACCACAGGGAAGCCCCCTTTTGTTATTTATTAATGACTTGCCTGATGTCATTCATTCATCCAATATTTTGATGTATGCTGACAATGTAAAAGTTTTTCTTTGTTATAGTCAAGTAACTGACCAGCAACGCCTCCAAGGTGACCTTAATTCGCTTCACAACTGGTGTAAAATAAATCGTATGGAGCTAAATCTCAGGAAATATAAATATATGTGCTCCGCTAGAAAGAAGCCGATAACTGCATGCTATCGATGACCATCATTTGGAAGAAGTTGACAAAATATTAGATCTTGGATTGCTACTTGACTCCAAACTCAATTTTATTGTACATATCAATTTGACAGCAAACAAAGTTAGAGGTGTACTGGGATTTGTAAAACGTTGGGGTAAAGAGTTTGATGATTCAAACGTTACCAACAGCCTTTATATGTCCCTTGTCAGGCCTATCCTAGAGTATGGATACGTCATTTGGGACCCTATATATAGAAAATGCTCAGATGTTCTCGAATGTGTTCAAAAACAGTTCCTGCTTTTTTGCCTCCGTAGTTTGAACTTTAACCCATTGGACTTACCTGCCTACTTAGCTATACTTTCTCTTATTAAGCTACCAACTCTAAGGAGTCGCAGAACTCATTTACTTATGAACATAATTACTCTAAAAGTACCACAACGCTTGACAGGACATTTTATACCTTTAGCAGTGGAATTCTATCGAGCCAATTATGCTAACGCGGACTCTTTTAGGATAATTTGTGTAGATTTTAATAACTATTATAATTTCATTGATTTTAATTTGTCACTAAACGCAATTAGAAATAACTTATTAGTTTACGTGAACAACTAGTTGTTTGCATTTATTTACATTTTTTTGCAACAAATTATTTTTTATTGCATGTGTGTTAATTTTAAATAATAATTGTGTGTACAAACAACTAAATGTCTGCAAGGATGTCAATTTCCGCAGACAATTATTAATAAATAAATATATAAATTTCTATATGTGCTTGGATACCGAACAAAAGAAAAAAATTTCTCATGTGGTGGTTTTGAATAATCTTAACTGTTGAGAACGTCGAGGAGTTAACAAACTTGGATCTGCTTCAACGCTGTGGGATACGGCTGCGATGTTTTCAGTTGAACGACCTGGTCGAACATGCATTGTTGTTTGCACATTTTATATCGAGCCTGCCGTTTCAAATTTAATGACCATATTCTTAATAGCGATCTCAGAAGGACGACTTCGTTGTCCGGTTTTCTAAAACGTTGTAAGAGATACTTTACACCATCCAAACTTCGCACTATTTATAACATCTACATCCGTCCAAAGATGGAATACAACTCTCATGTATGGGTCGGTGCCCCAACGTCTATTTTCGAGTTCCCCGAGCGCGTAGAGGAGAGGACCAAGAGACTCATTGAGGACGGTAGGGTATCCATTCCCTGATCCCCTGGAGTATCGACGCAATATAGGTTACATTTCACTGTTTTATCGTTACTACAATGGTGAGGGCCCTAACCAAATTTGCATTTGACGCGATTTTCGTTGAGAGCGCATTCTTTTGTGGTTGATTGGCCAGTGAATCGCAATACGCATTACAGGGAGATTTCGTTTTTTAGCAGAACAATTCGTATGTAGAATTAACTTCTTCCAGAGTTCTTTCCTGTTAAATTCGGCAGTACTGTTCGAGCTGATGGTTTTTTCTTTTGTTGACGAGACTCATGTCTGCAGTCAAATGGGGGCTGGTTTACTGCAACATTGTTAAAAGCCGTAGTTTGATGAGTGGATGACATTCCTACAAGCGAATTAACTTCCGCTTCTCTACCTCCTTCAGGACGTTTTTTTTCAATTTATTGCCTATTTCACAGTGTTCCACGAATTCGTTCGTTTTTTAATTCTTAACATAATTTTTTTTGTTGTGCTTATTAATGTTCAATTATTGAACATTACATATTTTTCGTTTGTCTGTCTGTATTCGGTTTCTTTTTTACTTTCTTTCGTATGTATGTACTTCTATTAATGATCACTAAGTTTTGAGAGTTAAGTGAGGGTGTGACTAATTCCAGCTTTTTATTGATTGCAAGTAAAGATTTTGCACGAATTTGGTGAGTGAAGAATTGTTGCACTAAATCTAAGTTTAGGGATAGTGAAAGCTTTTGCATGTTGGTGAAGATTTGCAGTTTATCACTAAACTGTAAAAAAATAAGGGAATAAATTTTATTGCAATTTTGTTTAGTGCACTATCCCCCAACTGTGGTTTTTAGTAACTGTTTATGGACTGAAATGTTATGAAGTTCCTTTTGTATATTAAAATCAGTAAGTATTTTAGACACAGTTAGTTCAAATTTCCAAAAATTTTACTATATTTTCCAAAGCACGTGTAATGTCTTAAACAGTTCATAGAATTATGATAACGAATAAGTATAATATATAATGGTATTCCTTTTAATAAACGTGTTGTTATTTTGTATTCTTCTGTTACAAAATAATAACACACTACTTTAGAGTTTTAAATTAAGTTAAACGATTTATTTACTTTTAATACACACAAAATGGTAACTTTGTTGTCTTGACTCACTGATGACCCAACTTGAATTAAGTGCAAGTGCTGTTTTTTTTTTTTTTTTAAAGAGAAGTAGCACTTTAGGCAACAATGCCTATTTAGTCAAGTACCGTGCTACATTCTTTAGGAAAGGGATAGAGAATAGATGAAACAGGTGGTGAAAGTAGAAGGATAGTCGGAAATTAACTGCCGTATATAAGACAGCACAGCGACGAGTGACTATGCCTTCATCGCTGAGCAGCCCCACCGACAGTCAATTTTTCTTTTTGTAGTGAAAAAAACCAAGGTCTTCGTTGGGAATCGAACCCACAACCCCCACACTTACAAGCTAGTACACTACCTACTAGCCTACAGGGGCACCTAAATTTTAACATCAGCCCATTTTGGGGTTGTTATTATTATTCAATTTAGGCACATGCTTGGCTATGTGTTTTGTTCTGTGTTAGTTGTTTTTGTTTTCTGTTGTTTACTTCTTTGGTAGTATTAATCATAAGCATGTTAATTGGTCTGCAGTTTATAAAATGCACAGTGGATCGTTTACATTTTTTGAAATGTTAATCTTTCTTTAAAAACTTAATAAATCATCTAACAATAACAATATCATTTAGGCTTAAGCTATTATACATGGCATATATCGCTTTCTTTATCCTACCCTATTTCTTATTTTTCTAAATCATCTTCTTTGTCAAACTTTCAGCCCTATATACTCTTTCGCAGAAGACAGCAGATGACAAACGGTGTAATCTTCGTACTATTTATTACTACCTACATACGTCTGGGACGCTGGCTCATACAATGTATGAGCCAGCGTCCCAAAGTTTATTTTGAAGTTGCTCGGCCGCGTACAGGAAAGGGCCTAAAGGATCATTGGGGATGGTAGGATCTCAACCCTACTGATTTCTAAGAGCGCCGACGCAATGTAGGTTGTATTTCACTGTTTTGTAGTTACTACAACGGTAAGTGCACTAACGAAATTAGGGCACTTGTTCCCGAAACTCGTACTTTTTTGCGTTTGACTCGATTTTCGTTGAGAGCGCATCCATTTGTGGTAGATTGGCCAGTGAATCACACTACGCATTACGGGGAGAGTTCATTTTTTAACAGAACAGTTCGTATGTCGAATAAACTTCCTTCAAAAGTCTTTCCTGTTACTTTCAATGTAGGAATATCCACAAACACCACTCCCTATTTCCTCCTCCCCATAACCTATTTTCCTAGTTCTGGTATAGTACACTACATGAGTATGGGTCATCCCTGAGTACAGGTCCGAGCGGAAAAAAACTATTTCTTTATAAGAAAAACAAAAAAATCAGAACAGTTACTTTCATTCTGTTTCTCCTTTACATTGCCTTAATATACACAAACGATCTATTTATTTAAATAAATTATAAAATGTGTAAAAATTAGAAAAAGAGAAAAGAAGTAAAATGATCACTAAAATGAAATTATTACTACCAAAAAAAACAGTATTTATCATCACTATTTATCATCTCTACCAGTGCATTCTATAGTTAAATTTAACTAATGACAATATTTTAATGATTATTTTTTAAATTAATGTTTGCAAAATACGGTTGATGAAGGTTTTAATATAATCTTCTCTACCCTAATTTTGCTACAAATGCACCAATTACGCAATTTTTGAACAAAATGTGTTAAGGTGAAAAATAGTATTTTGCGCATAAAAAAACGCTAAATTGGACACTGTGATGAAAATAAAAGTTATAAGGGTTTTTTTGGTTCGTTCTAATAACATTGCATATAACATTACATACCCTTAATTCATGCCATTCAAAGAATTCCCTTTATAAGAATTTCAAGTAAATAAAATAGTACGCTAACATGCTGTTAACTATACATTACCAACTTCTTTTATTCTGATAATGCAGTTCAACTTTAAATGTTAAATCAATGAAACCGAAACATTTAAATGGAGCTGTCTGATGTTGTATACAACCAGAATATCAGGTTGCAAAGATATATGTTGCAGTATATTAAATGATGCGCATCATCAGTTGGAAGTCGTTAATAAACTACAATTACAGACAATAATCTTTTTTTATGCTCACTCATCTTTTATTATTTTTATACTTTGACACTAAAGTAATTTGAAACATTTATATTCTGTTTTGTTGCTGTTAATACGAATAAAAACATAATAATTGAATCTATTATTTATTTGTTTGTATTTCAAAGAATATATTGTACAAATAAAAGTGCATAAATAAATATAGAAAAAGGGTGTACCAAATTATTACGAAAGATTGTAATTCAATAGATCTGGTATATTTTTCTTCTTTGATTGCAAATATGGTTAGCAGTTCGACAGCTTGGTAGTTTTTCGAAACAAAACTTCACTTTTCTCGAAAAATTTCACTGAAAGTTGGGGTCAGTAGCATATGAAATAATTTTGACGGAAGTTGTTTAGAAAAGTGAAAGGAAGAAATACGACGTTTATAAATCACACTTCTATGAGTTGAACTTATCGAGCTTCAGCATCAGTTATTACTCCTACTACACTACACTAGGTGCATATAATGCATTTTAAATGTGCACCCAAAATACAAAATGCGAAAAAATAATTACTAGTTTAAGCTGTTGGGTTAATAATAATGTTTTTTGTTAAAAAAATTTTAAGAGTGTCGTATATTTTGGGACACGCTTTATATTTAATTTTTTATTTTTAGTATACAAATTACATTAACAGATTTCATTAGAGCATTTTGATAAATTTTATTAATTTTTTTTTGTCGTTTGCAAGGTGTTAATTTGAAATCTGAAAAGTAATAGTCACTCATTCATTAAGTATGCGGCAAAACAACAAAAAACATTGTGTCAACAATATTTATGTGTTTGTTATATTTAAAAAATATTTAAAAAATCAACTAAAAATATCAGTTTGTGTATAATTCCTTAACTTAGAGGAGGGTCGTTTTCTTAACCAATTTTCTAAACCTTTTAACAGCTGGTTACTTCAAGAATGCACTACATTTCTTGGCAACAGGTTACAACTGTTGTTACAGGTAACAAACAGGCAATCAATAATTTGGTTTTCTTTCTTTATTTATATATTTTGGCGTTCAGATAAAGCATTTTTTACATATTTTCATTCTTTATCAATTTTTTTTTTAGTTTTTGGCGCCAAATTGTTTTTTGTTTGGCAATAATTTTAGTTCAACTAATTGATATTTTCTACATAATAATTATATTCTTCTTCTGTTGATAAAGAGTAAGGAAAATTTAAAGGAAATTAAACCCTATTGATAATATATGTATTTATTTGACCCTTTTAAAGTAACACCCTAAAAATAAACGAGTTTCCGGCATAATTAAAATAGCTTCATTAAAACCCTTTCTTTGTTTTATTCAATTCCATATCGAGTGTTAATAGTTAATATGTTCTATTTTATTTTAAAATATTTCAGGGCTGAACTAAAAGCCACACACAATGATCCATGAAACATTCAATTGATTTTCTACAAAAACAGTCATCGGAATGATAAATGTTAAAGCTAAATTTACGAAAGCAATAAGTTTTTTTTAAATTTAATAAATAAAAACCTTTGAGTTATATTATTTTTGATATTATATTTTTTGTGCTAAAACTGTATACACATAATTAAAATTAAAACTATATTAATAAATTTAAAATTTTCGTCGAAAGCTAAGATTTTGTTACCATCGAAAAGAACACTTTCTTGAGCTTACAAAACAATATCAACAATAAAAGTGAAGATTTGTTTTAGCCGTATCTGAAGGTCTAATTTACAATTTAATTTTTTTAATATCATTTAATTAATTTTAAATAATTATAATTTAAAATAAATTTTTAAGAACTATTAAATTTAAGTTGATAATATATGAGACATTTTTACCAAATTATTTGGTTTAAAATTTATTACAGGAATCCTCAGTGACTCTTTGTCGCATAATTAATGAGGGCCGATCACTCAAAAATTAAATAAAAATAATAATTTATTGACAATAAGTGATAGAGAATTTCATTTGAAGAATAAGAACACAATAAGAGATATACTTCATGACAATTATTTTCCAGTAGAATTAACTAACCGATTAATTAGACAATATGGTAATCATAGGCATAATTTAGGAAATACTATGGCAAAACCAAGAATAAATCATTAACTTATGTTAATGGAATATCAGAAAGATTAAGAAAGTCTAAAATATATGACCATGGTAAATTTACAGTGTCTTGGAAGGCTGCTTAATGATTCGCCAATTCCTAAAAATCAAAAGGTTAACAACTCTAAAAATTACCGGTCAATTTAAATTTGTACATTACAGTATGCGTAACTTTGAGGCATCGTGAGGTATTGGAAATTCTGTTGAAAGCTCTGTAAAAGTTGTTAGAAATGCGATGTAATCGAGTTAGAAAAATGTTGTTCTTTCTTCTACCCTATTAAGCAAAGTCTTCTCTATCAAACTTCTAATTCCTTTTATTATTATATCGGGTTTTTCAGCAAGTGGTTTCTCTTTCAATTGTGTCAAAACTAAAAACATGATAGTTTTGACATTTTTGACGTATTCGTAGTAGATGCAGTGGCAATTGTTACGATGAATTCAATTTCGAAAATCGCATTAAAATATTAAAAATCCACTAAGAAAATTGTGGTTCTTTTAGAGTTATATTTCGTAAAATTCGTGATATTTTCGGACAACATAATCGTTCTTCTGAGACCGCTAATAAGAATTTTGTTAATACATTTGAGTCGATAGGCTCGTTACAAAATATGCAAATACCAGCACGTGTTCGTTTAATTGAAAATGTCGCAGCCATAAGCCACAGTGTTGAAGCAGATCCAAATTATTCAATTCCTAGACGTTCTCAACAATTGGGTTTATCCAAAACCACCATATGATGAATTTCGCATAAGGATTTGACTTTGAAGCCTTACAAGGTTCAACTGGAGCAGGAATTGAAGCCGATCGCTCACCAACCGATTCGCTCAATTTATTCAGAAACACCCGGTTGATTTTTCTGAAAAGATCAATTTTTCAGACGAAGCCCATTTTTACTTGTCAGGGTATGCCAACAAGCAAAATTGCCGCATTTCGTTTTCTGAATTTCCTAGTGCATGCTTAACGTGTCATAGTATGATGCGCTATATGGTGGATTGAGTCGTTTTTTTTTTGAAGATGATCACACTATCAGTGGATCACACTATCGTGAGATGCTAACAACTCAATTTTGGCCTAGTATTGACGACGTGGATATCACTGACATGTGGTTAATCAGAATGGTGCTACATCTCACGCAGCCAATGAAACGATCAATTTATTGCAAACCAATTTACCCGATCACATAAATTCACGACAATCAGTGGACAGCCAGGTCTTTTGATATAACACCTCTGGATTATTTTTTGTGGGGCTATGTTACGGACAGTGACTATACGGAGCCAATCGAATCGATTTCAGCCTTAAAACTACAAACCGGCGATGTGATTAAGGCAAGAGGACCGCCATTTGGCAAAAAGTGATTAAAAACTTTGATGAAAGAATCGACGCCACTCAGCGTGGTCGTTGTGGATATTTGACAGATATCGTGCTTCGGTCATAATTAACGAACTTTTCTGTTTATAATAAAAAATTTGAATCATCTTAATTTAAATTTATTGTTATATGTTGTTTTAGAAAACAAACTTCATGTTGAAAAACCCATTTTTATATCATATGCGAGATAGCAAAATTTCTCATTCATACAAGTATAAAAAGCCTAATAGCGAACCTGTAATAATTTCTGAATAGAGACTTCTAAACAGGGTTAAGTTTAACGTCCACGAGATCCAGCTTTATAAGCTTTCGCACAGATATACAATAGCTCTTGCTACTTCGTCGTGGTCTTAGGCGATATAAGTTTTTGGGTAATAAGGTTTTCAACTTTATTGACACTCTACATCATTGACATAGTGGAGGATATGTTTTGCTGCTTTAGCTTTGTAATAATGAAACCAAGGAACTCGTTTAGGGAAATGGTATATGCTTGCACGCAACATATTATTACTAAACGCCCATCGTGATGTAACCATTGAATAGTAAAGTGGAAAACAGAGAGAATTCCTTTCTCAGCTGTGCAAACACATCCTACAGAGGTCGTTACTATCACAACCTGATAAAAATTGTCGTACGCTTCCCAAAGATCTAGGATGATTATATCATATGTATCATAAAATTGCGATCAATGTTGTGTTATGACCACCAACTTTAGTAATAATTCAAGAATATATCGTTATAAGCTTCTGTTTAAGGAAAATTTACGTTCCAGAAAGCCCAGAATAATTTTCTAAAATATTTCCTTAAACTTTTTTACGAAAAAAAAAAATACTGAACAGCAGCAAGCGAAGCCACACTCGTATCATATAACATAAAACAATACAATGTTTTGGATGGGAGCATCTAAGTGCTATTTTTAAGATTATTTTTTAAATTAAATTCTTCTAGTTTTTGAGATAAAGCGTTATCATCATAGAAAAGGGTGTGAAGAAACGAACTTATTAAATTGTATATCGAGTATTAAAATAAAATTTCAATGTACAGGGTGTCCGCGGGGAAGATATACTACTTTATTTTGCCGCCATTTTGGTAAACATCAGTCTTGACAGTTCATATTTAGCAGTTTTGAAGTAAAGACGTGGCAAATTTATTATGGAAAAATATTCGATAAGCAAACGTGTTTTAATCGTTAAAACATTTTATCAAAATCGATCATCGCTTAGTGTGACGATAAGAAAGTCACGTGAAATTTTGGAAGAAACAACGTGCCAATAACACGCACTACTTATCGTATAGTAAATAATTTCGATGAAAAAGGGGCTTGTAGGTGATAGGCCCAAGCATGGACAACAACGTACTGCAAGATCGGCTGAAAACATTACTACTGCTCAAGAAAGTGTACAAAACAGTCCATCAATCTCAATTGTACGCCGTGCTCACGAGTTTGGTCTTCAAAGAATAATTTTGGTCACAATTTTGCACAAGGACTTGCATTTGTTTTCATATAAGATTCAGTTGACACAAGAGCTTCTTTTACAAAACCATTTACGCCGCCATTCATATGCCAATATGACAAACTCGATTTTCATGAAAAAATCATAATGAGTGAGGAGGCACATTTTCATTTGAATCTGTATGTGAATACACAGAATAGTCGGTTCTGGGGAATTGCAAGACCTCAAATTCTTTAAGAGTCACTTTTGCATCCATTAAAAGTCACAGTGGAATTTAGTCAACTGGAATCATTGGACCTTACTGCTTTGAAAATGAAAACAGAGTAACGGTAACTGTGAATTGGGAGCGATATCGTAAGGCATTTGCGAGGCTAACAGAGACGGACATTTATCTGATGTTGTATTCCATACGTAATTGCCTTTCCATTGATATGTCTTGATAGAATCTCACCATCATTACATGTGTCAATGGGGTAAAAGGGAGCCCAGTCCCCTAAAGGCTAGTAGGAGCCAACTGGACAACTCCACGTTATTTCCCCGGGAATCAGTATGCCCCAGAGTTTAGTTTTTGACTCTTTAGCTTTTTAGATGTTCTCTGCCTGATTATTGAGGTTGGCCCTTTGGGAGCATCGTGGTGGTTGTGGTTTTGCAAGATCATTCACTTTTGACGTTAACACAGGGTGAACGCTCTAGGTCCAGAAGCATACTTGCCTTGTGGTCTGGACCAGGAGTGGCATAGTCTCCAACTCTTTAGCAAGGAGTGTATATGACTGTGAAAAAACAAATTTTATTTTATACTTGTTCAAAAATAATATCAAATTGAATCAGGAATATAAATCCTGCATTTTTAAATTATTAAACTGCTGACCACATATTCAACTTATTTTACATTTAGGTTAGTAGGATAAATGAGAAACTCCCAGGTATGATCTCGATAGAATATTTTTAAAACATATAAAATGAAATGTGACATTTTAACCAATTTCCAATGCAAATAATCGGCGACAAAAATAAACTACTCTAGAATACTTTTACGATAAGCCCAATAGCATGATAGCGAAATAAATAATAGATTTTTAATTTATGATTTTAATCCGCCATAGTGTTTTGCCCATGATGAAGTTTATAAAACACTGTTCAATATATGTCAAAATGCTTCGTTGTTTCTGTCACTAAAGCATGTCCGTCTCGCTATACGAACGTTTTTTCTTTTTAGTTTGAATTGCAATCACCTCTGATCCAATCACATCAAATAAATTAATTGTTTGCATAACAAGTTTTTAACATTTAAACAATTTGTTAAGACACATTGTAATATTATCACTTGTTCTATTACCTGATTGTCTGTTGTCTATTTGTTATAAATCCCCAATAAAATAGGAATAAAATCAAAATGGAATATAAATACGTATTTACAGGGACATAAGATACAATAAATGGCAAAACCTTTGACTTTCATCGATTTCAATCATGTATACACTGACAGTGTATAGCTTTGCAGTTTTGTTAATAACACGACGAACAACAACCAGAATACAATTCCAAAATTATTAATGTACTTTAACTGTTGTTTTAAGCTTTAAAAACACAAAAGAAGGAACCGAAACTGATCATTTTTAGATTTTTAACGCTGGTGCTTTTTGCGTTTAAACATAAATCATGAGTTTTGTGTGTATTTAAAGGTCAGTATTTTGGGCGGTGTGTATATGTGTTTGGCTAAAGAAATACAGTGCCCAAGAATAAATAAAAACTACAAAATTTATCAGAAGCAAGACGAATTCCTAATAGGTGACTGATTTAAATTCAATAACAATTGACTTTTATAAAATTAGGTTCAGCTGCCAAACTCTAGCAAAACGGAAAGAAGAAATTTGATGGTGATCAACACCATCAAAACACTAATCACAAAATGTTTGCTTTTTTAGCGCTTTAAGCTAAAAGCCCCTTTAATAACTCATTTAAACAATTAGTTTCTCAATGTGTTGCAATTAAGATGATATTTAGCTAAGAAGATTTGCAAATAACCGAACAGTGCTTGATTGTAAAAAAAAATATTTTAAATCAGTAAAAATAATAAAAAAAAAACTTTAAATCGATAATCAATCAATCACGTAAATAATACGTAAATAGTACTCAAAATTCTTAAAAGTATTGAAACCTTTTATTTTTGAGTACAAAATCACGTTGATGACTATTTGTTATTCGTATTCATTTAGTAATAGATCGAACCAGCTGGAGGTAAGTTCCAAAAGAAAGAAAACAAGTTATACGCTTAATCACAATCTCGCAACATATTCGAAATGGGGTCGTGTGAATAGAGTCGATTTAATCCCCTAAAGACCCAACGTTGCGTGGCAACACATAGATTTATCTGTTACTATGGTTGACATAAGTGTTACGGAATCGGAAGCTCTTGATGTTCTTGCCATGAAAATTCTGTGTGATGTTCGATCAACTAAGCACATTTTTCAGGTTGCTGAAGAAGCTTTCAAGTGTCTCGGTTTTCTAAAACGGTGTAAGAGATAGTTTACTCCGTTCGATCTTCGTACTATTTATACACTTATATCCGTCGAAAATTGGAATACAACTTTCATGAATGAGCCGGCACCCCAAAGTCTGTTTTGGAGTTGCTCGACAGCGTATAGAAGAAGGCAAATGAATAGTAGATAGGGGCTTATTCGTAAGTCCGTTACTGAAATTAGGGAACTTGTTCCCCTTACTCGCATCATTTTGCGTTTAACTCGATTTTCGTTGAGGGCGCATCTATTTGTGGTTGATTGGCCAGTGAATCCACAGTCCCTATGTGGAATAAACTCCCTTCAAAGGTTTTTCATGTTACCTTTAATGTAGGAAATTTCAAATTAAATATCCACACACACACTACTCCCTCTTTGCTCCTCCCCATAACCTAATATCCTATTCTGACACAATGCATTGCATGTGTAGGGGTCATCATCTCTTGATGGTTGCTTCGAAAAAAAATAACGATATTATTTAAATTAATATTTTAAATTTTGCTTATCTGGCTGTTTCATGATGAGGTCGAGCTCAATTTCTAAATAGTCCAAGTTTATTATTTGGATCGCCTATGATATAATATAATTAATATAATAATTTAATTTGATAATTTTTATAGTTTTTTAAACGATCTTTTTTATCTTAAATAAATATCTTTTTTCTTTTTTAAGATCTTTTTTTATATATTTTTTCTTTCAATATTTCGCTTTCCTTTGGAAAGCTTCTTCAGGAAAAAAAAAAAAATATAAAAAATTTTTTCCTGAAGAAGCTTTCCAAAGGAAAGCGAAATATTGAAAGAAAAAATATATAAAAAAAGATCTTAAAAAAGAAAAAAGATATTTATTATAATAATTTAATTTAAAATAATATAATTATTTTAATTATGTTTAATTATTTTAATTAAGTCCTATTCGTTGTAGATGTACTTGTAAGTTTAAGTAGGCAGTAAAAAGTCTCATTTTTTATCATTTAAGAATTACATAATTTATCCTCATTAAAGTTTATTTTTGCCTCATTCCTTCACATAGTAATTCTCCTTCATATTCATTTTCTTATAAATAAATTTTAATTTTCTAAGCATTTCTGTTAACGGCGAGGCTATGTTTGAATGGAGTAAACGAAGATGAATATGATACGGAAGGTGATATTTTGTTTAATTCCACCGTACAGTGAAATGGATTCGTAAGATCAAATTTTAAATGCCTTAGCAGCAATAAAAAATTGATCTTATTTCTAGGAAGCATTGCTTTATTAACAAAGGTCTGAATAGATCAGAACATTTGATCTTAATGGTATATCCAAGTTAGGGACACTATGATGCTCTTGAATTTTCCATTTAAAATTCTCTACGAAGTTTGTAGTTCTTACGATCATATCATTTTAAGTTCGACCAAAAGCAAAACTTTATGGCTATAGCTGGCAACGACCCAATCAACGTCGTTTAAGAAGGAGTATGGAAAAATGGGTGATGTCAAAACCCTTAGCGCCCAAATTTAAGTTTGACTATCACACAAGAAAAGAGAAGCTATAGCTTAGAAGCCATAATGCATTGTAGTTTATAACGTTTTGATATTAAAATAAATTTATTTATTTCAAAATCACGAAATGTATGAGAGTTATTAAAAAAAAATGTTTTAAGCTAATATTATTTTAACCTAATTTTTAAACCAGAATTTCAGTAGGAATTTAATTTTTATAAAAATATTTAAAAAACCTCTTTGGCTTTGTGGTATTAGTCTATTTTATTAACTAGATATCTGATTTTCTACATCTTGATATTAGCAAATAAATCTAGAATTATGTAGAAGTTATTGCTTCACACCATTCCTTTTAAGAATTCTATTAGGAAAAGTATATATATTGCCAATTCTTACCTATATCTAGGAATTACATTCACGTTGCGCATAAAAAAATTTCATTAGTATGAAATAACATCAGTCCTCAAGCAGCAGAATTGCGTACAGTATTGTTCGAAAATTGTCTACGGAAAAAAGTTTGAAAGTCTTTTAAAGATAAAAATTATATCGTTGTTTCGAAAAATCATTTATACTGAAAATCTTAAATCTATATGCCAGAAAATTCATTTTGCCTAGAATGAAAAATTTTTATATTTATATTTTGGGTAGGTTTTTTTTTGAAGCAAGCATTTTTGAAAGCACTACTGGTGTTTAGAAGGCTCTTTTATAATTTGCTTATATAGTGTGTTTTTTATAAAGGTATAATACTTTTAAAAGGCTTAAAATAAAAATATATTTTTTAACTTGACACATGCAACTTACTTTTTACGAAAGATAATCTTCTGGTATTATAATTTAAATATGACTTCTGGGATATGATCACGATGGCTGGCTTGGACGTAGTCTAATCCAGAAGTCCATTATAAGATGACTTTATCCAAAATTTATGGCTGTATATTAGCAATAACTTGGCAAATGCTGACCTTCAAGTAGTAAATCATTTCAAGCTTATCGCCATAGAGTAGCGACTTTACGTATTCCCACAGAAAATAATTTAGCGGCGTTAAATCGCAAGATCTTATCAACCAATTTAAAATCCCAAAACATGAAACTAAGAGGTTACCAAACGCTTTCTTCAGCATAATAATTGTGATATGTAGCCTTATCTTGTTCACATCATGGTTGTTCAATTGTTTAATGAAAAAGTCAGCAGTTATGACTCTATAGTGGTCACCATTGAAAGTAACCTACTGACCAGTATCGTTTTTAAAGAAGTACCAACCAATGATTCCACCACCAGACAAAATACACAAAAATACAGTCAGTTTTCTAAATGTAACGGTTTATCAACATCAACACTGGAGGATGATTATCATCACGTATCCATTCAAACAGAAGTGAGCTTAAGTTAAGATTTTAAATTTATTAATATTTTGAGGCCAAAAGCATATTCAATCAAAGCTTCCTCCTATACAACAATGATTGCAGACGTCCTTAATATAACCTCAAATGTTCTATTCATCATAACAGTACTTAATCAAGTGCAATTGTTTCTCAAACGTATTTGAAATATTTTCCTTTTTTTTTGACTCACTGTATTCATAGTTTAAGCATGTTTGTATGTATGAATTTAGTCTTTGAAGCGTGTAAATTTATTTATTCTTCTGGATCTTGTTTTCGATGTTTGTAAAATCGCTGAATTCAATCACTTGCTCCGGGGCTGAAGCCATTTGTTATTCGCCACATTTAATCTATCTAATCACAAAGCTGAAAGACTTGTTAACTTGGTACAGAATGGACATCACAACAACGCTTGTAAACAACAGAAAAATAGATAAACAGCAAATTTATCGAATCAATCGTCCAGACAACATTCAAGTAAGATAAAGCCCAACCAAAAGTGTTTCTAACTTTTTTTTTGTCTCGTATGTTTGAATATTTGATTTACTTTGATAAGCCAAGCTCACATTCGCCCCAGTCAACTTTATGGTTAAATGTAGAAAATAAATCAAAATAGCATTTCAATTAAGCTGTAAATTTATTTAAATAAAATTGGTTAAATGTTACAAATACACAACTTGTATACAATAGATATAACATTACCAAATGTCTGTCCAACTGTCTTACTGTCCATTTTTTTTAATTTATTTATATCTATTGATTTTCACAAATGCAACAGGAGTCTACATATATGTTGTGTGTGTGTGTGTGTATGTGTGTGTTAGTTATTTTAAATAAAAATTCCATTAATCATTGGGTGTTGCAAAAAACAATATATAAATAATATAATGTAAAATTAAATAATTTAGTGGAAATACAAATGAAAAAGAATTTAAATTCAACAAAATAAGCAAGAGAGTAAGAGAAAGAGATAGAATGCATGATATATCTATCTATCATAGATAGATATGATGCATTAATTGATATTTAAATATCGTGTTGTTTATTATAAATCTATTTAATTAGGTTTGAATTAAATGAGGAAATAACAAGACACGCCCACTCATTCATTGAAACGTTTCGGCGTTCCAACAAAAGATGGATGGGGAGTTTTCAATGTCTATATGTAATTTGTGTTTGTTTTCTAAGTCTTTAGTTTAATATATTGTTCTGGTTGTTGCTGTTGTTGTTGCTGCTGCTTGAACAATTATTCTCCCACCGTTCAAGTTCGTGCATTTGTATATATATTTTTTGTTTTTGAAAATTACCTACAGAATAGAATAGACCGTTGATTTATTGTAGTTCGTGTTATTTATTGTAAACGTTGTGTTTAAAATAAATTTTTCTTAATTGTAACTCAACAAAATTGTCATAAATTAATAAATCTTTGAATTTTTGTATTAAAAATCATTTAATGCGACAAAAATTCAATTCGATTTACGACTATTGATTTCTATTTATTTGCTTGTATAATTTATTTTATTTCAAATAAGATTGATAAATTGCCCGGGGGAAAAATATGGCACAAAAAGTATTAGAAAACAATTTTTAATTAAACACATTTATGCAAACTATATATTTAAATGAATTTAAGACTTTAATGATTTATTCCTCATTTTGGTATCACTCCTTTTTTTTAGAAACAAATAGTAGACATTTCTTTGTAAGTTTTTAATGCAGTCACAATTTACCCTGCACTAAAACGAATGAAAATTTTTAAAATTTTTTCAACATTTATTTATTGACAATTTGATTTCAAAAGATAATCAGATAGAAGTGAGAGTTCAACAATTTCTTACCTTTAAAAAGCTGTCAAACTATTAAAATATATACCTGTAGTCGCTATATCCCAGATCAGACATAAATGCCAAATGTAAATTTCAGCGTTAGGTTGGTCGTTATGCTGGCAATATGGCAATTTCATGTATCGTAGAAAAGTTTCGAACTGGTTACACTGAGTATTTCGAGCTGCGAGCTACCAAACAAATCGATACAGATGCACATTGCAAAAGAAAACAAACAGCTTACCATGAGAATTCCCGTATGTTGAATAGACTCCATTTAACGGTTAAAAACAACCTTTGTAAATTTTCTATAGCCAAAGAAAGGCGAGTAAAATGATAGTTAACTAGCGTAAGACAATTCAAACTTTCAGCTCACTGGACTATTTGTGCAGACAGGGTACACGTGTTGGTGTAGGCAACCCAAAATAGTAGAGCAGAAGCAAGAAATTCGTTTTCCAAAACTTAACAAATGAGTAGTTAATGAAAAAAGTAACAACACCACTGAAGTATGTGGTTAAAAAGTAAGTCGGTTAAAAATAATTATATACTTTTTAAATTAAAGACATTAGGAACTGATTTTAATCCTCATATAAAAAATGCAGCCAATGTGAACCTCTTTCAGTGAAAATTTCAAATGGCAAATGCATCGATAGTTCTGTGTCTATTAGACTATCAATGTTTTTTTTTTTATTTTCGATAGCGATACTATCATTTTCTATCATAAATTTTATTTTAAAAAATGACGACAGCTGTTTACTAAATTTTTTAAAATTTAATTGTATATTTTCATTTTGCTGCAATGGAAAAGCTGTTGTCTTTAGCCAGTTGACGTATGCTTTTGTTGACAAAGCACACTTATGACGCTCAAAACAAAACATCTGCATGACATAAGTTTTCTTAAAAAGTATACTCTAATTAGAAGTTTTCTTTGTAGCAAGTAGATTCATTGAAAGTTAAAATTAAGCAATAAATGTAGTGATAAGTATATTTACAGAATATGCTTCTGAAAGGTTATTTAATAAAAATAATAACAAAAAGTTACATGAAATTTTTAAAGAAAATTTATTATTAATGTCGATACAATATAGAATATATGCTAAAGATCCTTCCCAATCCAGATAAATCCTTCCAAATTACACAAAGTACGTAAAATTATATTCGTTATCAGAAGTTTTAATATTGTTATGTTTATATCTTTTATAAAAGTTTTGTTGTGAGTTCTTTATTGCAAAATAAATAACACCAGTTTTTAGAGTTTTTAAATAAAAAACCATTTTATTTACCTTAAGTACACAAAATTGACACTACATAACAATTTACGTAATGTGCGCGTCTTTATTTCACGAGATTTAATTTTACACTGATCGATTATCCACTCAGATGCTGCCCTATTTATGTTTGTCTATTAAAAGTCTAGAAAATTTTGGAATCTTCTGCTCCCTTTGTATCACATTTTGTTGTTGTATGTTGTTTATTCGATGTATAGGCGCCTGTATGTCTGTGTGCATTTTTGTTTTTATGCTGATAGGCTTTCTGCTAGCGATTTATTTTAAAATATTTGTTGTTGTCTTGCAGACAACATACCCAGTAGTTCGCTTTATTACTTAATTATATTATTTTAAAACTTAAGCAAGACACATCCATAACAATATAATAAAAAATAAAAAATTATTGAACGTAAAAAAGATTTAAATTTTAGAGTATTACGCTAGAGACATAATACCCACTTATATGGTGTTATTTATTAAAAGATTATATATATATATATATATATATATATATATATATATATATATATATATATATATATATATATATATATATATGTAAAGGGTGTTTTTTTAAGCCCGATAGAACTTGAAATTGTAAAAAATAACACAAAAAATTAAATTGTAATCAAAATTTCTTTTTTATTCGAAGGATCAATACGTGACATTAACATTTGAAAATGATTTCGGGCATATGGGCACCGCGGCTGTTCTTGACGAAGCGCATTCTGGACGTACAATTTTGGGCCACTTTTTCGAGCACTGCTGGGCGTATGTCACGAATAACACGAACAATGCTGTCCTCCAAGGCGTCAATTGTTGCTGGTTTATCAGCATAAACCAGTGACTTCACGTAGCCCCACAGGAAATAGTCGAGTGGTGTCAAATCGCACGACCTTGGAGGCCAATTGACAGGTCCATTTCTCGAAATCAACTTATCGCCAAATTTTGATTTCAATAAGTCGATGGTTGCGTTCGCTGTATGGCACGTAGCGCCATCCTGTTGAAACCACATCTCGTCCGGATCAATGTCATCCATATTTTCAAACAAAAAATCATTGATCATGGTGCGGTAACGATCTCCATTGACCGTAACGCGAGCTCCGGCCTCATTTTTGAAGAAATAAGGTCCGATGATGCCACCAGCGTGAAAACCGCACCAAACGGTGCATTTTTCTGGATGTAATGGAGTCTGTAGGGTCTGTTGTGGATTGGTCTCACTCCATATGCGGCAATTTTGCTTATTAACAAACCCGTTAAGCCAAAAATGCGCCTCATCGCTGAACACAATTTTGCGATAAAACAACGGGTCAGTTACCAACTGCTCTAGAGCCCAATCGGCGAAAGAACGACGCATATAATGGTCTCGTGGCTTCAATTCCTGCACCAGCTGGATCTTATACGGGTGTAGGCCGAGATCTTTGCGCAAAATTTTCCACGTAGTGGACGGACAGAGCCCCAATTCCTGCGACCGACGACGAATTGATAAATTTGGATCTTCTTCCACACTTTCGTTTACAGCGGCGATATTCTCTTCAGTACGCACATTCCTTCGACGTGTTGGTGTTATTGCATCCTCTAGAGAGTATGTGGTACGAAATCTATCGACAGTTCGACGAATGGCTTGTTCAGATGCACGATTATGTACGCCATAAAAATGACGAAGTCGTCTATAAGCTGCGCGAATCGACGACTGGTTTTCAAAGTAAATTTGGATAATTTCGTAGCGTTGTTCAAGCGAGGGTCTATTCATGATGATTTGTCAGAGTATACTGAAACAAATAAAAAAAAATGTTCCATCAAAATTTCATTTTTTGTGTTACTTTTTACAATTTAAAGTTCTATCTAGCTTAAAAAAACACCTTTTATACATATATATATATATATATATATATATATATTATTCAAAACTTATCATAAGGAGTTTTTTTAAACCAAATACATAAAACATAAAGTTAAAATAAAGTGACTTCGCACTTAACTTATATTGGCTTATATTGGCTTTTTTATCTTCGATTAGATTTTTTATTTTATATTCCTTTTTGAAGGATTTGTTAATTAGTGACTATGGTTTACCCAATGATTATTTTCCTTGGCTTTACTATTATTTAAAACTTTTAGTCTCTTCAGTTATTTAGTTGATTTAGTTAGTCAGGAGTTGATGCCTTAAGAACTATTATTTACATTTTCTTTCTTTTGTTAAAGTGTACATCACTCTCTGTAATTAAATAAAATAATTTTCTATTCAATTTTCAAATATAGCGAATTTGGTGGCTATTGACAATATTCCACCTCTTTGGTGATTTTACACTTTAGGCCTGAACTAAAAAACATTTTATATCACCCACAGCGTTTCTAATCAAAAGATAATTACTAAAAAAATCGCCGATGACTTAAAAATAGTTAAGCAGCGCCCCGCTCTCGATTTTAACATTTTTATTGCTAACATTTGCAATATTTTGTGAAAAAACAATATGCATGTTCATTTTAAGAATTTATTCTCTTATTCTTAAAAACACACTTAAATAGTGATTAAAACCACTAAGTTGGCATTATTATATAGCGTGTAATCAAGTTAAATAATTTAGTTCATCATTTTATATATATATTTTTTTTTGTAATATTTCTAATTAGCCCGTGTGACTCATTGAGGAAATCTTCACAAAATAATATAACAATTCTTTAACGCCTTTCCAGTGCTGTTGCCTAACTCCATTTATTGGACGAATAATGCTAAACGCTTTCTTATAACGGGTACAAATTTTTATCCACTTGTAGTTTAACTTGATTATATTAACGGTAATAGTTGGTAGCTCCAGGTAAAAAGCATTTACCATTTTTCTTCGGTTGTCATTACAAATTGATAAGTCTGTGACGTAGTGGCACTTCCTTTTCAGCTCTTTGCTTTGTTTATTTATTTTTTCCTATTGAATGGCAATTTTACCAATTAAAAGAAAACTACAAAATTTTACCAGAACTTCATAAATAAAACTTTTCTAATTGCCAAATATAATGTAAACTTTACTATCATTGTTATTCTATTATTTATGGTACTTTTTCTAATCCATTAAAATAATTTAAAGATGTTTTTAATTTGAACTTTTCCTCTTGCTGTTCTCTTTACAAATGATAATTGTGGTTAATTGGCCTTTTTAATATTTTATAAATAACTTTTTCTTCTTTATATGAAATTTAAGAAAATTTATATAAAAATTAAGTAAATTTTTATTTTTGTTTTCGATATTTCATCGCACCATTGGATGGCACCTTCAAGAAAAGAAAGATGTATAAACAATTTAATAAATCAAACAATAACAATAATATTTTGCTAAAGGTGCCACCCAAAGGTGTGGCGAAATATTGAAAACAAAAATAAAAATGTATATAATTTTTTTATAAAGACCTTGTGATTTAAGAAAAAATTTTATTCATGAACTGGAAAATAAGAATTTATTTATGAAAATATTTCAACTAAAATACAACTTAAAATCAAATAGAATCACAATGCCGCGTTGAATAAAATTTTTAAAATAGAAAAAAAATATTTATAAGAAATATAAAGCAGAATTTAATAAATAAAATAAAAATTAATTCAATTAATGGTTCTTGGCAGCGCATTTAAAAAATTTATTGCCATTATGAACCACATTTATTCTTCTCTTTACAATTCATCACAATTGCCACCTAAAATTTGTTGAAAATTAATTTCAAATAATATTTTTTTTAGATTTTTATTAAAGTGCCAAAATAAAAAATAAAATAAATTCCTAATAACTAAGTTAAACGAAGTTTACATGCAAATGTTGAGTTGTAAGCTCAAGCAGAATATGGATCCACCTGTTTATCAAAACCGGTAATATAAGAATTTCGTTAAAATGATTTTAATACTCTGCCGAAATTTGTAATTTCTTGTTTCTTCACTTAATTGGCCCCATAGTAATGAACAGAATTAACATAAATTGTTTTCTTTTATTTTAAATTAATAGAGAAGTTTCCATTTGCATAATTGTGTTTTTAATGTGATCTGCTAATTTCAATATTTTTACTTCCCTGGAGACGAATTTACTTGATGTAATCCTTTGGTATGTTATATGCTCCTTAATACTAGTTTTCGCTACAGTTCTATAAAGACCGATATATGTGTCCCCGGAGCGGTCTTTTTTTTTTTGGTCAATCATTACAGAACACTGGAATCAGTTACCTAGCAACCCCACTCGCTTATCGGATTTTCCGTATACTTTCTGTATTCTAACAAACCGCCAGGAATTTTGGGTTAAGTTTTCATCAGGAATAACTACTAGTACATTTGGACCAAGGTTGTCTGCCGTTTTTTTTCATTTTACTGATTTAAGCAACTCTTTAATGAATTCACACCCTCAATAGTGAATAGATGTTTGGACTCACTCAAAATATCATTTTTAGCAGCCCGTATCTTTTTAAATCAAAATCTTTGCAAAAGAAAAGTATTTGTTTCTTTTTAATAAACATAAGTGTCGAGTGTAAAAGTAAAGTGTTTCGGATCAGACCATTGCTCAAAATATTGCTCAAAGTCACAGAACAGTGATCGAATATTTAAATTATGCTGAAAACTGAATACAGATAGCTAATCATATTATTTTATGATAAGGAAGAAGAGGTAATTTTTTAAAATCTTTAAAATTTTAAAATAGGTGCCCCTCTAGGCTAGTAGGTAGTATACTAGCTTACCAGTCTGTGGGTAATGGGTTCGATTCCCAACAAAGACCTTGGCTGTTGTCACTACAAAAATAAATTAAAATTGACTGTCGGTGAGGCGGCTCAGTGATGAAAGCATAGTTACTGGTTGCTGTGCTGCCTTATACGACGGTTAATTTCCGATAACATTGGCCTTCTAGAAATGAAAGCTGCCCCGGTAGGCTAGTAGGTAGTGTATTTAGTCTACCAATCTAGGGGTAGTTGTTGTCACTACGAAAATAATAGCTTGAAGGCTTTGTAATTACCCTTCTACTTTCACCACCTGTCTTATCTCTTCTCTTTCCCTTTCCTAAAGAATGTAGCACGGTTATAACTAAATGGGCATTGTTCCCTGACGTGTTAATTCTTAAAAAAAAATCGCTATCGCAATAAAGAAGGCTAAATTATTGTATTATGGCGCAATCGGTTTAGGAATTGAAAATGCAAAACTTACTGAATATTGTAATCAGATTTCCGTAAAGTAAATGATATTTGTTCTCATTCCTTTCCGTCTTTGCTGGCTGCTTGTTCGGTATGAACTACGAGCGCTTTCGATGTGAAGACATCATTCTCAAGCCATATTTTAAACTGTACTGGTGCGTCAGTGTTCGGGTTTAGGTAGTTCTTTTATTATATTTGAATATTTCCGAGAAAGTGATGTTTTCACAACGAAAGCGCTCGCCGTTCATACCACACCAACAGCCGGGCAAAGATGGGAAGAAATGACAACAGTATTTCATTTACTGGGGCAGAACAAATCCAAACACTTAATACCTAAATGATATTTAATAATTATGGTTAATTGACTTTTTTATTATTTTATAAAAAATAGTTTCTTCAAGCACTAGGAAATGAAATATAAAAATTAAGTAAATTTTTATTTTTGTTTTCGAAATGGTGTGGCCGTTGAGTGATATCATCAACAATTTTTCATTCACTGATTGATTTGCTTAATTGTTTCTACACTTTTCTTTTCCTTAAGACACCACCCAATGGTGTGGCGGTCTTTTAATTAAATTTTAACGATTTATTTTTTCAAAATTTCGCTTTCCTATGGAAAGCTCTTTCAGGAAAATTAATTTTTAATAACAAAAAATAATTAACAAATTGAAAAAAAAATTTTTTAAACATTTGACAAAAACATATAAAATAATTTTTTTCATACATACATACAAAATTAAAAATTTCAAATATTTTAACATACAAAAACAAGGAAATGGAAATTAAATAACAAATTCTCTCTTACGAAATTTTTATAACAAATTATGTGTCTTTTGAATTAAGTACCTATAATTCTGAGCTAAACTGTCTGTGTCTGCCTTGAAATTTATTCTCCTGACATTTTGTACATTAACAATTTCTAACATTTCTAACATATAACGTCTCTTATAGTTTTTGTTCTATATCTAATATTGATGCTTCATCAAACTTTGGATAATGATTATATTTCTTACAATGCGAAGATAAGGATGTCTTCTGTGAAATATTGAAATATTCCTATGTTTTTGGACCCATCATTTTTTGGCCCAGCTAATCTTGTTTTAAGTTTATTCTTCGATGTCCCAATATAAACTTTGTCACAGTTCACCTGGTCATTTCCTCCACATGGTATCCTGTATACTACATCAGATATTTTATCTAATCCTATTTTATCTTTCATACTGCTAAATAACTTATTTAATGTGTTATATATTGTGTGTGCAGTTATAAAGATGCTGAAAAGGTTTTTGCCCGTCCTGATAACTAATTAAAATATAATTTTCGGAAAGTTAAACTTCATTTAGGAAATTTGACGTTTTTTTAATTTTATTAAGCCGGTATAACTGACAAAGCCTAAATATACATAAATAAATATATTCTATAAACCTTTCTTAGAGATCAAGTTTAAATAAATTAATTCAAGGTGCTCTTTAATTTTTATTGTTTTTTTTTTGTTTTTCTCCACCAGTTAAATGCTTTAGCATTATTTTTTTACATAAATAAAAAGCTTAATTCTGCAATTCTTTGCAAAAAACAAAATAATAAAACGCTTGATTTCGCGCATACAACTAACTACGAGTAATTCTGTGGTGTAGCAAATCAAACTGATTGATTTATTTATTTAATAAATTAGAATTTAAAAATAAAGATTAATACCTTAATTCAAATATACATTGTCAACATTTTTGTATCAAACTGTGACATTTTTCTATTTTGCTACTTGCAGCAAGTAGACCAACCGACGGAAACCCACACTCATGTTCATGTACACTGTTGTTGTTGTTGTTTGTTTGAAACAATTTACACGTCAAGTAAGTAGCTGATATTTATTTACCATTTAAAACTTGTTGCTGGATTGTCTTTTTATTATCAACTTTAAAATTGTTTTGGAAATATTTTGGACTCCCCACAGTGAGAACGTGCCATGACGAAGAAGGTTAAACCACCGAAATAACACTTAAATTTGTCTATCATACAAAATAAGTAAATGGATTTTTTATGAAATATTTATGTTTAACTTTGTAAAAATTGCTTTTATACAATTTCCATTAACAATTTTAAATGTTATCGAATTGTATGAAATTTATATTCGAAATTTGATAGACTAAATCAGAAAATGATTTAATAATCTTGATTTTTTTTTTAAAGAGAAGTAGCACTTCAGGCAACAATGCCTATTTAGTCAAGTACCGGGCTACATTCTTTAGGAAAGGGATAGAGAAGAGATGCGACAGGTGGTGAAAGTAGAAGGATAGTTACGGAAATTAACTATCGTGTAAGACAGCTCAGTAACCAGCGACCATGTCTTAATTACTGAGCAGCCCCGCCGACAGTCAATTTTTATTTGTAGTGAAAAAAAACCAAGGTTATTGTTGGGAATCGAACCCGCAACCCTCAGTAATGTAAACTAGCACACTACCTACTAGCATACCGATAAAGCATGAAGAGAGATTTCAAATCAACTTTCTTTAAATTCCAGTTTTACAGTACAGAGAAAAGGATGACGCTAGAAATTTCTTGCATATTAAACCAAGTTCCCATGATAAAATTAAGAATTATAACAATTTTATCATTCAATTGGAAAGTGAATATAATTGAAAAAAGTTAAATTAAAAATATTTTTTTTTTCAATTTATATAAATAATTGAATTTACAAGATTTTGTGTTCGGTGATAAATGTTTCCGTAACATAGTCTTTTTTCAGATATTAAAAATCACATTATAATTTACAAGTTTCTAATGGGTTTTACCTCTCCGAGTATGTTATTTTATTGCTAGATCGAACAAAAGGAAGTCAAGGATTTTTACAGTTTTCCAGTTTTACTGGACCGGTGATTGGGTTCAGTTTTAACTAAATTAAAATAATGATTTTTTTAGACCATCAGTCCAACTGTAGAACAATCCTGATAGACTAAAATAACACATATTCTTATAACTTTTTTTAAATACTCAATGGGAGCCCATTTTGGAGCACTAACCAAAAACTAAAGATGTCATGCAAAGAGTTTTTTCATTATTGCAGATTAATGCCTCTTGTATTATAAAAGAATATTGTAAAAAAATGGGTATAACTTAACATAGTAATAAAATCTGTTATAGAAATTAATTTATATTTTTATATATTTTTGGTAATTGTATTAACTTCTCGATAAAGTGGCATCTGTATGTCGAAATCAAATTAAATAATTGTCAAAATAATTTTAATTTTCCAAGCGCAATGAGCAAGCTTGGTTTTACCTGAAATTTTAGAGAAATACTAAAGATTGTCTCGTGACATGAAAAGTAGACATCCTAAGACCTACGAAGCTTGCTCCGTGTTCAGACTAAAAAAGTAAAGTTAATTTGATGTATGAGCATTTTATAATTTTAATGTTAAATTTCTATTTTTGTATATTTAATTGTAGGAATTTCAACGTCATTTAAAGTGACGTTAAGTGGAGTTAATAATCTATTGAATCGGGAGCTTGGATTGCTTCACCCAACAGGTTTTTTAAAAAAGAAAGCAATGATAGGAAGTCATAGAACCATAAATGTAAAATGAAAATATCACATAATGTATGGAGATAATTCTATTTAATTTTAATTGCTGCAGCTTAAATATTTTTATGCGTTTTGTAAAATTTGTTTAAAACATTTTCTGTCAATATTCTTTCTAAAAATTTATCTTCATCATCATTTTGTACTTTATTTTTTTATATTTTAATATCACATTTTTATTTATTCTATGTCGTTTTAATATGTTTTAGATAATAATTATTTTTTTTTTTGGAATATTATTAATTAATACCATACAAAGCAAAGAGTTTTCCCTTTAAATTAGTTAGGTTTTTTACAGGGCAACTAAGTGTAATATTTCCATTAATTGTATTGTTCTCATTTTCAACATTTTCAACAGCACTGTCATAGGCAACAATATTACACCAGTAGAGATGTGATTTGATTTACATCCGCACCTGGCCATGAAGCCTTAATCAGATGGTGGACCAAACCACTGCATAATTTGGAACGTCATGCTCGTCCTAGGAAGCCGAAGCTATAATTCTATGCAACAGAACTTTCTATAGGGGCCAACCTCAATGATCAGCCAGAGAACTATTAAATGTCTAAAGAGACAAGTAATGAACTCTGGGGCACACTGAACTCCGTGGAAATAAAGTGGAGTTTCCAGTTGAACCCCTGCTGCCTTCAGGGGACTGGGCTCCCTTTTCCCCAGTTGCACTGTGTCTGGATAGTGGAATTCTATAAAGACCATATTTATGTGCCCCCGGGAGGACACCAGTAGAGATACAAAAAATACACTGAAGATGGCATATAGCCGAAACTGGTATGTTCACAAATCAAATTTGACGCGGGTTGACGTAAAATAATACGCAAAAAAAAATCGTTTAGGCCAAACCAAAACCAATAAAAAATGGATTTTTAACATAAGTTCCAGTATTTTTTGAAATGGCAATGAATGATGTATCTAACGAAGAACAAAAATATGGCAAAAATGATTGTGTGATTCAAGTAGAGATACTTTTTTCAATAGCCCATTTTTGACAGATCACGTGTGAGTTGTGTCATGCGGTCATATTATTTTTGTTTAGTATGGTTTGACGTTTCATCATGCAAAGACTTACGCGTCAACAACGTTTACAAATTGTTTAACTTTATTACAAAAATCACGTTCTATGAAGAATGTGTTTCGTATAGTTCGCTCAACTTATGGTCAAAACAATCAGCCTACTGAGCGCACTGTTCGCAACACTATCACCCATTATGAGACCCAGCATTCATTGTTCGATAATATCCGACCGAATAGACTACATTCAGCATGCAGTGTGGAAAATTATATTAAAGTATCACAAGCTTAAGCTAGGAATCACTGAACGAGCCACAGTAAATATATGTTAAGACCGATGCTAAATTGTTTGGGTTTGTTCCGCCAGTGAATGAAAAACTGTTATATTCAATTGAGTACGTTATAGAACATGGCTTGAAAGCGTTCGCCATTTGTGAACAAACAGCCAGGAAAGACGTTTATATAGAAGAGGAATTGACAACAATATGTTAAGATATTGGAGAAAAAATTTCTTACTGGCACTTGTAAAATTAAATGCACTCGTTACAAACTCATTTGTCACTTTTAATGTTGGCTAATTAAAAAATTTAGGTATGGCAACACTTACCATTACAGACACCAACAACAAAGTATTAATTAATATCTTCTTCATTGCGAAAAACGTAATGCATATGAGAATGTTGGTAAAGTAAGAAGTTGTATTTTTGAACAGCCAAAGTAATTCAAATGAATGAAGAGGCCCCTGTTTGTCAAGTATGGTATGTAAGTATGAATTTGTAATGTAAACGTATGTGTGAGTAAGTTGTATAAAAATGTATAATGTTGTAAGTGTTAGCCGAAGTTATAAAAAAGATCGTCAGCAGCAGTCAAAACATTTATCTAGCACATTAACAGCTAATTGTGGTAAATGAGAAATGTTATGAACTTTTGCAAAACTATTAAACAACAGCAACAAAAACAACAACAACAAAAAGAACAACATCAAAAAACAATTTTAAATTAATAAAGGAAGCAACAACAAATAACAGACGCTATCACAGTCAATGCTAAAGAATCCCACATGCAATCAATGAGAATAAAAACTTAAAAAACTAAAATTGAATGGACAGTTGGCTGGCTCGCTGGCTGAATGGCTGAGTGGATGGATGGATAGATGGATGGATGAGCAAAAAAATAAAAAAACACCAAGATGTTGCGATGTTGTCGCTGCTCTAGCTGCAAGAATATCAAATAAATGCAACAATTATTACCACTCGTGCCGCTGATACCAACACACACACTTTCAGTTTCTTCGTGCTTATCATAAGCGTTAAAATACATCTGCAGCCTCTGAAAATGATGTTGCTACTTTTTGATGATAATGACGGTGATAATGATACTTCTAGTTGGGTTAATTAAAATTTGTGTTACAATAAATGTTTCTATCAAACATAAGTGACCCAAATACGTTTTTCTCATGTTTAAATAAATATTAAAACTATTCGTACGAAAACGTTAGAATTTATAACCATTTATTGGGTTTTTAATAATGTTTTTTAACAAAACAAAAAACTTACCTTTCAAATAAATGTCCCACTGTATCCATAAAGTATATAAAAGTTTATAAATACACATGCAAAGAATCAAAAAAATAAGAAATAAAATACAAACAAAACTTAACATGATAAATTACTAAAATTGCTGATTAATTAATTCAAACGAATTTTTATAACGTGTTTTAATTAACAACTGAATTAATATATTTAGTTGCCTCTAGCGTCCATCTAAGACTCCACAAAACTTAAATAATAATTTATTCTTTATGAGATTAATTTGAATTAAAGTTTTATGTGCTTCTTTTTATATTAATTTGTTATTTTTTTTCAGGCAATACTGCTTAACATTTAAAAGAAAGGTATGATTAGTGATAGCTAGTTCGATTAAAAAGGATTATTCGGATAGGTTAAAAGGTTCGAATTTTTATTTTTAATGCCCTGCATCGATGCAGGAGAACAGCTTATAACAAGTTTGCTTATTGTGGTGCAATATGAAATTTAAGTTGAAAAAGCTAATTAATACTTATCTTAAAGGGTTTTTCAACAAGAAGTTTGTTTGCTAAAACAAAATAATAAAAAACAAAATTTAGATTAAAATGGCCTAAATTTTTGATTGCATTACGAAGAGAATGATATCTGGCAAATTTCCACCATTCTTTCATCAAAGTTTTTAATCGCGGTCCTATTTAATTTATTTCGTTAATCACATCATGAATTTTGAGTTTTAAGACTGAAATCGATTCGATTGGCTCCGTATAGACTCTGTCCTTAACAAAGACCAAAAAAAAATTGTGGTGTTAAATTACACGATTTGACTGGTCACTCAACTGCTGATTGCCGTAAAGCTAAGCGATCGGGAAATATGTTTTGCAATAAATTGATCGTTTCATTGGCTGTGTGACCTGTGGCACTGTTCTGTTGAAATCACATGTCAATGATATCCACGTCCCCAATAATAGGCCAACATTGAGTTGTTAGCATCTCGCGACAGCGTGATCCATTGACCGTTACCGCATTTCCAACCTCATCTTCGAACAAAACGGCCTAATCACGCCTCTAGACCACATAGCGCACCATAGAGTAACACGTTGAGACATGAAAAGTCTTCTCAATAATCGATGCAGGATTTTTGTTGTTTCTGAATAAATTGAGTGAATCTATGGCAATGTGAATGGTCGGTCGGCTTCAATTCCTGCACCAGTTGAATCTTGTAAGGCATCAAAGTAAAATAGTTACGCAATGTTCGCCTTGTGGTAATTTTGAACAACTCCAATTGTTGAGAACGACGAGTAATTGACAAATTGGGATCTGCTTGAACACTGTGGCTAACGGTGTAACGACACGTTTACGCTGGTTGCTGGGAAAGCGACAGCGGAGGCCAGGGTCGTGGCAATTTTGTATATTACCTATCTTCTTTGGCCGTGGAAGAAATGACACTCAATGCTTAATACATGTTATAAAACTTATCACCAAGTTTATTTAGTCAACTCATACAAGGTAGATGGTTGATAATGGACGGTCGGGAATCGTAGCCGAAGAACGAGGAGTCAGCTCACTGAGGCGATGGGCAGTGGTAGGAATATCAGCAGTAGTATAGCCGAGAGCGGCACAGGCGGTAAATACGGCTGCGGCAGTAGTGGCAGAGGCGACAACGTTAAAAACGGCAGCGGTACAGGCGGCAGTATCTGGTATTGGTACAGGCGACAGCGGTACAGATGGCAGCGGCACAGCGGTAAAGGCGGCTATATCTGGTAGCGATGCACGCAGCAGTACCTGGTGGCGGTACTGGCGGCAGTGGCACAGGCGGCAACGGTAATGGCGGCAGCGCTACAGAAGGCAGCGATAAATGCGGCAGCGGTACAAGCGGCAGTATCTGGTAGTGGTACAGGCGGCAGCGGTAAAGGTGGCTGTACCTGGTAGCGGTACAGGCGGCAGCGGTGCAGCTGTAAAGGCGGCTGTATCTGGTAGCGATACAGGCGGCAGCGATAAAGGCGGCAGTACCTGATAGCGGTACTGGCGGCAGCGGTAATGACGGCAGTGGCAGAGGCGGCAGCGGTATAGACGGCAGCGGTAATGGCGGCAGCGATAAAGGCGGCAGCGGTACAGATGGTAGCGGCACAGGCGGCAGAGGCACAGGCGGTAGTGGCACAGGCGGCAGTGGCACAGGTGGCAGCGATACATACGGCAGCGGTACAGACGGCAGCGGTACAGGCGGACGCAGTAATGACGGCTACTTTACAGGCGGCAGCGGCACAGGTGGCGGTAAAAATGGCCGCGGTGGTAGCGGTAAACTAAGCACTACAGCCAATCCCCGGTAGAAGATAAACTTCCACCAATTACAGCTGCACTGTCGATAAGAGATTATTGCGGAATATAAAATTCCTCCAAAAAGGTTCTTACCTACAGGCGATCTACTTGCTATCTGCTGATAAAAAGTTATTGCGTATAAAACTTCTCCAAAAGTGTTCTTATCTGCAGGCGATCTTCTTGCCAATTCATCCCGTTTCATAAAATGCTCCGCCTTATATACTTGTGCGTGGGTACACACATTCACACGCACATCTTATTTTCCATTAGTTGAATGACAACTATCAGCTGTGAGATTTGGTCTGCATATCAGCTGACTGCGTTGATGATCTGTTTGTTCCTGACTCACAGGTGGCACTCCGACTTTCTCGACCGTTAATTTAAATCTTATTTTGTACTTCATAAATAAATAGAATGTAATATAATAATTATAATATAATTCATAGATAAGATAATTTGTTTTAAATTAAAGAATGACTTCAATGTGAATAGCAATATCGTGTAATAATAATAATAAGAAAAATAATAGGTGTAGTAATAATAATAATTCATTTTAAAATTAAAGAAAAGTAATAATGAAGTAATAATAAAGTAGTTGTTGTCTCGTTATTTTACGGACCAAAGAAATATTAAAATTTGTCTTTCGTTATAATTAAACAATGTATTTTTTATTATTGTTCAAACTCTTAACAACCTTTCGATTCAACGCTTTTGTAGAGAAGAAGGAAAAAACAGTAAGAAAAAAAAGTAATATAAAAAAACAGCTTTTTCTCACTCAAAACTAAACGCTCATTAGGAAGTGTTCCCTTTTCTCCTTGGTGCTGCCAGACTTCTTAAATCCAACATATCGCCGCCCTTGATGGATCCCTATACATCAATCTTGCCCGGGAAGGGGCGCCAACTTGTGGACAGCTCGACGAATTTCTCCATTTTTTGTTCTAATATCAGCCACCCGAACTAAACCTCTTGCATCTCTTGTAACCTTGCACACTCTACCAAGAAGCCACTGTTTAGAAGGCAAATTATCCTCTGCTACTAATACCAGATCCCCCTCCTTAAGATTACACTGCTTTTTTGTCCATTTGACCTTCTGCTGAAGTTCATAAAGGTACTCCTTTGACCACCGCTGCCAAAAATGCTGTTGTATGGCAGAGATTCGTAGCCATCTGTCCAACTGGGAAAGCGATTGAGTCTCAACAACAGGTTCTGTGATTCCAACTAGGGGACTGCCAGTTAAAAAATGTGCAGGCGTTAAGACCCGTTCATCATTTGGATCGCTTGACATTGGTGTCAGGGGCCTCGAATTCAACACTGCTTCTATTTCTGCAACTACTGTCGAAAGCTCTTCAAAAGTCAAAAACGATTTACCCAATATTCTTACTAGGTGATATTTTGCGGACTTAACTGCCGCTTCCCACAATCCGCCAAAGTGTGGAGACCTGGGTGGTATATGATGAAACTCTATTCTATTAGTAGCACAGTAATTTGAGATTTTCCCCTGCACTTGTTGGTCGAAGAATTTGTTTTTCATTTCATGCATCTCTCTACGAGCACCCACAAAATTCGTTGCGTTGTCGCAATACAGTTTTGAACACAAGCCACGTCTTGCCAAAAATCTTTTCAAAGCAGCTAAAAATGCCTTAGCTGTCAAATCTGAAACTACCTCCATGTGCACCGCTTTCGTTGCAAAGCAAATAAACACAGCAATGTAACTTTTAGTCATTCGGCAACCTCGAAGTTTATATGTTGTTATAATCGGACCGCAAAAATCCACGCCGGTAATTGTAAAAGGTTTCGCTACTGTCACTCTAGTAGTTGGCAAATCTCCCATAATTTGATGGCTTAGCTTCGGACGACACTTAAAGCATTGTAAACAGCTGTTCGTTATTTTCCGTATTAATAGCCGTGCATTAACAATCCAAAACCGTTGTCTTGTTATTGCCATTAAGGTTTGCGGACCGGCATGCAAGTATTTAATATGCAAATATCTTATGAAAGATCTCACTACTTCTGAGTTGTTTGGCAAAAGAATTTGATACTTTGCATCATAAGGTAGTTGCGCATTCGTTAATCTTCCGCCAACCCGCAACAAAGGAACGTCATACACGTTTTCAATAAAAATACTAAGTCTTCTATATTTGCTGCTTGGAGCCAACTCGCGGTTTCTCGAAATGATACTTATTTCTCCACGGAAATAATATTGTTGAACACAATAAAAAATTCGCATCATCGCCTCCTCTAGCTTCTCGTTTAGTGGTCTATTCCGTCTTCGGAACCCAAGTAAAATCACCACATGTCTCTGCAGTTTTTCAAAATCGCTAAAACTTTCCATCCAATGGAGAATATTTGGTTTTCCCTTCAATTCGGTTTCTATTACAGTTTCTTTTTCCATTTGAAAATCAGCAACTAAATTCGTGCTACATTGCTTTCTCTCTTCACCAGCATTACTACCCTTTCTGCATTTATTTGGTGGCCACTCCTCATAAGACTTTTTCAAGAAACTGGGCCCTGAAAACCAAATGGAATTAGTTAATTCATCAACATACGCACCTCTGGATATTATATCTGCTGGGTTTAGTTTAGAGGGTACATGACGCCAAATACATGATTTGCATTCTTCTTGAATCTTTGATACCCTGTTGGCCACAAAAGTATTCCAGTTAGACGGATGCTCACTCAACCAATCTAACACAATTTTAGAATCCGTCCAGGTATAAGTCGCATCAATAGGAAAAGTAATATTTTCCTTTGTTTTCATTAGCAGGCTTGAAAGCAACTCTGCTGCTAAAAGTTCCAACCTCGGAAGAGATTGTGTTTTAAGCGGTGCTATTCTTGATTTTGCACTCCATAATCGCACCATAATACTATTGTCTTCACAAATTGTACGAATGTATATACAGCAACCGAAAGCTCTGCTTGATGCATCTGCGAAGCCGTGCATTTCTATCCGAACTGCTTTATTTGTTGCCAAAATAAACCTTGGGATACTTAATTTCTTCACGTTCTTAAGCCTTTTCCGATATTCAGTCCACTGACTATGAAGATTTATAGGGAGCGATTCATCCCAATTAATTTTAAGGATCCACAAATCCTGCATAAAAATCTTCGCCTTAACAATTAAGGGATTTATAAGACCAAGCGGATCAAACAGCTTGGATAGTTCTGCTAGCACTATTCGTTTTGTTATAGAGTTGGAGACAGCCAAATCGGGCCAAATGTAGTGGAATGTATCGTCAGACGGAGCCCATATAACTCCAAGTGTTTTAATAATTTCCTGATCGTTTAACCGAAGAGTTTTCTCTTTATCCGCTTCTGGCACTAGCTTAAGAAATTTCCCACTGTTTGAAAACCATTTCCTTAAAAAGAATTTTGCTGAATTCATAACATTAGACACCTGGTCATAAATTTTGATAAGTTCGTTTTCATCATTTGTTCCACTAATGAAATCATCCATATAAAGTCTGATAATATCTTTTTTGAAGCAACTGGATAGTCAAAGGCTGCATCCTCACCTAGTTTCTTAATACACCTTGTTGCTAGAAACGGAGCTGATGAAGTACCATAGGTGACAGTTCGCAAACGATAGGCTTTCAGCTTATGCTCTGGGGAAGGCCTCCACAAAATTGCTTGGTAATTGGAGTCACCATCAGTCACCCAGATTTGGCGATACATTTTTGTGACATCTGCTGTAATTGCATATTTATAGCACCTAAATCGCAGAATTATCGATAACAAATCATCTTGTACCATTGGAGCTTTCATCATGACATCATTTAAGGAAACACCACTGTCAGTTTTACAACTGCAGTCAAATACCACTCTAAGCTTAGTACTTGTTGACTCTGGCCTTAGCACATATTGATGGGGAGCAAAGTATTTTAATTGATCAATATGAATTTCCTTTACCTCAGTCATGTGACCTAATGACAGGTACTCATCCATAAATATGTTGTACGCAGCTCTCGTAGGGTGATCTTTACTTAGCCTACGCTCAAGCGATAGTATCCGTCGTTTTGCAGCATTAAATGAGTTACCCAACTCTTTCACTGTAGACTTAAATGGAATTTTAGTTATAAACCGGCCAACATCGTCTCTACACGTTGAATGTTTAAAAATTCTCTCACACTCCTCCTCTTCTTCTGTTAAAAATTTTGTCTTCCTAGAAATTCCTTCCATTTCCCAAAATTTTTGTACTAAACAATTTAAATTTTCACTCGGATAATCAGCCAAGCTCGCTAGCATACAGTCAATATTTCTATTCGGGCCAACACATTCTTTAGCCTTGCCACTGACTATCCACCCTAGTACCGATTTTTGCAATATTGGCAAATTTTTATCTAAAGAAATTTGTCCCACAGATAGCAGGTTGAAAACCATCTCCGCCCCAATCAATATATCTACTTTTGATGGCTTGTTAAAAGCGGGATCAGCCAACTGGATGTTTTTCGGGACATTCCAGCCAGATATATCAAAATAACGGTTTGGCTTGGCACTTGTTATTTTTGGCAATACATAAAAATCTAGACTAACTTCAAAATTATTTAAATTTGATTTAATGGTAGCCACAGTCTGCCTTTTGAAAACTGTAGCAACCTCTCCAACACCACTTGCATCAATTTTACAAGGGTTTTTCTTTAAAAACAGCTTTTGTACCAGATTCTCGCACATCAAGTTCACCTGAGAACCTGAATCTAATATGGCTCGCGCTCGATGATATTTTCCACGGTTGTCCCTCACCATTACTATGGCCGTTGCCAAAAATACTTCCTGTTCAGCCGTTACATTCATCACTGATGACCGGGCTGCAACCTGTGAGGACATTAAGGGCAATTCATTTGCATTTTGCACATTGACTTCAGTGCCATAATCCTTATGCAAGAGTTGGTGATGAGCCAAGTTACACTTTGGACACTTAGTGGCAGAACAATCTTTCTGCAAATGCCCCCTTTTCAGGCAAGTAAAACAAACCTTTATTTTCCGTGCCGCCGTGTAGCGTTCTCTCACAGACATGCTTTTAAATTTGTAACAATCTGCTATATCGTGGCCACTGCCATTGCAAATTTTACATGTCTCTTTTGCCATAGTTAGAGCTGTTTGGTTTGGTCGCCTATTTTTATAATCCCTGTGATGATTTGTGGATTTAGCGCCTACTAGACCAACTTTTGCTTCTCGCGCCTCCAGATTTTCACAACGCCTTGTTAAAGCCTTTGAACATTCCTCCCAAGAGGACAGTTTACTATAGTCAACCAGTTCTTCCCATTTAATCTGTGAACCTTCATCCACTCTTTCCATCACAATATGGATTATCATCGCATGTGTCACATCTTTGTAATCCCCTAGTGACAACATTGCATTTAAATGGGCGTTAACTGAGTTAACTACATTTCTCAAATGAGCTGCTAATGCTTTTGTTGATTTTGGGATGTCAAAAATTGCTGATATATGTTCTTCGAACATTAGCGTTTTTTTATCAAAAGACTCCTGCAGTCTGTCCAGCGCTTTTTGGTAATTGTCGTCAGTAACTTCGAAATCGTTAATAGTTGCCAAGGCGTGACAGTTCAAATGCTCCTTCAGTATTAAAAATCGTTCACAATTCCCCAGAGTTTCATCTTGATGAATTAATTTTTTAAAAAGCGTTATAAATTTTTGATAATCAGAATACTTCCCTGAAAATGTCGGCAATTTGATCTCCCGACGCAATCTGGACGCTACGGCGACTGATGATGTAGTGTTTAGCAAACTAACATCCATAGAAGTTGTTTGTCGATTAGCCAGTAATGACAGTATCCTAGATTTTGTCAGCACATATGCTTCTTCTATTTCAGTGGTAATGGTTTCACCATCAGTTGTTGGGTTTATTTTATCCATGTTCGCTTGAACTCCCAAAAACTGCTTAAAATAGGATTCCAGAATACCCAGTCTGCAATTCAGCTCTTCCGGAGATAGCGTTGCACCCTTTTTCGTTATTAGCGTTTTAATCCTTGTAATATTGCCCTTAGTACTGGCCCTCAATGACTTAAGCTCATTTATTTTGGATAGAACACTAGCTTCTTGCTCAACATCACTCCCATCGTGCACTTCAGCAGAGGCCATTGTTTTTTAATTATCGTTTTTATAGTTAAGCTTTACAAGAATATTCACTTTTTTAGGTTACAAGTTTGAAAGCTACTGCTGAATCTCTTATGTATGCTTTCTGTTAAACTTATGAGAGCTTTCTCTCGCATTAACAGCTTTATTCTGTACACCTTTTCAAGGCAATCTGTATTTATTCCTTCTTTTTATGGAATACCTCTATTCCCGGGTTTCGGCACCAAAATGTTGTCTCGTTATTTTACGGACCAAAGAAATATTAAAATTTGTCTTTCGTTATAATTAAACAATGTATTTTTTATTATTGTTCAAACTCTTAACAACCTTTCGATTCAACGCTTTTGTAGAGAAGAAGGAAAAAACAGTAAGAAAAAAAAGTAATATAAAAAAACAGCTTTTTCTCACTCAAAACTAAACGCTCATTAGGAAGTGTTCCCTTTTCTCCTTGGTGCTGCCAGACTTCTTAAATCCAACAGTAGTAATAGAGTAATAATATCGTGTTGGTGAAAACGAGGGCGCGGTTGCGATGTTTTAAGCTGAACAACCTGGTCGAACACGTGTTGGTGTTCACATAGTTTGTATAGAGCCCACCGACTCAACTTTAACCACCAAATTCTTAATAGCGGTCTTAAATAGACGATTAAGTTGTCCGATAATATCACGAGTTTTGCGAAATCTAACTTTAACAGAAGCACCATTTTCATAGTGGATTTTTATTATTTTAATGCGTTTTTTGTGCGAAAATGAATTCATTGTAACAATTGCCACTGCATCTACTACGAATACGTCAAAAAAATAATGTCAAAATTATTTGCAGACTGTTAAGATATTTGTATATTTAGAAATAAAACAGAGTTGAAGCTAAAGCCAATATTTTTTGTAACGACAGAGATCTGAAGAATGTTTTTGTAGGATCAACTCTAAAATTAAAAATTTTAAATGATGGCAAGGTTTTGATATGAGTATTATGTTGCGTTTGATTAATACAATAAAATTAAGGTGAAGCAAAAAATACTAAGAAAATATCCTTATAAAATTGTTTAATAGGGTCTAGGAACTTAAAGTGTAGTTAGTTTTTCTCATTCAAGGGTGTTTGAATCAAGTAGTTCAGAGCTACTTGATTTCCTTAACTTGTTTTTAACGTATGAAAAAAGCGCTGAAAATTTATTCGCTTTCTTTTGAATTTTAATACCTTCATTACAAATAGAATTTTTATAGAAGAACAAATAGAGAGTTTTAATAATTCATCACAATTATTTAATTTATCTCATCGTAACATCAGTCAAACATATTTTTGAGTCAATAAACAAATTCATTTCTATCATATTTTAAAATATCAGCTGGATTTCAATTAATTACATTCCATTCATTTTTATTTTGTCAGCGAAATATAACTTAATACATTTGTTCACGTTCATTCTGTTTTCTATATATTCGTGGTTACACTCATAAAAATGCGTGAATTAATACTTAAATAACAATTAAATAAAATAAAATAAGTTGATTGATGATGTTGAGGTCGTTCTTCATAAGAAAGCGTCTTGTACTGTTAAAAGTCAAATGCTTGAAATAAAAATGGCCAAAAAATAGCTTCATAACTTAATTTAAATGTTGAATAGAAAAAATGAAGATAAAGACATCTGCATAATAGAAACCCATTAATTTTTAAAATAAAAACCTCAATATTATCAATTAAAAAAAATTTAACAACAAATATAAACAAGAAACTTGATGGAGGCGGCCAACAAGACAAATTCATTTCGTTTTTTCTAGAGACAAAAGTTATAAAAAATAACACTATGGTAGTTTAAATGATTCGAGAATTTTCTAAATTATTAATGGAAAAAATATTAAAATATAGCCTGAAAATTTAGATGCCAAATATGACCTTAGGTCCCTGGGTTACTATTGGAGTTCATAAATAGGTAGCAATAATGATTGCTTTGCTGGTCTTTATTGAAGCTGTGTGTAAAGACATAATGAAAGTCGACTATTTGACCTTTCGTTAGATTTACATGTTCTTAGACGTAAGATTTATTACCGCTGAAGCAATATCGGATAAACATTTCATTAACGTCGGTGATAATTTCTCCAGATTTACATCGCGTTTTCTCAGGAATCGCACTATATGTGTTGTTATAGATGGGATTTTATCAGACGAGTTTAAGATTAATTCGTGGGTACCGCAAGGCACCATTCTTTCTCCTAACCTATTTTTTATTTTTCTGAATGACCTTTTTTGTCAAACTTTCAAACCCATATTCTCTTTTGCAGATGACAGCAGCAGTTGCCATTCGTATTCATTTGGTAATAGACCGAACCAGTTGGAAGTGCGTTCTAAAAGGCGGAACATGAATAATACGCTCAATTGCTATCTCGGAATTGGGTCATGTGAATAGATTCGATTTTAATACCGGTGTAGAAGATACTTCACTCCATCCAATCTTTGTACGATTTATACCACCTATCTCCGTCCAAAAACGAAATACAACTCTCATGTATTGACCGGTGCCCTAAAGTCTTTTTTTCGAGTTGCTTAAGCGCATACAAGAGAGGGCCAAGAGACCTATTGGGGACAGCAACGACGCAATGTGGGATATATTTATTTGTTTCATCGTTACTACAATGGCAAGTGCTCTAATGAAATTAGGGAATTTGTTCCTGATACTTGCACTCGATTTTCGTTCCATTTGTGGTTGATTGGCCAGCGACTCGCACTACGCATTACAAAGAAAATTCGTTTTTTAGCAGAACAGCCCGCATGTTTCTTTTTAATATGTGCTTAGATTTTCCGACGGGGCTAGATTCACTCTTATTTGGGTACAGTTTTCCGTCGACCCTCGTCAAGTTTGGTTTGTGAACAAACCGGTTTCGGCCGTTTGCCATCTTCTGTGATTTTTCGTACTAGCTGCGTTCTATTGTCAGCTGTGTTTATATAGTTCGTCTTGTTCGTGTTTCCCTTCGTGTTATTGCGTTCGTCACTTTCTTTCCTTTTTGCCTGTATCTCTCTCTCTTTTTTCGTTTGTCTCTTTTTACCTAATTTGTCGCTCCTTTTTTCATTCGTCTTTTTACGATCATGTTTGTTGTCGATTTGTGTTTATGTGTGAACCTATTTGGTTTTTTGTTTTTTTTGTTATAAAGAGAAGTAGTACTTCAGGCAACAATTCCTATTTACTCAAGTACCGCGCTACATTCTTTTAGGAAAGGGATAGAGAATAGATGAAACAGGTGGTGAAAGTAAAAAGATAGTCGGAAATTAACTACCGTATATAAGACAGCACAGCGACCAGTGGCTATGCCTTCATCGCTGAGCAGCCCCACCGACAGTCAATTTTTATTTTTGTAGTGAAAAAAACCAAGGTCTTCGTTGGGAATAGAACCTACAACTCCTATACTGACAAGCTAGTACACTACCTACTAGCCTACAGGGGCAGCCAATACTCTGTGAAATACTCTCCCTCTAGAGGTCTTTTTTGACACTTTTAATGTAGAAAGTTCAAATCAAATATCCACAAATACTTCTCCCTCTTTCCTCATCCGCATAACCTAATTTCCTAGTTCTGGCATAATGTATTGCATGTGTAAGGGTCTTGCCCTGAGTGCTGGTTCAAAGAAAAAAATAATTAATGTTTCATGTTAAAATTATTGTGTTGTGCATGAAACAAAACAGTATTTGCTGAAGAATAGCTGCTTACCTGCATAGTATCTATTTACTGGTGCTATACTAGCCCATTAAGGTTTGATTTTCGAAGCATTGAATTATCTAAAAAGTTTTGTCAGGACAAGCAATAGATGTTAGCTTAGCTGCCGGTTTACATCTTGAGTATTTTCCTTGTGGGTACAAGTTTTATTTTTTAACTACGACCTCTAAGACATGAAAGAATTACACAAAGGTAGAATTATATAGAATGACAAGCCAAATCATTAAAAAAATTTCAATAATAAAGGTGAACCCTTTCAAACGAGTAATAGGGATTCAAGAAAAAAATGGAACAGCCGAAAAAATACACAGCCATTTTGACTGGCTTTTGAGAAAAGTGGCGTTTATCAAATGTTGGAAAAAATACATTGGAAGGGATTGATATGTTAGTTAAAGTTAAGCTTGCTGTAAGCTTCTATTTGAAAGGTATTTAACTCACAGAAGGTTTTTTTTGACTCGAGCTGAAGTCAGCAGATTAAAGCCGTTTGTAAACTAACAACTGAGTTCAGAACTCAACATTTGTTGATGGCAAAACTTTTTTGGTTGTAGAAGTGGAAAATGTAGGCTCGTCTCCTCCTATTCGATTTTCGATGAGAGCACATCCTTTTGTGGTTGATTGGCCAAAGAATCGCACTACGCATTACAGCGAAAATTCGTTTTTCAGGAGAACAGTCCGTATGTGGAATAAGATCCCTCCGGAGGTCTTTCCCTTCACTTTCAATCTGAGAAAGTTCAAATCGAATGTCCACAGACACTACTCCCTCTTTCCCCCTTCCCGTAACCTAATTTCCTAGTTCTGGCACAGTGCATTGCATACGTAGGGGTCATCCCCTGAGTGCTGGTCCTATTAAAAAAAAAAAGTAACCAAATGATATCACAATGATCGGTGGTTTAATATCTCACGTTTAGGTATCTACGATACACGCAAAGAAATGCAACTGTGATTGTATGGAAACAATTATTTTTTGTTTTATTTTCAAGATAAACATATCGGTCAGGCAAAGTGATGGCACTTTTTCACAATACATCCAATTTTTGACAGATCCTGTGACTAAATCTTACAGTGAATAAGAAAATGCAATTTTACTTTAGATTAAGATTTAAGAATAACTGCATGCTGTAGGGTAATGCAGTCAAAAGAAAAAGAAACAAGTCTAAAAATTTGCCAAAACTATATAAAATGGCTACAATTGACATCATAAGAATAATGAATATTTCAAACATTTTTATTTGTTTCATAAAATACTCAACACTAGCTAACTGCGAATACATCTGTAAGAACATCATAAATGATAAATACATAATAATTGTTATGATGGCGAATAGTTAAAATCAAAATGAAACAAATTGTATTCGTATGCATAGAATTGATGTATTAGTACAAGTTAAAATGTAGAATGGAAATGTGCAAAGACTGCCAGCCAGCCAGCCAGCCAAATTAAAATATTTAATGATTTAATGATCAAGAAAAATGTTGCTTTAACTCGAAGCTAAAATTAAAATATTTTGTATAAATAATATTTAGTGGTATTAAATATCAATAAATAAATTATAGAATTTTAAATTAAATAATCAAATTTATAGATTCAAAATTTATATTTATATTTAGACATTTATTTAAGTTTATTTATAGGAATCAAAAATATAAATAAAAAATAAAACTTCATGATTTCAGAAAACACAAAAATTGGGTTAATGTTGCAGGTTATGGAATTTTATTTTATTTTTCTTTGTCTCTTTCTTTTTCATTTTCGTTTTGTTTTTTCTTTTTATTAGTCATTATGTCGGACAGAATTCTTATTTGTCTCTAATATAAATCGAATGTTCATGCTGGCTGTCACCGATAACAGTAATAACTTTCTTCCAAATACAATCTCTTTCCATAAAATATTTATTTAAAATGAGAAATAAAACAAGAAATAGAAACAGAACCAGAAATAGTAGCAGCAACAGTTTCAAAGTGGATTGGATTATCATTAGTAAAGAAGAATGCATTCATAGAAAGCTGTTCAACTGATATCCATACATTTAAGCAGGCATTAAGTTACAACATAACAGTTGATGCTGTTTATTACATAAGATTTCAGATGTTGAAGTTTGAGAGTTACGAGTATTTAGCATTTAAAACAACATTAGATGCAGAATAATTACAAATAGGTTTTATTATTTAAAGCTGAACATATAAGGACGGCTGATCTTGAGATATTCCAAAACTTATAATATTTGCTTCAATAAAACTGTTAACTAATATTACGTTTCAAAATCTAAAACTGAAAATACATAAAAAACAAAAAATCAAACATAATGCCACGAAATATGGTGATGCGCTGCGACATGATTTATATGCAACACCTCGATTTGTTTACAGTGAAAAAGGCTGAATATAATTTTGTAAACCGATGTTTTGAAAAGCTGCGGTATTCTTGTTCAAGGACCAAAACATTTTTTTAGTTCTTTTATTTTGCAATCTATTTACAATAAAAATATTAAGCAAAATTTATAAATAATCAAAAATAACTTAATTTATTAAGTTCCAGAGAACTTAACAAAAGTTACAAAATAGTAAGTGCGAAAATTTAACTATATTCTGAAGGGTAAGTCAAGAACATGTAATCTTTTCAGTCTTCGTATCTCCTCACTATCATCCAAAGGACCAAAACGTGAAAGACAAATGTGCAAAGTTTTTTTCGTAATATTATAAATACAGTGAGGTGTGGGCTTGGATTTTTGAAAATATTAAGAGTCTCATGAGCGACATGTTTATGAGTTTTTTTTTGGCAAAAGAAAATAAAATAAATAAAATTATTTCATATAAAAATGTTATCAGTGAAATTATGTAATTAAGGCTTAAATATCTGTTGGATTTAAGTGGACTAATAAAATTAAAAGAATTTAGGTGTCCTCTGAATGCACTTAATGAACCATAAAAAAAGTCCTTAAAAACCTAATACATGACTCTTATTTATATTGTTTTTTAGCTTGGAAAATTTTTATTACGGAAATATTTCCATTATTACTAAGTGAGTGTCTTAATTACAAGCAACCCGTAATAAGGATAATCCTTCTCTCTTCTGAGATAATCATACTTCATCACGGTGCCCAAGTCTTTCGGCTGTATGCATAAAAAACGCTTACTTGAGCTTTAATGTACACGTTAGTTAACAAACACTTTAAGGCTAACAGACGTTTGTTAAAAAATCGTATTCAGAAACAGTACTTTAGCTAATGTATGCTTTAGTAAAATTAGTATTTTGATTCTGGCAATGCCACTATCTTCAGTTGTCACGTTGTAGTTAACGATGTATAAAAATGAATATATTTATCCGGGTATTTAGATCCATAAAAAATATTTTTATTGTTTTCAGCAAAATCAACATATTTTTTTTTTGTTTTTTTTATTAATCTTTTTAATAAAAAGCAAAGCATCCAAAAAAGGTTAATTTGCAAGGCTCTCGAAGAACTTACTAAGAATTTGTTCATATTAAAAAAATAATTATTCGGATAACGAGCTTTGTTTTGATTATATTTACATCAATAAAACTTTTGTTTAAAATAATTAATTATAATTATATTTTTGTAAAATATCAAATAATGATGTAAAAATGTTTTTTATTGAATTGCATGTTATATTTTAGTTTTTATTATTATTTGTATACTACAATTTGTTTTTAATAAGCATTTTTAAAAATTTTTGGAATAACAATGTAAAACTGTCAATTGAGCCGTTTACATTGAAAGTGGCATAAGTCACAACTGAACAGTTTTTTTTTAATTTTTAATAAATTTGAAATTAATAAGTTAAGAAGTATTGAGATTTGTTTGAGAGGAGTGTTGATAACTAACGGTATAACAAAAATGTTTATTTTGAAAGTGGCGTTAGTCGCTGTACTCAGAAAATTAATTACGAAGCTTCGTATGAAAGAAATGGAAATATGTAATAAGTGTGTGTGAAGTATTAATGTGATTATTGGATTTATTTTTATTAGAAATAATAATGCAGTTTACTGAAGTATATTATAGTGATATCTAATATACTACACATAATTAGCATTATTTTGTTATTTTTTTATTCTCAGGAGGTTGCTTCGTGTTGCATAAAATATCAAGAATGTCACAACTCAAAAGCATATTATTGCAGATAGTGACTTGTGTAAAGGACAAAATGTCGAAAAAATCCTTCACAGTACACAACATGGAGAAAAAAGATTTTATTTCAACACAATCATTAGAAAAATCCATTTCAGAAAGAAAACTAAATACAACTAGTTGAAATGGCTAAAAATTAAAATGTTATATAAACTAATTTAAAATAAAAAAGCTGACAATAACAAAGTAACTTATGCCACTTTTAAAATAAACGGCTCACTTTATTATAAACACAATTTGTTTTGTTTTGAACTTTCAATAATAAAATTGAACTGTCAATTTATTGTAGGTTTAAGGTAGGTTTTTCCTACTTTAAAGTTAACAAAGGTATTTTAAGGTAAAAGCGTTTTTTGAATACAACTTTAGGAAATTGTGCTTAACAACGGCAGTTAAACCTATTTTAAGTTTTTATGCATACAGCCGTTAGACTTCAGACTTTTTCTAAACACATTTTTATTTTTCCGCAATTATTGACATTTTAAGTCTTGTGGAAATCAAATGTTTTTAAAAATGATTGATTTCTTAATTGATGTTAAAATTTATTTGACATTATTCGAAAATAATTACAATGACAAACTATTTTTAAGTCTTGTTTTGTATACAAGTGTTTATATAAATGATTATTAAATTGTTAGAATGCAAAAACTAAATTAATAAAATAACAAAAGAACACAAATTAATAATGAAAGAGACTTTAAAAAAATACTTTTTGAAAAACTTTCATCTATTCATTTCTAATCAGATATTTAAAATTGAAGAAATAATTTTGAATAGCAATAACAAAGAAAGGGAAAATGTATTAAATATGTAAAAAAAATATTTCTTCCCGGAATATTTTTTTGCGGTGTTTAGGTTGTTAATTTACTGACTTTTCATGGTATATTCTACACCATATAGTCCCTCTTAGCGGACTAATCAAGTTCTAGTTGGACTTACATACAAAGGATCCAGAACCATGATTAAGCAATCTTTAATTTTAATATTGTTTTAAAAATTTAAATAGTCTGAATATTACGGTTGAAAAGAAACGAAAGGATATATCAAAATCGGGCCATCTTTAGGAGCACCCTTTCATTTTGATATTGTTATCATAGTGGAAACACACTCTATGCAATTCTAAAAAGAAAATAATAAATATTTCTATGAGGACACTCATACATTTTTTTACTTTATATTTTGTTTATAATTATGATTGTTTCGACTAATTAATATAATTTCTTAGCAAATGTCTGCTATAACTGTTCGGAAGATGAAAACATGTGACAGCCTGACAAACATGGTAACGAAATCAACAGGGTTTCCCATATAGGATTTAGAGATGGATACGATTATAACTGTTGTCTGAGTCGTTCTCAAACCATTTTTCAACACAAACACCACACAGAGAACAGATGTGCGATATCGGCTCCAATCAATTAATATATCTACGATAAGCGTACAAATATATATATCCAAATATATTTATAAAAAATTTAATAAACTTATATAAAAATTTGTACATTAAAAAAGTAATTAACAATTAACAATTTAATAAAAAATTTACAAAATTTATTTATTTAATATAAAATCAAGTATTTTTTGAAACTTATAAAATTTTCAAAAACATTATTATATATTATATTATATTATATTATATTATATTATATTATATTATATTATATTATATTATATTATATTATATTATAATATTTATAAGATTTTTCTCTATCCTATTTATTCTTTTTATTTTATTTTTATTGTTTTTTTATAATTCATTGCGAATTAATTTCACAAATGAAGATTTGTGCTATTTTTCAGAAGGTAGAAGTGTTTATATCGTATGTTATTAATTAAACGATATTCTTCATCATATGAATTGAAAGATAATCAATTTGTTCTTCTCCTAATTATTCCATTAAATTTTTAAAATGAATTTAATGTACTTAAAATTATCACCATTACTGTATGTTTATTCTTATAAAATATTGTTGTATCTTCAATATCCAATAAATTGTATGTGGTTATTTTAAGGAATTGACAGCAACATAGTAATTATTTCACCTAAAGTATACTTAAAGCATAAATTCAATTGTTAAGTGGAGAGCAGCCAGAATCAGCCAATTGTACCAAAAGTGAAGCGATACCGAATTGAAAATAAACAACATTTATGGGCTCTAGGAACTGTATTAAAAATTCATTTGAATTCACAGCGGTTGGCAGGACACACGTTTAATACTTAGTATACATATTTAATCATAGTTATAGTTTCCATAATATAAATACTAAATTATTTGTATAAAAATAAAAAAAGGAAAGAAGCAATTAATGCATAAATGCATGAATGAAAAAAAGAATGAATAAATGAATGAATAAATAAATAAAGTATAAGCTGATGATAAAACAATGAATGACTATTTTATTACTGAGTATACTTGTATTACTACTTATTAAGTTTGTGTTATTAAGTTTCACAAATACTAGCCTAGTTTATTCTGTTGATATCGCACAGTTGCATTTAGTCTGTCAGTCGCTCTCTGGTGACCATTCAGTAAATTGTTTAGTATAAATTATTTATTGTTTTTAAAAGGTTTTGTAGTAACGCCACGCCATCTTTTGCTGGCTACAGAATGGAATTCTAATTTTTATTAGACATAAGTAGACATTAAATTCATAAGCCTATTTCAATTTGAAAGCTTGAGCAGAACTTAAAACTGACAAATAAAATAATATTATTGTAGATTTATTTTACATTTTCTCCAGTATTAAGCTGAATTGAATTGTTGTTTTAGTATTAATAAGAAAATTTTCTATTTATGTTGTTGTTTTTAATAATTAAGTTCGTAATCATATAATTTAATTGTGATGTCAAACTATTTTATTAATATAATTTTTATTTTTATATGCGAAAAAGTCTATAAAAGTGATGCAAAGTTGGCTTACTTAGCGACCGACAGTATGGTTTCCGTAAGGGGCGCTCTACGGGTGATTTGTTGGCATTATTGGTGGAAAAATGGTGCAACTCCATACATCATTTCGGAGAAATTAAGGTAGTGGCTCTAGTTATTTCCAAGACGGCGTGATGCACTTCTGTTAAAACTAGTTGCTTTTATTATCGGTGATAATTTCTCCAGATAGATATATGGAGTTTTCTCAGGAATAGCACTACACAAGTTGTTCCCCCCGGGGACACATTATAGTCTTTTTGGAAATGGAATAGTACATTTAGATTTGTGTCTTGCGGGGTAAAAGGGAGCCCAGGCCCCTCAAAGGCTAGTAGGAGACACCTGGACAATCCACATATTTCCACGGGAATCAGTAAGCTCGCAGAGTGCACTATTTGTACTCTTAAGGCAAAGATGTACTCTGTACTGATTATTGAGGTTGGCCCCTATATGGGAGTATCGTGGTGGTTGTGGTTTCGGACCCTCGTGAGAGTTTGTGGGTCGGATCATTCAAAATGAACACAATGAATGGTTCAGGTTCAGTGAGTATGAATGCTGTCGTGTTCTTGAGAAATAAGAGCTTCATGCGTTCTGGACCAGGAGTTGGAAAGTCTCCAACTCCTTAGCAAGGAGTGAGGGCACGGCCTACTCCGGACTTTCTAAATTGCTACTAGGAGTTACTGGAGGATATACGTATCCGAAGGCCTTCTAGGGCGTAGTTGGTGTCCAATCAACTAAGTGGTTTGACCACCATCTGATTATGACCTCGCGGTCGGTGCAGATGTAAATCAAATCACGCATCACTACACAAGTTGTTATAGATGGGATTTCACCCGACGTGTTTAATATTATTTCCGTGATATCGCAAGGCTCCGTTCTTTCTTCTACTTTATTTTTTATTTTTCTAAATTACCTTCTTTGCCAAACTTTCAACTCTATATTTTCTCTCGCAGATGACAGCCCCATTTGTCATTCATATTCATTTAGTAATAGACCAAAACAGTTGGAAGTGAATTCCAAAAGACGGAACTTGAATGATACGCTCAATCACGATCTCACAACAATATCTGAATGGCTTTGTGTGAATAAAGTCGATTTTAATACCCGTAAGATACAATGTTGCACACTAACACATAGATTTGTGTTCGAAAATAGTGCTGCACCTGTTGCTTTGTGTGATATTAGTATTGCGAAATCGGAAGCTCTTGATGTTCTTGGCATAAAAATGGTGTGTGATGTTCAATGGACTAAAGGCACTTAAAGTTTCTAAAGAAACTTTCAAGTGCCTTGGTTTTCAAAACGGTGTAAGAGATATATCACTCCATGTGACCGTCATACTATTTATACCACCTATATCCGTAAAAAGATGGAATATAACTCACATGTAACGGCAGGTGCCCCAAAGAATATTTCGGAATTGTTTGACCGCGTACAGAAGAGAGCCAAGAGGCTCATTGGAGATGTTAGGGTATCAACGCAATGTAGGTAAAATACTAAAATGGTAAGCGCTCTAGAAATATTAGAGAACTTGTTCCCATTATTCGCACATTTTTGCGTTTAACACGATTTTCTTTGAGAGCGTATCCATTTGTGGTTGATTGCTAAGTGAATCGCATTACGCATTACAGGGAGAATTAATTTTTTAGCAGAACAGTTGGTATGTGGAATAAATTCTCTCCAGAGGTTTTTTCTGCCACTTTTAATTTAGGAAAATTCTAATCGAATGTCCACAAACACTACTCCCTCTTTTCTCCTCCTTATAACCTAATTTCCTACTTCTGATATAATGTATTGCATGAGTAGAGGCCATCCCCTGATTGCTGGTCCGAACGAAAAAATGTATACAATGGATCATGAAGAAGATTTAAAAAAATTGGAATAAATTTAATAACAATTTAATATTGACAACTTTGCGATGAACAAGACGCGGAAACAAGACATAGTTAATCTTATTATTTTTAATTTTTAATTTTAGTTAAGAAAATCTTTTTAAATGATCCCCTGAAGATGATCAACGAAGTTGATCGAAATATTGGGAGAAGTCAATAAAAAAGAAAAAAACTGACCTTAAGCCGAAAAGGAATAAGATAATAAATATTATAAAAAAACAGGTCAACAGAAAACATAAAGTATATAAATTTAATAACTTCAAAAATCAACTAGATATATTTTCGTTGTATTGGACACATTGTTAACGTTTTCTTAACAACGAAGAATTTAATAAATAAATAAATTATGCCTATGATTACCATATTGTCTAGTTAATCGGTTAGTTAATTCTACTGGAAAATCGTTGTCATTAAGTATATCTCTTACTGTGTCCTTATTCTACAAATTAAATTCTCTATCACTTATAGTCAATATTCTGTCTATCGTATTTTTCGCTGTGTTAATTATCATTTTTCTCGGATGTTTGGATTAAAAATGAATAATTCTTCCAGAAGATGTTGGTTTCTTATACCAATCAAACACTAACTTATTTCTCTTTCTTAGAGAGTTTAGATTCTAACTCTCTTTCATTCGTAAATCTTCCAAAGTTACACAAAATAAATCATCTTCATATTTTGTGGTAATCTTCGGTTTAATATGCATTTTACTAATACATGAATTTAGTAATCCCTCCATCACAATATCAGCTATAATTGGAGATGCTGGAGATCCCATAGGGAGGCCCTCATTCTGCAGATATATCCTATTATCAAATTGAAAATACCTTTTATTTTCAACATAATATTCTCAATATTCATGTTTTGCTCTATTGTCTGTCATTTTCCTTTTATAATCCTCAAAGCTAAACCTACAGGAATACTTGGAAAATGTGAAACTGCATCATGTGAAAACAGTCTATCATTATCTTGTATATCTATTCTGTTGGCTTTATCTTTAAATGCCAATGAATTTCTAATATTATATATTGATTGTCGTTATATACTTGCACAGTCCGTAGGCCGGGGAATTAATGCACGAGCAAATAGGCCTAAAAGGAAAATTCTGCTTACGGATCTTAGGTACCCCATATAGCTTTAGAGAATTTGATATATTAGTCTTAAGTCTATTTCTCTCGATTACTGAAATTATATCTTTTTTATAAAGTTCATCAACTAAAACATTGTTTTTTTTTTCTGCAATTTAGTAGTAGGATCCTTATTCAATATTGAGTATTTTGCAGAATCGTTAAGAATGTCATTTATTCCCAATTATAATCGTCTCTGCTAATAGCAATAGTAACATTAACCTTGTCAGCATTAACAATTAATATGTCCTATTAGTATTCAAAAGTTTTTTAGCAGTTTTTATTTTATCTCATATAAAAATATCCCTTGCTGTAGGTCTAATGTTGTTAATGTGCCTATAAATAATCATTGTTAGTTTTGTCCGCACTACTTCCTGATTCTCTTTTTCTTTTAAAGTGTGGAGCAAATCACATCCTTCTGAAATTACCTTCACCATAGGAAAATTTTTCTTTTTAACTGGTAATGCAAATTAACATCCCCTGGAATATTTATGTCAGTCTTGTTAACAAACCATCCTTCACTAACCTTAATTCCCAATTCCTTTCTTTGAATATCAGAAAGATTCTTAGATTTCCTACTATGTGTTTCCTTAATCTTTTTTCAAAGATAAATAAATAAATAAAAAATAAAAAAAAAAAATAAAATATAAAAATTTTTTCCTGAAGAAGCTTTCCAAAGGAAAGCGAAATATTGTGAAGAAAAAAATATATAAAAAAGATCATAAAAAAGAAAAAAGATATTTATTAAAGATAAATAAATAAATTAAATAAATATTCGTTTGTATTGGATACACACCAAGGGAAATAGATGAATGTATGACATTACTACATTCAAAAATGGATGAAGACTAGACATTCTGGAAAACATGGAAATCTGCAAAACAAAAACTTTTAACAGTGACATTATAAACGAACAGGTAAACACGACTTTAGACACAATTTTCACACTACTAAAACTACTCATACACTCGAACAAATGGAAAACGCCCCCAGGCAAAGACATGTACCTATATATATGTGCCCGCCCGGCACATCCCTTCATTTCTTTTTCCTTTTCTCTGCGTGAGTAGATACGATGTTAATAAATAACTGCCATAACCCGAGGACTGAAGGCCCAACTATAATATGCATAAGCTGGATTAAACTAATGTCAAAAATTGAACGAAAAGTCTGTCAAATGCTAAAGCGAATCATTGAAGACTTTTACGCAGAGTTGCTAACATGTTTTATTCGTACTTTTGCAAAATAATAATAATAATTTTTTTCTAAATAAATGAAATTTATTAACAAAAAGGCCTTTAATAATCATATTTTGTATACTTAATACTAATTGCTCTTCCATCTTTTTAAATTTCTATGCTCACACTTTCTTTATTACTTTTAGTGTAAAAAAAACCTTTTTTATTATATTTTCTATGTTTTAATCTCATAATGTAAATGAAAAGAATAAAATTAATTTCACAAAAATTCATTTCTTTTATTATTAAGTTGTTATTTACACATATATATATATATATATATATATATATATATATATATATATATATATATATATATATATATATATATATATTCATTGACTTAAGATATCACATATTATTCTAGCTGATTGCTAACTTAAAGTCTATTATTGAAAATTAAATAAAAATTTTTCTTCAATGACTACGATTAAAATCACATTTTGTTCCAAATTTATCCACTTAAATTCTGGTGTTAAAAGTTCAACCAAGAATTGTGTTCAATGACTATAAAAGTTTAGCTTATTATTAAAAAATAAAAAACTAATTTTGCACATTTTGCTTATCAGATAAGCGCCCATTTTTTAAAACGCAAAGCTAAAATTTGTATTAAAAATATATAAATTTTAGCTTTACGTTTTAGAAAATCAGGCCCTAAATAAATAAAAAAATATGAAATATTAAAAAAATAAATTAAAAACAAAGCAGGATCACTACTACAAACTATGATCATTTCTATTATGTCTGCGTAGTTTATAAAGCTCCTGTAACATGTTTGCTTGAAAATCGTCTTTTACTGTCACCAGGTCCTTCATCTAACTAAGGGTTGTCTTCATGAAGCTTTCATCAGTAGAGTTCTCTTCGGTCGTTGACGCCAAGCTCCTCTCAATGCTTTCTATAGTGTCACCAAATTTTTGGTAAGGGCTATCTATCGAGCGTTATTTTTGACTTCTTCGGAGGGGTTGAAGTTGCTAAAAAAGAATATTCCTGCAACCTTGGGGCAAGCTATGTTCAGTGGCATAGCTTGCCCCAAGGTTGAGTCTTTTTCTTCAACGTTATCACAAGAACTACAAAATAAAGATTGACATTATAAAAAAGTAAAAAATATTCAATGTAAATGCTTATACCAGTGGGGCGCGAGAGAGTTTTTTAAAAACACCATAGGCTGCAGTAGTGCCCATTCCTCAATGTAGTCCATTCCACTGCCTGAAGGAGCATCCATCCTCTTCATTTCCTTGAAGAAACGTTCGCGAAGTAATTTCCCACCTGTGTTCTTCAAGGTATTACTTACCACTTTTACTGCATTTTTCTGCTGCTTCATTCCATGATCGTTCTTTTGAATTGCAGTTATAATAAAACGCATCTCTTTTGTCATAAAAACACTTTTTTGTTTGCACACTTTCTATTAAATTAAAATAAAATATTTTTTCACTTGCGTCCTCCATTGCAATTTGTTAACTAATGTATCTATAAAACAATGCACATTGCAAAATCAGCTGTTTCCATACTGAATGTGCGATCAGTTTCCTACTTTACATAAGCATTTGACATTTGACGAAACTTGGGGAAAAGTTTTGTAAAGTACATTATAGTTCGCCAGATATGATAAGTAGATATTTGCACAGTTGCTTAAGTTGGCTTAAGCCTGCATATAAAAGGTGTTTTTTTAAGCTAGATAGAACTTTAAATTGTAAAAAGTAACACAAAAAATGAAATTTTGATGAAACATTTTTTTTTATTTGTTTCAGTATACTCTGACAAATCATCATGAATAGACTCTCGCTTGAACAACGCTACGAAATTATCCAAATTTACTTTGAAAAACAGTCGTCGATTCGTGCATCTGAACAAGCCATTCGTCGAACTGTCGATAGATTTCGTACCACATACTCTCTAGAGGATGCAATAACACCAACACGTCGAAGGAATGTGCGTACTCAAGAGAATATCGCCGCTGTAAACGAAAGTGTGGAAGAAGATCCAAATTTATCAATTCGTCGTCGGTCGCAGGAATTGGGGCTCTGTCCTTCCACTGCGTGGAAAATTTTGCGCAAAGATCTCGGCCTACACCCGTATAAGATCCAGCTGATGCAGGAATTGAAGCCACGAGACCATTAAATGCGTCGTTCTTTCGCCGATTGTGCTCTAGAGCAGTTGCAACTGACCCGTTGTTTTATCGCAAAATTGTGTTCAGCGATGAGGCGCATTTTTGGCTTAACGGGTTTGTTAATAAGCAAAATTGCCGCATACGGAGTGAGACCAATCCACAACAGACCCTACAGACTCCATTACATCCAGAAAAATGCACCGTTTGGTGCGGTTTTCACGCTGGTGGCATCATCGGACCTTATTTCTTCAAAAATGAGGCCGGAGCTCGCGTTACGGTCAATGGAGATCGTTACCGCACCATGATCAATGATTTTTTGTTTGAAAATATGGATGACATTGATCCGGACGAGATGTGGTTTCAACAGGATGGCGCCACGTGCCATACAGCGAACGCAACCATCGACTTATTGAAATCAAAATTTGGCGATAAGTTGATTTCGAGAAATGGACCTGTCAATTGGCCTCCAAGGTCGTGCGATTTGACACCACTCGACTATTTCCTGTGGGGCTACGTGAAGTCACTGGTTTATGCTGATAAACCAGCAACAATTGACGCCTTGGAGGACAGCATTATTCGTGTTATTTGTGACATACGCCCAGCAGTGCTCGAAAAAGTGGCCCAAAATTAGACGTCCAGAATGCGCTTCGTCGAGAACAGCCGCGGTGCCCATATGCCCGAAATCATTTTCAAATGTTAATGTCACGTATTGATCCTTCGAATAAAAACAGAAATGTTGATTACAATTTAATTTTTTGTGTTATTTTTTACAATTTCAAGTTCTATCGGGCTTAAAAAAACACCCTTTACATATTATAGTTGGGCCTTTAGAGTTTGTGGTTGGTGCACGTCAACAAAACGAAAGTATAAATTTCTTTCTGTTTTTTATCCTTCTCTCTCCCACAAAATCAAGAGTTGTGCAGCAAAATTCTTAGCGTAAATGACAACTTGCAAACTAATTAAGGATCAAGCTTTAGAAAACGACGAACAAATCCCTCATTTAGATTTTTAACAATCGAGTGCACGAAACAACTATTGACTATTGGCTGCCAACAAGCAATTGCATAAAAAATCGTTTTCCCTTTTTGTAATTAAACAAATGAGTTTAAAGCTGGTCATTGTGAAATGAAAAATTTTGTCTGCGACGTCTGTCCAATTAAGGCAGCAACTTTCGAAACTATTTCTTAAATTCAAGAAGCCGTCGTGCAGGTGCAAAAATGAAGTAATTAAAATTTGGACAAGAAAACGGTCATCCTTATATAAGCAAAACGCATTGCAATCCTGAATCTCATTAAGAAAAATCAACGAGCTGCTTTTTATATTTAATAAACATTTACACTGTTCTGCGGAGAAATCATGATTTGAAAAAAAATATAACAAATATAAAGAGTTTTATGCACTTAGAAAATGTTTGCTTCAGTTTTCCTAAGTGTATAGATTTTTTTGAAGGACGAGATTTAGGACGAAAGACTGTTTAGGAATTTTAAAGAGTTAAAAAATTTGCGAGCCACTGGTTGAACTAAGCTGCTAGATGAAATAATGCTTGACTCGGAAAGGTGATTTTTTTCTAAAGGCTTTTCAAAACTGAAGGAGAAATAAACTTTATAGGACCACAAACACTCGAGCCTATTAAATACCGTTAAAATAAAGTATATTGAATGTAAATAAAGAAATAGGCTCTGGCAATGGTTATTCACTAAATTTTAGAAATGAATCATTAAAATTTTGAGAATTGAATGATATCAGAATAAACCAGTGGGATGCTTATCACTTGTTTGGGTTACCCAAAATATTGAAATTGAACTACAGCAGTCAGAAATATGTATCTTTAGCATTTTCAACATTATAGGGAAAATAATCGTAATCGTTAAGTTACATTATTATTATTTTCTATATTACATATATTGTTACGAATGTGTCTGGGTATGTTGTTTACTAACTGCGTGGCATGCAAGACAATAACAAATTTCTAGTTGCAAACTGCGTAGAAATTTTATACACGCAAACAACAACAATTTGATATGCTGTTTACTAATTGCGCAGTTTTCTAAGAAAACTTATCTACACGAGACAACAACAAATATTTTGAAATAAATTCCGGGCAGAAATTTTATCAGCATGAAAACAAAACCAGAAATATACACAGACATGCAGGAGCCTATACATTGAATGGACAAAATGCAACAACAAAATGAGATATAAAGGAAGTAGAAGTTTCTTTTTTTTTCTAGACTTCTAGTGGACTAATATGCAAAGACAGAGTCTGAGTGGATAATCAGTCAGTGTAAAAATAAATAACGTGAAGTAAAGACGTGGATCTTACGTAAATTGTCCTGTAGAGTCAACTTTGTGTAGTTAAAGTAAATAAACTTGTGATTAATTTAAAAGCTCTGTGGTATTATTTTTTTGAACAACAAAATGTTTATAAAAGATATAAACGTAACAATATTTTCTACATGACAATAATTTAGATGATCCTATAAAGGATTTTTCAACAAGAAGTTTGTTTTCTAAAACAAAATAAAACCAAAAATTTAGATTAAAATGATTCAAATTTTATTGCATAACGAAGAGAAAATTTCGGCAATTATGAATGTGAAATAATATCTGGCTAATGTCTACTACGACCGCACTGACAGATGTCGATTCTTTCTTCAAAGTTTTTAATCATTTTTTGGCAAAATTGCGGTCCTATTTCGTTAGTCACATTACGAATTTTGAGTTTTAAGGCTAAAAGCCTTTTGTGATTAGCTCCGTGTAGATTCTGTCCATAACAAAGCCCGACAAAGAATAATCCAGTAGTGTTAAATCACAGGATCTAGCTGAGGGTTCAACTGCTGATTGTCGTGAAATTATGCGATCGGGAAATTTGCCTTGCAATAAATTGATCGCTTCATTGGCCTTGCGACATGTGGCATCGTTCTGTTGAAACCATATGTCCGTGATATTCACGTCGTCAATAAAAGGCCGAAATGTAGTTGTTAGCATCTCACGATAGTGTAATCCTACGACCGTTACCGCATTTCCAGCCCAATCACGCCTCCAGACCACATAGCGCACCATACAGTGACACGTTGAGCATGCAAAGGCTTCTCAATAATTGCTCTAGGATTTTCAGAAGCCCAAATGCGAGAATTTTGCTTGTTGACATACCCTGACAAGTGAAAATGGGCTTCGTTTGAAAAATGATTTTTTCAGAAAAACCAGCCGGTTGTTTCTGAATGAATTGAGCGAATCTACGATGATGTGTATGGTCGCTCGACTTCAATTCCTCTACCAGTTGAACCTTGTAAGGCTTCAAAGTCAAATCCTTATGCAAAATTTGCCATGTAGTGGTTTTGGATAACCCCAATGGGTGAGAAGATCGAGGAATTGATAAATTTGGGTCTGCTTGAAGACTGTGACTCACGGCTGCAATGCTTTCAGTTGAACGACCTGCTAGAGCACGCGTTGTTGCTCGCATATTTTTGAAAAAATTATGTTTTAGGAAAAATCAGACAGCTGTTCCTGAATGAATAGAGCGAATCTACGGTGATGTGAATGGTCGATCGGCTTCAATTCCTGTACCAGTTGACTTTGTAAGGCTTTAAAGTCAAATCCTTACGTAAAAATTGGCATGTTGTGGTTTTGCATAACTCTAATTGTTGAGAACGTCGAGGAATTGACAAATTTGGGTCTGCTTCAAGACTCACGGCTTACAGCTGCAATGTTTCAGTTGAACGACCTTGTAGAGCACGCGTTTTTGTTCGCACATTTTGTATCGAGCCTGTCGACTCAAATATAACGACCATATTCTTAATATCGATCTCAGAAGGACGATTATGTATTCCGAAAATATCACGAATTTTACGAAATGTATCTTTAACAGAATCAAGATTTTTGTAGTGAATTTTAATTATTTCAATGCGATTTTCATTTGAAATTGGATTCATTGTAGCAATTGCCAATGCATCTACTACGAAAACGTCAAAAAACTAAATCTCACAATTATCATGTTGTTGGTATGCCACAATTGAAAGGCAAACTTCTTGTTGAAAATCCCGATATTTCGGTTTTTCGTACTGTTGTTTACTTATCACAGTGTTCCCTTTCGTTGGTATACTTTACAGAAGTGGTACAGTAATTAACTACTACAAGGTAAAAATAAATTAAATGGATGCGCTATAGGCCTTGTCACACTATTTTAAAAAATAGCACAACTATCAATTGCATGATTTATGCTTCCTCCTCTCTATTCTATTTCTTTTTAAAGAAGATCATGCGCAATTAATGAGTAAAAATCTGCACAATTTGCTGCTGTTATTTTGGCATCAGTCTTATATAAAAAAAAAATTAAATTATATAATTCACACTATTGTATTTCATTTAATTTGATATTTAAAATTGTTATGCAAATACTTATGTCTACCGTTACATTATTTATATCACTAAATTTGGCCACTAATTTTAACATATTCATTGGTCAGTCACTAATTTAATACTTTTAATTTTAAGCCTCATTATCAGCGTGTGTTAAAAAAATATATCATCGGAAGAAGGTGATTTAAGTGACATGGTCTGTCGATTTTTCGAGATTCAACACAATTCAAAATTTTTTATTTTTGGTGACTGAGTTTTATAAAAATAAAAGCGTAGAGAAATAATTTAAAAAAAACGGAAATTGCTACAGACCAACAAGCAAATATCAGCACAGAACTGTGCAAGTTGAAACAGATCCACTTTGTTTTTTTTTATTCATCCCATGAAAAGTATTATATGAGTTTGTGTATGTGTGTGTGCGTGTGTTTTTTTTATAAGTAAGTAACTGGGAGAGTAGTTTAAACAAACAAACAAACAAACAAACAGATAAACAAATTAAACAAATAGAAATTTAAAACCAAAACGTTGACGCGTCAAAAACAAATCGACAAAAAACACACAACTATTGTTTTGCACAGATTTCAATTGTATTTATTTCTTTTGTTATTTTTATTGTTGTTGGTGTTTTGTAAATAAATACCTTGTGTATTGTTACTTAATAGAGTAGTTGAGCTGTTCTCTATTACTACAATAAACAATTAACCGAACTCCTCAAATGTGGAGAATACTGCCTTAATTGTACTCTACACTATGCCCACATAAATTAAATGTTTTTTTTAAATGCTTTTAAGCCTCAAACTGATATTTACAAGGATACTGATATTTATCAAGGCAAGAAGAAGCAATGAAAAACCTAGAAAGTCATATTATTCATGAAGGAAACTCTACAGACTCAATTGGCAGAGTTTTCGCACTCACAAAGAGTAAATAACTTACAACGCGAAAATCTTCAGAAATGATTATTTTCTGTTAGTTTTTACGCCAGAAAGAGCTTTTATAAAGGGGTTTTCAACAGGAAGTTTGTTTCTAAAACAAAAAATTTAGATTAAGATGATTCAAATTTCTATTGTATTATGAAGAGAAAAGTTCGGCAATTATAAATGAAAAATAATATTTGTCCACCACGACCACGCTGACAGATGTCGATTCATTGATCAAAGTTTTTAATCACTTTTTGGCATACTGGCGGTCCTATTTCGTCAATGACATCACGGATTTTAAGTTTTACGGCCAAAATCGATTCCCTTGGCTCCGTATAGACTTTGTCCTTAACATAGCCCCAAAAAACATAATCCAGTGGTGTTAAATCACACGATCTGGTTGGACACTTAACTGTTGACTGTCGTGAAATTATGCGATCTTGAAATTTCATTTGCAATGGCTGTGCGAACTGGCGAACTGTGGCACCGTCCTATTGAAATCATATGTCAGTGATATCCACGTAGTCAATAATAGGCCATAATTAAGTTGATAGCATCTCGCGATACCGTGACCCATTGACTGTTACATTTTCAGCCTCATTTTCTTAGGCGTCACTTTCGACTAAAGCGTGAGTCATTTTAGGGAGTGCATAGGAAAGCAGTTGTTGGTAACTTTTATGTGCTTCTTTGCGGAGTACTGAGTGCCTAAAAAATGTTAAATTTAAAACAGCTAAATGATAAGAAAAATTTGTCAAACTTTTACGAATTGTGAAAGTGAAAGAATAGTAAACAAAATAATAATAATCTGGAATATGTTAGTAGTCACTCTTTACGCAGATAAATGTTGTTATTGACTTACCAACAGTATTTAAAGGGCAAAATAGCATCTTATTGCTAAATTTAATACCACAAACAATAAAAATGTAACGAAAATAAGATCTGATTACCTCTAGCAGAATAGTTTTAATCTATGTGTGTGACAAGGAAAGAGCTGAGCAAGTTGTTAAATCTACCACTAACAAAGTGTTGTGTGTGTGAATATAAATAAAGAAAACATTAGCTAGCTGCTAACATAACGTTGGTAGAACTGACCTCTTGTTTGTAAAAGAGAAGAGTAGAATTTAAAATCGAAATGGATCAAAAAGCATAGTAATTGCTACTAGCGCGTTTAGTTTCTAGGACCTGCACCCAGAGGATGACCCCTACACATGCAATGCTTTGTGTCAGAACTAGGAAATTAGGTTATGAGTAGAAGGACGTTCAATTTGAACTTTCCTACATTAAAAATGCCTGGAAAAAACATCTGAAGGGAGTTTATTCCACATACAGACTGTTCTGCTACAAAACAAATTGCCCCTTTAATGCGTAGTGCGATTCACTAGCCAATGAACCGCAAATGTATGCGATCTAAACGAAAATCGAGTTAAAAGAGAAAACGTGCGAGTAACGGGAACAAGTTCTCTAATTTCTTTAGAGCAGTTACCGTTGAAGTAAAGATAAAATAGCGAAATACATCCCACGTTGCGTCGATGCGTCGAGTTGGATACCCTACTGTCTCCAATGTTCTTCTTGACCCTCTCCTGTATGCGGGCGACAAACTCCAAAATAGACTTTGGAGCGCCGGCCCATACGTGGTATAAATAGTACGAAGATCGGATGAAGCGATTTTATGCAAGGTTGCGCATTACGGGCATTAAAATCGACTCTATTGGCAAGAACCCATTCCGAGATTGTTGCAAGATCGTCACTGAGCGTATCATTCATGTTCTCCTTTTTGGAACTCGCCTCCGAATAGTTCGTAAGCCTTAATCAGATGGTGGATCATTACCACTGTGGATGAAGTGTACCGTCATCCTCGCCCTAGAAGGCCTTCGGATACGTATATCCTCCGGTAACTCCTAGTTGCAACTTCAAAAGCACGAAGCAGGCCACAGCCTTCACTTCTTGCTGAGGAGTTGGACTCCCGGCCCAGAACGCATGAAGCTTAATATAATTAAGAACACGACGGCATTCATACTCACCTGGACCTGGACCGTTCATTGTGCTCATTGTGAATGATCCGACCCACAAACTCAAACGAGGGCCTCGAAGCACACAGCCACCACGATATTCCCGAAGGGCCTACCTCAATAATCAATCAGAGAACAGTTAAATGCCTAAAGAGACAAATAGCGGAACTCTGGGGCTTTACTGATTCCCATGGATATATAGTGGATTTTCCAGTTGGCTCCTACTACCCTAAGGGGACTAGGCTCCCTTTTACCCCCGCAAGACACAAGTCTAGATGGTTGTGTGATCCATAAAGACTTATAATGTGCCCCCGGGGGGGGGGGTCTAGTTCGGTATATTACCAAATGAATACGAAATATTGCTGTCATCTGCGAAAGATGTTGCCGAAGGCGAGTTATTGAAGAAGGCGACAGTAAATAATAACAGCAACTGAGATAGTTTCGGTATTTATTTAGGTGAACACATGGAAATTAAATTAAAGTAAAAACGTACTAACAGTGTGCCAGTCATTACTGTGCGGGTAGCAACAGAAATTTCGCCTTCGAGCCTCATCGAAGCCGTAGCACATTAAGTAAAGCATCAAACAACTTGATTTTCAACGGACATAAAGTGCTTGCTAAAGATGGCTACCTGATGTTGTTAAACCACTTGTTTTTTAAACAGAATATCTTGAGTACAAATCTAGACATAGCTACATAGATAGAGAATAAATGAAAGTCCTAGTGAAGGAAATATAAAAATAAATGTGATGGCATTACAAATGGAAAACGTAAAAATTATATCCCCAATATCTTAATATCTTGAATCTCAAACGCCAACATTTAATTTGTTCCTCAGTACCTTAGCTATATCATTAGATATAATCGAAACTTCTTATACAACTTTACAGTTTAAAGTTGCGTGTTATAAAAAGTGTTTTTTTAAGCTAGATAGAACTTTAAATTGTAAAAAGTAATACAAAAAATAAAAATTTTGATGAAACATTTTTTTTATTTGTTTCAGTATACTCTGACAAATCATCATGAATAGACTCTCGCTTGAACAACGCCACGAAATTATCCAAATTTACTTTGAAAATCAGTCGTCGATTCGCGCAACTTATAGACGACTTCGTCATATTAATGGCGTACATAATCGTGCATCTGAACAAGCCATTCGTCGAACTGTCGATAGATTTCGTACCACATACTCTCTAGAGGATGCAATAACACCAACACGTCGAAGGAATGTGCGTACTGTTCGCTGTAAACGAAAGTGTGGAAGAAGATCCAAATTTATCAATTCGTCGTCGGTCGCAGGAATGGGGCTCTGTCCGTCCACTACGTGGAAAATTTTGCGCAAAGATCTCGGCCTACACGCGTATAAGATCCAGCTGGTACAGGAATTAAAGCCACGAGACCATTATATGCGTCGTTCTTGCGCCGATTGGGCTCTAGAGCAGTTGGCAACTGACCCGTTGTTTTATCGCAAAATTGTGTTCAGCGATGAGGCGCATTTTTGGCTTAACGGGTTTGTTAATAAGCAAAATTGCCGCAAATGGAGTGAGACTAATCCACAACAGACCCTACAGACTCCATTACATCCAGAAAAATGCACCGTTTGGTGCGGTTTTCACGCTGGTGGCATCATCGCACCTTATTTCTTCAAAAATGAGGCCGGAGCTCGCGTTACGGTCAATGGAGATCGTTACCGCACCATGATCAATGATTTTTTGTTTGAAAATATGGATGACATTGATCCGGACGAGATATGGTTTCAACAGGATAGCGCTACGTGCCATACAGCGAACGCAACCATCGACTTATTGAAATTAAAATTTGGCGATAAGTTGATTTCGAGAAATGGACCTGTCAATCGGCCTCCAAGGTCGTGCGATTTGACACCACTCGACTATTTCCTGTGGGGCTACGTGAAGTCACTGGTTTATGCTGATAAACCAGCAACAATTGACGCCTTGGAGGACAGCATTGTTCGTGTTATTCGTGACATACGCCCAGCAGTGCTCGAAAAAGTGGCCCAAAATTGGACGTCCAGAATGCGCTTCGTCAAGAACAGCCGCGGTGTCCATATGCCCGAAATCATTTTCAAATGTTAATGTCACGTATTGATCCTTCGAATAAAAACAGAAATTTTGATAACAATTTAATTTTTTGTGTTATTTTTTACAATTTCAAGTTCTATCGGGCTTAAAAAACACCCTTTAGTAATATTAAATTTTTCGAATTGTCTCTAAATCTTTAACGTATTTTTCAATCATGTATATCCTTCAACAACATCAGTCCAGCTGCTGCTATTGAAACTTCACTCTCTTACTCAAGTACATTTAAACATATTCGAACATTTTGTTATTGCAAGTTGCAATTTTGGCCCAGTCGTGTTATGAAAAGATTTACAACTTTTGGGGGGATATATTTTTCTTGCAATGATACATGGATACATCGCATAGAAAAATCAAACTCTAAATAATATTACAATGACAACCTATTTCTTGACAGAAACAAATAGTAATAGTAAAAGTATGAGAACATATATACAGATGTTCTCTAAATGTCAATAGCCTTTGCTATGCCTGCCCACAATTACTGAATTACAGTCAAGTGGAATGTGATCAAGTAAAATACTAAATTATTTAATGTAGGGCTCTTACTGTTCTGTGTATTAAGAGTACGTGTACTTAAATAAGAGAATGTATTCACTTGTGTATAGAACTGTGTTAGTATTTGATGTTTTTTTTTTCATTTCATATGAGACAAAAATAAAATTATTAATAGCAAATAAGAAATAACAAAACGACATATTAATCAGATAATTGAGATTTTATTAGCAGGAATTTTGGTGTATAATTACCAAACATTACGATTTGTTCTGCGAAAAATTGAATAGACAAGAAAAATATAAAAACCAGGAAAGCAAATAGAGAGAATCATTCCCATATCGAAATACTTGTATGAGTAGAAGCAATAACAAAGTTGTTTTTTGCAAAACGGATGTACTTTTGTATGTGTGCGTTTACATTTCAGTCTAAAATACATTTTTATTATAAATAAACAATTTTAAGAATTGTTGTTTTTGCTGTTGTGTGGAAAGTTTGATTAATTTATATAATAAGTGATTAATAGCATAATTATAAAATTAAGGCGAGTAACACAATTAATTAATTTATTAAAGATACGGGGGCACTTGTCGTATTAATAGTTTATCTCTAACTGTTTCTTTCATAAAATTAAAGTAATAAATAATACAAAATATAAATTTAAAAAAAAATTATCATATAAATAGAAATTTTGTATTAGACAAAATTGTACAGATATTAAATTTGGCAGGATATTTTTTTTTAATTTTGTAATTTTTAGAAGTTCTTGTAGTGGGAAAACTTTTTAATTTCAGATAAAAAAAATTTATTTTACATTAAAATAAGTAATTTATAATTTATCGGAATTATTTTCAATCTAAACAATTTTAATTCATGCTTGATTCCTTTTAATAAATATTTCATGATATTTTCACAAAATATTTATTAAAAAATAAACATTTTATGATATTCTCATAAAACATTTATTCAAATAAAAATAAAAATATTTGAAATGTATTGTAATGGGGGAGAGCACATCCATATTGCAATTTCACTATTGCTCAAGTAGCTTATCAGTGAATTTGACCCCAATATTGTATAGAAAAACCTAAGTGTCTTATATCCAAAGCCAAATTGATTAGATGAGAATTTTCATAAAATCAACATAGCATAGACAGCAAGACTAAAAAACAATTTACACAAATATTTTTATTTAAATAAATGTTTTATGAGAATATCATAAAATGTTTATTTTTTAATAAATATTTTTGTAATAAAAGGAATCAGGCACGAATTAAAATTGCTTATTTTATAAAAAATTTTCAAATTGTTGAAATAATTTAAATCACTTTTCGATATTTGCGGAAAACCGTACCTTAAATTTTTCCGATTAACCGATAACCTGAAATTCTCTCTCTCTCTCTCTCTCTCTCTCTCTACACCATGTTTCACAAATAAATATTAATTTTAAAATAAAACACTTGAAGTTATACACCAGTCAAGATTTAATTGTAGTTAACATATTTTCGTAGTTAAACTAAAGATGTAAAATCTCGATTGTTCAATTAAAACTTTCTTAACTGACATCGTCTCAAGAAAGTGCATGATTACAATAAAATGATAATTATAAAGATATTCGGGTATTAACATGACTACACCACACTGAATGATCAATTTGCCTCAGCGCTACAACTTAAGGCTTAGATGCAGATGGAACAGAAAATAATTAATTGTCATTGTTCTTCAGCAATTCTAATAAAGCACACAAAGATAGGTGCTGCTCAAATCGAACGCTAAGCGTTGACGCTATTTATTAAAATTTTTTCCACTGGATGCTATTGTTAGTTTCTACTCTTCACAGGTCAGTCAAATTTTATTTTAATAATTTTTTATAAACAAAAGAAATTTAAAAATAAGTATTTTTATATAATTGGCCTAATTTACAACTTCAAGCCAGACCACACTAAGAGCTGTGTAAAACATTATTGGAAATCACATTGAAGATGTATGAAAAGTCCACAAGAATGCGTTAGTGTTTTTGCCTTTTAATTTATTTAAGTGTATTATATTTAATAAGAGCAACCGCAAACTTCTGATAAAGATACTTATGTGGATTAATTCGTATCTTTCAAACAGAAGTGAAGAAGTTCGTTCAAATAGATATATCAAATTAAAAATGTTTGACTTACTTATCCTATCAAACACCTAAATCGACCTAAGAAGCAGGGGTAAAAAGTGCGAAAGAAGAATTTTTTTAGGGTGCATAGATAAAAAATACAATGTTCATTTTTTCGTGCGTTTGTACACATTTTTCATTTTTACATAAAAGAGAAAAACTTTATTAGAAGACGAGGCTTGCCAGGCTCCTACAACTAAAGTAGCTGCTTTTCATACTAGTGATTGGTATCAGGAAAAGCTTATGCATTTTTTCGCTTCGCATTTTTCACATGTAGTTTTCTTTTAAAACTGTAAATTTCACCTTAAAGTGATTATCTGGAATATGAACTGCTATACAATGTAATGAGATCGAGATATTCTTACAAAGTTTTGAAGCATTATATACAAAAGAACCTTTAATAAAGCTGTGAAATAAAATTATAATTTTTTTAATTTTAACACATAAATTCCGTAAACGGGATAAAAATGTTCCACAAAATTGTTTTTATTTGTTAACTGTGGCGCGGTACAATCCCTTATGGAGTGTGTAGTCAAGAGATGGAGTTTTAATAATCTGTTTATAATTTTTCAATCGGTGCTTTGCACTCTAAGGAATTTCGGGGTAAATCATAAATTTTGTTTCAAAATTGGCTATGTTTGAATAAGATTAGAAGGTGAACCGTTATAATTTTCGACGCAAGTTTTCTTTTATTCACTTTTGCTATAGGTTCTCTTTATAATAATCTTAAAAAATATACTAGTCCCAAAGTAAGTTTGAAATATATAAGCAAAAAGCCCATACCTTCCTTTTGGGGAAATCATAAAAAACGGCTGTTTTCACATTTTCCCAATTTAGAGCGTTGTAACTTTTTAATGAAACCAGCTATCAAATACTACTGTTTTATTATAAATTTTATCGAGTATACAGCTAATGTTTTGAAATAATAATTCCAATATAAATAAGTAAACCACGTCAAAAATACTAATTTAAGTTCGGTCGAATTTCGTCGGCCCGATTTTCTCCCAAAGTAAAAGAGATAACCTAGACAAGTAAGCGCTTTTTTTGTAGATATTTTCAAGGTCTACTTAAGCTTAAAAGCTCGTAACATATCAGTAATAAACAAACTTTTCATGACAATTGCAAACAATTTTATATCCAACGTTGGGTATGTTGGGGGCATACTCAGAAGGCCCTCTTTATCCTACTCAGCCTATGGTCTGTAAGTTGACTCTCTGTTTAAAATTTCATGTAGTTTAGAGCTACCGAATAATTTCTAAAAAAAGAATTTTTGCAAACCATTGTGCACTGGGCGAAAGAGTTTAGTGACCCATATGTCACAAAACATTTTTATACTTCTCTTGTCAGCCCTATTCTGGAATATAAGAAATTGTACTGAATTTAATAAATTTTATGATCATATTGATTTAAACGCTAGTTTTATACTTGAATTAATAAATTTAAGTTTTATGTATTGCTGTTATTTTAATCTTTTTAGGAATCTGGAATCCATAGACTAAATATAGAAATAAAAAAATAATATAAACCTGTATATATAGTTTTTCCTTCAGCCGGCTGGGTATTCGCTTAACACACAAAATCTTTTAATCTATTCAATTAAACGATTTCAAATTCCATTTTTAAAAATTTTGCACGCTATATTTATTAATGATAAATCGGGATAATTTGTACCACAATTTGGGACATTTTTTCTTTATAAGGGATATCATATCGATCTCAGTATAGCTGCTTTAAAAACTGCTGAAATATAATCATGGCACAAAATTTACAGAACTTGTAGCTAATATCGTTGCTATGGGTTTTGCGGTTTTAACGAATTAGGGACTGGATCAATAAAATAGGCCTATTGACGTCGGATTAATTTTGTTAGTAGTCTGACTTCAGAAGTCAGAGGCGCTGATGATCTAGAATAAGTAAAGATATTGGAAATAGTGAGCTTTGAGAAATAAAAAATTCTCTGATATGCAACCTTTGATTAAAGTAGACGAACAGTAGACTTCACTATTAAGGGAATATTCACTAGTAAGGAACATAGAAGGGAATATTCGAAAAATAGTTTTCTGGCATTATAATTGAAATATGATTTCTGGTATATGATCCCCAGAATTTTGGATATCTTTAATTAACATTTGTTGCCTTATATCGCCAGTTATGAGGCGAATATTGTCACCCAAGTGGTCAATTGTTTTGAGCTTATCGTCGTCGGCTAGTGACTTCCTATATCTTCACAGAAAATAGCCTAACGCCGTTAATTCGCACGACCTTGAAGGTAAATTCACGGATCCAAGACATGAAACTATGCGGCTGCCGAACATTTCCTTCAATAAATCAACTATGGCACAAGCTCTGTAATATGTTGAGCCGGAAGTTTTGTTTATGAAGGTACATTCGTATTCATTCAAATGAAAGTGAACTTATTGATAAACAAAATTCGTTTTTGAAAATTGATATCAACTGCAATCACGTTTTAGGCCGAATTTGCACAATTAAAAGGCGTCATGCAGGTTTTAATCTATTAATGGCAAAATGCGAAGCCAAACTAAACTTAAATCTTTTAAAACCAGTGCTGCCAGCTTCAAGTTCTTTACCTCTGTAAAATACACCCGATGTAAAAACAGCCAACTTTCCTAATATCTTAGTGTATAGTGTATGTTGCAATATTGTAAAAAATTCGCTTGAACGCTAAACGATTTTTTTTTATCAAAAATATTAATAAGGATCATTTGCCTAATGATGCTGCCGAGAAAACATAGCCGTGACTAACAGATAATAGCAGCCTATTGCTTTTTAAGTTTTCTGGCGGCTGCATCGGTAGCTAGCATAGGCCATCAAATTTATTGATTTTTCAGTATTCTCTGTACTGGGCAGATAGCAGGCAGACACAAATAAGTCATACCTCCACTTGTCTCTAAAAATATGTCGCTATCTTCCTATAAAAACACCATTGAATTATTTTTATTTGGCAGCTTTACTAACAGTTCCACACTAAAATTATTTGTTGTAATACGAACGGTTTGTTATGGATAGTGGCTTAGACCTTTCAAATTACGCCCTTTACTCCCTTTAAATAAGTATCTGAATTTTTTTTAAGCTGGTTTAATTAACATCACCAATAAGGAGATAATACAAAAGGTATTTTGGCTTACATTTGAATACATATTACTAAGGATATTGTGATCATACCTGGCTACTTAATGGGTCTGTATAAAGCGTCAGTATTGCAATAAAGAAGTCGGAAAGGCATAGTTTATTTATTTAGGTCCCAGCTGTATCAGCTTATTTCTTTAAATAAATTTGAATAAATATGGCTGTTTCTAACTCTAATCCTGGTATATGCGCATAGATAGCGCAGCATTCCGGTTAAGATTTCGTTGTGTTGGCTCTTAAATTCAAGACGGATGTGTAATGAAATACAATAAGTCACCCATTTTTTACGATTTTGAGTCCGTGTCGAAGGTATCATTTTGATTTTCCGTTAATGCTTTAATATATGTGCAATATCAGACAGGTATAATCATTTCTTCAGCATTTTGCTTGACCACTGCGAGCTCGGAAATCGCTTTCACGCTACCTGTCATCTGCAATTTTTTTGTGACCTCGATGCTATTATTAAGTTTTGGCGATAGATGGTTAGACAGACAACAACCTTCTTTTTAGCAAATTAGTCCTGTTGTGTGTAAAGTTTTCATGTAGAATGTAGAGGTATAAGTTACACTTTTGGCAAATGCTATCTGATTGACATTCTTTAATTGTTCTCGTTTCCATGGGAATATTTTTACCTTTTTTTTAAAAATATTTTTTCCAAAAGTTATTTTTATTTCTTATTGTTCCTTTCATGAAACTATAGTTGGGTCGAAGCGACAGACCCGACTAAGAATAAGATTTAAAACCCACAAAAATTGAATATTTCTCTTATGAAGTTCAATATTATCCGTTTTATTGCCGAACTAGAATTATTGTCGGTTTAAGCAAATAAACTGACATCAACGCTTTTCAGCATTGGATGATATTGATAAAGTTGTAGATAAATTCTGTAATGTTACTAAAAACTCTGCTCGTCTATCTACTACTACAATGCAACAGTAAAGAGGCCAACAAGTTTTTGTATATACGGAAATAAGATATCTTATATGAGAACGCCGGAGACTTCGACTAACTTGACAGTAAAAGAAGAAATCCTATGAATAAAGCTAATTTCAATATAGGATTGAACCATCTAAAAAAGGGAATTGTGGAATTAGGAAATTATGAAATATCCACGTTTTTGAAAAATTTGCACACTTCAATAGACACAGCCTTTATAAAGCAACAAAATAGCTATAACATCTAGCAAGGAGATATATCCCAATAATGAAATAAGGCGGCACCTGCTGCAGAAACAGCAAGAGTAAAGCTGAAGCCTTCTCTGATACCAAATACCGTAACCGTATTCACTTTTCTGGAATCTCCATTCCAAATGGATTTTTCAATAAAACCAGCAAAACATTATTTCCAAACCTAATGATAAGAAGTCTCCAGGACATGACAAAACTAACTCATTAGTGGCAAAAAAAAACTTTCAAAAAAGGGCGTTCTATTTTTAACACATTTGCGCATTTTTGTTTTGAAAAATAAATATTTATTGATTAATACTTGTATTCAAAATCAAAGGAAACCGCCAAAATGCCACACAAGTCTTTATAATCACAGAGTGTGGGATAAGCAATAGTTGGATGAGTTACTAAACAGCGTAAGTTCACCGCAATGGCCTGTGGGTGAACGGGTGAAAAAAGGCAAGCAAAAAAACTGAGGGTAAATGAATTGCTTCATAACCTTTAACATATTATCTAAGAATATTTCAACCTACATTTATACTAGAGTTACTTCCAACAGATCTCTGATATGAAGCCTTAGCTTAAATCTTCGATTGTGCAAAGGATCATACGGAAAATGCTTTTGTTTAATCGATAATATGACATAAATATAGAGAAGAGATTAAAATGTTAACAATTAATATAAAATATGTATGTATACGTATGTATTAGTATAAAATATGTATGAAATTACGCTGTTTCCGGAAGCTCAAGTGGATTGCTGCAATCCCGCAAAATACTTTGATTACCCGTCTGCCAATAACAAATATGCGACAATAGCAGTAGTTCTTTTTTGTACTTTATTTATTTTATTAGCAAAAATGCAATATAACAAATATCGGGGTTTTTAAAAAGAAGTTTGTGTTTCAATTGTGGCAACATTAACAACATGACAGTTTTAACATTTAGTCTCTTGACGTATTCGTAGTAGATGCATTGGCAATTGTTACAATGAATTCAATTTCGCAAGAAAATCGCATTAAAATAATTAAAATCCACTATTAAAATGGTGGTTCCGTTAAAGTTACATAACGCAAAATTCATGATATTTTCGAACAAAATAATCGTCCTTCTGAGAACGCTATTAACAATTTGGTCGTTAAATTTGAGTCGACAGAATAAAAAATGTGCGAACACCAACGCGTGTTCGATCCAAATTTGTCAATTCCTTGATGCTCTCAACAATTGGGGTTATCCAAAACCACCCCTGTAGGCTAGTAGGTATCAATTCCCAACGAAGACCTTGGTTTTTTTACTACAAAAATAAAAATTGACTGTCGGTGGGGCTGCTCAGCGATGAAGGCATAGTCACGGGTCGCTGTGCTGTCTTATATACGGCAGTTAATTTCCGACTATCCTTCTACTTTCACCACCTGTTTCATCTATTCTTTATCCCTTTCCTAAAAGAATGTAGCACGGTACTTGACTAAATAGGCATTGTTGCCTGAAGTGCTACTTCTTTTAAAATAAAAAAAAAAAAAAAAAAAAAAAAAAAAAAAAACATTGCAAATTCTGTGTAAGGATTTGACTTTGACGCCTTACAAGGTTCAACCGTCCATTCATCATTTTTCAAACAAAGCCTATTTTCACTTGTCAGGGTATGCCAAAGAGCCAAATTGCCACATTAAGGCTTCTGAAAATCCTAGAGCAATTATTGAGCAGCCGTTGCATGCTAAACCTGTCACTGTATGCTGCGCTATGTGGTCTGGAGGCATGACTTTCTTCGAAGATGAGGCTGGAAATGAGGTAACGGTCACTGGCTTATTGACGCTACAACTCGATTTAGCCTATTATTGACGACGTGGATATCACTGACAGCCAATGAGACGAGCACTTTATTGCAAACCAAATTTCCCGATCTCAAAATTTCACGAAAATCAGCAGTTAAGCGCCCAGCAAGATTGTGTAACTTAACGCCACTGGATTATTTATTGTGAAGCTATGTTAAGGACAGAGTCTATAGGAAGCCAATCGAATCGATTTCAGCCTTAAAACTCAAAATCCGTGATGTGATTAACAAAATAGGCCATTTTGCCAAAAAGTGATTAAAAACTTTGATGAAAGAATCGACATCTGTCAGCGTGGTCGTAGTGGACAGTTGCCAGATATCATTCTTCATTCATAATTGCTGAACTTTTCTCTTCGTAATACAATAAAAATTTGAATTATTTTTAGCGGAAATTTTTTGTTTTTATTTTGTTTTAGAAAACAAACTTCTTGTTGGAAAACCCTTTATTTCATAAAAAGAAAAATTAAAATTTAAATTGCACTCATAAACAATTGAAAACAGTAGCTGAGTCAATTATCGGTTTTATTTCCATTCGAAAATAACTAACTCGACTTGATTTCATAATACCAATTTTTTTTTTTTTTTCAATAATTATTTATTGTATCTTCAAGAAACTGAACTAACAATAAGTTTTAAAATCTTAAATTTTAAAAAAAAGTTACATTAGTCCCGACCATGTCAAAACTAACCTTTTGGGTAAAAAAATTGACATTAAAAAAAAACAAAACAAATATTTCTTAGATGTGTCATCTGTAGCATTGAGGATTAAAGCTGCGGTATCCCTCTTTTTTAATCGGCTATGTCCACTATAATTCAAGATATTGCAAGCAAGGGGATTAGGATGGTCTTCAAGCTTCATTAAGTATTTGCCTGCGTATTTGATGATTTCTGTAGTCACCAGCGGTATGTCTCAATCACAATGTATGTTTGAATTTCTGATGTACCATGGAGCGGAAGTTATTAACCGTAAAATTTTATTCTGTCCACGTTTAATTCTATCCACATTTGAAGCTGAGGCAGTGCCCCAAAGTTGGATTCCGTAAGACCATATTGGTTTCAAAATACTTTTGTAAATTAGAAGTTTACAATCTAGGCTAAGTTTCGAGTTCCTGCCAATGAGCCAATGTAATTGCGTTAGCTTAAGTTTTATTTGTGTTAGCTTTGAGTCAATATGATGTTTCCATGTAAGGCGACGATCAAGATGTATACCAAGATATTTCACATAAGCGTGGTGAGGAACAATGTTGTTATTGATTCGAACGGGTGAACAATTATCTCTTCGCAGGGTGAAGGTCACATGAATGCACTTTTGAACGTTCACTTTAATTCTCCATAATTTTAATCACAACTCCAACTGAGTTATATACAGCTGAAGATTTATGGAGGCTTGATGGGAGTTTTCATGTGAACTTAGACACGCTGTATCATCAGCAAACGTAGAAGTGTGGACAGTTTCATTTACAGGCATATCGCAGGTATATATCATATAAAAAAGTGGTCCAATAATGGTACCTTGTGGTACGCCTGAGGAAATTGGTTTGGATAAACTAAGGAAGTCTCCTTCAGTAGGTTGCTCATATTACAAGGCAAGTGAGCGGTCAGTTTCAGAAATAGACCTTCATGCCAAACTTTGTCAAAAGCCTGAGAAACATCAATAAAAATAGCTGAACAATACTCCTTCTCTTCAAAAGTCCTTCTTATCACCTGAACCAATCTATGGGTTTGCTCAATTGTGCTATATCTACTTCTAAAACCAAATTGATGGTCTGGGATACACACACTATCCCTTAGCATTGGAGACAAAGTCAAAAACCTTTGAAATAGTCGGTAACAGGCTTATGGGCCTATATGACTCGGTTTTGGTTAGGTCCTTACCCGGTTTTGGAATAATTTTAACTTTGGAAATCTTCCAAATGAAACCAATAATGGTCTTGGATTCTGGGAAAGAACTTAGTATTTCATGATATTGTAAATATGTCTTAATAAATTTTTTAAAGGAAATAATATTTTGTTTTAATGCAAAAAAAAAATATTAATTTTTACAGCAGAATGTATTTAATGTATTTAGGGTGTGTGTTATAATTGCAGTAGATATAATATATAGAATCAAAGTCTTTATTAAAAAAATAGCAAATAGTCGTTAAAATATAAAATATGAAATTGGCCATTAAATAAATAACAAGTGATGGTTGATTAGGTTGTGATTTTTTTCATATGTTTGGCTACAGGTTGTAATAACTATTAAAATATAATTTATTAACTAATTAAAATTAACTTGTTACTGCTCGTGGCAACAATATAACAACGACTGCAACGATGATTGAATGTTTGATTAATGTTTGATGAACGCAATTAGTTATTGTGTCACTAAGAATAAAAAATCATAAATAATTTTTAACAAGTATTATTTACAAAACGACAACAACAAAAATAACAGCAGGAATAGTAATAACATTATTAACATCAAGTTATTATACATCATATTACTAAAATTTCAATACAGAAGAAACTTAAAACTCTTAATTCCCAACATTTCAAATCAATTTTAATTTATTTTTAATGTTTAAAAAGTTGAAAAAAATATTTGAATGAAAGATAAATTAATTGCTCGATTGTCAGGAAACTATCGAACTTGCTGTTAAGGTGATATAAATTAAGATTGTTGGTTGGTTGGGTGGTTGTATCATTGCTGTTTGTTTGGTTATAGTTTGTTAAATATCAATCTACGAGCACTATTACCGTTTTCATATATTTCAGTTAATGTGTTAATAAAGAAAATAAACCGTTATTATTGGTTAAAACGTATTATGATGTTTGTGTTGTGCAAGTTGTATGCTGGTTTGAGTGGTTTGTTTGCTATCGAACATAGTGTTTTGTTGTGTCTAAAAACACAATGGCTCTAAACGTTTTTTAACAGACCAAGTTTAGTTCTTATTTGACATTCGTTAACTGAAGTCGTGGCTAGTTTAAGGATCGCATATTTAACTTTGTTAAAGCGGCAAAGACTTATTAACGTTTAATAGTTTTGAATCGAAAACGAAAGCTGTTAGTTGCCCGTCTAATGTTATTTAGTGATCGTTGTGTTAACCGGTTGAGATAAAAAACTCTTCTTTCAATATTAGAAACAAATAAAAAAAAAAGCCAACTTAAATCAAAAACGCACGTAACACGGTGGAATGTTTTGGTAAATCTTCTTTAATAATTTATTTTTTGATGGCGTGTTTTCTATTATTGTTATTTAACACTGTTTTGAGGCTTAAAACTATGATCACTGATGCTGTATGGGGTACCATTCAAATGCAAATTAATATGAGCCACGGTCGCGGTCAGTCTAAAAAGATTAATTAATCTTTTAAAATAACTTTTTTTTTTTTTGTTTAAATATCATAACTTTGTTTTTGTTTTTGTTTGGCTTAAAACAACAAGGATCCAAAAAAGATGTATTTTTCACCTGTAAAACAAATTTAAAATTTAGTAACCCAATATTGTCAGCTAAATTATGCTTTAAGAGATCTTTCGTTCATAAGAGAAAATTTGCCGCCAATCAAAGACCACACTGTTTATTTAAATGACGGCACAACTTTGTTGTTGCGTTAAAAGGGTCACTTAAATATTACAAAAATATCTCAACATAATTTATAATTGAAACAAAAAAAGGCCTTAAAATCAACCAGCAAACAAACAGACAAACAACAGAACAACAATAACAACAACACTATCCCAATCAAAGTGTTAAATATTGCATTTGCACATGCGCAACAAACACTATTATTGTCAGACGCGTAGTTTTTTCTTTTTTTAATTTTTGTTGTTCTTGTCCAAAGTTCTCTTCATTCGTTTGTATTTAATTTATTTTTTGAATAATGATGGCACAATCGCATTCAAGCAGTCATTCTTCTTAAGTCATGGTGAATTGAATTTTTTAGTGGATTTGCCAAATAGCCAGATACTTTGTGTAACATACGAATGAAAAATGAAGGTGTTTGCTATTGGTATTATTATTATTATTGTTATTGTTGTTGTAGTTGTTGTACTCCAAGGATGTTAAAAGCTGCATTTCAACACCAAGAAGCCCGTTTAAGTGATGAATAATGATGATGATGTAAATACGGCTGCATATGAAGAAGAATGATTACAATCATGACGTAGTGCTGCTTTGCCGTTGTTCTTTTATGTCGATGATGATGATGATGGTGATGCTCGCGATGCTGTTGCTGATGATGACGAGAATGGTGATTTATGCAAATTCCCAATAGGCATTATGTTGCAAAGAGACTCTTAAAATCAAAGTGTTGTCAAGTGTCTAAAGTTTGACTTTGAGTTCGAGTGTGTGTTCTTAAAGTGTTATGATTTCCATAACAACTTAATTCATTATCAGCCATCCAGTCAAAAAGCCCAACAACATGCAGAGCAGACCTTAATGAAACGTTAAATAAATGTGTGAAAAAAATGATAAAAAGAAAAAATAAAATAAAGAAACAAAACATTTAAAGTGCGTGTTAAGCAAAAAAGGAAAAACAAAAAAAAAAAAAATCAAGAAAAATCGAATACGAAACCTTTCACATCAAAATAATATTTAAAGTGCGAATTTAATCGAGTATATTTTTTTTTATAAAAATTAAAAAAAAAACAAACCCTTAGCATCTTAAGATCATTTTAAATTTAACAAGAAAAATAAATAATAAAAAAAAACTTAAATATTTAAAAGATATTTTATTAAGTGTCAAAATCAAACTTATTATCGTTGTCGATCAGCATAATATGAGACAACGACGCACGAGTACTGTCAAGAAATGTGGTATAAACGTAATAAGCTCCTGATATTTTTACTTTGGATAATGAAAATAAGGTGAATATAATTATTTTTTTTTTTCAATTTATTTAAATTATATTTTTTTTTAATATTTTATGCAGAAAATTATATTTATGAATTTCAATTTCATTTTTTATCTTTCTTTTTTTTCATATTTCCATATTTAAATATTTATGAATATTATTATACAATTAAATACACAAAATAAAGGAAAATAAAAAAAGGTGTTACAAAATGTATCAAAGATATTGTTGATTGTTACAAGAAAACTCTTTTTAGAATAATAAAAAATCCATTAGAAATTGATATGTACCGGAATTTTATATTTGATAAGATTAATATCTGACAACTTTGATGAAAAGCTTAAGTGCTAAAATCTTGGCCTTTGTTAGATATGCAATAGCGCAATAATTTATTCGAAAACTACACTAGGTAACAAAAAATAGTGGTTGCATACAATTCAAAAATAAAATATGCGAAACTTTAATATGAACTCAGCAGTTATTTCTTACGGAGATTTTTTTTGCACCCTTGTAGCCTTGACAGAACTTGACATTTGTGTTGAGAATTTAAAAGGTTGTTCTGCTAAAAAAACGAATTTGCCCTGTAATGCGTAGTGCGATTGGACCCACAACGAAAAGCGTGTTAAACACAAACACGTTGTAGCACCGAGAACAAGTTCCCAAATTTCATTAGAGTATTTACCATTGAAGTAACAATAAAACAGTGAAATACAATATTTGCGCTGATTAGGAGTAAATATAGCATCTATCTTGCGGAATAACTTTCTCTCAAATAATCTTTACAGATTAAAACCACTTAGCCATGTTTGATGCCTTTGGCTTCCACAATATCTCTCACTTTTAATATTCAGTCGGCTAAAACCGTATCGTGGATTATTTCAACTGGGCATTCAGAACATGCGGCATTTTCAGTGCTTGTACAGCCATATAAAAAGTGGATGGTGCAAATTCTACCTAATATTGATCAAGCTTAACCTGGTTTTGGGTGATGGGATTTTTTTTTGCAAAATAATAAATTACTTTTTTCATATTCTTCTCAAAACTCGCTTTAGTCTACTATTAACGTGTGTCAAAGTCAACGAAATAGAGCAGCTTGCACAAATTAAGAAGTCAACTGAAAGTTGCCTGGTAGCAGAAGCAGAATTTCAATTGGATGGCGTGAAAATAAAAAAAGTGAAGAACTTATGGACCTGCCCTTGTAGATGGGCACCAGTATGGGAAAGTCCAATGCGATCTGTGGATATCAACTTTTAGTTTCATGGTGTCTCATGGTCTATCTTAACTCACACCGTAGGCATCATGCAATACCACAGGACATTAAGTAAGCCAATTTTTCACTATGGTAGTCATGACGTTAATACCCAAAGGATAACACCATTAACCGGAAACGAAAAGGTGATCTCTAGTAGTCATCTATTAATCAGATTTCCAAGTTGCTTACTCAGTTTCAGGCTAATAAAAGATACATGTACACCAAAAGCAATAGCTCAAGGAGTTTACCTTTGCTAGAAAATTAAAATTTCGTGGGTTGCCATATATCAAGGAATAGGTGATACAGATTTTTAAAAAATTTTATTTAAAATAAATACTTTTTATATATTTTTTTAAACGGTCTTCTTTTATTTATCTTTAATAAATATCTTTTTTTCTTTTTAACGATCTTTTTTATATATTTTTTTCTTTTCGATATTTCGCTTTCCTTTGGAAAGCTTCTTCAGGAAAATTTTTTCCTGAAAAAAATATCGTTAAAAAGAAAAAAAGATATTTATTAAAGTTAAAATAAATACTTTATAAATAAATAATTATTAATCTTAGTAGTGTTTTTTTTAAATAAATTTAACACTATAAACAAATAAATAATATAGTGTTAAATTTATTTAAAGAAGACCATTACTAAGATTAATAATTATTTATTTAAGAAAAAAGAGGTCGAATAAAAATAATAATCAAATAAATACTTAATGATATTCTAATAAAATATTTATTATTCGAAAAATATATTTGAAATTTATTACTGCGGGGGAAAGCATATCCATATGACCATTTTATTACTTCTCATATAGCTCATCAGTGAATTTAACCCCAAATTTACAACAACACAACAAACATTTCGAAACCAAAAACACTTTTTATTTTCAATCTTTCTGGTTTGCTTTTATATTGCCATTCTTATGTAATTTGAAAAATAAAGAAGACAGTAAAAATATTTGTTTTTGAAATGTTTGCTGTGTTTTTGTTTACAAGTGATTTTAAGATTTGTTGTCTTTTTGCTGTGCTGATTCAATGAAAACTCTCACTTAATCAATTTGACTTGAGTTATAAGACCTTTGAATTTTCTATGCAAATTTTGGGGTAAAATCGACTAAAATCTAACTATAGGAGCAGTAGTAAAATGGCCATATGGATAAGCTTGCCTCCGAAGTAATATATATTTTATGAAAATATCATAAAACATTATTTTTAAAGGAATCTAGCATAAATTAATGTAGATTAGCTTTTAATCGATATTTGGCTTTTAAGTACTTCAGTGTAACATTATTGATCCTACCACTGGATAAAAATAATGCAATCGCCAGTGACACAGATAGATAGATAGCATAGATTTCTTAAAGTTAGATAAAATTTCAAATAAATAGAAAAGCGTTTTTAAACAGTTTTGTTCAATTCACTTAAAATATTGAAAAACTATAACTGAATTGTATTGATGCAATTTTTAATTTCCTTCTTTATTACACGGATTACTGAAGGGTTTTCTTGAGTACAGATATTTCTATGCAAATAACCCTACAATGATTTAGTATTAAATACTTTAAACAGTTAACTGGGATTACTTAACTTAATCATAAAGAAGTTCTGCGATTCGAAAAATGACACGCTGCAGATGCCTTTGTTTTTAAAGCCGCACAAATCCTGTATGCTAAAATTTACCCAACATTAGTCGTATTATCGCAACATTGATCGAAAATTTTGCAATTTATGATATAATTCGTGTTAAACTGCATTTTTCTTATCTCTAAAACTTGGTTTTTTATATTTTTTTAATACCTTATTTTGTTAATGGTAGTAAATTTAAGTCTAGAGACATGCTCTGCCCTTTCACTAAGTGATAAGCTCCGAAAATCATTTTCGTGTACTTTAGTACAAATTCAAACAATATCAAGTACCATAATTTTCGTACAGAATAAAAATGTCATCAAGGAAAACTAGCACAGTGTAACATTCACTTAATGACATTAAATTAATAAATAATTTTAAGATAAAAGAAATCAGCAAACATTTCAGTTTATTTTTCAAATAAATTTCTAATAGTTTCTAATTAAATGATACAACTCATTGATAAGATTGTAACATTGTAAATTAGCATTTTATTTTTATGTTATAATTAAAAATGTAAATATCAATAATCGTAATTAAAAAAAAGGTGTTGATTTATAAAAATAGAAATAACAACTTGTTAAAATTTTACAAATGAATTTAGCATTTTCACTGTATGTGGTAATATTTTTAAGTTACTTGTAGCTTCTATAGGATTTGATTTCAGAAAGTCATATTAGTATTATAAAAACTTTTACTCCATGCTCGTTTAATCTTAAGCCACTTTACACGATGGCATCTGTTATAGATTTCGCCGTATTTTCTTGTTTCTAGTCCGTTTCAAAGCCCATTAAAGTGACTTTTTGACTAATTCCTTCTTCTGAATCATAATCTTCGTTCAATTTAAATTTTTTTTTTTTGGCTGACGAAAGCTTTCTTTATATTTGATTTACATTGTTGCTGTTGAAAGATTTTCTAGAATTGTGTTTTTCAGAGAAGGATAACTACAGCTGCACTTTTCTATCCTTTTTTTGCTTAAGATAAAAGGAGTACTTTCTGAAAAAACGGCAATTTTTTAATGTTATTCGACATTTTTTAACGAATAAAATAAAAAAATATAAATATTCAATAGATTCGACAATATTCAACAAAATGTTTGATGTTTTTTTTTAGAATAAAGGGATGCTTAGTGCGCTGCAATGGTTGTTTATTTATTTGTTTCTAATGTTGCCAGATTTCATTACAATTAGTCCTGAAGTTAAAGAAAAATCCCAACGAAAGCTTATATAAAGCAGTAAGAGTATAAATAATTCTAATTTACATTTGAGATGGTTTGCGTGCGGTCCCGATAGTGTTCCAGGATTTATAAATTAGTGTGCGAAAACTTTTGCCTCTGCTCCTTAAATTACTTCATTTAATTATTCGATTAAGCTATACTATTACCTAATTTGTAAAGGCTTCTGTAGCATTTTGGTATTTCAAGCCAGATATATTTAATTATAGAGAAATAGTCCACATAAATGTTAATTTGAATCTGTTCGCACGGGTCCATAATTTTTTTAGATTTCCTACCAGCACTGCTGCTGTTAACAGGTAATTGTCAATTGATTTCTGTCTTAATTTGAGTAAGCTGCGTCACTAAGTTTGCGTTTCCACGGCTATAAATGTAGCAAAACTTTTTCATGTTGTGTGGAGCCACCACAACAAACCAAAGACCAACCAGCATCAAACAATAAAAAATTAACTTTTCCATTTTCTTCTCAAAACGGCTACCAAACACAAACTAAGTGACCTATTTTGTCAACTGACAGTTGCCTGTTAACAGGAGCAGCTGTTAACTTGCGAGGCTGGTGGTAGGGTAGGTAGGTCAATTGTAGAAAGACACCAGTCTGGGAAGCCCAATGTAATCCGAAAGGAGTAGTTTTGCCATTTCAGTTATGAGGTCCCCCGGGGGCACATAAATATGGTCTTTTTAGAATTCCACTATCTAGACACAGTGCAACTGGAGAAAAAGGGAGCCCAGTCCCCTGAAGGCAGCAGGGGTTCAGCTGGAAACTCCACTTTATTTCCACAGGGATCAGTGTGCCTCAGAGTTCATTATTTGTCTCTTTAAACATTTAATAGTTCTCTGGCTGATCATTGAGGTTGGTCCCTTTATGGGAGTAACGTGGTGGTTGTGGTTTCGCGGCCCCATGACAGACAGGTCAGTTTTAATGGTTGCCGGGTTCATTTCACCTTTAATAACACCTACCTGTTGAAATGTTCCCAGATCCAATGAGCATGCTAGACATGTGTTCTGGAGAGGAGTTGGAAAGTCTCCAAATCTTGAGCAAGGAGTGATGATTTGCAGCCGTGCTCTGGAATCATCAAAGTTGCAACTAGAAAGTTCTGTTGCATAGAATTATAGCTTCGGCTTTCTAGGACGAGCATGACGTTCCAAATTATGCAGTGGTTTGGTCGACCATCTGATTAAAGCTTCATGGCCAGGTGCGCATGTAAATCAAGTCACATCAATTTCAGTTATAAGGTGGGAAATTGAAAATGTTACAGATTTATTGACCCATTCTCGGCTAAAATATTCTTTATCTCTCAACTTAATTTAATCTTGCTTTTGACAAAGCATTCTAATCAATCATAAATTTCTTTTATTGATGTCGCATTTACTGATTATGGCACAGTTTGCAGTTTATATTATTTGCTTTAATAACAGTATAACCAACATATATTTGTAAAACTTGATAGACTTATCTTTGAGCTATTTTTATTTGGGTACGGTTTTACGTCGAGCACTTATTTTGTCATTACTTATTAACAATCTTGCCGCAGCATTATAACTCGAATATCTAATTTTGACTTTAAGCAATTTGTTGTTCATCATGTTTATTCTCATAAAAAACCTCTACTTGGTATGAATTTAGTGCGATGTATCTGAATGTGAACAAACGTAAGTGCATAATGCATTTAACTAGGATTCATTTGCAGATTCCTTGTCATAATAATTTTAATAATGCTCCACTGTTTATTGAATTTTGTAGAGTGAAATATGCGATGACTAATCTTGTGTTGCATTTATAAATTAAGTTTAAAATTGTTTTCAATATTTTTGTTAAAAATAATTTATCTTAAACAGAATATTATATTTAAATTATCAGGTGGTTTTTTTTTACTTTAAATTGCAAGGACAATACTAATTCGGTCCAACAATGTCGATTCTTTGCCAGATAAGTATTCTAAGGAGAATTTTTTTCAATAGAACCAAAAAAGGCCCTAACATAGCTGTTTCCTTGCTTGAGAGCCGGAAACTATCTAAACTCTCGGCACCTTTGGTAAAATTCTGTTAAAAATATAACAGCACATCGGATGGGAACAAACCACTACTTCTCTCAGGGTTTGGGGAGTTGGTTTGTCACTGATCGAACTTATTTCCCAGCTTTTGGTTGCTGCTAGCTTTGGCGACTGGTGCCGCTCTTTACTACCATAGGTAACAACGTTAAGGTGGGTAAGGTTACCTCAGATAATCAGAATTGGTTTTGGAAATTTTGTTCAATAAAAACGCGTTTTTTCTTGTTCTAATTTTATAGTTTGACGAGTCCTTATCCACTAGTCGATAAATGTTTTTCTATGGTTTCCATCTGTAAGACTTAAAATACAAAGATTTGAATTCTTTGTTATTTTCGAAGTACCGTTTAGTATTTACTTTATCAATAAATACCTTTTTTTATAAATTTCATTTAACTGAGTTGAATGCAAGGCATCTGCTGTAGTTAAAATTTAATTGCTGTTTAACACTTTAGTTAATTATTATTAATAATTTAATGGGTTATTTAACAACAACATCAAAAACAACAATTATTATATAGTGAGTAATGTTTTAATAAGAATCATTTAATACGATTTTCAATAAATCTGTTTACGTTTTAACACAGTCAATTTTAAATTGTAATAGTTGCCACCATTAAAACTAAATATTAAAATTTTATGTTAAACAATTTGTAAATTTAATTTGCAATTGCACTAGATTTTATTTGTAAAAATTTATAACAAAACTTAAATTTACAGGCATATAAACGATCGCAAATAAATTTGTTATTTAGCAGCGAGAGTAAAATATTATTAATAGTTTTTTAGATTTTGAATGACAACCATTAAAACAGTTGTTTTACGGCGAATTAAATTTTATTTAAATTTTTCATCAAAATAAACAAGTTTATTATGCCACCATCTGTAAAATTAATTATGTATTATAAATTTAATTGCTTTTGAATAGTGTTCATTAAAATTATAAACAAATTAAATGTCCTTAGCAAAAAGGAAAAAAATAAAAATAAAAACAATGGGACATCATTCATGTGATGATAAATGATATTAATAAAATAATAATTTTAAAAACTTTACTTTTATAAAAATTATAAATTAAAAAATTATAAAAGCTAAAAAATTTTTCGTCTTTTAATTTACTAATTTAGTAGTTCAAATAAATGTTTTGTTCAGCATAAAATACCAAAGTAAGTTAAAAACATGCGAAAATGCTGGTGAAGCTTGTAGCGATCCTGAAAATACATTTAAGTTATTTAGTGTATAATTTTTTTTAATTTCTTTGAGAAAAAGCATCCTCATTTTTCTTTTAGGAATATGGCGCATTGATTTTATTTTCACTTTTAAAATTATAATGGAAAAAAAAATTTTAAATTTTTGTTAAAAAAAAACAAATATCGAGTTTTTCAACAATAAGTTTGGTTTTTCAATTGTGGCAACACCAACAGTATGATAGTTTTGACATTTAGTTTTTTGATGTATTCGTAGTAGATGCATTGGCAATTGTTACAATGAATTTATTTTCACACGAAAATCGTATTAAAATAATTAAAATCGACTATGAAAATGGTCGTTCTGTTAAAGTTACATTTCGTAAAATCGTAATCGTACTTATTAGACCACTATTGAGAATTTAGTTATTATTTATTTATTATTATTTTGTGTCGACAGGCTCGATACAAAATGTGTGAACTTCAATGCATGTTTGACCCGGTCGTTCAACCGAAAACATCGCAGACGTTTCATAATAATGAAGCAGATTCAAATTTGTCAATTCCTCGACGCTCTCAACAATTGGGGTTATTCAAAACCACAACAATGCGAATTTTGCATAAGGGTTTGAGTTATAATGTTGAACTGCTACAGGATTTGAGGCTGACTGAGCATTTCCATTGCCTGAGATTCGCTTAATTCATTTAAGAACAGCCGCCTGGTTTTGCTTGAAAAAGCTTTTTTTCAGGCGAAGCCCATATTCATTTGTCAGGCTATGTCAACAAGTAAAATTGCCACATTCGGACTTCTTAAAATCCTAGAGCAATTATTGAGAAGCCTTTGCATACTCAAAGTATCGCTGTAAGGTGCGTTCTTGCCCAGTTTTTATTTCGAAAATGAGGCTGGAAATGTGGTAACGGTCAATAGATCACTCTATCCAGAGATGTGTGATAGGATTTACATCAGCACCGAGCCATGAAGTCATAAACTGACGGTGGTCTTGCCATTGAGTCCAGGAAAGCGGCCACGCACGCCCTAAGATGCATAATCACTATGTGCATATACGTAGCAAATTTTTGAGTGCACGGTAGCAGGGTAGTGCCCCCACTCCTTGCTTAAGAGTTGGCGGCCATCCAACTCCTTGTCCTGTTTCAAGCGCAACTAGGACCCCTCCACGGAACTTTCTTTAAAGCACGATTAAACTACAGCCACTACGTTGCTCCCCAAGGAGCCACAGCAACAACCATAACAGGGCAACTGGTTCCCATGGTACCAGTGTGTGTCTCTTGCAGTATTGGGCTCCTGCTAGCCCAGGCGACTTTTGCCGCCTTTTACCTCCGAAGGCACATGTTAAGATGGGGAAAAGATCCATCAAGACTGCGTGTCCCCGGGAGGGTCTATATCAAGATCAACTACTCTGTTTGATCTATTGACGACGTGGATATCACTGACAGGTGGTTCCAACAGGACGGTACCACATACCATACAGCCAATGAAACGATCAATTTATTTCTAACCAAATTTCCTGATTACTTAATTTCATGACAATCAGCAGTCACTTGATTATTTTCTGTGGGGCTGTATTAAGAACAGAGTCTGCACGGAGCCAATCAAATCAATTTCAGCCATAAAACTCAAAATCCTTGACATGCCAAACCATGATTAAAAACTCTGTTGAAAGAATCGACATCTGTCAGCGTGGTCGTGGTGGACATTTGCCAGATATCATTTTCATTCATAATTGCTGAACTTTTCTCTTCGTAATACAATTAAAATTTTAATCATCCTAATTTAAATTCTTTGCCATATTTTGTTTTAGAAAACAAAACAGCCAGCTTTCTTCTATCTTGAACATTCCTTTATAGTTTTTTTTTTCTATTTTTACAATAATAATAAATTTCGATTATTTTTATTTATTTTTATTATAACTATATTATTTTTCGGGATATCATTAAAGAATTTTTCAACAAGAAACAACCCTTGGTAATATCCCTTTACCCTTTTATAATATCCAGAAAAATAGTATAGTAATAATAAAAATAAATAAAAATAATAGAAGTTTACTATTATTGTAAAAATAATAAAAAAAAACTATAAAGGAATGGAATTAATTCCTGCACCAGTTGAACTTTGTAAGACTTCAAAGTCAAATTCTTACTCAAAATTCGCCATGTGGTGGTTTTGGATAACTCCAATTTTTGAGAACATCGAGAGAAATACGGCTGCGATGTTTTCAGTTGAACAACCCGGTCGAACACGCGTTGGTGTTCACACATTTTGCATCGAGCCTATCGACTCAAATTTAACGACTAAATCTTAATAGTGGTCTCAGAAGGACGATCATGGTGTCCGAAAGTATTACAAGTTTTGCGAAATGTAACTTTAACACAACAGTTAATTTCATAGTGGATTTTAATTCTTTTAATGCGATATTCGTGCGAAATTTAATTCATTGTAACAATTGCCAATGCATCTACTATGCATACGTCAAAAAACTAAATGTCAAAACTATCATGTTGTTGGTGTTGCCACAATTGCAAAACCCGTTACATTAAGACAGCACAAAAGTATTTTTTTTTATTTTCCTCGAAACTATTTTCAACTTTCGCTTGTATTGTGTTTTCTTGTCAGTCAGAATTGCTTGGCTCGGAATAAATTCTTCATTGAAGAAATCGGTTCATTGTAAATAAAAAATGTTTCGTTTTTTTCACTCATCAGAAAATAAGTCTAGTCCTTTGCTTCCCTTTAGGTGCCCCTGTAGGGTAGTAAGTAGTGTACTAGCTTGTCAGTATGGGGGTTGTGGGTTCGATTCCCAACGAAGACCTTGGTTTTTTTCACTACAAAAATAAAAATTGACTGTCAGTGGGGCTGCTCAGCAACGAAGGCATAGTCACTGGTCGCTGTGCTGTTAATTTCCGACTATCCTTCTACTTTCACCACCTGTTTTATCTCTTGTCTATCCCTTTCCTAAAGAATGTAGCACGGTCCTTGACTAAATAGGCATTGTTGCCTGAGTGCTACTTCTTTAAGAAAAAAAATGTTTGATTTTGTTTCTGTGTACAAAATTTTGGATCATCTTTCATAAATCTTAGCGCCTAATGGTAGAAAGCAATAATATATTCAGCTCCTTTTACTATACACACACAATAGAAATTTTTTAAAGGACAGCAACAATATAAGTTAATACAGTTATGCGTAAAAAGAAAGAATTAGAATTAAAAAATTCTAACCTTAAATCAATATTGTATACGTCAGTACCTAGCTGTGTAAGCCATAACCTGACGGTAGATCATACCACTGTAGAGGAATTTTAGCGTCACCCACACCCCAGGATGCCTTTGGATATGTCTATCCTCGTCACTCCTGGTGGCAACTTCAAGAGCTTGGAGTATGCCACAGCCTTCACTCCTTGTTTAAAAGTTGGAGACTATCCAACTACCGGTTCAGAACACATGCAAGCAATATTGTATGCTCTCATGGTCAGTATTTTAAAATTCAAAAGTGTCTTAATAAAGACTTATATCGTAACAAAAGGCTTTTACTTAGTGTCTGTATTTGTAGCCAATATATTTAAAGTTCAGCATGACAGCAAGGACGTGGATCTATTTATATGTGGAAAATAAAAGAACAAGAAGAACAACAGAAAACAATTAAGAAATTTCTTTCCTAAAGTTTTTACATCTTAAGAAGTTGAGAGTTTTATAATTTTTTTTTTTTTTAATAAAGAAACAATGTGTTTTTCTTTGTTGCTTTAATTCAAATGATTAAAAAATTATTATGTTCAGCCTTTGCAAAACTTTTAAGAAAAAGAGTTTATTGTTTTGAAAATGATACAATTGTTAAAGTGGACAAGTATGTGTCCGTACTAATAAATCAAATATGCGTTCACAAAACTGTTAAATGTATTTTGTTACCAGAAAAATATTCGCAAACTTTTGTTAAATAAATCGAGATTATTAATCTTATGGCCAGTTGAGTTGAAAGACTTTATCTGTCGGCCACTTTGACCGTCCTTAAGCTTTTCTCCACTTAATAACAAAAAATAGCGGTTACAATATAAAAATTTAAATCAGTTCAAATACTCAAACTCATTGACAACGTTAATAACAATAATTACAATAATTTACAACACAAAATTACGATTATTTTACAAAAACAAAAAAAAAACAAAGTATAACGTCTATTGATGGATGTGGCTGGTAGATACAATACATTTTTGCAACGTTATTTCTTGTTGCTTGTTGCATGTTCCTTCAACAGTTTTAAAATGAAAACAAAAAATCTCTGAAAAGAAAACAACTTTAAAATTGAACTCTGTCTGTTATGGCCATTACAAAAAATACCTTCCCATCATAAACTGCTATTATTTGTTGTGCTTTTATTCCTTTTTGGTTTCGTTTATTTTTGGTTCATGCACTTTTTATTGTTATTGTTGTTGAAGAAAACGTTGATTCTGTCGTTTCTTTCTTCCTATTGAGCTGCAATGTTAAGATTGATGTGTGTCTACGGTTGAGTGGAGGGCAGTAATCATAGCTATCTTTTTGTTTTTGAATTATTTATATTATTTTCGTTTATACGTGTTGTTATTGCTTTTGTAGAGAGAAATGTACACCAATGATCCTTTCAGTTATATATTCACCTTTTTATTTTTAGTAGATTTCAAGCTGACAGGAGGGCGATCTGAAAATCACCCTATGATTTTTGCTAATATAGAAAAAGGGATCGATTATGGAGAATTATGCACACTCCTCAAACGTAGACATGTTTTCAATTCCATAGAACACAAAGCTATTTTGTTTTTCATTTATCTGCCTGAATTTTATTCACGATGCCAAGTTAACAAAACATATATTTTAGCATACTTATGCAGTCATTTACCATACATTATATCTTATTTCAGACGAAACTTTAACTTCTCGATATATGTAGTGCCTTCAAATCATGCTTCCAAATTTCCACAACCACCACAGTCATTCTGATCACTAATTATGTTGATTACAACTGCGAAACTTACTCTAAATATTATTACTTTACGGTTATGTTTTTGAATGACTATTTCATTGCTTTATCTACTACAGACGTCTTACCCATTTCATCGGCTAGTCTAATATACAGAAATGATCCCCAACTTCGTCTATCGTAGCTATCCAACTATTCAGTTCTGGCTGCTGTTTACCATTTATTCGCCTTGGAATAAATCATTTGCCATGACTTCTCAAAAAAAACAAATAAAAACAAAGAAAAAATTATATTTTTTATACTCAAAGTTTTGTTGGAATTTAATTTAATTATTTAATTAATTAATTAATTTTAATTAACTTTCCTTTAATGCTGCTTAATCACATACATACATACCACACTAATTAGTGTTACGAAATAATAGAATATGCAGCTCCATACACAATTCAACGTGGAGAAACTTTTAACTTTGTTAGCACAAATATCTTTTAAATCCTATTTTAGTAACACGATTTCTTCTTTCTTTCAATTGTATGATTATTACTAAAAATTTGATCAAATTGACCTTAATATTCAGTTAATTCTATACACTAGGTTTCCTAATAAATCTGAGTTTAAACTTATGAACTTGTTAAAAAAGACAGTAAAGATGTTTCAGTAAAAAGTGATGGTTTTAATACCTTTTCTCGATGATTTTTGTTGAAAAGTCAATTTAATGTTTCCTTGATTCGCGTTTACATAACAAATGCCGTTGAACGACTTGAGCTTCAATAATGAAAATAATCACAAATATATTTAAAACTATCTATTAATAAGTGCTTGCTTTTCTTTCTTCACCCTGTATATATACTAATACTCCATCATCAATTTCTTATATTATTAAATTCCATAAAAAGAAATAATATTTTCAATATCGAAATTATCGGCTTAGTATACTTTTCGATACCGTTCGAATCTACTCGGCAAGGTTCACATTAGTATATTGTTTTCTACACTACAATTTATAGAAAATTAATTATTAATGGCATCTTTTTAAATGGATTTCAGTTCTTTTAGTCGTTCGCTGGTTAAAGAAATTTTTAGTTTACTTAAGAGGACAGAGTTTACACCTGGTACGACTCAGTGTCGCTTGCTTTCTTTTCAGACCAGCATTTAGGGGATGACCCTTACGCAAGGAATGTAGCAGAACTAGGAAACTAGGTTATGCATAGGAAGAAAGAGGGAGTAGTGTTTGTGAACAATATGAACTTTCCTACATTGAATGTGACAGGAAAAACCTCTGGAGGGAGTTTACTCCACATACGGACTGTTTTACTTAAAAACGAATTTTCTCTCTAATGCCTAGTGCAATTCAAAAGCCAATCAACCACAAATGGATGCGCTTTAAACGAAATCCAATTTAATCCAAAAACGTATGAGTAACGGGAACAATTCCCTAATATCATTAGATAAAACAGTAAAATACATCCCATATTGCGCCAATGCTCCAGAGAATCAATAGAGTTGGATACCCTATTTTCCTCAATGAACCTCTTGAGCCTCTCCTGTACGCGGTCGAGCAACTGCAAAATAGATTTTGGGAAGTCGGCCCATACATGAGAGTTGTTTTCCATTTTTGAATGAATATAGGTTCTACAAAAAGGACGAAGATGGGATGGAGTGCAGTATCTCTTACACCGTTTTAGATAGCCGAGGCAGTTGAAAGCTACTTTACAAACCTTCGAACGACACACTGAATTTTCATGCTAAGAACATCGAATAGACATAAGTAGTAATTTAATTCTGCATAGATAAGTTACATCTATCAGACTTATGCCTTTTCAATTTTGTACTCCATCTCTCTGGTTTGTGGTGAGAGAAAATGTTTATGCTCAGAATTCTCAGTTGATATAAGTAGCTTGCTAATGGTTATCAAAGAGAAAATTCATAAAATAAATGATCTCAATAACACCTACACCAATTTTTATTTTTTTTTAAGTCCTTACAAGGATGTTAGAAACGTCTTTCAGAAGTAACGTTATCTTTACCGTACTAAAAAATAACGTTATCTTTCTAGGGTTAATGATAATTGATATTTTTCAAGTTACAAAAGAGATTCGCAAGTGTTCTGGTTTCTATCAAAATGGGCTGTTACTTCACTCAATGCGATTTTCATCCGATCTCCTTTTATTCTCTATATTAGACCAAAATCCGAAACACGTTCATACGTGCAGGAGAAGGCGAAGAAACTCATGAATTATAATAGGGTATCCAACTTAATTTCCTTACTCGATCATCGATGTAGTGTAAAAACAATGCAAAATAAATAAATTTAATTTAGAATAATTTAAAAAATTTAATTCAAAACCTTCTCAGAGTGTGATAGACTAGATAGAGTATTTTCCCGTTTTAGACGTTATGGCTTTGCTGCAGTATTATTAAGTATTTTTTTCTTCTTCATTTTCGTGTGTGCTAATTCATTTTCTATCGGCTCTAGTTGTTAGATCTCTTAAAATTTGCAGGCGCAACGAAAAAGAAACATTTCCTGACAAGACTGGCCTATTTGGTTATCTTCCAAAAAATTGCATAATTACATTACATAACATTTTGATATAAATGTTTTATTTTTAGTATACGAGGGCTGCTATTTATATTTGTGGCCTAAGGATGAAAACACAAGCATTTAAAGACAAAATCTATTTTATTGTTGTTCAAAATATTCTCCATGAAGATTTATACATTTTTGCATGCGTTGGAACCAATTTTCGAAGCACTTTTTTCACTTCTAAAACATGGGTTTTGAATGCAGAAACTGCTTCTTCAGGTGTAAGAATTTGTTGTCGACGTAGTTTTTTCTTGATGTTCGGAAACAAAAAGAAGTCATTAGGTGCCAAGTCAGGGCTGTACGACGGATTACCCATCAATTCAATGTTTTGCCCTGTCAAAAACTCCATTGTTTCAGCCGATCGGTGACAGCTCGCATTGTCGTGATGCAGAATGATGTGTCTTTTCTTTGACTTTTCCCGAAGTTTCTCAAAGACTTTTGGCAAACAAATAGTGGTGTACCATGCCGAATTAACCATCTTACGTTGCTCTAATGGCACAGTCATCACATGACCGCTAATTCCGAAGAAACAGGCAACCATTTGCTTTGATGTGCTTCTTCCGCGAACAACTTTGGTGGGATTTCGCTCGTCTTGAAAGACCATACGGATTGCTGTTTTGTTTCAGGATCTTATAAGTATATCCATGATTTGTCACCTGTGCAGATATTATAAACTGCTTTTAATGCACCTTGAGCGAATTTCTGCAACATTTTCTTGCACCAATCAACACGAGCATCCTTTTGTGCGTTTGTCAGGTTATGCGGTATCCAACGTGAACAAACCTTTTTCACATGCAAATGTTCATGGAAGATCTTATTGATGCTTGTCATATTAATCCCTACAGATGCCTCAATCTCGCGATATGTTACACGACGATCATGCTTTATCAGCTCATGCACAGCTGCGATGTTTTCTGACACAACAACCGTTGTTGGACGACCTTCACGGGATTCGTCCTGGAGGGATCATCGGCCACGATTGAATTCGTTATACCTGTTTTTAATGGTGCTGTAAGAAGGTGCTTCATTACCATATAAGGAATTAAGTTCATCTGTGCACTGTTGTCGTGTCAGGCCAGGTCGAAAGTTCTGAAAAATTATTTCACGAAAATGTTCACGAGTTAATTCCATTTTCTCCTAAGATCACGTTTTTTTAACCTGCCATCACTAACGCTAACAACAATAAAATGACAAAATGTTTTGGTTGAGGTTATGTTTAACAATGTGAAGGTTGCACTGGAAACATCAGCTGGTGCCTAGCAACAGTCAGTGTTACCAAGCCAGAAATATAAATAGCAGCCCTCGTAACATAACAATTTCTTGTTAGTGAATCATAAAATTATCAGGATAGTGAATTATGGCCTTTAAATCTAGAGTCACGATCATAACCATATTTATATTTAGTTTTAGAGTCTGAGTACTTAAAATCTGTGAAATATGTTGACTATAACCCCCGAAAAATATTTAACTAGAAATAGCCCTGTTTTAAACACTAGTATTTTAAAATACTAATTTGGGAATTAAACTCATGACCTTAAAATAAGAATTCATTAAAGATTTTTTTATAAATAGCCACCTAAACGATAGTGTTATTTGTAAAATTAATTAGTTAAGTAGACGGCGTATTCGGCTAATGACTAATTTTTTTTGTTTCCTTTGAAAAATTAAATGAACTAACTAATTTTCTTTTCTCAATAAATTTAACCTTTTGCGCTCCGTGCATTTTTTGCGCCTGTTGGTAGTCAACTCCAAAGACTTTTAGAAAATATTTTGCCATCACAATACTTTGAAAAAAATGCTGCAGTTTTTGGAAAAATGATTTTTAATTAACGAGAATTAACTCAAAAACTTAGATAACTTAAATGTATCTTTAAATAAATTCAAATTCAAAATATTTAATTTGGCTGACATTTTTTTAAAACATAAACCGAAAAAAACCATTTTGATGAAGTTTTTGTAAATTATTTAAATATTGATTAATAATATAAAAATGTATTCGTATATAAGCGTAAATTAATTTAGCAAAATAATAATTTATTCATGTTTTAACTAGAAATAATTACAAAATAAAATGTTGCCAGCCAGACTGGTAGTTGCAGTGCAAAGGGTTAAAAATTAAAATAAAATTATATCATAATTCATAATATAATCTACGTTAATTTGTGCTAGATGCCTTTAAAAATAAATATTTTATGATATTCTAATAAAATATTTATTATTATTAAAAAAATATATTTGAAATGTATAACTGAGGGCGAAAGCATATCTAAATGGCTATTTCACTACTGCTCATATAGCTCATCAGTGAATTTTACCCCAAATTTTGTATAGCAAATTCAAGAGTCTTATAGATATATCTCAACACAAATTGATTAAATGAGAATTTTCATAAAAAATTAATTTATTTGTTAAACTACTTAATCATACATAAGTGAGTATAACATAATTTTCCTAGCTACACCAAACAAGCTTTCTTTTCTATCAATTGTGCACATTCCCAAATAAATTTTTTTTTAAATTAATATTTTCTACTACAGTCATCTGATATTGGATTGTCGTAATTGGTTTACCATACAGAGCATTTCATGTTATAATTTTTCCGAATAGAAAATTATAACTTTTTTATTAATATTCTGCGCAATTAAAAGTTGGCTAATATTAATGGGTTGTGAGCTATATTTTTTAAACTCTCATATGAAATCATTTTTATATTTAAAACTATTGTTTTTGAAAGCTTTTAAGAGCAAATTGACTTTATATTAAAGATAAAGCCCACATCGGCACCATTCGTAGGTTATAGAAATTAAGATAATTTTTAGCATTTCAGTTCATATGGATGGAGAGAAAGCTTAGAAAATCTTGGCTTACAAAAATAACTTTTCATTTATTTTTTTTTCTTGTGACTGGGGCAATAAATTAATACCCAAAAATGAAGGTCCCATGAGCAATCATTCCAAAAAATGTACGATCAAACAATTGATTAATTTATTCTTAATTTATTCATTTTGCTAAAGATGCATTTAAAGTGGAGAATGTAGGGAATTAAATAAAAAAGGTAAGATTCATGGTTTATTCGATTATGCCTTCAAATACATTTATGATTCTTATACTACGAGTATTATTATACTCAAATTGACTGATTTAAGTCATTTTTTCGTGTTGTATTGTCAGCTTTAACAGCAACAACACAATAAAGTAACATAATGTTGTTGGTGGGATTTTAGTTTTTGTAATTTTTCACAACACATTCATAGTTTGATGTTGTCTTCTCTTCAACATACAGCACGAATTCCTTTTTCTACTTTACAATACTGCTGTTCACTTTATATTTGTTGTTGTTTTTGTTGCTGTTTTTTTGTTATTGTATTTAAGTTAACGTTTGATCTTGATCACATTTCTGCCGGTCTGTCTGTCTGTCCGTCTGTCTGTTTGCGTTTGACCACCATTGCAATGGATAATTTTTGTCTTGTTGAAACTGTAGTTGAAGTTGACTTCAACATTGGTTGCCCATTAAAGGCAACCATATAACCAACCAGCCAGCCAGCTAGTCGGCCAAGTCATTAAGCGAAGCTACTTCTGCTACTTTACAACAACTACAACTACATCATCAAATATTCATCCAAAAAAGGCAGTCGAACCATTTTCACTCAAAAATCGTTTTGAAAAAGTTGTTTCTTTCCGATGGAACAAATGTGTGCTTCTTTGTGAGGGGTCTTCTGATACGTATGTAAGTTAAAGATGCAAGACGTCTTTGCTCGTCATCATCTTCAATTTTTACTCAGCTGCTGCATAAACGTTACATGCTCGTTTACAATAAAATTTGTTTTTTTTTTGTTTTTCATTTCTTTAACGAGAGTACGTTTGCGAGTGGTAACCTCAATTTTGCGATGCTTTTTTTTGCATTTATTATTTTATCTGAAGTTCAGTGCTGTTGCATCCATTAAAATCGTGTAAGCGCATGTAAAAGGGCTTTTTTGTTATTTACCGATTGAAATCATCATCATCATTATTAGCGTTTAGTTAAGTCACATTGTAAAGTAGTCAAATCACAAGGATATTTAAAGAAATAAATTAAAAAAGCATATTTTTACTATTCGATTTTAACATGTTGGCTCTGCTGCTTTTAATTGCTTTTGGAAAGTATCACAGCACGCTGACAAAATTTCTCCTTATCATCCCCTTGAAAATCTATTTTGTTGGCTTTTAGTTAAAACTCGCCAAGTTTAAAAAGTCGCCGTCATTCTAGAAACCTGGTGGCCAGACTAATAAAAAATGTTTGCCCAAAAACACATTGTCCTAAGCCTGAGATTTGAAATCGTTATTCTAATGCAAAAAGATATTTCTTATATTTGATTTTCAGAAGGTATTTTCTGCCAGTGCTATGTGCTTTCAAAAAAGTATTTTGCAAGAAAAGAAAGATAAGGAAAGATTATAAGTTGGCTTCCCAAACCATTATGAAACCGCCTTTCAAGTTTTCTTAAAAATATTTGCCAATCAGGATTGATTACGCATGGATGTCAAACATTTTCCCAGATATAATTACGTATAAGCAATGATTTTCAAAGACTTCAGATTAAGTAGGACACTTTGGCGTAGACATTGGCTTTTGTGTAGTCTGTGAATTCCCCTCATTTTACTTAATATGGAATGACGGCATATTTAAAAATGTTTCGCTTATGTAATTTGGTCATAACTGAAAGTGCAGCAGTTAAAAATTTCTCTAAATCAAATCAAGCTTTCAACAAGAAGTTTGTTTTCTAAAATAAAATAAAAAAAAAAATAGATTAAGATTTTTTTTTGTATTTCTAAGAGAAAAGTTCGGTAGTTATGAATGATAAATGATATCTGGCAAATCTCCACCACGATCACGCTGACAGATGACGATTTTTTCTTCAAAGTTTTTAATCACTTTTGGCAAAATGGCGGTCCTATTTCGTTAATCACATTACGGATTTTGAGTTTTAAGGCTGAAATCGATTCAATTAGCTCCGTACAGACTCTCTTCTTAACATAGCCCAACAAAATATAATCCAGTGGTGTTAAATCACACGATCTGTCTGGCCACTTAACTGCTAATTATCGTGAAATTATGCGATCAGAAAATTTGGTTTGCAATAAATTCATCGTTTTATTGCCTGTGTCTTATCGTCCTGTTGTCTTCAATAATAGGCAAAATTGAGTTGTTAGCATCACGCTATCTGCCTCATCTGCGAAAAAAACGGTTCAATCACGTTTAAAAACCACATAGTGCACCATACAGTGGCACGTTGAGCATACAAAAGCCTCTCAATAATCGCTCTAGGATTTTCAGAAACCCAAATGCGGCAAATTTACTTGTTGAGATATCCAGACAAGTGGGCTTCGTCTGAATAAATGATTTTTGCAGAAAAACCAGCCGGTTGTTTCTGAATGAATTGACTGAATCTATTGCAACATAAATGGTCGGTGGGCTACAATTCCTGACCAATTAAACCGTGTAAAGCTTCAAAGTCAAATCCTTACGCAAAATGTGGTGGTTTTGGGTAACCCAATTGTTGAGAAGGTCGAGAAGTTGACAAATTTGGATCTGCTTCAACACTGTGGCTCACGGCTGCGATGTTTCCACTTGAACGACACGGTCGTTTTCGTTGGTCTTTGCACACTTTGTATCAAGCCTATCGACTCTAATTTATTGGCCAAATTCTTAATAGTGGTCTTAGAAGGAGGATTATGTTGTCCGAAAATATCACGAATTTTACGAAATGTAATTTTAACAGATCAAATTAAAAAAGTCAGGGAACCTTTAACCACATTTTAGAAAAGCTAAATCTGCTTGTTATATTTAAACATGTTACCAGCTGAGAAGAGAACATGGTTTATTGTTTTTCCAATTCTAAGTGTAGTTGAAAGAAAAAATAAAATGGCCACTGTAAGTAGCTTTGCCACCAATAATCAATTATTGTAAATCTTAAACCTACTAAAATCAAATGCTGGATCTTAAATTTTAAACAAGGGATAAAAATAGGATCCTTTAGTTTGATACTTTACAGTCAGTGGCAAAAAATGTTTAATAAAAGTACGATTCCTAACCAAAAAAAAAAAAAATAATAAATTTTCTAATTTTTAAAACAGTGTAAAACACTGGATGTTTTGTCATAAAAAATTTATAAAATAAAATGAACAAGCAAGAAATTATAAAAACTAATAGAAAACATTTAAGGCAAAGTAGGCTTCGCAAAACTGCTGCTAAAAACAACAGCCATATCAAGTTATTATAAGACAGACCATTTTAAATCTGCGGTAGCAATTAGAACAATAAGTGGAGAAAAAATGGTGAAACTTATTGTGGTTGGTCGACTCAAAAAATCATGTAATTGACAGTGATGGAAGGTCATGGAAGACCGTGTATTAGCTTCCTAAAAATAATTAACATGCGCGATAAAAATATTTTCACATTTTATCGTAAACAAATTATTTTTTTGTGTTATACAGGTGTATTGATATTGTTCTTGAATTTCATAATTATACATATAGTTTTATTTCTATACCTATATATCATTTATACAGTTAAGAGTAAAATTCTTAATTTTTCTTTCTTTATAATTAAGGTTTAAATTCTACGTCGCGCAGCGGACCATTTAACGAGAATGCGGCCAAAAGTCCTTTTTTTTTATGGTCCCCAATTTTAAAATTTTAAAATTCATTCGAAAGTAGATACTAGTGTACCTCGGGAGGCAAAAAATTAAAACCTTATTTTAACTACATCACACTGAACAGGGTAATTTAAAATTAGCATTTTCAGTATTTTGCTAAAATTAGAAATTTCTTAGTAAATATTTGATATTTAAACATCTATAACTTTTTTGTTATACAAGATTTTTAACTGTGTACAATAGCGTAATTTGTTAGCTATTAGTATAAGAAAAAAAATTGTTTTGGTTGATTTTTGATATTTAAATATTATTTTTTTAGAGGTCCAAATTTTTTCTAAATTCTCTTACTTAGTAGAGCATAACTTCGTCAGGGAATGTAAAAGCATTAGCACTGTGTCATAGCCCTGAATGTCCCCTACACGGCTATACCCCATTGTATACCCGGCACGATCCGACCGTGAGCACCAAAACAATTTTGCTGACATTTTTTGCAAAATGGAATTAGAAACTGGAATTAAATTTTTTTTCTGTTTTGTTATTTCGTAAGCATTTTATTTATTTTTTAAATCGCCTTTACGAGAGACGTTGTATGCGTATTTTTAGAAGGCTAACAAAAATTTTTAGTCGATTTCAAAGTCATGCACAAAAATGTTTTGCCTACATAAAATAACGTAAATTGATATGATTTAGGTCACAAAAGTACTTTCCTTTTTAAATTGATTTGCACTGATTGTAAAATAGTATTTTCTTTTCAAATTGTAAATTACCTGGAGCATATTCTTAAATTGGGTTATGATTTGGATTTTGGTCCGTTAGGCGAAACAGTGAGAAAAAATAAGGAAAATAATGAAAAAAGAAGCCAAAAAGAAAAATATTTCGAAAAAGGCCTAATTATCGATCAGCCAAATCAAGTAAAAGGGAACACAAATGATGGAAACACTGCAAGAAGATTTTTTTTCAGATCCAGAAACTGCAATATCTATCACAGGAGTAGCTGTGAAATTAATAAGGAAATTCAGTACTATTTTACAAGTTCTAGCATGCAGCAGAAAAATAAATGCAAAAAAATTTGGAGAGTACGCCAAAAAAAAGCTTTACTTGACAACGAAAAATATTCTTGGAGATATATGCCATCCTCAGTTCATAAAAGTTTGTACCATGGGGAACAAATAATTCAACACAACATTCTAGGAGATAGGAGATCTATCTGAAGAGGCGCAGGAAAAACAAAACAAAGACTATAGACTCTTTCGGGAGCAAAACACAAGAAAATTTTCTAGATGTTGTACTAATGAAGACTAGATTGTTATTTTATTATGCACATCAGATCCCTATATGTCCAAATTCCGCTAAAAATGGAAAACTAGTTCTGTTGAACTAGACGTAGAAGCTAAACTACTTCTAGAAGATGAAAATCAAGGTTATTTAGAAGAAATATTTACAAAATTTGTTTAATTAATAGTAATTTTTCCAAACACAAGAGTTGTCTGTATGTATTTCATCCTTTTAAAATTGTTTGCACATTAAAAAAGTATTAATCAGTTTACAATAAAAGTTCACATATACGAGTAGTATTTATGTTTATTTTGGACTTAATACTTCCTTATCTGAAGTAACTTTGAACCAGTGAATATATTTTTTATGTTTGTTACTTAATGAGCTAATTTTTAACTCGAATTGTTTCAACAAACCAACCATTGGCCTTCGTACTAAAAATTTCACAGGGGCCAAAGATTGGCCCTATCTGACTTAATTTAAGTTTTTAATAAGTATAAGTTCTAAACGTAAATCAAAATATAAGACTTTATATAAAACAAACTCTTTAAACAAGTTTTAAAACTTTACTTTCGTACCAAAAATCAGCTAAAATTCACAACTATTTTTCTAACCGGTCGGTTTTAAAATTTTTGTACCTTAAATGATCTCACCTAGTAGAAAAAAAAACCGCGTATAAAAATTACGATCCGTTCAAAAGTTATATATTTTTGACCGCCTTCTCATAAAATGGTCCACTGTGCGTCGCAGCGCCATCTTTGCATGCTGGTACAATTAGTGGTTAATAATGCATGCAGCTACCAGCTGTTTTATACATCAGCCGTATAGATAGTGTAAGTGTGAGTGTGTGTGTATGTGTGTCTGTATAGTTGTGTGTGATGACAAATGGGTATATAAAGAGGAATCTCCGTACTCAGTCAGTTAGTTAGCAGACAGGCGGCCTGCAGGTAAAAGGTAATATTTGGACTGCATCGTTTTGCCCGATAAAAATTTTTAATTATCTTCAGCTAAAACTGCCAGCTCACAAACTGGTGTAGTAGTTTTTACTCAGCACGGTTTCTGCCTACAATCGCCACTTGGAGAGTCCGAAGCAACGTGAAATTGGTTGCTAGTTGTTTGTACTTCGCACCGTTTCCCCTGATCGAAATATTTCTCTCGACCTTTAACTGCTAAGTTGTGGGACCTGGCTTAGCGGTAACCCCTCAGGCGATTGCGCAGCAGACGGAGCCAAGCAAAGCAGCAAACGGCTGTTAAGCAATTAATGGTAAGTAAAGGTAGAAAATTTATAACAAGGTCTTTCATTTGATTTGGAACAACACGACGCTGGATGCCGCTGCGGATACCCTAGCGACCAGAGAAAACATTGCGTTACGTTATTTCATTTTATTGTAAAGAGTACCAAAATAGATTTTTTAAAAGTTCTCAATCATTAAATCAAAGCATCAGGTGATGTAGTTCGTACATTAAAGATTATTCTATTTCACACGCCTGCACACGAGTATATATTTGAAGTTTACTGGTTTAGGTAACCTTGTCCAAATTTTTAGTTCTGTATTTAAAAAATCGTACCATTTTCTATTTAACAGGGATGTTTTTTGTTTACTTTCCCTTACCACTGATAGCATGTGTCTAAATATTTCAAAATTCCAAATTATATTTCAAAGTCAAAATTGTCCTCCGGGAAGGTATACTATTTTGTTTGTTTATAGTTTTTTATTTAATGAAGCATCATGGATCTTGTATTGAAAAATGTTTTATTTAATGTCGCCAATTATGTATGGAATATAATATCTGCCTTTGTTAGCCTCATAAATATGAGGCCTTTTGAGCACATTTTTCATTGCATTCTTAAACATTTCACGCGATATTTCATTAATTTTATCACGAATATTTTGTTTCAGTTGCTCAAGCATTTCTGATTTGCTTGTATAAACCTTGCTTTTGAAATATGCTCACAAAAAGAAGTCCGAAGTAGTCAAGTCAGGCGACCGTGGAAGCCAAACAACATCATCATTTCTTGAAATAAATTGTTGTGGAGATAGGTCTCACAGTAAATCCATTATAATCCTGGCTGTATGAGTTGTGGCATCGTCTTGTTAATATCACATGTTAATTAAGCCCAAAGCATGGAATTGTGGTGTAACAAAGTTTTCAATCACATCACGATATCGTTCCCCATTCACAGTTACCGTGACGACGTTTTCATTTTTAACGAAATAAGGTCCAATGATTTCTACTGACAAAAATTTTTTTTTTTGTTTTTAGAGAGAAGTAGCACTTCAGGCAACAATGCCTATTTAGTAAAGAACCGTGCTACATTCTTTAGGAAAGGGATGGCGAATAGCTGAAACAGGTGGGAAGGTAGAAGGATAGTCGGAAATTAACTGCCGTATATAAGACATCACAGCGACCAGTGACTATGCCTTCATCGCTGAGCAGCCTCAGCGGCTGTCAATTTTTATTTTTGTAGTGAAAAAAAAACAAGGTCTTCGTTGGGAATGGAACCCACAACACCCATACACTACCTACTAGCCTACAGGGGCAAACCAGACTGTCACTTTAAATGGATGCAAAGGTATTTCTTCATGGGCCTATCACCCACAGAATCTCTTTTTTCGAAATCATTCTCTACACGATAAATAGTGCCTTTTGTTGGCACGTTGTTACTTCCAAAAATTTTACGTAGCTTTCTCATCGTCACAGTAATCGATGGTTGGTTTATCGAATATTTTTTCATAATAAATTTGCCACGTGTCTATTACACTACTGCCAAATATGAACTGTCAAAACTAATGTTTGCCAAAATGGCGGCAGTTATTTATTAACGTTCAAAGCCTCCACAACAAGAAACAATCTGATATTTAGAGTACAGGAAAGTGGTATTGATAAATTAAGTTAAGACAGCAAATATCCAGGCTGTACATATTCAGAAATAATTAGCTATAAATTAAGACGTGAAAGCGTAACAATTGTATTAAAAAACCAACAAACAAACTCACATTCGCACTCAAAATCTAAGTTAGATCCTTATGATCTGGTTTTCGCGAAAGGAGTCCTTTAAAGCTCTGCACTGGAAAATTGAAGCATTTACTGTAGTTGTTTTTATTGTTGGTTAATAGTTGCTAACTACAAACATTTAACACGTTTCCATTTGTATTTTTGGTGGATGTCTTAAAACTTTCCTCTGCTTTTTCGATAAAAACAGTTTGCATTCTGAGCACAATATTAGATTTCATTAGACGTGTTGCCATTGCCATTGTTTTTAGTATAACAGTTGCTTTTATTTACGATTTACGACAATCAATCTCACGAAGTCTCAAAATAAGGCTAAAGTTATATCAAAACAAAGTTGATTTGATTTATTCTTCTTTATGTTATTGTTCAGACTTTTTTCTCTCTTTTTTCTTTCCTTACTGTATTTTGTTGTTGATATATTTGTTGTTTTTGTAGTTAAAAAGACGAGAGACAAAACTGTCTGACAACGAAATGTCGGTCTATTAAGTAATGAGTTCAATCAACGGTCTATCTACGTTTATTTTATTATACAAATTTTATGTTTTAAATTTAATTGGACATTTTAATGAGATTTTTCTTCATTATTTCTTTTTCTTAGTTTTATTTATTTTTTTCTTTTGTTTTTTTCTATCTCGGTGTAAAAGTCAATGTTGGCGATCAATTTTGAACTAAATACAAACTTCAAATCAACATTAGAGTTTAGGCGTTTTTCGATAACGATTTACATGATTTTTGATGTTATTGAAAGGTTTGTTTAGCGACGAAAATAAAATAAATATCAAACAGCAACAACATAGTAAAACAAACGACAACGAAATCGACAACTTTGCTCACAGAGATAATAAACTTGACAACAGCAATAATTATAGATTTTAATTAAAGATTATGACAAGTCAAATACGTCTTTTATGTGGTTGCACGTCATTTCATAAATGAGTGAATAATTTGATGAAAATCCAAAAAAAATATCAGGAAATTAGATTTAAACTCTTCCTTATTGATTTTGCTTGGGTAATTAATTTTGAATGTCTAAGTTTTGAAAATGATGTTATTGTATGTGATAAGAAGAAAAGCAAAAATTATTTTTAAATATTTGTGCGTAAAAAGTTCAATTAAATTGAATCATTTGCAAACAATTTAGTTATTAAAATTTTCCTAATGCATTTTAAATGTTTTAAATAGAAATAAAAATATGTGGGCGATAATATTAGTGAAATGGAATGTGTGAGAAAGATTAACGTCAGCTCCTGGTCTTACCACACCTAGGTACTTGCACTTGTCTTATTTGCAATTTCTATCAGCACAACAAACATGGCAGTGCCTCCACGCTTTGCTCGAGAGCCAGTGACTACCCAACTCCTTAAACTGTCACATATGTAACATCGGACATTTGATGTTACCATGTGTAACACCTCTTCGAAGGCTTTAAAAAGCAATCGATTTTAAACCACAGCTACCACTTTGTTTCCCGAGGGGCCTCGCAAAATAGCCAGAAGATGGACGTAGCCATGTTGGCGTGATAAGATTTACATCTGCGCCTGGTTGTAAGATTTAATCAGATGGTGGTCAAACCACTGTGGAATGAAAAGCAACGCCATTCTCGCCCTAGGAAGCCGAAGACTAATTCTGGCAACAGGTCATTTCTAGTTGTAATTTCAGCGGTTCCGAAGCAGGGTCGCAAAACACTACTCCTTGCTGAAGAGTTGGAGACTATCCAACTCCTAGTCCAGACGACTAGCATGCTCACTGGATCCGGATCATTCACCCGATGTTCTCAGAAAAAGTGAGATGATCCTGACCCCCTAATCAAATTCATGAGGGGCCGCGAAACACACAGCCACCACGATACTCCCGAAGGGCCAACCTACATAATCAGTCAGAGAAACAGCTAAAAGGCTAAAGAGACAATTAGCGGAACTCTGGCGTTACTTATTCCTGTGGAAATAACATGGAGCTTCCAGTTGACTCCCTGCTTGCCTTCAGGGGACTGGGCTCTCTTATACCTCCGAATGACACAACTCTAGATGGTTAAGTAATCCATAAAGACTAATAAATGTGCCCCCGGGGGGAGCCATGTTGGCAATTGGTCCCCGTGGTACAAATATGTTCAAGTCAACTAGTCGATCCTCGAGAAGCTATTTTTATTTCTCTTCCAGTTTCAGGGTTCGCTAGTCTAGGCGACTGGTGCCACCTGTTATGCCCGAAAACATATGTCAAGGTAGAGAAGAAATCAATCTAAACTGCGATTACTGAAGTAATCGCATATAAACTAGTTTTTAGATTATTAAAACCTTCTTAGTTTACATCACTTACATGCTTACATTCTACACCTTAGCTAATGAAGTTAAATGAGATCATAGCAGCGACTTGTTCATATTATTTTTAAATTAATCGCAGACTTAGCAGTTTTTAGATAATAAAAATCTTCTGAGTTTACACATCCGTCATGCCTATAGTACTTCACTTTACCCTTACAACTTCGCTCAGAAAATGATGTGCCTAATATTATAATTTGGCAAGCCCTTTAGCCTTGACCGAATGCCAGGTTGCAGCTTATTTTTTACTATAGTAATAATATCGGATATATATACTTTCTCACCTTAAAATATCCTTTACAAATTTTAATATAGAAATATTTATTCGATACTGTTTTAATATAAAGTGTTGCCAAAAGAAATAAGATTAAACTCACAACTAGACTGGTTATATGTTGTCTAGCAAGGTTTTATTACCCTTAGACCAATTCAAATACAGATAGATCGATTTTATTTGTACTAACAATATTGTCTTCCCCTGTAGACTAGTAGGTAGTATACGAGCTTTTCAGTGTGGGGGTTGTGGGTTCGATTCCCAACGACGACCTTGGTTTTTTTCACCACAAAAATAAAAATTGACTGTCGATGGAGCTGCTCAGCGATGAAGGCATAGTCACTGGTCGCTGTGTTGTCTTTTATACGGCAGTAAATTTCCGACTATCCTTCTACTTTCACCACCTGTTTCATCTCTTCTCTATCCCTTTCCTAAAAAATGTAGGATGGTACTTGACTAAATAGCCATTGTTGCCTGAAGTGCTACTTCTCTTTGTTAAACTAACAATATTGCCTTCGCTGATTATAAGGCTCACAACGCGTTCGATTAAACAACTGTGAATGCAGGAAAATCAGCTCTCTTTTTGTTGGCTTGTTTGCTGTCATGTTGACAATTTCTACAAGTTCGAGTACCGCATGTCCTCCAACAAAACGATTGTTTAGTAACTTTGCAACGATTGTCTGGCAACAACCTAACATAAATTGCTTTTAATATAAAGGGTCTTTCTTTTTAAGCCTGATAGAACATTCGAACGGTTTAAGTACTGCAAATATTCATGAATAAATTGATCTTTCAACAAAGCCACTAAATTATCTAGATTTATTTAAAAATATGTCAGTGATTCGCCCAACTTACAGACATATTTTGTGCTTCACCACTTTGTTATTAAAAAAAAATCGCCAGATATACAACGGAACTAATGTATAACAGGCCCTACAACCTCCATTACATCCGTTGGCCTTTTAAGAGACCATTTCTTCAGCAATAAAGTTTGGAAATCGCTTGAAATATGCAAAAATTAGCGCCTTTTATTAGTCACAAATTGTTTAAAATACCATAAAGTTATAAAGTTGTAAAGTTGTATTACTTGTTAATTTTCTGTTATCTGTTAAATGCAATTTGTTTCAATTTATCTAGTGTAAAAACTCTTGTTAATAAATTCTTTTATCTTTAACTACAAAATTTTCATTTACTTTCGAAAGATAAAAAAACGCATCATGATGAACATTGTGCAGATAATAAAAATTCTTCCCATAAATATTTTTTCTCTTTTTATTTTTGTCTTTTTTGAAATAAATAACCATATTAACCATAAATATAAAAAAATGTCAGTAAGGTAGTAATTACATTTAAAAATGTATTGATACTTTACTTTCGTTACATTTAAATATGGATGGTTTTCCTTTTCTTTTTTTGTTTTTGTTTTTGTTTGTTTTCAAATATGTTTCAACTATAAACGGTTTTAATGTTCGTTTCCTTTTTGTTATGTGTTTTAAGATTAGCCGCATTTAATACACTCAGCAAATGCTTATTAGTCGGGATTAAGGATTCCACAAATATGGTGCATTTTCGCCAGGCTTTCGTAGGAATAATTAAATTAATTTAATAATGAAAAAGAAGATATTGAAAACCCATATAACCTAAGGCAGATAGATTGAAGAATGTTGTTGAGGGTTGTACCGATCCTGCAAATACTACTTTTTATTCAGCCAATTCGTTCTTTGGCTTCCTTTAAAATTAACACAATGACAGCGATCATATCATATCTTCTTCATGTAAAACATATTCCTGCAAATAGAACATGATAGAAACTTGCTGCTATTTCAGTCTTCTTAAAAAAAAACAACATGGTTAAGACAATCATAATATAAAAATGTTATGATACAATTATATGGTTACAGTAAAATCACATGATTGTTAAACAATAATAATATAGGCGATACATGCGTATATTGTCCTACGGGATTTAATTTAGTTACTGATTGAGCATAAAGAGAAGAGAACACTGAAGATGGCTCATAGCCGAAATCGGTGTGTTGACAAACCGAATTTGACGCGGGATGACGTAAAATCATGCCTAAATAATATAATCACTTTTAGAACCTTACTGCTGTCTGAAATAATGATAAAATTAGAAAATAATTTATAAATATTTTGTTGCGTCCTAAATAAAAATCATAAAGTCGAAAAATTATGCACATTGTTTATTTGTGAATACATCTATAACTGTATGATCATGAGAATAATTATGCACGGCGGCAGAAATGCTCTTGTCGAAAAAGTTCTTATGTCAACTGAATCTTATTTGGAAACAAACGCAAGTCCTTGTGCAAAATTGTGGCCAAAGTTGTTCTTTGAAGACCAAGCTCCAAGCACGACATCGAATTGAGGTTGATGAATTGTTTTGAACACCTTCTTGAGCAGCAGTAATGTTTTCAGCCGATATTGAAGTACGTTGTTATCCATGCTTGTTGGGCTTATCAACTACAGACCCTCTCATTCTTCGAAATCATTCACCACACGATAAATATCCCCTAACTTTTTCATCGCCACAGTAATCGATGATTGATTTTGATAAAATATTTTAACGATTAAAACACGTTCAGGTTTATCGAATAATTTTCCATAATAAATTTGCCACTTTATGACTGTCAGGACTAATGTTTACTTAAATGGTGGCAAAACAAAGTAGTATACCTACCCAGTGGATACCCTATATATACTAAGTTTAATAAGTTCTCTCCCTTGCTTTCTTCAATTAGATTTTATTTTAGATGTTTTTATATGTATTTTATATAGAAAATAAAATATTTGATTCTCAAACGTGTAAATAATTATCTGTGACAACATTATGATATTATAATTTCTAGTATAATCGTTATTCTAAAAGTATAAACGTATACGATATTTTATATATTTATAATTTCTTCTGTTTGACAACATACTAAATTATACTTAGCACTTCAAGCGAATCAATGACTTCAAAAAAATTGATAAAGTGACAGTAAAGCAGTTTTTTTGCTGTAATCAAACTTTGATTACATTCTAACAAACTTAACATGCTATTTTTATTAATATTATTTCAAAACTTTGGCTGTAGTTAGAAGCCTATCAAAATTATTTGGTTTTATCCATCCATGTGTCAGGTATTTATAAAGTCACGTTTAAAGTGTTGTTGATTGATTAAAATACATATTTTTTTGGCTGAAACTGTTGTTGTAACTGTTCATTTTCGCTGGAGACATAAATGACATTCAAGAGGTTCGTTGTGTTTGGTGATGCGGTTTGGTTTCCGGTGGTCAAGTTTTTGTGGCCTTTCCTTTCTTGGCATAGAAATTCAGTGTAATGTTCGATGGACTAAATATATTTTTCTGATTTCTAAAAAAGCTTTCAAGTGCCTAAGTTTCTTAAAATGGTGCAACAGATACTTTACTACATTCAAGTATCATGAAATAGATTTCGCTAAAAAGTCCACAAAACTGACTTTATCACAAAATACTCTTTCACAGATGACAGCACCATTTGTCATTCGTACTCATTTAATAATAGACCGAAGCAGTTGGAGGTGGATTTTAAAAGGGGCAGAATATCAATAATACACTCATTCACGGTCTCGCAACAATTTCGGAATTGGGTCGCCTAAATAAAGTCAATTTTAATGCCTGTAAGGTGCAATGTTGCTTGCTTGCGTATAGATTTGTGTTTTCGAAAATGGTGCTGCATCTGTTACTATGGGTGTTTTAAGTATGACGGAATCGGAAACTTTTGATGTTTTTGGCATGAAAATTAAGTGTGATTTTCAATGGACTAAGCACATTTTTCAGGTTTCCAAAGAAGTACCTCGCTTTTCTAAAACAATGTAAGAGATACTTCACTCCATCCGAACTTCGTACTATTTATACCGCCTATATCCGTCCAAAAAACCCAATACAAATCTTATGCATGGTCCGGCACCAAAAAGTCTATTTTGGAGTTACTTGACTGCGTTGAGCAGAGGGCCAAGAGGCTCATGGGGATAGTAGGGTAGCCAACACTATTGATTCTCTAGAGCATCTATACAATGTGGGATGTATTTCACTGTTTTATTGTGACTGCAGTGGTAGGTGCTCTTATGAAATTAGAGAACTTGTTCCCGTTACTCGCACGTTTTTGCATTTAACTCGATTTTCGTTGAGAGCTTATCAATTTGTGGTTGATTGGCCAGTGAATCTCACTACGCAAAACTCGATTTTTGGCAGAACAGTCTCTGTGTGGAATAAACACCCTCCAGAGGTCTTTCCTGCCGTTTTCATTGTAGGAATGTTGAAATTGAATGTCCACAAACACTACTCCCTCTTTCCTCCTCCCTATAACCTACCTTTATAGTTCTGGCAGAATGCATTGCATATGTAGGAGTCCTCCCCGAAACGTGGAACCACCACCGGACACACCGGAGACCAAACAGCACGAAATTAAATTTTTACCATTTGCTATCAAAGGTTGCCAAACACAAACTGAATAACGCAACTTGTTAAAATTTAGACAGGAGTCAAGTAACAGTTGTCTGGGGACAGGTGCTTCCATTACAATTAAAAGACGGTAAATTAAAACGGGCTTATTTATCCGCCTTCGTATCTAGAAAAAATCCGAAACTTTTATGAACAATTATCCGAGTCTTCAAAAATACTATCAGATATATCACAGAAGAGAATAACTTAGGTTTTATTTCTTTTTACAGTCAGAATTTTATTTAAATCTTTAATTAATGTTTTGTGCTTTAAAATAATTTTAAGGTTCATTTAAATTACAAAAAATAAATGTATTTTTTTAATATAACTGTCATATTTATTTATAAAACATAATTTAGTTTTAAAATTTAACTTAAAATAAATTTTTTATGAAAATTTTGTTTTAAAGTACATTTCAAATCCAAATAATTTTTTCTTAAAAAATTTTGAAATTTTAAATTAATTTACAATTTACAATCAAATATAATACAATATATGGCCCTTTATGTCATAATGCATTAAAAAGGATTATTTTGCCTGAAACTCTGAGGTTTTTTATTTTTGATCACAATTGTCAAAAATCTTTCAAATTGTTAAAAGAATTTCTTCTCAATTCGTACAAAATTCTGTAAGTCAATTTGTTTGAACATCGTTGTATTGAAGTTACCAGGCTGCTCCATATCTATTGTTCACTGTAATGCGTGCGATGATCTAGTGTTTCAAAATATTTTAATACCCTACTGTCGCTCTTTCCAGCACATGACCAAATAGCCTTAAATGAGAGTAGAAGTTAATATATCACTCAAAGCGTTTAGTGCTTAATTTTTGACTCGAACAATGCGATTATTCCACGGTATATCATAATAAGTTTCTATGCCAAGTATTACAAAAAGTGCCCCTGTAGGCCAGTAGGTAGTGTCAGTATGGGGGTTGTGGGTTTGATTCCCAACGAAGACCTTGATTTTTTTCACTACAAAAATAAAAATTGACTGTCGGTGGGCTGCTCAGCGATGAAGGTATAGTCCCTGTGCTGTCTTTATACGCCAGTTAATTTTCGACTATTCTTCCACTTTCATCATCAGTTTCATCTCTTCTCTATCCCTTTCCTAAAGAATGAAGCACGGTACTTGACTAAATCGGCATTGTTGCCTGAAGTGCTATTTCTCTTAAAAAAAAGTCCACATGCTACACACAAAATAGCATGATGGTTCAAACGCCTGCTTCTCACTTTTCCAACGATCCCATTTATAGACTGTGGCATAATTTCTATTGATTCTTATATTGTCTTTTAACACTTCAAGTCATCCTAAAAAGAAGGCCCTTTAATAAAACCTAGAAGATGAAGAAGCATGGAAGAATTTTCCAAATTGTCAAAATATCTTAATGCATTCACATCGAAGAGCAATCGAATATTTTTTTGAGCGTAAAAATGAAAATATTTGCCATATTCATTGGGCCAATATGTTCAATGGCAATTTACACCACAGCGGTGGGTAGTCGACGACAACAAATACAACTTTCAACTTACTAAGCAACCGTTCAAACGAAGCAAATTCACGTTCATACTCGTACATGTGTTTTTACTGGAGTCGTGTGGTTTTAGCGAGTTATTGGCACACGCTTGTGATCAATGCATGTTTTATGTATTTTTTGTTCTCTTTTCGTTTCTATTTTGCAGCATTTTCCTTATAGGTTAAGGCATGGCATATGGCATGGTTAAGTACAAGTGGTGGTCACCACCAGCAATGTGTACAACAAGTATGTACGCCTTCGCTTTGAAAAATTTAAAACAAAACGCAGCAACAATATTAAGTATTCTTTATAATTTTATGAGCTTTTAAATGATTGCTGGCTGGCTGTATGGGCTATAAATGAGGTTGGTTGAGGTTGGTTGACTAGATAAATAGCTGGCTGGTTAGTTAGGTTATTGTCAAAAAAAAAAAAAAAAACAAAAACAAAAAAAAGAATAATAATAATAACATGAATATGTTAATCTTGTTTCATATTATTTTTTTTTATCTATTTTCAGTTTGTCAGACACGCTAATCAGATCTCTTGACTCAATTGTCGTACATGCAAACGTACCATATGCAAAATGAATTTAGGAAGCACTTAAAATTATGATTTGATTTTAATGCGTCCAAATTAAGGAATTTGATTTTACGACTACGTTTTCTTGCGATATTTCTGTGATAACATAAAAATACATTTTTTCTTGATTAAGAAATAATTAAAATTGCATTTAGCAAAAAAAAAAAAAAATAAATACTAAGAATTTATGTAAATTTTAATTAAGCTAGCGCTACAAAGTTTGTAGTATTCAGTTAATATTTTAGATTTATTCAATTCTATAGTAAAATTTCAATATTCCTTTTCAATTTGCAATTTTTGGTCAAATTCAATTTTGTTGGTGAAATTTTCAAAAAAGATTGTGATTTACAAAATACTGATTCTTAGTAAACTGTAGCTTTTTTGTTAATAAATAAATAACAAATAAGAGTCACAATAACAATATAACCATTTACGAAAAATAGGATCATACAACAGTGTTTTTTTCGATTATAGGGATTTCAATATCAAAATTTCAGAAAACATACCGCTAAATTAAATATTTCTACAAGCAACTTGTTACATCCAAAAATTTATTCTATTTTATAATCAACTTTCTTTCCATATCAAGGCTCAGAAAAAAGTATGTGCTATGTGTTATGCAGAAAGAAATTTACAGTATTCACCCTGTACAAAAAAAGATGTGATTGTTGAACGACATAAAATTATATATTGCTAGAAATCGGTTGATTTGCAACTAGAGTAAGACTTTTCTTACATGCTACACTCTACATGATAAACTCTAGCTCATCTATGACAAACAAGAGTACTACAAAATTCTGATGCCATTAATTTCTCACTTACGTGACTTAAAACACTAGGTGCTGGTGTCTAATATACAAAGTCACATAAGTGATAGTAAACCGTTAGTTCTAATTAATTTATTGATTCAACTTCTTTAGCTATTCACGAATAGTGTTGCATTCAGTTCCATAACAGCAGTATCAATCTCGCCTTAGACAACAATTGCGATAACATAAGCCGAATATGGTTATTGAAGTGCGAAAAAATAATGTTTAAAATTAGAATTATGCGATTTCTGTTTCATATATTTTTGACGACACATACAATAAATCCGTGAAACATGCCACCTATCACAGACGTGAACAAAAAATTATATTCAATAACCAATAATCTGATCATCAAAAGAGTTATTAAAAGTTTTTGTTCTCCAGAAGCAAAACAAAAAAAAAACATATTCCGTTTTTATGATTTCATTCACTTAAGTCATTTCAATGTACTCGTGTATAGTATGTGGAGCCTTTGAAATCTATTTATTATTGGAATATTCGAAACTTTCGCTGAGCGAACCAGCCATGTGTTGGTTCGATGCAAAAAGTATTTTTATTTTGGCCTTAATATTTTAATCAATTTTTTCCTGACAATTTTATTTCCTTCCTTCTTCACTCGCAAACAATTTGTTTTCCGATTATGTAAATTTATTAATATTTCTCCTAGTGCCCAACAATAGAGCGGTAGTTTTTTTTCTGGGCTTAAATAATTAAATTCTTAACAATCGTTGCATTATACAATTCTGTTTTGTAGATTGGTTTAATATTATTGCTAATTTAGCTAAGCTGTTGCCTATATTCTTTCAACATAATTATCAGACTTCCAAAGCTGACTTTAAAACGACCATTGATATCGCCGTAGATTCGCTCATTTCGTTCAGGAAAAACTGGCTGGTTTTGCTAATAAAATTATTTTTCAGACGAAGTCCATTTTCACTTGTCAGGTTATGTCAACAAGCAAAATTGCCGCATTTGGCTTCTAAAAATCCTAGAGCAATTATTGAGAAGCCTTTGCATGCTCAATATGTATGGTACGCTATGTGGTCTGGAGGCGTGACTGGGCTGTTTTTTTTTTCGAAGAAGAAATGGCTGGAAATGCCAACGGTCAATGGATCACGCAGCGGCGAGATGCTAATAACTCACTGGATATCACTGACATGTGGTTTCAACAGGACGATGCCACATGTCACACAGCCACCCCCGGGGGTACATTTATCGGTCTTTATAGAATACTTAACTATCTAGACCTGTGCTGCTGGGGGTATAAGGGAGCCCAGTCCCCTGAAGGTAGCAGGGTTCAACTAGAAGCTCCACGTTATTTCCACGGGAATCGGTGAGCCCCAGAGTTCCGCTATTTGTCTCTTCAGGCATTTAGCTATTCTCTGGCTGATTATTGAGGTTGGCCCTTCGGGAGTATCGTGGTGGCTGTGATTTTGCGGCCCCATACAGGTATTGTTTTATGGTGGCCAGGATCATCTCACCTGTAATCACACCTACCCGGTGAATGATCCTAGATCCAGTGAGCATTGCTAGTCATGTGTTCTGGACAGGAGTTGAATAGTCTCCAGCTCTTTAGCAAGGAGGAGTGGTTTGCAGCCCTGCTCTGGAACCGCTGAAATTGCAACTAGAAAAGATCTGTTGCTAGAATTAGTCTTCGGCTTCCCAGGACGTGAATGACGGTGCTTTTCATTCACAGGGGTTTGACCATCCTTTTCTGATTAAGGCCCACGGCCAGGTACAGATGTAAATCGTATCACGAAATGTCACACAACCAATTAAATGATCGATTTATTATAAACCAAATTTCTCGATTGCATAATTTCACGACAATCAGCAGTTAAGTGGCCAGCCAGATCGTGTGATTTGGCACCACTGGATTATTTTTTGTAGGGCTATGTGAAGGACAGAACCTATACGGAACCAATTGAATCGATTTCAGTCTTAAAACTCAAAATCTATGATGTGTTTAACAAGATAGGACCACCAATTTGCCAAAAGGTGATTAAAAACTTTGATGAAAGAATCGGCATCTGCCAGCGTGGTTGTGGTGGACACTTGCTAGATATCATTTTTCATTCATAGTTAACGAAGTTTTCTCTTCGCAATACAATAAAATTTTCAATCATCTTTTTTTATTTATTTATTTTGTTCGACCTTTTAGGAATGTCTATTTTACTTTTCTTTTTTCTCCGGGCTCTAGGTCAATAATATTTATTCAAATAAAACTTTTTTCCGTTTCATTAAATATTGTTTTTATTTTCATTCGATATTTCGGACACCTTCGTTGTCCTTCTTCAGGAATTTGAGTAACGTTGTCAATCCCCTTGAGGGTGTCTTTAAATCATCTTAATCTAAATTTTTTGTTTTATTTTTAGTTTTATAAAACAAACTTCTTGTTGAAAAACCCTTCATAAATTTTTATAATGTACAGAAGAGACAATTATCAACATTTCATTGTAAGCGCGTAACCCAGTTATGTAGTTTTACCAGAAGTTCAAATATAAGAAACTTTTCAGTGTTTTAAAACGGCTTTAAAGCTTAAGCGAAAATTATGAAATCCAAATCCCAAAACTTATAAAACACTGTACCGTCTGGCATCCCTGGTAAACCTAATAAAAAGAATTTTTACATTCTCTTCAGCAATTAACAGTTAAAACCACAAGCACATATAAACTTCTATACGAAATCACAGAAACTTCATTTCCGTAATTAAACTTAATTTTCGTCAAAGTGAATTATTCCAAATAAAAACATTTTAATTTAAACGGAAGTCCCATAAGCCAAACCCAAACAACACAAAACAAAAGCAGTTCAACATCGTAAAGATTTTATTTGGATTAAATGAAGTTCAACAATTATGTAACACGTGTTGAATGTCAGTCGCTGTGTCATTCATTGTCAGCAAAATTGGAAAGGGGTGAGAATGCAAGATGCTCATGTTAAACACACATTCGCTTCAACTCAACAATATAACAAAAAACCAGCAAACATATACATTTACACGGGAAATCATGGCCAAACAATGGGTACAAATAAACTGGCAAACTGTATGTTAAAAAACAATAAAAAAGAACTTTAAAAAAAAAAAATAAATAAAAAAAAAGAAAAAACAAACCAAACAAAAGTTGATGTTGACAGCAAATTAAATGTATAAATAAGAAAAAAAGTAAAATACAATTTGTTTAAATTTATTAATGTGTGAATTAAAGCCACTACGGTTGGCTTAACGTGATTAATTACAGCTCTATTTGGATTAGATTTGAATGATTATGACTTTATAATTGCATGATCTAATTTGACTTTGGTTTGAAGGTTGGCTTATCTCATAAAAAGTCATTTCGAAAGTGGCAATTAGCATATTAAGACAACGGTTAAACTGCTTCACACACAGCACAAAGGAAGGAGACTAAATGTATTAGAAAACATGAAAATATATACAAACAAAAAACATTTGACGGACGAATAATAAATGAACAAATAAACACTGCTTCGGACACAATATTTGAACCGTTGAAACATTTTTACAGGAAAACAAACACTACACCAGCACAAAATCGTTACGCAGGTGCGCAAGACCAAGCCAATAAAGAACATCATAAACGTACAATTACAGATTATTATGTCACATAAAAGAGGAAAAAGGGAAAAAACCCAATAGGTTCACACATAAACAAAAACGGACAACAAGCATGATCGTAAAAGAATTTAGTTAGGAAAGAAGACGAATGAAAAAGAGAGCGACAAATTAGGTAAAAAGGGACAAACAAAAAAGGAGAGAGAGAGAGAGAGATGTAGGCAAAAAAGACAGAAAGTGACGAACGCAATAACATGAAGGGAGACACGAACTATATAAACACAACTGACAATAGAACGCAACTAGTACGAAAAGAACACTGAAGATGGCAAACAGCCGAAACCGGTTTGTTCACAAACCAAATTTGACGAAGGTCGACGGAAAACCATACCCAAACAAAAGAAAATTTCTTTTTTATTCGAAGGATCAATACGTGACATTAACATTTGAAAATGATTTCGGGCATATGGGCAAAGCGGCTGTTCTTGACGAAGCGCATTCTGGACGTCCAATTTTGGGCCACTTTTTCGAGCACTGCTGGGCGTATGTCACGAATAACACGAACAATGCTGTCCTCCAAGGCGTCAATTGTTGCTGGTTTATCAGCATAAATCAGTGACTTCACGTAGCCCCACAGGAAATAGTCGAGTGGTGTCAAATCGCACGACCTTGGAGGTCCATTTCTCGAAATCAACTTATCGCCAAATTTTGATTTCAATAAGTCGATGGCTGCGTTCGAGTATGGCACGTAGCGCCATCCTGTTGAAACCACATCTCGTCCGGATCAATGTCATCCATATTTTCAAACAAAAAATCATTGATCATGGTGCTGTAACGATCTCCATTGACCGTAACGCGAGCTCCGGCCTCATTTTTGAAGAAATAAGGTCCGATGATGCCACCAGCGTGAAAACCGCACCAAACGGTGCATTTTTCTGGATGTAATGGAGTCTGTAGGGTCTGTTGTGGATTGGTCTCACTCCGTATGCGGCAATTTTGCTTATTAACAAACCCGTTAAGCCAAAAATGCGTCTCATCGCTGAACACAATTTTGCGATAAAACATCGGGTCAGTTGCCAACTGCTCTAGAGCACAATCGGCGAAAGAACGACGCATATAATGGTCTCGTGGCTTCAATTCCTGCACCAGCTGGACCTATACGGGTGTAGGCCGAGATCTTTGCGCAAAATTTTCCACGTAGTGGACGGACAGAGCCCCAATTCCTGCGACCGACGACGAATTGATAAATTTGGATCTTCTTCCACACTTTCGTTTACAGCGGCGATATTCTCTTCAGTACGCACATTCCTTCGACGTGTTGGTGTTATTGCATCCTCTAGAGAGTATGTGGTACGAAATCTATCGACAGTTCGACGAATGGCTTGTTCAGATGCACGATTATGTACGCCATAAAAATGACGAAGTCGACTATAAGTTGCGCGAATCGACGACTGATTTTCAAAGTAAATTTGGATAATTTCGTAGCGTTGTTCAAGCGAGAGTCTATTCATGATGATTTGTCAGAGTATACTGAAACAAATAAACAAAAATGTTTCATCAAAATTTCATTTTTTGTGTTACTATTTACAATTTAAAGTTCTATCTAGCTTAAAAAAACACCTTTTATATAACAATTTTAATACCAGGCATTTGCTTACCACAAAACAAAAAACTTGAGAATATTTTCTAACTAATATTAATCATTTTTTGATACTAAAGTATATAGTCGCACGTTGGAAAAACAAAAATTTAACAAAAATAGAACACAAAATGGTTTTCACTGAGGACCTGTTTCTAACGGTCTTAATAAAATAAAAAACTTAAATGCATTTTATCGCTTGACGAACTTTAAAAATTAAAATCTTTCAAAGCGCCATAAGGTGCCCCTGTAGGCAAGTAGGTAGTGTGCTAGCTTGAATGACTGGGGGTTGTGGGTTCGATTCCCAACAAAGACCTTGGTTTTTCACTACAAAATAAAAATTGACTGTCGGTGGGGCTGCTCAGTGATGAAGGCATGGTCACTGAGCTGTCTTATACGATAGTTATTTTCCTTAACTACCCTTCTACTTTCACCACCTGTCGCATCTTTCTCTATCCCTTTCCTAAAAAATGTAGCACGGTACTTGACTAAATAGGCATTGTTGGCTGAAGTGCTACTTCTCTTTATAAAAAAAAAGAAAGTTGATTACATCACAAATGTTTATGGAAGAGTGTCTGCTTCAAGTTTTATGACCGATCCTTAATTATTTCTCACTTAAAATTATAAGTTTCTTAGCGCTTATATCTTTCACAATTTACCATTTTGATTAGAATTATTTCTATTGAAATAAGAATTAGGATTAGCTCATTTTATTTCTTCCGATTTAATAACTAATTGGCACATGTTGCACCTTCCCATTTGAGAATGATATCCTTCCTTTCTTTTGTTTTCATAAACAAACTGCTCGACTCAATCCATATTCATTTGGCGTTCGCGACCACCAAAAAATAGTGACCTTTGTATGGGCCAACGTAATCAATATGAATATGCGCCAGTTATTATCTGGTTCTTTCCAGGCGTGAAGCAAAGCTTTTGTCGCCGGACAAGCCAGAACGAATTTTTCGATGTCTTTATCTATTCCCATCCAATTTACATGCCGCCCGGCTAGTTTGCATCAGAACAGAAATTTATTGAGGCCTTGATATAATAACACGTTGTTTCTTGAATCAAACGTTACAGTCAATGGCAAACTCAGCTTCAGCTGTTGTGTTGTGACGTTAATCATCTACAATTTTTAAAATAGTATCATCATCTTGTGTTTCTTTTTTAATTATAAAGAAGATAATATTATTGATATACTTCTTGATCAACTGAGTTTTCAAAATTTTTTTTTTGTTTTACGGGTGCCCTTGAGAAACAATCTGCAATTATGCTTTCTGTACTCTTTTTACGAATAATTTCCAAGTTAGGTGCCCCTGTAGGCTAGTAGGTAGTGTACTAGCTTGTAAATATGGGGGTTGTGGGTTCGATTCCCAACGAAGACCTTGGTTTTTTTTCACTACAGAAATAAAAATTGACTGTCGGTGGGGCTGCTCAGCGATAAAGGCATAGTCACTGGTAGCTGTGCTGTCTTTATACAGTAGTTAATTTCCGACTATCCTTCTACTTTCACCACCTGTTTCATCTATACTCAATTCCTTTCCTAAAGAATGTAGCACGGTACTTGACTAAATAGACATTGTTGCCTAAAGTGCTTCTTCTCTTTATAAAAAAAAAAAGTTATAACCACTTAAAAATGTGGCGTATCTTTGTAAACGAGTTGATGTCATTTGAGGTAGTTTATAATTTTGGTGGCTGGTTGTCAGCGACAAGTTTGAACAGCCGATAGAAAACATATTCATGAAAATGCTTGACGGTGCAAAAAATCACAAAAACTTCTCTATCCAATTGAGGATAATTTTGTTCTGCACTTATTAGAGATCGAAATTCGAATGCATTTGGCTTCTCTACTCCATCAACTATATAAGACAGTACGTCAGCTATTCCGCTTGAACTTGCATCAGCAAGTTGTAGTGGCAACTCAACTCTACAATGCATTGTGAGATTCCATGGCCAAAAAGCCACAAATGGATCATGATGAACATAAAGTTCGTAATACACATCTCACGCTGCAACAATGTTTGAGTGAGAATTTGATGCACAACTGCCCTACCGAATAGCTATTTCTATCTCCTTTACAATTTTGAGTAACTTGAAAGCAAATTATAAAACGATGATCGATACATAATCTCAATTTGAACCTATTACTGATAAAATAAGAATAGTCCGACAAAATGTGCGCCAAATCTGTTAAAAAATTATAGCTGACGAATTACTTTTATATAATAAACACATAATTACACAGTTTTGGAATACATTTAAAATAATGTTTCGTTTTTATACCTTTTATAAACGTTTTGTTGTGAGTTTTTTATTACAAAATAAATAACACTAGATTTTTAGAATTTATAAATTAGCTAAATTTGGAGATATTACCACCAAAAGAAACTAGTTTTGACAGAAATGCATCATACCACATTCTATCAGACGCCTTGGAAATATCTAGGGCCCCCCCCCCCTTACTCTCTCCGAAATGATGTATGGAGTTGCACCATTGTTCCGATAGGAAAAGCCTGCAGGTCGCCCCCTACGGAAATCATACTGACGGTCGCTAAGTAAACTGTTGGATTCCAGGTACCTCACAAGATAAAAATTAATTATACATACATTCCATTACCTCAGAAAGTGCAGAACAAATTGCAATTGGGCGGTAATTTTTAGGATTGTTAGCCTTACCTTTTTTTGGGATTGGCGTTACATTAACATATTTTCAGCACTTTGGAAATTCAACGGCATGATGCAATATGCCTTATCCTGAAGCCAGTGCATGGTTTCAACAAACTTACTTTCATATTACAGTAGTAGTATGGACTGCTTTGAACTGATTTTTAAGCCAAAAAAAAATGATTTTTGGCAAATTTTTAAAAAAGAATTCCTACATTTATTAAAAACTAAACGCAATGCAACAGAGGCTTCGCTAGAGAAGCCGGCTTTTCAAACACTATAATGTATAAAATATACCTGAATATCTGCTTGTTTTATGCTGTAATGCGTTGTTGCATCTAGAATCGTACAGTTTGATGCGTTTTTATGTTCAATGCATTAGACTAATAAAAATTCTTTGTTTGAGTTTGAATAGAAATTTATTTCATACGGTTAATGATGCTACATTCTGGAGGACTAGCAATATGGAAGCACAATTAAGCTTTATCTCTACACTTAAGGAAGTATGTGTTATTAAGTTATTTGTTAAACAGCTGGCATTAAAAAAAAAAACCAAATGTATAATAAATAACCCTAAAAATAGCAAGATGAAATATTCAGGCCATAGCGGTCACGCAACGATAACTAATAACAAAAAACCAATAAATGAAGTTTCAATCAGATTTTGAAATATATATTACACGTGAATTCTTCTTTTTTTAAAAAAAGGCACAATAGCAAATAATTACTCTTAATGTTTGTTGTAATGTTGCAAATGCTTGCAATCGAAAGGAGGTGTGTGTGTGTGTGCTTGTATTATACTCATTGTATACTCAGCCATTATATTGAAAGATAATAAAAATAACGATCAATGCGCCATCAGCAACAACATTATTATATTTTACTTACAACAATCAACGAATAAATACAACACACATATCGTTTAGCTGTCATCATGATCAGCAGCAGCGACAATCAAAAAAAGCATTTTTTTGAAAATCTTTTATTTTAATGATTTCTTTAAAATGTTGTACAAAATAAATGTTTAACTTAATTTTGTGCTACAAAAACTTACTACTGTTGTTGTTGTTGTTGTTTTTGTTGATCACAGTTGATGATAATGATGTTGCAGTTGTTGACAGGTACACAATATTGGCTATTTTAGGTTAAATACGAGGGAAAGCCAATAATGAGTACGAAAAGAACACTGAAGATGGCAAACAGCCGAAACCGGTTTGTTCACAAACCAAATTTGACGAGGGTCGACGGAAAACCGTACCCAAATAATATTAAACAGAAGGTCCTTTAACTAATTTTTATATAAAAATAAAAATAAGCAAGTTGTATATTTTATGTCACCAAAGCACTTTTACATTATGTTGAGAGAAAATATACTTTTTCCTAGAGGTCTTCAATGTCAAAGATTAGTTGGACCAATAATGAAAAATAGCACCGGTGTTGGCATTGAACTTTAAAAAAATTTATGCCGTTCTTCCGGAGATAACTGGGGTTGTGTTGAAAAATTGCCAGGATTCTTCATTTTGTTAAAAATGACACGAAAGTGACTTTTATTTGAAAACCATAAATTATGTCTCAACAATGTTGGCATATCCTGCAAGAAGAATATTAAGCGAACAAAATTCATTTAATTCGAAACAGAAACCATAGAGTTGTTCTGCAGAAAGCTTGAGTTGTGTTTAAAAATTAACATCAAATTGATTTCATTAAAAATGGCATGAAAGTGAGTTTTATTCGAAAACTGTAAATTTTGTCTTAATTATGCCTATACATCCAAGAAGAAAAAGAATATTAGACGAACAAAATTCATTAAATTCTAAACAAATGTATGTAGTTCTTTTAGAAATAGCTGGGGTTATGATGAAAAAGTTACCATTAAATCGATTTCGTTAAAAATGCCATAAAAGTGACTTTATCCAAAAATACTCTTTCACGTATGATAGCACCATTTGTCATTCGTATTCATTTAGTAAAAGGCCGAAGCTGGAAGTGAGTTTCAAAAGGCAGAATATGAATAATACGCTCGATTCGATATCGTGATCGTGGATCGCATAAATAGAGTCGATTTTAATGCCCGTAAGACACAATGTTGCATGCTTACGCAAAATCTGTATTCGGAAATGGTGCTGCATCTGTTACTATGGGTGATATAAGTATTACGGAATCGGAAGTTTTTAATACCCTTGGCATCAATATTCTGTATGATGTTCGATGGACTAAACACATTTTTCGGATTTCTAAAGAAGCTTTCAAGTGCCTCGCTTTTTTTAAAATAGTGTAAGAGGTACATCACTCCATCTTCGTATTGATTATACCACCTATATCCGTCCAAAAACGGATTACAACTCTCAGGTATGGTCCGGAGCTGCTCGACCGTGTACATGACAGGGCCAAGAGGTCATTGGACACCTTAGAGAATCCAAATCGATTTTTTTTTAAGAGAAGTAGTACTTCAGGCAACAATGTCTATTTAGTAAAGTACCGTGCTACATTCTTTAGGAAAGAGATAGAGAAGAGATTAAACAGGTGGTGAAAGTAGAAGGATAGTCGGAAATTAACTGCCGTATAAAGACAGTATAGCGATCAGTAACTATGCCTTCATCGCTGAGCAGCTCAGACAGTCAGTCAATTTTTATTCTTGTAGTAAAAAAAAACCAAGGTCTTCGTTGGGAATCGAACCCACAACACCCATACTGACAAGCTAGCACACTACGTACTAACCTGCAAGGGCACCTACTACTATTGCAATGAAGAACATGATATCGAGTACTAGAAAAAGATACTCCTTGACCAGGAATGTCCTCAACGCAAAGTGGGATGTATTTCACTGTTTAATCATTACTACAATGGTACAATGATAATGGAAATTATGAACTTTTTCCCATTACTCATTCAACTCGATTTTCGTTGAGAGCTCATCTGTTTGTGGTTGATTGCCCAGTGAATCGCATGGGTAAATTTCGTTTCTAAGCAGAACAGCCTGTATGTGGAATGAACAACCTTCCTGTCACTTTCAATATAGGCAAATATTAAATTGAAAGTCCACAAACACTAATCCAATTTTCCTCCTCGCCATAACCTAACTTCCTAGTTCTGGCGCAACGCATATGTAGGGGTCATCCTAAATTTCGCTTTATTTGGAGGTGGTATACCTGTTAACATGCCTATCGTTTGTGTTTTATTAACAGAAAACAAACTAACATTGAAATTTGGGAACATATTGTCGCGTCCCAGAGCCATGTTGTCAAGAGTTTATCGACGGTTTTCAACGTAATAATTGGATCTTCTAACCGCAGGTCAACAATTGTGCTTACACCGTCAAGTAAAGATTGATTAAAACATTTATTGCTTGTCTAGAATGCTGATGCAGATATGCCATTAGATTATAGTTTGATTGCTTAAGGTTTAATGAATGCACGAAAACTATTTTACTAAAAACGTTAAGTCGTTAATTAGTTCTTTAAAAAGGTTTGAGTCAATCTTAAAGTGCTTTTAAATACTTTTTGATTAACCTTCGAACGTTTCTCCTTTTCATTTTATTTATTCTGTTTGGTTTCCTTATAATTTTCATAACCTTTTGAAGTTCATTGCACGTGTTTCAGATTTCTTTGATAAATGGAATTTAAGTGGGCATCTCAGTATTTTGTTGACTTTAACTGTGGATATTTTCGTTTGCCTCAAAAACAGACAGTAGTCGATCATTTAGCATTTTAGCTTTAACTAATTATAACTTTACTACCAAATTGCTAAATAAAAACAACAGAAAGAAAAACAAAAATGCGGACATGTTAAAATCATGTTTAACATGTTGGTGAAAAATTTAAAAAAAGAAAAAAAAAACAACAACAACATCAGCAAAAACAAAAAATAATAATAATCATAATAACACAAAAAACTTCACATTTTGGAAACAAGAAAATGAGTTAAGGTTTTAATATCACATTATCGACATCATTCATGATTGCAAAGTACAAAATTATTTTTTAACCTTTTTGAAGGGGTCCGTTAATGATGGGTTAATGCATAACGAAATACAAATAATTTCGTTTTATGAGCTTATTTTACATTCTATAAATTAAATGCTATTTTTAATAATAAATCTTTTGTTAAAAACAGGTTTGTTTTTTTAAAAAATTTTAACATGAAAATTATTTATTTGATATAAATATCAACACGAAGTTATAACGATCATTTTCAGACTTTGTAAAACAGTCTGTGAAGTTATTTAATAATAACTCAACCTGTCTACGGCTTTAACATTGAAAATTTCATTAATTTTAATATGGGATTTTTCAACAAGAAGTTTGTTTTTCAATTGGGGCAACATCAACAACATGAGAGTTTTCACATTTCGTTTTTCGACGTATTCATAGTAGATGCATTGGCAATTGTTACAATAAATTCAATTTCGCACGAAAATCGAATTAAAATAATTAAAATTCACTATAAAAATGATGCTTCCCTTAAAGTTACATTTCGTAATTTTCGTGATATTTTCGGACAACATAAATATGCCTTCTGGGGCCGCTATTAAGAATTTGGTTGTTACATTTTAGTCAACAGCCTTGATACAAAATATGCGTACACCAACGCGTGTTCCACAGGGTCATTCAACTGAAAATATCGCAGCAGTAAGTCACAGCGTTGCAGCATATTCAAATTTGTCAATTCCTCGACGTTCTCAACAATTGGAGTTATCCAAAACCACCACATGGCGAATTTTGCGTTGACATTGAAGCCTTACAAGGTTCAATTGATGCACAAATTGAAGCCGACCGATCATTCACATCACCGTAGATTCGCTGGCTGGTTTTTCTGAAAAAATCATTTTTTCAGCTGAAGTCCATTTTCACTTGTCAGGGCATGTTAACAAGTAAAATTGCCGCATTTGGGCTTCTGAAAATCCTGGAGCGATTATTGAGAAGCCGTGTTGCTGTATGGCGTGCTATGTGGTCTGAAGACGTGATTAGGCCTTTTTTTTCAAAGATGATGCTAAAAATGCGGTAATGGCCAATGGATAACGCTATCGAGAGATGCTACGACTAAATTTTGGCCTATTATTGGCATCGGGGATATCACTGAAATGTGGTTTCAATAGAACGGTGCCATATGTTATACAGCCAATGAAACGATCAATGTATTGCAAACCAAATTTCCAGATGGCATTATTTCACCACTTAACAAGCAGTTAAGTGGCCAGCCAGATCGGGTGTTTTAACACTACTGGACTATTTTTTGTGGGGCTATGTTAAGGATAGAGTCTATACGGAACCCAACGAAACGATTTCGGCCTTCAAACTCGCAATTCGTGATGTGTTTAACGAAATAGAACTGCCATTTTGTCAAAAAGTGATTAAAAACTTTGATGAAAGAATCGACGTCTGTCAGCGTGGTCATGGGGTTTATTTGCCAGATATCATTTTTCATTCATAATTAACGAACTTTTCTCTTCGTAATACAATAAAAATATGGATCATCTTAAACTAAATTTTTTTCTTTTATTTTGTTTAAGAAAACAAACTTCTTGCTGGGAAACCCCTTTATTTTAGATTTTCTACGAAATAATAAATAAATTGAAGATCGAATGCATCTTTATTACAGCCTCTTGAAATTTATAACGTTATGCTTATCAGTAAAACAAGGCTGATTTTAAAATTGATTACCCGTGAGTTTGGTTTTTTGAATAATAATCTTTAGTTGCTTGATTTTTTTTTTAATAAGATTAAAATAATCGTTTCATCCTCTTTTCCTTCATGGCCTGCTAGCGAACTAATTTTATTCGATTATCATTTCTATGCAGTTCATGATGTATTCTCGTAATTTAAATCTCTGCATAGTTTACGAGCTATTGTAGTCATTCTAAAAATATCTTCTACTTATTTCTTAAATTATTTAACTTATAGATTTTTGATTAGTTTAGTCACAGCTGCCGATTATTGCGGTCAAATGACGCAATCGAATCTGAATTTAATTTTGTTATAATCAAAGTTATAAAATGAATTTAAAAAATTGTATAATAAATTATGCCGTTAGCAGAGGAATTAGAAAAAAGCTATTTAGACTGTTTAATGTAAATCCCCCAAAAAATTTCAGAACTGAAATTTGTCGGCTTTTTTCTGTTGTTATTAATGAAACACAATGTCTAGAACTGAGATAGATTTGGCGTAGTATGTGAGAGAACGCCGACACAATAATAGAATTGATTGCCAGAGGTTAATATCAATCCCAAAAACACAAAATGTTTTCGTAATTATCTCCTGAAATTTCATAATTAGCTGGCACGATTGCCAATTCGCTAACAGTAAATTAACGGTGCGAACGGCGCACAGTGGACCATTTTGCGAGAAGGCGGCCAAAAGTTCTTTTTTTATGGTCCCCAATTGTAAAATTTTAAAGTTCATTCGAAAGTAGACACTAGCGTACTTCGGGAGCCAAAAAAATTAAAACTTTATTTTAACTATATCACACTGAACAGGGTGATTCACAATGAGCATTTTCAGTATTTTGCTAAAATGAGAAATTTCTTAGTAAATTTTTGATTTTTTTAAACATTTAAACGAGACAAACTTTGTATAATAGCGAAATTTGTTAGCTATTAGTATAAGAAAACTTAATTGTTTTTGTTTGATTTGTTATTTTTAGAAATAATTTTTTAGAGGACCAAATTTTTTTTAAATTCTCTTACTTAATAGAGCATAACTTTTAAAGTACGTTAGGGAATGTAAAAGCATTAGCAATGTGTTATAGCCCTAAAAGTCTCCGACATGCCTATACCCCATTGTATACCCGACACGATCCGACCGTGAGCACAAGAACAATTTTTCTGACACAAGGTCGAAAATTTTTTGCAAAATAGAATTAGAAAAGGGAATTTAAATTTTTTTTCTGTTTTGTTATTTCGTAAACATTTTATTTATTTTTTTAATCGCCTTTGCGAGAGACGTTTTTTAGATGAATACGCGTATTTTTAGAAAGAAAACAAAAATTTTTGGTCAATTTCAAAGTCATGCACAGTTGGTCACAAAAATATTTTGCCTACTTAAAATAACGTAAATGGATATAATTTAGGAGGTCACAAAAGTACTTTGCTTTTAAAATTGATTTGCACTGATTGTAAAATGGTATGGCAAAATAAAATACCCTCGTCAACAATTTACTTTCAAAAAAGAAACAAAAAATGTCATAACTGAAGAAGTCCGAGAAATAAAAGATGAAATTAAAGACTTTCAACTTGAAATATTAACTGTTGATGAACAGGAAATCGAAGTAAATTTTAAAATGTCTCTTACAATGATTGATGGAAAAGTTGCACGAGCTTTAACTGATACAAAAGCATCATCAAGCTGCATTATATTCCAAAGGACATCAAGTCAATTAAGCCATCCAGTTCCAGAAGATAACACTTTTAAGGCAGCATACGAATTTGGATTGTCGCCTCTTCATACTAGAATACGTTTTATGGAGCATATTCTTAAATTGGATTATGATTTGGATTTTGGTCCGTTAAGCGAAGAAACAGTGAGAAAAAATAAGGAAAAGAAACCAAAAAAAAAACAAATTCAAGAAAAATATTTAGAAAAAGGCCTAATCATCGATCACCCAAAGCAAGGGGAACGGAACACAAATGATGAAAACACTGCAATAAGATATTTGCACATCCAGAAACTGCTGCATCTAGCACAGGTGTAGCTGTGGAACTAATAAGGAGATTCAGTATTATTTTACAAGTTCTAGCATGCAGCAGAAAAATAAATGCAAAAAAATTTGGAGAGTACGCCAAAAAACAGCTTTACTTGACAACGAAAAATATTCTTGGAGATATATGCCATCCACAGTTCATAAAAGTTTGTACCATGGGGAACAAATGATTCAACACAACATTCTAGGAGATAGGAGATCTATCTGAAGAGGCGCAAGAAAAACGAAACAAAGACTATAGACTCTTTCGGGAGCATAACATAAGAAAACTAATGAAGACTTGAATGTTATTTTATTATGCATATCAGATCCCTATATGTCCAAATTCCGAAAATTATGGAAAACTACTTCTGTTGAACTAGACGTAGAAGCTAAGCTGCTTCTAGAAGATGAAAATCAAGAAGAAATATTTAAGTTGTTTAATTAATAGTAATTTTAAATTTTTTGTACATTAATAAAGTGTTAATCACTTTACAACAAAAGTTCACATATACGAGTAGTACTTATGCTTATTTTGGACTTAAATACTTCCTTATCTAAAGTAAATTTGAACCAATGAATATATTTTTTATGTTTGTTAGTTAATGAGCTAATTTTGAACTCAAATTGTTTCAAAAAACCAACCATTGGCCTTCGTACTAAAAATTTCACAGGGGCCAAAGCTTGGCCCTATCTGACTAAATTTAAGATATTAATAAGTATAAGTTCTAAATGTGACTCGAAATATAAGACTTTATGTAAAACAAACTCTTTAAACAAGTTTTAAAACTTTACTTTCGTACCAAAAATCAGCTAAAACTTAGAACGTATTTTTAAACCTCTGACAACTATTTTTCTAACCGGTCGATTTTTAATTTGTATACCTTAAACGAAAGCCTATGATCTCACCTAGTACACAAAATTACGATCCGTTCAAAAGTTATATATTTTTGACCGTCTTCTCGTAAAATGAGCGTCGAGCGTTTTCGATGTGAAGACATCAATTTCAATCCGTGTTCAAACTGTACTGGTGAGTCAGTGTAGGGGTTTCGGTAGTTCTGTTGTTAAGGTCGTATCTACGCATGTAGGTAGAATGTCCGAAACTTGGCATTTCTTGCGGGCATTTATTTCGGGGCTAATTTTCATTATTTCCGTCTTTTATTATCTAGATAGATATGTCCGTCTGAGGGTGTTTTCCGTTTGTTCGAGTGTATGAGTAGTTTTAGTCAGTAGTTTCGTTTTGTATCCACAAACAGTGGACAATTTTAAAAACCCATTTTTTCGGTTTACGTTTTAAATCCACTGGTTTGCTATTTGTTAATTATTTCCCTTATGGCTTTTTGCTGAACCCTGTGTTATTTTGTAATCATTTCTTTCCGTCTTTGCTGCTACGAACGGCGCACACTGGGGATTTTTGTATGGAGGTGAGGAAACAAAAATATTTGTCAAAAAATGTAGTGATTTCATCACCAATTTAGTTTTATTTATATAGTAATACACAAAAGTAATCAAAATAAAGAAAGTTAGAGAAATATCGATCTGCAATGTAAAAAGCCATAACTAACAAAAAAATTTAAATGATTTTTTTTATTTTTTTATTTATTTTAAATCTATTTTTAATTTATTATTCTAAAAGAGCCTTAACTTCGTCGCTTATAACACTATGCATTCGCTGGTTAAATGAAGGCGTCAAATGTGAAATCATGGGATCTGATGTTACCATCATTCGTAGCAATTCGACTTCATTTTCTAGGTTGTGTCTAAGGCGATATTTTTTATAGTCTTTGTTACGACTTTCCTCAGCCTCTTCGGATAGTAGGCCGACAGAAAAAATACACTTTTCAATTATATCTTTTCCATGAATCAGAATTTTGTGAAGTGTAGGTGTCATATTGTACCTCTCGTAAAGTGCAACAAACTCTTTTGCCGTCTCCAAACAAAAATCACCAAATTTTTTTGGATCTACTACCTCGGTGATTGTTATAGCTTCGAGAATTATTGAAAACCTCTTGATTATGTTTTCATCTAGACCCGTTATTTCGGAAATCAAAACAGGATTAACCAAGAATCTTCGTGACGTATTTTCTGAATTTGTCGTACCAGAGCCTTGCTTAACAGTATCAATCTGTATTCCTATTTTCTGTTTAAAATCACGCTTTATCAACCATTTTCGGGCTTCTTTTATCGGACGAGTATTTGAGTCGACTCTCCCAAATTCAATATTATAAGCTACATGCAAAAGACACTCAACGACATGCATAGCTCGAGCAAATTTTTTAAATTCATACCTTTACTTAATTGTGCTTAAAAGCGAAACGCGTTCATGAGTTATGTCTCATTTTGTTCATAGGTTATACGACTTTACGTGAAAGTAATAGGACTTGACACTTTTTATACCATTTTGGATTTTTTATAAATTAAAAAAAAATAACTTTTTAGGCAACAAATATTTTTTTTCTTCAAACATTTATTTATAACTTCGAAACTGTTGCTTATGTAGCGAAACGTTATATAAACAGATGAAAGTAGCTGTAATTCTTGATTTTTCTAAATTTCCGACTAGTGGTTCTTGAGTTATGGTAGACAAAAGGACCTTATCAGAATTGAGTCGCGAATCAATCAGTTGAAAAATGTTGTACTGTGTAATGCAACAAATTGAGAGGTAGCTCCTGAAATTGATTAAAAATATAAAAGCAGATATGAGAGAATGTATTAGTAGTGGTTTCCAACTGTCGGAAAGTATGGCTAAAATTGCAGGTCCAAATATTTGGAGAAAAAAGGGATTTTTTTTAATGTTCATAAAAATAAACAAACAAAAAAACTTAAGTCTCTGCAGAAATTATTTTTTCAATTTTAGTATACGAGTCTTGTACCGTCGTTTATGAGTATAACTTCTGTGTGCGCGAGTAGGGAAAATATTTTTTGTTGAAAGAATTGAAAAATAAAAAAGAAAACAGTTATTTATTCAAAGTTTCAATAAAAGAAATCGATCATAAAAAAAACCAGTGGTGTGATGTTGAACAGAAAATATTTAATTTGAAGTCATTTTCTTTAAAGAACATAAATTAATAAAGAACTATAAACATAAAGCAGAACTTAAAAAACAGCGCCGTGCTTTTTGTTGACGGCGGTGTGTTCTGGGCGACCAAAGCTGGTGTTTACTCGTGAAAGTGGACCAATTGTGTTGAGACGAGTGCGGCTGATATAGATTTTGCGAAGACATTGTGTTAACATAAAATTTCGGTATTTCCGGCCATAAAGGCCAAAGCAGATGTAAAATTTAAAATAAAAACAGTCGAAAAAAAAAGGGAAAAAAAAAATTTTTTTTGTACTAAAAAATTATTAAACAAAAACATTTAAATAAGCAAGGAAAGCTGGGAGATACTCTTATGAGTACCTCAAAAGCAAAAAACTGTCAAGTAAGCGCTAACGGCAGAAATGCTTATTTAACCCTTAGCGCTGAAGACGTAAGCGAAAACAACACAACGAAAAAAATTGATGATAGTCTGTATCTAACAGCAAAGCAACACTTTCGCGTTCGTACAAGTTCACTACCGCAAACCAGTGAATTATTATCGGTTCCAGTGCCACTCAAATCGGCAACTTCATCCGCGTCGGGTTCCTGCTCTTCAGTTAACGAAGCTGCTACAACTGCTATCGACATCGAAAAACCTAAGATCCAAGTGGGAATGGACAGATACCTAACGGTTACCAAACGTGGGCGAAGTCCCAAATCGTCCCAGGTCGCATCAGTTCGAAAGTTATCTAGAAATAGTGACGCCGCCTCAGTAATTTCTCAAAATCGATTTTCTTTGTTACAAGACGACAACGAGAAATCTGTCTGCACAACCAAATCCTCTAAACCTCCACCGATCTATTTGAGGGAAAAAAATTCAAACGCCCTTGTTAAGAAATTAATTTCGACTATTGGTGATAAAACGTTTTATATCATGCCAATAAAACGTGGCAAAATTGATGGAACCAAAATACAGGTTCACGAAGAGGCGAATTTCCGTAAAGTGGTTAATGAACTTGAAAAGAGTAAATTAAGCTTTTATACATATCAGCTTAAAAGTGCAAAAGGTTTGCAAGTTGTAGTAAAGGGCGTAGATCCAAGTGTTGAACCAAACGAAATCAAAGGTGCCCTCATTGATCAAGGTTTCAAAATTAAAAATGTCGTAAACATAATTAATAGGGAGAAAATACCACAACCTCTGTTCCGAGTAGAATTGGAGCCCAATGACATAAAATTGAAGAAAAATGAAACTCACCCAATTTACAATTTGCAATATCTTCTGCATAGAAAAATCACGGTAGAAGAACCCCGCAAACGTTCAGGGCCCGTACAGTGTCACAACTGTCAAGAGTTTGGGCACACAAAAACATACTGCAAACTTCCATCTGTTTGCGTTATATGCGGAGAATTGCATGCTACTGCTAGTTGCAATAAACCTAAAGGGGAAACAAACCTTAAAAAATGCAGTAATTGTGGCGGTAATCACACTGCAAACTACAGAGGTTGCCCCGTTTATTCTTTCATAAGACAGGGTGCAACACCGGCACCTAAAGTTACATCGGCCCAAAAACAGCATATTTTATCTACTTCGTATCCCCAAATGGTCCGACCAATCAATACTCATGTGTCGTATGCCGACGCCTTAAAAATCAACACTGTTCCACCAAAAAATGTTCTATCAGCAAATACCAATGCAGACGCTAACTCAAGCTTCAATTTTACTCGTCTTGCAGCTACTATTGACAACCTTGTGCAGACAATAAACAATTTCACAACTAGTATGACTAGCATGATGCAACAAATGCTGCAAATGCAGACTACTTTGCTTCAGGCAATCGTAAATAGAAAATGAATTCGTTGAACATATGTTTCTGGAATGCAAATGGCATTCGCCAACATAAAAACGAACTCGAATACTTCCTCACGGAAAATAACATTGACATCATGCTGGTCTCTGAAACGCATTTGACCACAAGGGGTATTTTTAAAATTAATGGATTCACATTTTATGATACAAAGGATCCGAGAGGTAGAGCATGCGGCGGCTCAGCAATTTTAATAAAGTCTAGACTGAAACACCATTTTTTAGACAGCAAGCAAGAAGACTATTTGCAAGCCACAACTATTTGTGTTGAAAATCTTTTAAATGATATAGTAATATCATCAGTCTACTCTCCTCCCAGGTTTTTAATAACCGAAGAGCAGTATAAAAAATTTTTTAAAGGTCTTGGACCATGTTTTCTGGCAGCTGGCGATTATAATGCGAAACACAATTACTGGGGTTCGCGCTTAATTACACCTAGGGGCCGAGCATTGTACAACGCTATTAGCAGTAATGATTTAGATGTTGCTTCGAGTGGTCAGCCTACATACTGGCCTACCGACAGACAAAAAATTCCGGATGTAATAGATTTTGCTGTCACAAAAAATATTTCAAGAAATTTAGTCACTGTAGAATCTTCCATGGATTTATCATCGGATCATTCTCCAACCATTGTAACTATTTGCAGCCCGCTTAGAAGACATTTGTTTTTTCCTGATACAAATATGATCAGTCGCATCAACTGGTTGAGTTTTAAAAAATATCTCAGCACCCATTGTTCGGAGAATATTTTGCTAGAAACAAAGGAGGATGTGGAGTGTAGCCTTGCAACTTTTAGTGAAAATATTAAACAAGCAGCACAGCTTGCAACAACTAAACATCCGCAGACTACTTTAGGTCACATCTATTCTGCAGACATTGAACGTCTCGTAGCGGAAAAACGAAGAGCTAGAAGAGATTGGCAACAACACAGATCGCCCCTGCAGAGGCAGAGACTTAGAGAATGTACAAAGCGGCTTAGAGACTTACTAGCATATGAAAAAACTGCATCTTTCGAGAAATATCTGGAGGGCCTCGATGCTACACCAAACTCCAATTATTCTTTATGGCGTGCTACAAAAAACCTTAAAAGGCCCGTTGAGTACAAGCCACCCCTACGTAATATCAGTGGAGATTGGGCAAGAAGGGACTCTGAAAAAGGTGACTTATTTGCCGATTACTTGAAAGATGTATTCACCCCACACATGTGTACTGATGATGATAGTTTGCCAAGCGTAGTTGGATTACCCCCTCGACCCTTAAAGTTTAAGTTGCGTGAGGTACAAAAGCTAATTTCTGAAGTAAATCCGAAAAAAGCTCCTGGTATGGACGGCATAAGTAACAAAATGTTGAAGGAGCTCCCCAATATTGCAGTCAGAATCATGCTATTCATTTTTAATGCCATTTTACGGCTTGAATACTATCCTGACCACTGGAAGATTTCTAAAGTTAAAATGATTCCAAAACCGGGTAAAGACCTAACCAAAACCGAGTCATATAGACCCATAAGTCTATTACCAACTATTTCAAAGGTTTTCGAAAAGTTGCTTATGGATAAATTGTCTCCAATGCTAAGGGATAGTGGGTGTATCCCAAACCATCAATTTGGTTTTAGAAGTAGACATAGCACAATTGAGCAAACCCATAGATTGGTTCAGGTGATAAGAAGGACTTTTGAAGAGAAGAAGTATTGTTCAGCTATTTTTATTGATGTTTCAGAGGCTTTTGACAAAGTTTGGCATGAAGGTCTATTCCTAAAACTTGCCGCTCACTTGCCTTGTAATATGAGCAACCTACTGAAAAGCTACATAATTGGACGAAAATTTGCTGTCGTTGAAGGAGACTTCGTAAGTGTATCCAAACCAATTTCCTCAGGTGTACCACAAGGTAGCATTCTTGGACCAGTTTTATATTTGATATATACCTGCGATATGCCTGTAAGTGAAACTGTCCACACTTCTACGTTTGCTGATGATACAGCGTGTCTAAGTTCGCACGAAAACTCCTATCAAGCCTCAATAAATCTTCAGCAACATATAACTCAGTTGGAGTTGTGGTTAAAATTATGGAGAATTAAAGTGAACGTTCAAAAGTGCATTCATGTGACTTTCACCCTGCGAAGAGATAATTGTTCACCCGTTCGAATCAATAATCACATTGTTCCTCACCATAATTATGTGAGATATCTTGGTATATATCTTGATCGTCGCCTTACATGGAAACATCATATTGACTCAAAGCTAACACAAATGAAACTTAAGCTAACACAATTACACTGGCTCATTGGCAGGAACTCGAGACTTGGCCTAGATTGCAAACTTCTAATTTACAAGAGTATTCTGAAACCAATATGGTCTTATGGAATCCAGCTTTGGGGCACTGCCTCAGCTTCAAACGTAGATAGAATCCAACGTATGCAAAATAAAATTTTACGGTTGATAACTTCCGCACCATGGTACATCAGAAATTCAAACATACATTGTGATTTAGACATACCGCTGGTGACTACAGAAATCATCAAATACGCAGGCAAATACTTGATGAAGCTCGAAGACCATCCTAATCCCCTTGCTCGCAATATCTTGGATTATAGTGGACATAGCCGATTAAAAAAGAGGGATACCGCAGCTTTAATCCTCAATGCTACAGATGACACATCTTAGAAACATTTGTTTTGTTTTTTTTTTAATGTCAATTTTTTTCTTTTTTTACCCAAAAGGTTAGTTCTGACATGGTCGGGACTGATGTAACTTCTTTTAGAATTTAAGATTTTAAAACTTATTGTTAGTTCTTTTTATAGAAGATACAATAAATAATTTTGAGAGTTAACAAAAAAAAAAAAAAAAATTTTAGTATACTGAAATATCCTTTTTTAAATAAGAAATAAAAAGCAAAACGTTAGCTCACATAATCAAATAATATTCGTTTTGAAATTCTTAGGTTTAAATTAAGTTGGTTCAGTACTGAGCTTGAGACGGCTATAAAAAAACTAGCAGTCAGATCGGAGTAATTCTTATTGATTTGATTGTACCATTTAGTCTAAAATTTAAAAATATCAATGCATATTGCATGAAGAGTAAGTGTGCGGCGTGCACTTCCGAGGTGAAGACATCATTCGTAAGCCCTGTTCTAAACTATACTGGTGAGTTCTGTACTGTTCGGGTTTAGGTAGTTCTTATATTAAGGTCGTATTTACTCATGTAGGTAAAATGCGGGGCTAGTTTTCAATATTTCCCCCGCAGTAATAGATTTCAGATATATTTTTTAATAAGATATATTTTATGAAAATATTATTTGATTATTATTTTTATTCGAACTCTTTTTTTAAATAAATAATTATTAATCTTAGTAGCGGCCTTTTTTAAATAAATTTAACACTATATTTTTTCAATATTTCGCTTTCCTGTCCAAGGCTTCTTCAGGAAATTATTTTTTTGTAAAAATAATTTTTTTTATAATTTTTGTTTTTATAAAAAAATAATTTCCTGAAGAAGCTTTCCATAGGAAAGCGAAATATAGTGTTAAATTTATTTAAAAAAAAACGTTACTAAGATTAATAATTATTTATGAGAATATTATAAAATATTTAGCACAAATTAACGCAGATTAAAACTAAATATTATTTTTAATTCAAACCACTAATACAGATTATGGGAGGTGAAGCTAGAACTATGCACATTGGCTCATTGCCCAAGTTAACTCGCCAGAGCCTATAAAAAATTTCTTTTGGAATAAGTGCATAAAAAATCCATAAATACAATCATCAAAGCTTAACAAATTACCACCAATCAATTACTATATTTTTACCTGCATTTTAGTTTTATTATTAAGTTAATTAACTTTTAGAGGACTTGTAAGAAGTTGTAAATGTTATTAACAAATAGCACCAATAAACTTAAAAAAATATAGTGAGTTATTCTGATAGCTTAAAATAATGGACACGAGTTATTTATACTTAATTTTGTATTTTATTTTTTTAAATAATTATTTTATAGCGTAGGTAATTTTTAAATTTTACTTCGAAAACTGTTGGTTTTTAAGTTTTATTTGTTGGTTAAATAATAACAGGTAATTTTTGAGTTTAATGCTTTTGCTTAGGATTTATTTTTTTTACAGCAAAGTTGTTTGCCAATATTTTTATGTTTTCTTTGGGGTGAAACCAAACGTTAAATATTTAAGACCGACAGTGGCAAGTATTAAGGGAAGTATTAATAAATATAGAACTCCTAAATAACCTATTTGATCTGCATGAAATGAATTGAAGTTAGCAGGACAGGTTGATTAATAAATATATTGTTGCGAAGATTTAAAAGAAAATAATTATCAGTAAAAAAGTAAACAAACTGCGTAGTTATTTAAGAAATCTCATACACACAAGACAACAACAACATGCTTATAAGCAATTTTACCAAATAAAAAAATAAACAACAGAAAACAAAAACAACTAACACAGAACAAAACAAAACACACAGCCAAGCAGGCGCTTAAACTGAATGATAATGACAACAATAGAATGCGCTGATGTTAAAGTCGAATATTCTTGTATATGCGAGAACCGCTTAAAACAACTATATAAGCATTACTTGCTGGGGAAATTAATTAATTCAAGTTGAGTCATCACTAAGTAAAGATAACAATGTTACCATCGTGTTTATTTTGTGTGTGTGTGTGTGTTGAAAGTATATATATCGTTTAACTTAATTTAAAACTCTAAAATGCTGTATTATTACTTTGCAATAAAAGAACTCAAAATAACAAAACGTAAAAAGATATAAACGTAACAATATTTTATATAATAGTTATAATTTTTTTGACCTTTTTTAATATTTTTTAGTAATTAATTTTAAGCACTAGGTCTTATTTAATAAAAAAATTTTTAAAAACTTTATTTTTTATTATATTTTCGATATTTCGCCACACCGTTGGTTGGCATCATCAGGAAAAACAAAAAAGTAACAATATTTTGAAATTTTTATGTCAAAAGACTCAGACAGATGTAATGAAACATACATCATCAGCATTTATTGGCGAAAACAAAAGCAAGTATATTTGTGGGCTTGTTTATTTATTGGATCTTTATTAAAATATGAACTCACAATAGGTATTCAAATCTTAAATCTAAAATTTCAATATTTTTTTAAGACCCATTATACGTCGTCAATTAGCGCTCATCACACTTCTTGGGTACAGATGAGAGCAAGGGTGTCCCTTCTTCTCAGATGAGTATGGTCACGAACAGTTAGGATGTTACGGGTAAGGGGGTTTTGACAGACTTCCAGTATTTTTATGTATAACACATATTTTTTAATCTCTCGTTTTACCACAAGCACTTTTAGATCGTTTTGAATGTGCGAAATTTTATATATCAGTGAGCAGCTGTAATCATATGGAGAGTTTTATTTAGGCGCTTCTGCATTTTTGCAGTGCCCTTAACTGAATACCACAACACCCTATTGGCTCTAAGATGGCATTATAAATTAATAATTAATAAATATAAGAGTAGAATTACTAACAATTAGCCAGAATATCTGAGTCACTTTTGACTTCAGTTGAGTCAACTCTGAGTATTACTTTATCCAATTATGAAACTTGATTCTTTTGCATCTGATGATGATTTAACAATAAACAATCTTTTTGCTGACTTTTTTTCAACAGTATATTCTGATAAACAAAATGATCAAACTTTACAATATCATTTTTTTGAGTCATCAGTTTTGGAATATCTATTGCACGTGTGGATGTCGTAACTGTATTTAAATAGACAATAGAACGCAACTAGTACGAAAAGAACACTGAAGATGGCAAACAGCCGAAACCGGTTTGTTCACAAACCAAATTTGACGAGGGTCGACGGAAAACCGTACCCAAACAAAAGAAATTTTTACCCCGTCGGAGAATCCAAGCACATATCATATTTAAATATCTAAATAAACTCAAATTGTCATATAAATCTGTTCAAGATGGTATCCCGAGTTCCTTTGTGATCAAGTGTCATTAATTGTAATCCCTGCTCAACATGGTTTTCTCTTCAACAAAAATATATAGAAGTTATATACACTGACTTTAGTAAAATCTTTGAAAAGGTCAATCATAAGCTTTTTTCACAAGCTTAATTGCATTGAATTCATGCTTGACCCTTTAAGATGGATTTCCTCTTATTTGCTGAACAGAATACAGAAATAGTAATGCAACAATCCGACATCTAAGGCGATATATAATAAATCTGGTGTACTACCAGGAAGTCATCTCGGACCGTTGTTGTTTTCTTTGTTCATCAATGATTTACCAATAGTAATAAAGTTTTCGAATATCCTCATGTATGCCGATGATGTCTAATTTTTTTAACTTGTAATTATTATCCGGATTTAGGTTCGATTAGTTCCTGATCAATTGTAATAAGTGCAGAAGTATGTGTTTCTTTTGGAGAACACATTTTAATGTTGATTATATCTTGAATGATGAAATATTGAACAAGGTTGAAGCAATTTCTGATCTAGGTGTCTTACTTGATCATTAAGTGAATTTTGTACAAGACATTTCATTTACAGTAACTAAAGCCCCATCTGCAATATTTACTGTCCCATAAGAATATACATGCTTTAAATTAACATCCCACACATAGTGGACCATTTTACGAGAAGGCGGTCAAAAAATATATAACTTTTGAACGGATTGTAATTTTGATACGCGGTTCTTTGTCCACTAGGTGATATCATAGGCTTTCGTTTAAGGTATAAAAATTTAAAATCAACCGGTTAGAAAAATAGTTGTCAGAGGTTTAAAATTAAAAATACATTCTAAGTTTTAGCTGATTTTTGGTACGAAAGTAAGGTATAAAAACTTCTTCGAAGAGTTTGTTTTACATGAAGTCTTAAATTTTGATTCACGTTTAGAACGTACACTTATTAAAAACTTAAATTTAGTCAGATAGGGGCTTTGGCCTCCGTGAAATTTTTAGTACGAAGGCCAATTTTGGTTTTTTTTAAACAATTTGACTTAAAAATTAGCTCATTAAGTAGCAAACATAAAAAATATATTCATTGGTTCAAATTTACTTTAGGTAAGAAGGTACTTAAGTCCAAAATAAACATAAATATTACTCGTATATGTGAACTTTTGTTGTAAATTGATTAATACTTTATTAATGTATACAAAAATTTTAAAAGGATGAAATACATACAGATAACTCTTGTGTTTGGAAAAATTACTATTAATTAAACAACTTTTGTAAATATTTCTTCTAAATAACCCTGATTTTCATCTTCCGGAAGCAGTTTAGCTTCTACGTCTAGTTCAACAGAAGTAGTTTTCCATTTGTATGTTATGCTCCCGAAAGAGTCTATAGTATTTGTTTCGTTTTTCTTGCGCCTCTTCAGATAGATCTCCTATTGGTAGAATATTGTGTTGAATTATTTGTTCCCCATGGTACAAACTTTTATGAACTGTGGAAGGCATATATCTCCAAGAATATTATTCGTTGTCAAGTAAAGCTGTTTTTTGGCGTACTCTCCAAATTTTTTTGCATTTATTTTTCTGCTGCATGCTAAAACTTGTAAAATAATACTGAATTTCCTTATTAGTTCCACAGCTACTCCTGTGATAGATATTGCAGTTTCTGGATCTGAAAAAAAAAAATCTTCTTGCAGTGTTTCCATCATTTGTGTTCCCTTTTCCTTGCTTTGGCTGATCGATAATTAGGCCTTTTGCTAAATATTTTTCTTGAATTAGTTTTTTTTTTTGGCTTCTTTTTTCATTATTTTCCTTATTTTTTCTCACTGTTTCGCCTAACGGACCAAAATCCAAATCATAACCCAATTTAAGAATATGCTCCAGGTAATTTACAATTTGAAAAGAAAATACTATTTTACAATCAGTGAAAATCAATTTAAAAAGGAAAGTACTTTTGTGACCTAAATCATATCAATTTACGTTATTTTAAGTAGGCAAAATATTTTTGTGCATGACTTTGAAATTGACTAAAAATTTTTGTTACCCTTCTAAAAATACGCATACAACGTCTCTCGTAAAGGCGATTTAAAAAATAAATAAAATGCTTACGAATTAATAAAACAGAAAAAAAAATTTAATTCCATTTTCTAATTCCATTTTGCAAAAAATGTCAGCAAAATTGTTTTGGTGCTCACGGTCGGATTTTGCCGGGTATACAATGGGGTATAGCCGTGTAGGGGACATTCAGGGCTATGACACAGTGCTAATGATTTTACATTCCCTGACGAACTTTCGAAGTTATGCTCTACTAAGTAAGAGAATTTAGAAAAAATTTGGACCTCTAAAAAAATAATTTTTAAATATCAAAAATCAACCAAAACAATTTTTTTTCTTATACTAATAGCTAACAAATTACGCTATTGTACACAGTTAAAAATCTTGTATAACAAAAAAGTTATAGATGTTTAAATATCAAATATTTACTAAGAAATTTCTAATTTTAGCAAAATACTGAAAATGCTAATTTTAAATTACCCTGTTCAGTGTGATGTAGTTAAAATAAAGTTTTAATTTTTTGGCTCCCGAGGTACACTAGTATCTTCTTTCGAATGAACTTTAAAATTTTAAAATTGGGGACCATCAAAAAAAAAGAACTTTTGGCCGCATTCTCGTAAAATGGTCCGCTGCGCGACGTAGAATTTAAATCTTAATTCTAAAGACAGAAAGATTAAGAATTTTACTCTTAACTGTATAAATGATATATAGGTATAGAAATAAAACTATATGTATAATTATGAAATTCAAGAACAATATTATATGTTGTTTCTACAATATCTAGAAATTTTTCTTGTGTTATGCTCACGAAAGAGTCTATAGTCTTTGTTTCGTTTTTCTTACGCTTCTTCAGATAGATCTCCTATTGGTAGCATGTTGTGTTGAATTATTAGTTTCCCATGGTACAAACTTTTATGAACTGTGGATGGCATATATCTCCAAGAATATTTTTTTTTTGTTGTATACAATACAGCTATACTGTATTTTTGGCGTGCCTCCAAATTTTTTTGGATTTATCTCTCGGCTAAATGCTAGAACTTGTAAAATTATACTGAACCTCCTTATTAGTTCCAAATCTACTCCTCTGATAAATGCTGCAGTTTTTGGATTTAAAAAAAAAAACCTTTTTGCTGTGTTTCCATCATGTGTTCCCTTTCCCTTGCTTTGGCTGATCGATGATTAGGCCTTTTTGTAGATATTTTTCTTGAACTTGTTTTGTTTTTTTTTTGTTTCTTTTTCCTTATTTTCTTACTGCTTAGTCGTCCAATGGACCAAAATCCAAATCATAACCCAATTTAAGAATATGCTCCATAAAACGTGTTCTACTACGAAGAGGGGACAATCCAAATTTGTATGCCGTCTTAAAAATGTTATCTTCTGGAACTGGATGGCTTAATTGACTTGATGTCCTTTGGAATATAATGCAGCTTAATGAACCTTTTGTATCAGTTAAAGCTTGTGCAACTTTTCCATCAATCATTGTGAGATACATTTTAAAATTTACTTCGATTTCCTGTTCATCAACAGTTAATATTACAGGTTGAAGGTCTTTAATTTCATCTGTAATTTTTCGGACTTCTTCAGTTAGGACGTTTTTTGCTTCTTTTTTGAAAGTAAATTTTATTGGTCTGCAATATTTTGTTGACGAGTCTATTTGACTTTGCCATACTATTTTACAATCATTGCAAAACAATTTAAAAAGTAAAGTACTTTTGGGAACTCCTAAATTATACGAATTTACGTTATTTTAAGTAGCCACGACTTTGAAATTGATTAAAAATTTTTGTTTTCTTTCTGGAAATACGCTTATTCATCTAAATGACGTCTCTTATAAAGGCGATTTGAAAAAGAAATAAAATGCTTACAAAATAGCAGACCAAAAAAAACATTTTTTAATTCCATTTTGCAAAATTTGTTCGACCTTGTGTCAGAAAAACTGTTGTGGTGCTCACGGTCGGATCGTGACGTGCACAATGGGGTATAGGCGTGTAGGAGATATTCAGCGCTATGACACAGTGCTTATGCTTTTACATTCTCTAACGAACTTTAGAAGTTAACAGAATTTATAAAAAATTTGGACCTCTAAGAAAAAAAAATTAATTTCTCAAAATCAATCAAAAACATTTTAGTTTTCTTTTAGTAATAGCTAATAAATTACGCTATTATACAGAGTTTGTCCCGCTCAAAAATCTTGTATAACAAAAAAGTTATAGATCTTTAAAAATCACAAATTTACTAAGAAATTTCTCATTTTAGCAAAATACTGAAAATGCTCAATATGAATCACCCTGTTCAGTGGGATATAGTTAAAATAAAATTTTAAGTTTTGGCTCCCGAGGTACACTAGTAGCTACTTTCGAATGAAGTTTAAAATCTTACAATTGGGGACAATGAAAAAAAGGACTTTTGGCCACCTTCTCGTAAAATGGTCCACTGTGCGACGCTTAAAAGTCGTAGAACAATGTTGAATGCTAGTTTCGTCCTTAGTGTTCAGTTAATTTTTAATAAATAATATCTGTTTTAATGTTTCATCACGTTCTACACGTAATTTTATCCCGCTATCAATACGAGTTAACAGAGCTAACTATGCCCCGTTATTAAGATTTTGTTTGAATTTAATAAATATTGTAGATTTATTAATAATCAATAACAAAAACTTTAATAATCAGAACATAATTACTGTTGACATAAATATTGTTTTCTTTTTTAATAATTAATGTAGTAAGTGTTGTAAAAATTGTTATAGTCTGTATGGATATTGAATCTATAGACTAAAATAAATAAACCTACCATCTGTATGGGGCTTCCATGTAAGGCGGTCACGATTCTTTGCTTAATGAAAAACTAATATGGAAGCATTTTCTTTCATTCACCTTAATATTTCATTGGTTAAGTTACCTTTCTAATCTTGTTATGTGGTCTTGTAACTATTGGGAAGCTTTCTGGGAGCTATCGTGGATGTTTAGAGAAGCTATATCATCTGAGAATGTTGACGTATGAATATCGTTGTTATTTGGCGTGTCTGAAGTGTATATGAGATATAAAAATCAACTATGATACTGCCCTGTGTAAAACATGCTGCAATTGGCTCAGGACAACTTTTTTTTTTAAAGAGAAGTAGCACTTCAGGCAACAATGCCTATTTAGTGAAGTACCGTGCTACATTCTTTAGGAAAGGGATAGAGAATAGATGAAACAGGTGGTGAAAGTAGAAGGATAGTCGGAAATTAACTGCCTTAAATTATAAGACAGCACAGCGACCAGTGACTATGCCTTCTTCGTTGTGCAGCCCCACCGGCAGTCAATTTTTATTTTTGTTGTAAAAAAAACCAAGGTCTTCGTTGGGAATCGAACCCACAACCCCCATATTTACAAGCTAGTACATCACCTACTAGCCTACAGGGGCACCTAATCAGGCTCAGGACAACTTAGGAAATCACCTTCGCTTATGATGAATGTTCGGCCGGTACATGGGTGCGCCGACTAATAAAGAGCTTTGTGTTAAGGACTTCATCTAACCATTTATGTTAATAATAATTTGGTTTTGAATAAATCTGCATAAAAAGCATAATCTTAGGAAACTTGCTGAACCAATTTTTGACAATATTTATAAGGGACCGTTTTAAGCTTAACTATTATAGCCTAAATATATTTTATGGCACCATCTATTGTTAATAAAAGAAAGAGGTATGAAGAGACACCTCTAAGTTACACCTTAACTTATAGTATGGATACCTTTAGCTTTATAAAGATGCATATTCTATTGTGCCACTTTATTTTCCAGAATTTTGCTTATAGAATAAAACACTGTCCGCTGTCCGTCTAAAAAAATTCTAGTATGTGTTTATTTTTAATTTTGGTCAAGTTTTCCAGCATCCATGGCTGGGATGCATATTAACAGAATATAAAAAGGGTGGCCATAAATTTTATTTTATTCTTTGCGATGTTCCTTCATTCTATTTTTCTTGCAAGAGTTTTAAAAATAAATTAAGGCATTTTAGCTACGGCACCAAGAAATTAATACTTTTAGTTTTACAGATTCTAAGTTATACAGAATAAATTAGTTCAAATAAAGGGGTTTTAGTATTCTCGTTTTAGATCATGATACACTGTAAGATTCAGTCGTTAAATTTGTTTAAAATGTCATATATGCCAGAGATTTTGCCAGTCTCTAAATTAACGAATCTAAAAAAATGTTCAATAAAAGATGATACTTTTTACACAGAGTGTATCCTTTTGGTTCCTTTGAGTAGTGAAAGAAATACACCTCTTTTAGATGTTAAAAATATCAAAAATAAGCATGATAAGGTTTACTGCAATACAAGAAAATAAAATAATTACAAATAATAATTATACTTAATTAACCTTTTTAACATTTTGTAAATAATTTTTTATTCCAGAACAAGGTCTTTTTTACATAAAAGGAAAAAAAGTCTATAAACAATTTATTTTTATTAATTGATTTGTTTAATTGTTTATACACATTTCTTCTCCTGAATATGCCACCCGATGGTGGAGTGTAATATAGTAAACAAAAATAAAAATTTACTTAATTTTTATATAAAAACCTTGTGCTTGAATTATTTAAAAAAAATAAAAAATATAGAATATAGTAAATTATAATAAACTAGCTGACCCATTGAGAACGAATTTGTAAGATCGCAAAGAAGAAACGCAAACAAATAAGCTCGATGCCCACCGCGACTGTTTTAACGGCGGCAATAATCGAGCCCATGTTACTTTGGGCCTTTCACCAGCATCCGCCAAGGCACATTGGAGGCAGTTGGCGGCTGGCGACGAATTTGTGGCGTGTGTGTATTTTTGAAGTAAACAACGCTCAATATTTACGTAAATGCGATACCATATCTATACCATAATATCAAAACACAGCGCACAAAAAAATTAAATGCATTGAATGGATAAGTAAACAAAAATTCATTTAAGTCGATCCAGTCACGTAGTTGCAGTGTAGTTGAATAACCTGGATACCGACTGCAGCGCCATCTGCCGGGTTGTTTTGTGAATGTGAGCCATCCAGAGTGACCCCCAAACGCACGTACAGTAGAATTATATACATAAAGAAGATTTGTATGGGAGGTACCACCCGTCTTTATCAAATCCCGTTTTTATTTGCAGCAGAACACTCAACCGAAATACCAAATTCTATTTGAATACCGTTAGCAGGAGCAGAAATATTGGATTCTTATATTGTGGTTTGTATGGGAGGTACCACGCCCCTTTGTACAATCCTGCCCATATTTGCAGCAGCACTTCAAAAATGCACACCAAACCGAGGTACCAAATTTTGTTCAAATACGTTACAAGAGCAGAAATAATAGATTTTTAATTTGTGGTTTGTATGGGAGGTATCACGCCCCTTTGTCCAATTGGAGCGAATTGTAAATCTAAACAACCCGGGGTGCCACCCAAATGCGTACAAAAAAATGTATGCCAATCGGATTATATTACTTCCTAATTGCTAAAGTGGTCTGCCGTCATGTGTAAAGCGATTATTTTGTATTGGACATTCGATGGGAAAATTGATACAATTAATTGTATTGAAAGGCATTTATTTTAATATATTGACCTCTGCTGTCATATATAGACATGGCAGGTGCAAAACAATTCCTTTCATATTTTTTTTTAATTTAAATATCCTTCACTACGATTTATAGTGGAGGTCGCTTTAATTATAATTTCGCTTAAATAATGAAAGGCTGAAAGCACTTGTTTATCGGTATATAGCCATATTTACCACATCAGTAACGACTGATTATTATTGAATCTGTAAAGCGTGCATTAAATAATTTTTTTTTTATATGAGTCATTCTTCCTACTCTGTGATTATCAATCATTAAAAAATGTGAAATTAAAACGAATTTTATTTTAATTATTTTCCCTCAAAAATAACATAATTATTTAAGCAGTTGGTAGCGATGAACGCAACCCTCGCAAATAACTGCATAATGTTTATTCAGAGCATAGCAGTATTCATGTTTTGAAGTATAAAAACATCTCCATTTTGAGGTACTAAAATTTGTTTGATGCTCAAAGACTCTTACAAGTGATAAATCTATAAAAATGAAATTCAATCTTTTGGTAACATGAACAGAACTACATAATTATATGGTTATAGTCATTGGCTGATTGGTGATAACAACGATTTTATGTGTTTACAACGTTGCTAAAATTAAACTTTAAATCGAAAGCAATTTTGCCCATTCAAGAAAAACAAATAAATAAAACAGGGGGGCAAAATATAAAATAAATAAATAAGACATGTGAAATACATGATTTATTAAAAATAAAAACGAAAGGTGTGTCAAAACATCCTCACAGTAGCCCACAAAAATCTCACCTACATGGTAAACCAACACAGCAGCTATATACAACAGCAGCAACAAAAATAAATGATTTTCGAGCTTTGGACAAATGCTGTATGAAACAAGTACCTAGTGCTTGCTGTCTCCTTGGATTAAACGAAAAAATGTTTACAACAGAAAATGTGGTAGGAAAATATGCAACAGTTTGCCTATCCATTTGTATATCTGTTCGTTTGTTTGTTTGTTTATTGGGCTGTCTAAAATTACAATCAATTATTTACAATTTCATTTTCATCATTAACTGCACGCAAGCGCGTCTCTATCACTTAAATATCGCATAAGACACGCATATTTTATTCTTTTAGTTATTTCCACTCGTATGCTGCAAGTGTTACACTTATTCGCAGATTTATGTGGATTCATGTAACTGTGATTGTTTATTATTGCCATACATTTTCGGTAAAAATTTCATCTTCATTCATACAATTTCTTGTACCCTACACGAAACATGCAATAATTGTTACGTTTTGTTAACAAGTTGTTGTGTGAAAAGTTTTTGTTTTTGTGTTAACTTTTCGTAGTTTTTTTTTTGTTATCACGTGAACTTATTAGTTCTCCGTGTTTCATTGTTTGTTTCATTTGCTTTTATATTTTAGTTTTTTTAAACAGTTTTATTGTTTATTTTTCTTATTTATCAAGGTAAAAATTCTTTTAGAACGGGGTATCAATACAAGTAAATAATAAATATATTTTCAGATACTAACACATTATGTTCTAAACAAAATTATATTTAAAGAAAAATCACTAATTGACCATCAAGACTTTGCTGATTGTCAAAACTGTTACATTTCGGTTACGCAAATTCCAAGGCGAATTGTGAATTTGAAATATATTCACAACACTTTGTTTGATTTAAACTTTGCGTTGGAGACATACCTGGTCAAGGATTATCTATTTCTAGTACTCGATATCATGTTCTTCATTGCAATAGTAGTAGGTGCCCCTGTAGGCTAGTAGTTAGTGTACTAGCTTACAATTCTGGGGGTTATGGGTTCGATTCCCAACAAAGACCTTGGTTTTTCTTCACTACAAATAAAAATTGGCTATCGGTGAGGCTGCTCAGTGATGAAGGCATGGTCACAGGTCACTGAGCTGTCTTATACGATTATTAATTTCCGTAACTATCCTTCTACTTTCACCACCTGTCTCATCTCTTCCCTACCCCTTTCCTAAAGAACGTAGCGTGGTACTTGACTAAACAGGCATTGTTGCCTGAAGTACTACTTCTCTTAAAAAAAACAAAAAAATACAGATTCGACTATTTTCTAGGCCGGCAACTTTGAAAGTTAGTTATACTTCTCCACAACAGTCACAGAAAATTTTCAAAGTAGGAATCTTATATTTCATTAAAGGCATGGAAGCCGTTTCCTCCATACGCTATTCCATGCATATTTTTTGCCTATCAGCAATTTACATCAAATTAACATAGTTTAAAATATAAGTGCTGTAGCTTGTAAAAGGTTTTTCAACAAGAAGTTTGTTTTTTAAAATAAAATAAAGCAAAAAAATTTAGTTTAAGATATTTCAAATTTTTGTTGTATTACGAAGAGAAAAGTTCGGCAATTATGAATGAAAAATGATATCTGACAAATGTCCACCACGACCACGATGTAAAATGTCTAATATTTCATCAAAGTTTTAATCACTTTTTGGCAAAATGGCGGTGCTATTTCGTTAATTATTGCTGTCCACTTAACTGCTGATTGCCGTGAAATTGTGTGGACGGCGAATTTTGCTTGCAATAAATTAATCGTTTTATTGGCTATGTGACATGTGCACCGTCCTGTTGAAACCGCATGTCAGTGGTATCCACGTCATCAATAATAGGCCAAAATTGAGTCGTTAGCATCTCGCTATAGCGTGATCCGTCAACCGTATCCGTATTTCCAGCTTCATCTTTGAAAAAAATACCTCCAGGCCACCATACAGTGATACGTTCAGCATGCAAAGGCTTCTAAATAATCGCCCAAATGAGGCATGTTTTCTTGTAGACATGCCCTGACAAGTGCAAATAAGCTTTGTCTGTAAAAATGATTTTTTTAGAAAAACCAGCTGGTTGTTCCTCACTGAATTGAGCGAAACTAAGGCGAGTTGTATGGTCATTCGGCTCCAATTCCTGCACCAGTTGAACTTTATAAGGCTTCAGAGTCAAATCCTTGGGCAAAATTCGCCATGTGGTGGTTTTGGATAACCCCAATCGTTGAGAACGTCGAGGAATTGACAAAATTGGATCTGCTTGAACACTATGGCTCACGGCTATGATATTTTCATTTTAACGACCCGGTGTTCGCACAGTTTGTATCGAATTGATGTAATGCTATTTGCAATACAAAAGAAATATTATTAAGAGTGCAGGTGTATCCTACTTCGATGTGTGTATCGAGGACTCACTCATGAATATACACAAGTAAGATAATACACTAAACTATTTAAAATCACTAGACTATTAATGTGGTTACAAAGCAATGCAAGTTATAGTTCAAAATAATGTTAATGACCATAAAGGATTCACCGAACCTTAAAAACAATTTCCAAAACATAAACCGGACCTTATGATGGTTGCAATAGCACTAACGTTCCAAATGAATAAACTTTTTTAAATTCTAAATTCTAGACTGAAGTTGGAAAAATCAATTAGTACGGCTATTGAAAAATCAAAATTTTTTCAAAATTTTCAAACTCAATTATGAACATTCTACATTAGGGAAGATTCAAATATCAAACAAAACAAAACAATACAGGAGATTAGAACCTTTTACCACAAACTTAATTATTGAACACAATTTAACACAGTCATTACGTATGGATACAATAAGTTCCCCCCGGAGCACATTAATAAGTCTTTATGGATCACACAACCATCTAGACTTGTGTCTTGCGGGGTTAAAAGGGAGCCCAGTCCCCAAACAGGCTAGCAGGAGCCAACTGGACAATCTACTATATTTCCACGGGAATGAGTAAAGCCCCAGAGTTCCGCTATTTGTATTTTTAGGCATTTCGCTGTTCTGTCTGACTGATTATTGAGATAAGCCCTTCGGGAGTATCGTGGTGGCTGTGTGTTTCGAGGCCCTTGTTTGAATTTGTGGGTCGGATCATTCACAATGAATACAATGAATGGTCCAGGTTCAGTGAGTATGAATGCCGTCGTTTTCTTAATTATATTAAGCTTCATACGTTCTGGACCAGGAGTTGGATAGTCTCCAACTCTTCAGCAAGAAGTGAAGGCTGCGGCCTGCTTCGGGCTTTTGAAGTTGCAACTAGGAGTGACCGGAGGATATACGTATCCGAAGGCCTTCTAGGGCGAGGATGACGCTACATTTCATCCACAGTGGTAATGATCCACCATCTGATATTGGCCCACACGGCTAGGTGCAGATGTAAATCTTATCACGTACGTACCCTAAGTTTCAATCATAACAATTAAGTTTGCTTTAGATTTAATGGAATTATTATGAAGTGTTAAGAAAAGGGAACAGAAAGAACTAACAATAAAAAGATGAAATTTGTAGAACAATTGAAACTAACTACGAATCAATACATTTTTGTAGAGAGATTGAATATTACAGCCCTAACCAAGTGGATGTGAGTACGAAGGACATAAATCAACAATTAATACACTTATTTCACTCAAAGAAGCCATTCATTTAGATCATTGTATTATAACTAAATCGCAATCTACAGAAGATTTTTTTTGTAGCTCCTTCTAAGCAACATAAGAATAACTCATACTTCCCTAATCCGCGAAAAGCAGCTTTAAAAAGGAAAAGGTAAAGATGTGAGCAATTTTAAATATGACCAATAAGTCTACTTCCAAATATTAGTAAAGTCTTCGAAATGTATACGTACAAAAATTTAAGAAAAATAAGAAAACCGTTGCACCGTGGTTTGAAAATGTTTTTTTTTTTTAATAATTCGGTAGCTCCTGAACGACATAAGCTATCTTATTTAAATTTTACAGAGGTTAAGCAGATGCATATCGGAGTCAACTTACGGACGATAGGGCCTATAGAATAAAGGGGGCCTTCATTGTATGCCCCCAAATTTGGGTACTTCGCGCAAAATTTTTTTGAAATGTCATAAAAGCATTTTTTTTTCAAAAATTATTTATTGTATCTTCAAGAAACTGAACTAACAATAAGTTTTAAAATCTTAAATTCTAATCAGAACCAACCTTTTGGGCAAAAAAAATTGACATTAAAAAAAAAACAAAACAAATATATCTAAGATGTGTCATCTGTAGCATTGAGGATTACAGCTGCGGATGGACTTCAAGCTTCATTAAGTATTTGCCTGCGTATTTGATGATTTCTGTAGTCACCAGCGGTATGTCTAAATCACAATGTATGTTTGAATTTCTGATGTACCATGGAGCGGAAAATTTTATTCTGTCCACGTTTGATTCTATCCACATTTGAAGCTGAGGCAGTGCCTCAAAGTTGGATTCCGTAAGACCATATTGGTTTCAAAATACTCTTGCAAATTAGAAGTTTACAATCTAGGCTTAGTTTCGAGTTCCTGCCAATGAGCCAATGTTAGCTTAAGTTTCATTTGTGTTAGCTTTGAGTCAATATGATGTTTCCATGTAAGGTGACGATCAAGATGAATACCAAGATATCTCACATAACTATGGTGAGGAACAATGTGATTATTGATTCGAACGAGTGAACAATTATCTCTTCGCGTTTTTGAACGTTCACTTTAATTCTCCATAATTTTAACCACAACTCTAACTGACTTATATGTTGCTGAAGATAAAAAAATGTGCTTACCTGTCTAGGTCAGCTCTTTCAGTTTGGGAAAAAGTCGGGCCCGAAAACGGTTTACCCAAAATTTCTCGGAGTGCAAAGCACCAATTGAAAAATTATAAACAGATTGTTAAAGTTCCATGTCTTGACTACAAACTTGAAAAAGGGTTTGACAGCCCCGCAGTTAACAAAGTCAGAATAACTGTCTTATAAAATGAAACAATTTTTTGGAAAATTTTTTTCCCGTTTAAGGAATTTATGTGTTCAAATTAGAAAAATTAAATTTATTTTATTTTTTTTAATCGACTTTTTATTTTTAAATAAATATCTGTTATTCTTCTCAACGGTCTTTTTTAATTTATATTATTATTTATATATATATATATATATATATATATATATATATATATATATTTTTTTTTTTTTTTTTTAATTAAAAAAACCAAGGTCTTCGTTGGGAATCGAACCCACAACCCCCATACTGACAAGCTAGTACACTACTTAATAGCCTACAGTGGAATTGTGAAATTATAAATATGTGTGTGTGTGTAGTTTGAAATCGCACTTACCACGTTGTCAGTTGGTTTGTATGTAAAATTAGCGTTTGCTCTTTAGTAATCTTTTACTGGAAAAACGAGCAGATGCTATTCATGTTATGTACATTCTTTTTGATCACCGATTTAAAATTTTGTATTTTTATTAAAAACCCTTTACATTTTGTAATATTTTTTTTGATCCTGTAAAATTATATTATTTTTACTTTCTGGCACTGCACTGAGTGCTAACGCTTGAATTATACTCCACCTAATGAAATTAATATTCGGCAGTCATAATTTGAAATTAGTATTTCATATATTATGTGTAAAGTGATATCCCGCTTTTATATTTTTTATTTCTTTTATTTTTCATCTGTATAAATCAGGATTTAGTTCTTTTTTACGTTTCAACAAATCACTACTTGAGGCGTTGCGATGTTGTTTGGCATGCAATTTCCAATACATTAAAAAAATTTTTAAGAAAATATACCAAATATTTCGGTTAAATAGAAATCTTAGCCAAAGTTTCAATTATGTTCCCATTGAGAAATTAAGAAATAAAACACAAATAGTGTTAAGATTTATAATGCTGTAAATATACTGAAATATGTTAGATTTAGCAATTCTTTGCAGACTTAACACATAAATACTATCACGCAATATGTCGTTGGTGCTACATTAACACTTAAAACTTTTTTTATTTACTTAACTTTATCTGAGATTAACATAATTCGTAAATCGTTTAAAAACTCGGCTTTATCGCATTATTAATTTGAAGTGCAAAATGTGGGAAAACTGTGCATAAAAATAAATATGATAATCAATTTTTTCATTAATTCGCCGTTCACCTTTTTTTTTATTTTTTTCGCCTTTTTCTTTTTAATAGTTTTCGACGTAGCGCTATTCATCTTCTAGTTTAAATTGTCCACACGTTAAGACAGGTAAAAAATATTGTCACGGATGTGTTTAATAATTAAACAATAAAGCGAACTACTGGGTATGTTGTTTACGAACTGCGTGGCTTGCGAAGAAAATTTATGGTACAACAACAAAATTTTTAGTTACAAACTGCATAGAAATTTTATACGCGCAAGACAACAACAAACATGTATGCTGTCTACCATCTGCGTAGTTTTCTAAGAAGCCTTTTCTACAAAAGACAACAACAAATATCTTAAAATAAATTCCAAGAAGAAACTTTATCAGTATAAAAACAAAAATACACAGAGACATACTGGCGCCTATACATTGACTGAACAACATGCAACAACAAAACGTTTACAAAAGATATAAACGTAACAATATGATGAGAAAATTCGGCTACGAATGCGGGCGGGCTTGAATTTTGAGCATACTTTTCATAACCAAAATATTTATGTAATATATAATATTCCTCCTGATAATCTTACGAGTATATATCGGGTTTTTCAACAAGAAGTTAGTTTTTCAATTGTGGCAATATCAAGAACATGATTATTTTGACAGGCTTGATACAAAATGTGCGAATACCATGTGTGTTCGACCATTCAATTCATCGATCATTCAATTCAAAACATTGCAGCCGTGAGTCACAGTGTTGAAGCAGATCCAAATTTGTCAATTCCTCGACGTTCTCAACAATTGGGGTTATTCAAAACCACCACATGGTGAATTTTCCGTAAGAACTTGACTTTGAAGCCTAACAAGGTTCAACTGGTGTAGCCGACCACCTATTTGCATGCCATAGAATCGCTCAATTCATTCAGGAATAACCAGCTGCTTTTTCTGAAAAAAATCATGTTTTTAGATGAAACCCACTTTCGCTTGTCTGGGTATGTCAATAATCTAAATTGCCATTTTTAGGCTTCTGAAGATCCTAGAGCGATTGTTGAGAGGCCTTTGCATGCTCAACATGTTACTGTATGGCGCGCTATGTAGTCTGGAGATGGACCTTTTTTTTAAGATAAGGGTAGAAATGCGTTACGGTCAATGGATCACGCTATCGTGAGATGCTAACAACTCAATTTTGGCCTATTACTGTGGACGTGGATATCACTGACAGGTGGTTTTAACAGGATGGTGTCATATGTCACATTGCCAAGGAAACGATCAATTTGTTGCAAATCAAATTTTCCGAACGCATAATTTCACGACAATGAACATTTAAGAGACTAGTCAGTTCATGTGATTTAACACTACTGGAGATTATTTTTTTTGGGGCTATGCGTGATGAGATTTGCATCAGTACCTAGCTGTGTAAGCAATAACCTAATGGTGGATCAAACCACTTGGGTGATATTACGTGATAAGATTTACATCTGTACCTGGCTATGGAGCCTTAATCAGATGGTGGTCAAACCACTGGGAATGAAAAGCAAATGTCATTCACGCCCTAGGAAGCCGAAGACTAATTCTAGCAACAGGTCTTTCCTAGTTGCAACTTTGATGATTCCAGAGCAGGGCTGCAAACCACCACTCCTTGCTGAAGAGCTGGAGACTTTCCAACTCCTGTCCAGAACACATGTCTAGCATGCTTACTGGATCCGGATCATCCACCCTGTGTTCTTGGTTAAAAGTGAAAGATCCTGGACCCTTAATCACTTAATGAAGGCCTGCACAACCATCACGACGCTCCCGAAGGGCCAACCTCAATAATCAGACAGAGAACAGCTAAATAGCTGAACTCTGGGACTTACTAATTGCCCCTGATTGTTGGCTCCTGCTAGCGTTTAGGGGACTGGACTTCCTTTTACCCCCGGTGACACATGTAGTGATGGTGAGATTCCATGAAAATATATCAATGTGCCCCCAGGGAGTTTTTGTGGAGCTATGTTAAAGACAGAGTCGATTTCAGCCTAAAAACTAAAAGTCGGTGATGTGATAAACGAAATAAGGCCGCCATTTTGCCAAAAAGTGAAGAAAAACTTTGATGAAGGAATTGGCATCTGTCAGCGTGGTCGTGGTGGACATTTGCCAGATATCATTTTTCATTCATAATTGCCAAACTGTTCTCGTCGTAATACAATACAAATTTTAATCATCTTAATCAAAATTTGTTGTTTTATTTTGTTTTAGAAAACAAACTTCTTGTTAAAAAAAAACCCTTTTAAGGACTTTTAGATGTAAATAGGCATTAGTATATATTTGAATAATATGAGAAGCCCGAAATTCGCACCTCATACACAAAAAATTTCAAAACTAGTAGTTTGAGAATAGACTTGAGGGCTTTTTAAAACAAATTTCAGGATTTTTATATTTTCAAACATGCCGGGTCGATTCGAAATTTTGTAAAATGTGAGCCGATTTGGAGAAGTTCCATATGAATATTTATATAGCAAATTTTATCAATAGTAGTGTGCTTCATAACCGAGGAAGAATAGTGCTATTTTGTTTCTTTTTAGCTAGAATGATGAACGTTTTTCGATGCATCTAGAGATTTAGAAATTGGTGATTTAATTCATTTCGAATCCTCTATGTAGGCACAGATTTGAAAGGTTGTTTTATAGATTGAATGTGTCCGACTTTAAAGACTATCAAGTGGTGCTGAATACACTTTTTCTATAAGAAACTTAATTACTTAAGAATTTCTTATTTAAAATCTTTATTTGCAATTGTTATTCTCGAAAACTTGTGTTTTGATTTCAGAAATGTTTTACATGGATTAAATATTTAAAAAGAATTACACGGCTTGTAATTGATCTTAAATATTTATATACAATTTTTAAATAAACAAAAGGAGTTCAATAAAATTTGAAAAGTTGTTCTACAATTACATTGAAATTTTAGAGCAGCTTTGTAAAAGTTGGAAACAGTTTCCATATTTATGCATCCTTCACAGTCATGGTAAACAAAAATCAAACCCTTTTTAAACATTAAAATACCAGCGTATCTGTCGTGTGAAATATTTCTACTTTACGTACTTACACAGTGACGTGCTGTATGTATACTTTAATTCAGAAAATAAACATTTTATTAAAACTTGACCCAAATATCAATTGTAAGAAAATTAAAAAAAAATCTCTTTATTTTAAATCAATTTTTTTAAATGTCTTCTAAATGTTGATCCAATACGAATTCCTTAAAGTTGTTTTAAGACTTCATTTTGAATGATCTGTAATTTTAACTAACATTCGCAAACGAATAATACAAAAACAAAAACTTTAAAGATTTGCACGGATGAATGAACGTGTACGGTGATAGACAAACAGATAGTTGAAACATTTAAGATCAAGTGATGTTCATAAAGAGACTTTAAAGACAATTACTTCTGAAGTTAAATTCAGTTTGATTTATGTAATTATTACGGAATTAAGACAATTAACTGCCAAGTCGTGACACATACAATTAACGAGTTTGATGTAGGCAGGCAAACAGCGGGTTGGTTGGTTGGCTGGTTACTTGATTGGATTAAACAAAATCTTTTTTCTTTTGTCAACAATATTAGGGAGATGAAAAATTTAATTCCCAACTTAAATTTAGTTTTATTTTTCTTAATTAATTAACTGTAAGAAACTTGTATAATTATACTAAGTGGAATTAAAAATTATTGATTAGTTAATTAAAATAAAAGTAAAAAAATATGACTGAGATGAGGTGAAAGTAAGTCTGGACCAAGAAAATGGCGTTACGAGCAATTGGAGTTTTTGTAAGGCCAAACAGAGAAGATGCATCCGAAATCCGATGCGAAAATCTTAAATTAAGTCTCACATATTTATTTACAGCTGCTTCACCGCAAGTCAGGAAATAAGTTTGCAACGTTAAACAGGCGTAAAATAATTGATTATTTTTTTTTTTTAAGAGAAGTAGCACTTCAGGCAACAATGCCTATTTAGTCAAGTAGCGTGCTATATTCTTTAGGAAAGGGATAGAGAAGAGATGCGACAGATGGTGAAAGTAGGAAGAAGGATAGTTACGCAAATTAACTGTCGTATAAGATAGCTCAGTGACCAGTGGCTATGCCATCACCACTAAGCAGCCTCACCGATAGCCCATTTTTATTTGTAGTGAAAAAAAAAACCAAGGTCTTTGTTGGGAATCGAACACACAACCCTCATTCATGTAAGCTAGCACACTACCTACTAGCCTACAGGGGCACTTAAATTACCCCCGAAAATATGGCTCCACTTAATAGTCATTATTTATGCAGAAAAAACCTATGTGTCAAAATAACAACAATTTATCTCACGTACTTTTTAAGGAGGCATAGAACTTTGGCAACACATTTTCAACTGTCAGCTGTCAAGTGATATTTGTTTAGTTTGGCCTTTTAACATGAATAAATTGACGGCTGATCGAAACTGTGAAGATTAATTTTGAAAATCATGGCCCTGTTCAAAATTCTCGATTCCGATTTTCGCAAGTGAGTTTTTTTAGCAATGAAGCTCGCTTTTGTTTGACTAGATACGTCAACAAATAAAATTGCCACATTTGGAGTAAATGATAATAATAATAATTGAGAAAGCGTTATAACCAGAAAAACTGACTGACTTTATGGGCTGGTAAAATCATAGGTCCGTACTTCCTAAAAACCGAAGCTGATTAGAACGGACCAATAAATGGTTACTGTTATAGAACCATGATTACTGACTTTTTTGCTGATCAATTAAACAACCATCATGTGTAGCAGCTGTGGTTTCGACAAGATGGGGCAACATGTCACACAGCTTGTGTAACAATTGATTTACTGAAGGAAACGTTTGGTAACAGGCAACGTCAGCATCTGGCCGTGAGGCCTTAATCTGACAGTGGTCTTAACACTGGGTGTAATAAAAAGCGTTCATATGCGCCCTAAGCCACATACACACCTAGGTGTGTACACCTTGCTGAAGAGTTGGAGTCTATTCAACAACTTGTCCTGTTGCATGCACCAGCTAGGACGTAGGATATTAACCATGCTTTAACATCTCTTCGGAACTTTCTTTAAAGCCTAATTAAACCACAGCCACCACGTTGCTGTTTAACCAATAATCAGAGCAAGTCCGTAGCCCTGCTGGCAAATGATTCTCATGGCACCAGTATATGTCTATAAGTTCACTAATCGGATTTCGAGAGTCCGGTGTCTTTTCCAGTTAGGAGCTCCTGCTGGCCAAGGCGACTGACTGGTGCTGCCTTTTACTTCCGAAATAACATGTCAACATGGGGAAGAGATCCATTGAGACTGCGTACCTTCGGGGGGAAAGTTTGGTAGCAGAAACGTGATAATGTTAGCGTCAGCACTATGCCACAAGGTTTTAAGCTGATGGCAATCTTGCCACTGGATACATACAAAGCGTCCACCTGAACCCTTAGACGCATCTACAGTAAGTGCATACACGTCTTAGTCGCCGTTTTCGAGCGCACAGTAGCAGGGCCTTGCCTCAACTCCTTGCTGGATAGTATCCAGCTCCTAGTCCTGTTGCGTGTGCAAGCTAGGACATTCCATTGTTAACTTGTGTTAACATATCTTTTGAACTTTTAAAGCCTGATTAAACCACAGCCACCATGTTGCTCCCCGAGGGGCTTCACCAATAAGCAGAACAACTGGGTAACTGGTTTCCATGATACCAGTGTGTGTTTCTAAAGTTCATTGGTCGAATATGGAGAGTCGTATGTAGACGACTGAACTGGTGCCACCTTTTACCCGTGAAAGTACCCGCGGGAGAATTTTGTTTTTAAATAGAAATCTTCCGTTTTTCAAAGCGAGGTAATTATAATCGAATGACTTTCTAGCTGCTCCTGCAAACTATTTTTCCTAATTTTTTTTTAAAACTGGATTTATGATCTAGCTATGACTAGACAATTCCAATAGTGGAAAAAAATTTTCCACTGATGATCTTACAAAAAATTCGCCTTTAGAGAATATGTTGTTTATAAAAAAATAATCAAGGGTTTTACATAAATTTATTTAAAAAAAATTTGTATCATTTGCAATCCCTGCTCCTTTGCCGTTGCCATATACTGTGCTAAAAGTTATTAAAACATAATTTATCGCGAACATTTTAATACTTTGAAAACGCTTGACTGTTTCATCGTATTCCATTGAGGTGAAAATTATCAGAACGATAGAATAAAATACGATTTTTTTAACCAAATCAAAAATCATTGAAAATGATTCAGTTGATAATTCGAAAATAACTTGTTCTCTACTCTTTGTAAAAGATGAACGTTTTTTTTATTTCTAATCCGTTGAATTGAAATACTGTTAATGTCAATTGGAATTTGTTTGCGATTGAATTGAAATGAATGCAACAAACTTAGATTGTATTGGATTTGTATCATTTACACGATCATGATTGTAAGATTAATGTAATTACCTGCTTAAAAAAAAAAGGAAAAAAAAACCAAAAGAAAAGAACAGCTTATGATTGTGATAACCACATACACACATTCATATATACTCTTATACATACATACATACATATATGTATACCATATGAGTTTCTACTACAAAAATAGACAATAGATTGGTAGCATTTTTGCCACAGCATGTTATCGCATTAATCTTTAGGAGTTTAAAACGTTTATTAACTATTATTGCTGCTTTTGTTGTAGTTACTCACCAATAAAATAAACAAAAAAAAAGCAACAAAACAAACTAACACGAGTGAAAAAAGGCGGCAAAAATTAATAAATAAAGAACAACCAGCAAAAAACAATAATTTTATTGAAGTTAAAAATAACAACAAAAAAATAGTATTAATATTTTTGTACGAAATCGCATTGTATTTTAAAACGCCGCCAGCCATATTCGTTCATGCCAAAATTATTAGCTGTCAGTTTATTTGTTTGTTAGTTTAGGTTTTTAAAAGTCAAAGTAACTAAATAATAAAAAAATTACTCTACACTTAATCAAACGTACTCTCGTGTTCACACACCAACTACAACGTAAAAGTTTTGGAATTAAATTACCCAATGAAAAAGAAGTACAAAGTGGGCCTAGCGGAGGGCCCTTACTTGCTAGCATTTATGTTAAGACATTCTTTTGGCATTTACATATCATTTAATATCTGTTCGAGCAGAAAGAACATTTTGCTTAAAAATGTATCTCATAATTAATGAGATGTATGAGTGTGCATATGTAGCGATTCGGGCATATCCGTATCATACAGTTTAAATTGAAAAAAACTGTTTCTAACATCTGTTAGAGACAACACTTACGGGTGACCGGCATTATAAAGGGTTTTGCAACTAGAATTTTGTTTTATAAAACAACAAATTTAGCTTATGATGATTCATATTTTTGTTGTATTTTGAAGAGAAAAGTATGGCAACTATGGATGAAAAATAATATCTGGTAAATGTCCACTACGACCACACTGACAGATGTCGATTCTTTTATCAACGTTTTTAATCATTTTTTGGCAAAGAGAAGGAGACTTTTAAGCTCTCCACAGCTCATTGGGGCCGGGGTTCCCCAAGGTAGTATTTTGGGACCTATCCTATACATACTGTATTCTTCAGATATGCCAACTGATAACCGAGTATATACATCAACATTTGCTGACGACACGGCTTTCTTAAGCATTCACGAAAATCCCCAAGTAGCATCACGATAGTTACAAGACCACATAGTTTATTTGGAAAAATGGTTGAAGAGATGGAAAATAAAGGTGAATAAACAAAAATGTACACATATAACTTTCACACTGCGAAGGGACTCATGCTCCCCCATTCGCATAAATAACCAAATAATACCAGAAATTAGAGAGGTCAAATACCTTGATATGCATTTTGATCGGCGCCTCACATGGAAAGGCCGTATAGAATCCAAGTTAGCACAAATGAAGTTGAAGGCCGTCCAATTAAACTGGCTTATTGGCAGGAACTCTACTCTTAGCTTAAATTGCAAACTTCTACTTTACAAGTCGGTACTGAAGCCAATCTGGTTTTATGGAATCCAGTTATAGAGCACTGCCTCAGCTAGCAATATAGAAAAAATTCAAAGACGCTAAGATACTACGACTGATCACAGTTGTTCCCTGGTACATAAAAAACTCAAACATCCACAAGGATTTAGATCCTGTACCATAAGTTAGAGCAGAAATATTGAAACATGCAATAACATATTTAAAGAGCCTCGAAACACATCCAAATACACTGGCCCGTAACACACCTAATGACAATGGTTACATTAGACTGAAAAGGAGGGATACTGCTTATCTCGCCCAAACATCAGAGGGATGGCCCGCTGATAACAGCAGTAAGCCTGAATCATACAGAATTTTATCTGGCACTGGCTAGGCTTGATATTTATTTTTAAATCTAAGATATGAGTAATTATTGTTAGTTCGATTGCATCGAAGATACAATAAATAAAATAAGAGAAAGAAAATTTTTTTTTTGGGAAAAAGGCAATCCTATTCCGTTAATCACATCACGGATTTTAAGTTTTAAGGCTGAAATCGATTCGATGTACCGTCCTGTTGCAACCACATGTCAGTGAATGAATAGATCAAATCTATGGCGATGTGAATCGATTTCAATACATGTGACAGTTGCACCTTACAAAGTTTCAAAATCAAATCCCTACGAAAAATTCGCCATGTGGTAGTTTTGGATAACCCCAATTGTCAAATTTGCATCTGCTTCAACACCGTGGCTCACAGCTGCGATGTTTTCAATTGAACATGCGCTAGTATTCGTAAATTTTTTATCAAGCCTGTCGACTTAAATTTAACGACCAAATTCTTAATAAAAGTCTTAGAAGGATGTTGTTCGAAAATATCAAGTTATTCGAAAATATCACAAATTTTACGAAATGTAACTTTAACAGAATCACCGCCCTTTTTAATAGTGGATTTTTCTTTGGTATAAAAATGAATTCATTGTAATAACTGCCAGTCGACTGAATGTCGACTATAATGTTGATGGTGTTGCCAAACTTTAAAAGCAAACTTCTTGTTGGAAAAACCCGGTATTTCGCCAGCCTTAAATGTTGAACAAACAGTGGCATGTTCTGTTTTGTTTTGATCGGGAAACTTTAATAATAAATAAAATAATTTAAAAAAAAATAAAAAAGATTATTGAATTAAAAAGTTGCCACGAAAAGTTGCAAAGAAAATTTAGTTCTTTTAGCGAATTGTGCATATGCAACGTTTAATTTTGTGTCTTCGAATGTATGTGATTGAAAATAATTTTTTTTTCAATAATTATTTATTGTATCTTCAAGAAACTAAACTAACAATAAGTTTTAAAATCTTAAATTCTAAAAAAAAAAGTTGCATTAGTCCCGACCATGTCAGAACTAACCTTTTGGGTAAAAAAAAATTGACATTAAAAAAAAAACAAAACAAATATTTCTAAGATGTGTCATCTGTAGCATTGAGGATTAAAGCTATGTCCACTATAATCCGAGATATTGCGAGCAAGGGGATGAGGATGGTCTTCAAGCTTCATTAAGTATTTGCCTGCGTATTTGATGATTTCTGTAGTCACCAGCGGTATGTCTAAATCACAATGTATGTTTGAATTTCTGATGTACCATGGAGCGGAAGTTATTAACCGTAAAATTTTATTCTGTCCACGTTTAATTCTATCCACATTTGAAGCTGAGGCAGTGCCCCAAAGTTGGATTCCGTAAGACCATATTGGTTTCAAAATACTCTTTTAAATTAGAAGTTTACAATCTAGGCTAAGTTTCGAGTTCCTGCCAATGAGCCAATGTAATTGTGTTAGCTTAAGTTTCATTTGCGTTAGCTTTGAGTCAATATGATGTTTCCATGTAAGGCGACGATCAAGATGTATACCAAGATATCTTACATAACTATGGTGAGGAACAATGTGATTATTGATTCGAACGGGTGAACAATTATCTCTTCGCAGGGTGAAGGTCACATGAATGCACTTTTGAACGTTCACTTTAGTTCTCCATAATTTTAACCACAACTCCAACTGAGTTATATGTTGCTGAAGATTTATGGAGGCTTGATAGGAGTAAACGTAGAAGTGTGGACAGTTTCACTTACAGGCATATCGCAGGTATATATCAAATATAAAAGTGGTCCAAGAATGCTACCTTGTGGTACGCCTGAGGAAATTGGTTTGGATAAACTAACGAAGTCTCCTTCAACAACAGAAAATTTTCATCCAATTATGTAGCTTTTCAATAGGTTGCTTATATTACAAGGCAAGTGAGCGGTCTGAAAATAAACAAAGTCCTAAATGCTGCAGAAGGCTTCAATAATAATTCTATATTGATGGGTGAGTGAGGATCATTACCAGTTGCGTCAATTCATAGTCTTTCAGTGTTTCTTTTAGTTAATTGTATTTTATAGACCCGTTTTTTTGTTTGGTTAGCCTATAAGCTGCATCTGTATCTAAATTTCCTTGCCCTATTGGAACTGCTGAGCGGGTAGGCATCTCATTTGCAGTGTCAAACAAAAGGCCTAACAATATACTGAAAGTCTATTTAATTCTTATTTGTATTAATTATTAAATTGCGACTTCATAGCACAAAGTTTAATTTTCATTAAAATAATTAGAGACAATCTCTAACCTTTGATGTTTTTCTTTTCCAAGTCGCTTAGTGAAATAACTGGCGTTGGAAATACTCTCGGTCTATTAAATTTAAATTAAGTAATGGGTAATTGTAATTGAAATGCAAAATATTAAATTATATGGATGTTATTATTGAATCCATGTTGCTGCTTAATGTATAACTTAATCAGCATAATTTAATATGATTAAGAATTTTCAAACTTTTACTTATCATTTGTTAATTTATGTTTCTAATCATGGTTTGATTATACAATGACAAACTTGCCTGTGACAGTTACAGAAAATTTGTTTTTAGTTTTAGCTAAAGTTATTTGAACTGTGGCCGTAGTGTACTACTGAGTACTTGTAGAATCCCGAAGAATTATCAAAAATTATAATAGTGTGAAAGCTTCTGTAATGTAAATGCCAAATAATATTAAAGGAATGTGGCATGCCCTAGAAATGTTTCTAAACTTCTTGGGTTTTCATAACTTTCATCTTATGTGAAGTATAAGTGTAGAAAGATAAAGCAGCTTTACGTTGGCTTTTTTTTTTGCAATCATGATAGAATCTTTCTTCCCAAATCCAATGCATATTATAAAACTTATATTATCGTGTGAAATGATAAAATGTTAACAAAAACTTGTTTGTCGTGACTTAAGTTTTATTTTTCATAATTATAATTTGTTTGCAGCAATCAATGTTATAGATAAGATAGTATGGTTGTTGTCACAATACACCACCACGTGTGTTTCTTTACTTAAACAATGCAGAGACACTCTTCTCGTGATTTATTCTAAAAGTTTTCTGCAGTTTTTTCTTCCAAAGTAGCCTGTATAAATTGAATAAGAAAAGAAACTCTAAATATAATAAGAAACCAGAAAACGGCGAGCTTAACATAATTTCCTAGACATAGATAGTGATGTGATTTGATTTACATCTGCACCGACTAGGAAGTCATAATCAGATGGTGGTCAAACCACTTGAATTATTTGCAAACGTCATTCACGCCCTAGGAGGCCATCGAATACTTATATCCTCCGGTCACTCCTAGTAGCAATAGATACAGTGTGATTCGTTTTACATCCGCATCTGGCTATGTAGCCTTAATCAGATGGTGGACAAACCACAATTATATAATTTGGAACGTCATACATGCGTCCTAGGAAGCCGAAGACATAATTCTAAGCAACAGTACCACCCAGTTGCAACTTTAATGATTCCAGGGCAGGGCTGCAAACCATCACACATTGCTAAAGAGTTGGAGACATTCCAACTCCTTTCCAGAACACATGTCTAGCATGCTCATTGGACTGGATCATTGACTTTGCGTCTCATTATCAGTGAGATGATCCTGGCCACCATAATAACCATTATACTGTTATGGGGCCGCGAAACCACAACCACCACGATACTCCCATAAAGGGCCAACCTCAATAATAAGTCAGAGAACTATTAAATGTCTAAAGAAACAAATAATGAACTCTGCGGCTTACTGATTCCCGTGGAAATAAAGTGGAGTTTCCAGTTGACTCCCTGCCTGTCTTCAGGGGACTGGGCTCCCTTTTTCCCTAGTTGCACTGTGTCTAGATAGTGGAATTCTATAAAGACCATATTTATGTGCTCCCGGGAGAAGTGGCAATAGATATGCGTGATTTGATTTACATCTGCACCGACTATATAGTCATAATCAGATGGTGGTCAAACCACTTAGTTGATTGGACACCAACTACGCCCTAGAAGGCCTTCAGATACGTATATCCTCCAGTCACTCCTAGTAGCAATTTAGAAAGTCCGGAGTAGGCCGTGCCCTCACTCCTTGCTGAGGAGTTGGAGACTTTCCAACTCCTGGTCCAGAATGCATGAAGCTCTTATTTATCAAGAACACGCCAGCATTCATACTCACTGGACCTGAACCATTCATTGTGTTAATTTGAATGGTCCGACCCACAAACTCTCACGATGGTCCGAAACCACAACCACCACGATACTCCCATATAGGGGCCAACCTCAATAACCAGTCAGAGCACATCTTTGTCTAAAGAGAACAAATAGTGTACTCTGGGGCAACTGATTTCCCGTGGAAATATGTGGATTGTCTAGGTGACTCCTACTAGCCTTTGAGGGGCCTGGGCTCCCTTTTACCCCGCAAGACACAAATCTAAATGGAATAGTAGGTTCCAAAAAGACTATAATGTGCCCAGGGGGGATAGCAATAGATATGTAAGAATTTTATATTTTATTGAAATATTTATTTTTTTTTTTCAGCAATTTAGCTACCAGTTTCAATAAAACGCCCATGACGACATTAGTCAAGTTCTTCCTTCAAATAGGTAAACAATCTAATAATGTCGATTTGTTTTTGCTTGAGAAATCTATTTGTGATAACAAAATGAGTTGATACATAATTCAAAATATTTTCCTTTATGAGTCGCTACTTATTCCCATCTCTCTGGTGGCATATGGATTGCCCACCAAAAGAACTTCTCCGGTTTTGAGGTAAAGAATAATTTAACTCAATTTCTGATACCCTGTTCTGAAGTAAAGCGTATTCCAGTAAGAGCGTTCTGCATCGATCAAACAAATGGCAAGATCTGGACCATATTACGGGTAGCCAAAACTTCCCATCCACTGTTTTCCAAATAGTTTTTGAACAGTTGCCAAATGTTGTCATGGTGGAAGATTATGGTCTCGTGTCTACTTGAATATTCTGATCAATTTTCGTTGATAACTCTCTTCCAAAGAATTAATTGTCCTAGGTACAGGTCGGCTATGATCCGATCTTTATAGCTCTTCAACAAAAACCCTCTGATCCCACCAAATACAGAGCATTACCTTAGCGTCATGGATATTCAGCTTCGCCGTTAATTTTGCTTGGAGTTATCGTAATGCAAAAATTATTTCCTTTTGTAGCGTGCATATATGTTGATATGTGCGTATATTTTCCGATGGAGTTTATTTTTTTTTTTTTATTTGGATACGGTTTTACGTATGAACACAGACGGATGGCGGACATGGTCGTAAAGCGATTCAGATGGGAAGGGGGACGGATGAAAGGGGAGAGAGGGAGGGACAAATTCGTTAAAGACAAACAGACGAAAAAGGGGGGAGAGATACAGACAGGAAAGGAGGAAAGTGGCGAATGCAATGGGGATAACACGAAGAGAAAAACGAACAAGACGAACTATACTAACACAGTTGACAATAAAACGCAACTAGTATGAAGAGACCACTGAAGATGGCAAATGGCCGAAACCGGTTTGTTCACAAACCAAATTTGACGAGGGTCAACATAAAACCGTACCCAAATAAAAATGCATATATGTTGTCCAAATCGACATTACTAACTTATATACCTAATATATATTTGCTTATTTATATAAATTTTATATCAAATTTTTATTATGTCGTCAATATCAATATCATAAGTCCATTTTTTCGTATTCTTCATTAAGAGTTAAACAATATCATTTTTTTTAAGAGAAGTAGCACTTCAGGCAACAATGCCTATTTAGTAAAGTACCGTGGTACATTCTTTAGGAAGGGGATAGAGAAGAGAAGAAACAGGTGGTGAAAGTAGAAGGTTAGTCGGAAATTAACTGCCGTATAAGACAGCACAGCGATCAGTGACTATGGCTACATCGCTGACCAGCCCCACCGATAGTCAATTTTTATTTTTTCAGTAAAAAAATCAAGGCCTTCGTTGGGAATCGAACCCACAACCCCCAGACTGACAAGCTAGTACACTACCTACTAGCCAACAGGGCCACCTAAACCTGAACCGAATTATGATATTCAACTCGATTTAGAATGTTTTTGATGTCTCGCTTTTAGAAGCTTTTAAAAATAGAAGGGTAAATTTAATATAGTCTTGGCAAAATCGTTTTTCTCATACAAATATCAACGTAATATAGTGAAAAATTGGGGTATAATTGAGCTCTGTTATTCATTAGTGTCAAAATTAAAACCAGGATAATTTCAACAAATATTTTATAAATATTAGAAGAGAAAACAAACATCAAATTAAAAAAAAAAAATTTAATAATCTCACTTGATATGTCGAAAGAAGAAGCGAAAGCTTCTGCCCAATTAATAAGGCCTTTTTTGAATTCATTCATAGTTTCAATTGACTGTTTGTACTGTACATTTACATAAGTAATTGTTTATACGATCGTATACAGAGAAAAGAAAACCGAATTTATACCACTCGAATTTTGTTGGTTTTTTTGGAATTTGTTTGATTTCTATGAAGTTCGAATAAATAAAAAGCCGGTACTTTAAAAAAATAATTCAGAGAAGTCATATAAATAAAAAATATTATTGTGCTATACTTAGACCTATTAGCCTTTTATCAAACATATCAGAAACTTACTAACAAATAAGTTGAAGCCAAGGATGTATTCCAAGCTATCAGTTCTAATTTTGATTAGTTACAAAGTTAAAAATCATTTGAAGGTCTTTTTATTTTTTATTTATTTACTTAGTCTTAAATGTGATCCTTGCAGATTATAACATGAATTTTTTACTTAAAAACTACAATTATTTGTTCAAATAACCAATTACATTACTCCTTGAATAATGAATGAAGAATAATTAATAAATTGATTGACTTATTAAACCTGTTAAAATTTTTTAACTGAATCGGAACAGTGGTGGCTGGTAACATCGAGTTAAGCAAACATTGAAACAGAACATTGAAACAGATATTAAAAATCAAGAATTTCCACTAATTAAATTGATTCCAAAAGACACATTAAACGTTGGCAATCTAATTACTTTTAGCCTGCAACGATAAGATGGAAGATGAACTCTCCGATTGCCATGTTACCATGTAAGCAGAAAACCAAAAATTGCTTCTGAACCGAATCAACATGGTTACTATGGGCATACTATTGTTGGTATCATATTAAAGAATCATATTCTAATATTGCTCTCACAAGTGATGTATATGACTGTTTTGTTATGTACGGGTCAGTGATCTTTTTATACCTTATTTTAATGAACGCAAGTAATCTTCTAGCCTTTTATTGTAAACATAAGATATCAAAGTTAATTTGATGTCCATCTTAATTCCCAAATCTAAGTTGTTATCTACCAATTGCAACTGAACATCATACAGTTGTTTTTTTCCTCGATATTTCGCAGGCATTTGCCGAGCCTGATGATGATGGCTGTAAGAAAATCTAAGTCGAAGGCGGCATTTTTTAATTTAATAGAAATCCTAGAACATACAACAATCTTACAAAGAATAAAATGCATCCCAATTTCCTACAACGCAACATGCCCAACATGATCACATTTATCGGTCTTTATAGAACTTCGACTATCTAGACCTGTGCTGCTAAGGGTATAAGGGAGCCCTGTCCCTTGAAGTCAGCAGGGGTACAACTGGAAGCTCCACGTTATATCCACGGGAATCAGTGGCCCGCAGAGTTTCCGCTATTTTTGTCTCTTTAGGCATTTAGCTGTTTCTCTGACTGATTATTGAGGTTGGCCCTTTGGGAGTATCGTCATGGTTGTAGTTTCGCGGCCCCATAACAGGGTTGTTTTTTTTTCACCTTTAATAACACCTATCTAGTGGAATGATCCTAGATCCAGTGAGCATGCTAGTCATGTGTTCTGGACAGGAGTTGGATAGTCTCCAGCTCTTCAGCAAGGAGTAGTGGCTTGCAACCCTGCTCTTGAATCATTGAAATTGCTACTAGGAAGGACCTGTTGCTAGAATTAGACTTCGGCCTCCTAGGGCGTGAGTAGCGCTGATATTCACTCACAGTAGTTTGACCACCATCTGATTAAGGTTCACTACCAGATGTAGATGTAAATCATATCACGAAACGCCTAACATAATCTTTTGTCTAACAGGGAATGAACTTAGTAACATATAACTCTAAGATTTTTAAACTAAAAATAAATTATAAGTCAACAAATAACTTCCAACGAAAACCTTCCGGTAGGTTTAAACAAAGGGACCTTATATTCCAGTACCCCTTTCACAAAGCAAACTGAAGCCATGCTTTTTAAGCAGGAACTTAATATGGAGCGGTGCATTTCTAAAACTGAATCCTATCAATAGTTCACTGCAATTTGTAATGCAACTTCATATATGTACTTTGAATTTGTTCCGCCAGAAAATGAAATACTGTTGTCATTCCCCTCGGTGAAAACCGTCCTTACTGGCTGTTTGTTCAGTTTGGCGAGAGCTTTCGATGCGATGACATCATTTTCAAGCTGTGTTTCTAGATAATCAGTACTATTTTCATGTTTTATTTTCAAATGATGTCATCGCATCGAAGGCACTAGCCGATCATACTGAACAGGTGCCCCTGTTGGCAAGCTTGTCAGTATGGGGGTTGTGGGTTCGATTCCCAACGAAGACCTTGTTTTTTTTCACTACAAAAATAATAATTGACTGTCGGTGGGGCTGCTCAGCGATGCTCAGCATAATCATTGGTCGCTGTGCTGTCTTTTATACGGCAGTTAATTTTCGACTATCCTTCTACTTTCACAACCTGTTTCTTCTCTTCCCTATCCCTTTCCTAAAGAATGTAGCACGGTACTTTACTACATAGGCATAAAGGGAGCCCAGGCCCCTCAAAGGCTAGTAGGAGTCACCTGGACAATCCACATATTTCCACGGGAATCAGTTGCCCCAGAGTTCACTATTTGTCTCTTGAGACAATTAGCTGTTCTCTGACTGGTTATTGAGGTTGGCCCCTATATGGGAGTATCGTGGTGGTTGTGGATTCGGACCCTCGTGAGAGTTTGTTGGTCGGATCATTCAAATTAACACAATAAATGGTTCAGGTTCAGTGAGTATGAGTGCTGTCGTGTTCTTGATAAAAAAGAGCTTCATGCGTTCTGGACCAGGAGTTGGAAAGTCTCCAACTCTTTAGCAAGGAGTAAAGGCTGCGACCTACTTCGAGCTTTTGAAATTACTACTAGAAGTGACCGGAGGATATACGTATTCGATGGCCTTCTAGGGCATGGGTGATGTCCAATCATTCAAGTGGTTTGACCACCATCTGATTATGACTATATAGTCGGTGCAGATGTAAATCAAATCACGCACTACATAGGCATTGTTGCCTGAAGTGCTACTTCTCTTGTTACACGGTGTTTTCATCGAGGAAAATGAATGTTTTCTAAAATTCAAAAATGCAGCAGTAAAAATGAAAAAATGACAATATTCGTTATTTAACAATTAACGAAGATTGCAAATGACTTCTAGTAAATAAAACAAATGACACAGTAAACATATCTGAAAAGAAGCCATGAACATCAACATCAATAGAATATACTTATATTTAAAAAATTATGAACTAAAGCAAAACGCAGTTTCAACATTCTTCAAATTAGAAAGTGAGAGCTCTTTTCTACTACTGCGATACCGAGCAGTGGCAAAAACTAAATAATGTTTCCAGGTCCCAATCAGTGACATCTGAGCTTGTGAATACCGAATATAATATATTTTATTGCTTGGCAATAGCTGAGTTGAAGCTTTATTTTTCATCATTATTTATTATTTATGATCGGTTATTAATTTTAAGAGTTGACAACACTTTATTGTGCAAATGAAGTTCAATTTAAAATTTTTATGAGTTTTGGGAATAATCTATTGATTTTGAATTTTAATTTAAATTAAATTTCTTCGTTTCTTAAACGAATTGCGAAAGAGACTTTAATAGTTTTATTATTCATAATTTTGGACAGTGTACTTACTGTATGCGATACATAACTACAATAAATTATCGTTTCAATTGTTGCAAACACTTTGTGTGGGTTTAATTATTTGACGTTCGTATTTATCATAAAATGAATGCTTTTTGTTTTTTTTTTTTTGATATCTAAATATCTAGTGGATTTCATTTTATATCCATTTTTTGTGTGACTTAAGATGTGTATCTCTTTTGTAGAGATGCTTTTTTTGTTTAAATAAAAATCTATTTTTACTTTTAAAATACTCGTACGTTTTATGTTGTATTAACAAATTGGCTTTATTTCGATTAATTATTGTCAGATTAGTATCCAGTTTTACATCATCACTTCTATGTGCGCGTATACCTGGCTTAACGCCCCAGCAAAGACAGCTTTGCACTGAATCTCCGGATGCTTTAATTGCCTTGGGCGAGGGTCATCAATTGGGTGCCCAAGAATGTCAATATCAATTTAGAGGCTTTCGTTGGAATTGCACCCAAGTGTGGAAAAAGGATGTCTTTGCTCACGTCATGTTTGTGGGTGAGTTTCTTATATGTTCAAAGTAAAATAGGTCTTCAGTCTAGGTCTATTCAATAACCTATGGTTCTTTACTTTGTACAGGATCTCGGGAGGCTGCCTTTACGTATGCGATTGCAAGTGCAGGAGCAGCTCATGCGGTTACTGCAGCCTGTGCCAGAGGAAATATTTCGTTGTGCGGTTGTGATGTTCGTCACAAGCCCACCTCCCGCAGAGATACACAGATGGGCTACGAAAGTGCACCAGGTGAGGCTCAGCAACCATGGAAGTGGGGAGGATGTTCGGCTGACATTGAATTTGGTATGAAGTTCGCACGAAAGTTTCTCGATGCCCGCGAAATTGAAGGTGATGCCAGAAGCTTAATGAATTTACACAATAACCGAGCGGGAAGAAGGGTAAGAGCAAAATCATAATTTATAACAATAATGCGTTATTTTATTGACTTTCAGTTGATTAAAAATCTTTTGAAAACTGATTGTAAATGCCATGGTGTTTCGGGATCTTGCGTTATGAAAACCTGTTGGAAAAGTTTACCTTCATTTCGTATAATAGGCGATGTTCTAAAGAAAAAATATTTAAAAGCCAAAATTGTTCAAGCCGCCAAAGGCAAAAGTGGACTGAAACTAGTTTTAAGCAAGTAAGTGCTTGAATAAATTCAAATAATTATGTGAAAATAATCACTACATCACAAAACCCCTCTCTCTGTTGTTTTTTCATTTTGTTTTCTTTAGAAAAAATCGTGCCGGCAAGGTTATAAATTTTCCCAAACGCATGGATTTGGTTTATTTGCAAACGTCACCCAATTATTGTGAACGCAATATACAGGAAGGTGTACAGGGAACCCAGGGTCGTGTTTGTAATCGCACCTTGCATGGACCTCAAAGCTGTGATTTACTTTGTTGTGGGCGTGGCTATAATACACACTCAATAAAACGCACCACTCAGTGTCGCTGTCAGTTCAAATGGTGCTGTGAGGTACAGTGTGATGTGTGTGAAGACAATTATGAAGAATTCACATGTAAATAACTAATGAAAATCTTTTATCTCACACAAAATTTAATTCAATTTATAAAATTTGGTTGTAATAATAAATATGTACTTAATTAATTTTATTATCCATTAGATATTATTATTATTATTATTATTATAAATTATAATTAATTATATTTTTAGATGTAATTTTTAAAATGAAACTGTTGTTGTTTGTAAGTTCATTTTAGTATTTATACTCTGAAATCTTAATTTATTTCTTTTACTTTTTTTAAATTAGTTTTTGTCACAACAACAAATACAACAAGTAAATAGTAAATATTTAATACGAATGTAAAAATGTTAATAAATAAATTAAAAGATTCGATGACTAATAAAGAACGAACAAAAAAAAAAATGTTTATAGAAATGAATCGATTCGGTGGTTTTAATCAAGTCGAGATAATGGAGTATATCATTATATACCTACGTACATCCTTGCATTCACATGTACACATCGGCTTTTTCAACAAATAAGTTTGTTTTTCAATTGTGACAACAATAAAAAACATAAGGGTTTTAACATTTAGTTTTTTTGACGTATTCGTATTAGATGCATTGGCAATTGTTACAATGAATTCTATTTCTCACGAAAATCGCATAATAAAAAAATTTTACTCCACAATAAAATTGGTAGTTCTGTTAAAGTTACATTTCGTAAAATTCGTGATATTTTCAGACAACATAATCGTCCTTCTGAGACCGCTATTAAGAATTTGGTCTTTAAATTTGAGTAGACAGACTCGATACAAAATGTGCAAACAACACCTCGTGTCCGACTGTGTCGTTCAACTAAAAACATCGCAGCCGTGAGCCCCAGTGGTGAAGCAGATCCAGATTTGCCAACAATTGGGGTTATCCAAAACCACCACATGGCGAATTGTGCGTAAGGATTTGACTTCGAAGTCTTACCAGGTTAAGCTGTTGCAGGAATTGAAGCCGACCAACCATTCCTATTGCCGTAGCTTCGTTCAATTCACTTCGAAATTATGCAGATTTTCCTGAAAACATAATTTTTTTAGACCAAGCCCATCTTCACTTGTTTGTGATCACCTATATATTTTATATGAAAATGAATGTTTAATAAAAATTTTAAAACGGCTATACCTCAATAAATAATTAGTATTTAGAGAAAATAGGATTATTTTGTGATCACCTTTGTATTTTATAAAAAATCGATTTTTATATGAAAATTTAATAAAAATTTTAAAATGGCTGTATCTCCGTAAATAATAAGAATTTCTAAAAAAAATAAACTTATTTTCCTATCACCTAAGTATTTTGAGAAAACAGGCTTACTTCCTGATAGCCTATTTATTATATAAAAAATCGATTGAAAATTTAATGAAAATTTAAAAATGGCTATATCTCCAAATATAATGAGGATTTCGACAAAACATACTTGTTTTGTGATCACCAAAATTCGATTTTTATATGTAAATTTAATAAAAATTTTAAAACGTCTATATCTCTATAAATAACAAGAATTTCGAGAAGATAAGCTTATTTTGTGATCACCCATTTATTCTATAAAGAAATGATTTTTATATGATTTCCTTAAAATCTAATTTTTTATTAAATAAATATGTGATCACTTCTAAAATAAAGTATAATTTTGTAAAGATTGCAGAGATTGAATTGGCAGTTCATTGAAATCTTCACTTTTCATAGAGCGTGGTCTTACAGCACGATTTACTAGCAGTGGTTTTAACATATGTTTTCCTGAAGCATCGCAACAAAACAACAATATTACACGGTCCTTTGCTATTTTAAACCACGGGCAGTTTCCTGAGATTTTGCAGCACATCAAGTTTGAAGCTTGATCTGGGGTGTATCCTCCATCTGCAATAATTTTTTTACATGAAATTTTTTGGCAGCCAATTCATCTGCAGACGTAGTTTCTCTCTTAATTTTTATGCTATGGAGAGCATGTCGTTTAAGAAAATCTGTCATCCAACCTGTACTTGCAGAAAACAAGGATTGTTTCGAGTAAGATGAAGTACCTGGCTTAACTTCTTTAATGTAGGGTTCTAGCAATTTCATCCACTGGATGGATGTTCAGTCCACATTACCAAAACTTTTTCCATCTTCTCTTTGATAATATCTTTTAATTATGTATAACGATGATTTAGCACCTCAAGAATATACCGATTTTCTGTTCACAGTTTCATTTTTTCATCGTTTTTATGGCAGCTTCATCAATACCAAAAAGCCGTTGTACCTTCTCCTGTTGCAAGTGAATCTTAAATTTTAACTTAAGTATATTCCTCTTCGCTTTTATTGCAGGTGAATTAGGTGACATTGCGTTAAGGGTACCAAAATATCTTTCATATTTATAATGCAAAGATTTGAAAGTTTTTTAAAATCTGTACGAGCACTAACTTTATTTTACTTATAATATTTTAAATACTCACAGCAACTAAATGGCTTTTTTCTCTTCAACTCTCAAAACCAAACTAAATTGCGTAAAATGTACATTACGTGTTTACTGTATGCACAATTCGGGGAATCCCACTGATGTACACATATTGTTATTAGCAACAGCTGTACAGGATAACAATCCAAAGCTGCTCATCCTTTACAGATGCGATAACACGCTAATATCCTAAACAAATATCCTAAATCGGCATGCTAAAACCAAAATCCTAAACAATGAAACCTACATGATATATGAGATTCAAGAAAAATTCATAAAATAATGAAAATCTTGTTAAAACAAAATAATTCCTGAAAAAAAGAATCTCTTTTTGTGTAAAAAGAGAATTCGGTGTATCACTTAAGAAAATTATACATTTTCGTATATATTAACATATTTGAGTATATTTTAACAATAAACAAGTTGTTATTTCTTTCGGTGTAAGCCGTGATTGCTGGCTGTTTGTTCGGTGGCCAACAGTACTTCATTTACTGGCGGAACAAATCCCAACAACTTAATACAATAAATAAGATTTATTATACACCCCAATTCTAAATAGCAAGTCCCTGGGAATTTATTCCCTATTCCCAATTCCTCTATTCTAAATGAAATCTCCCTGGGAATTTTTTCTCTTTTCCCTTTTCCCTAATTCTAAACGAACTTAGAAAACGGGAAACTCTTTCCGGGGAAAAAAGTAGCTATTATGAATGTCAAATAAAGGGAGAATGTGATGACAAATTTTGGGACAAATTCCGCCAAAAAATGCCAAGGGAGCTGAGCGAAAAATGTAAAGTATTTAATAAAAATAGTGATAATATCGTAATTTATTCTTACTTTTAGGTCAAAAACAACATACAAGAAGCAGTTGGACGTGCTTTTGAATGCAATAATAGCTCACCCCGATATTGCTCGTGGATGCTATAAGGGTAGCAAAGACGACCTGAACCGAGTATGGCGCAATTTGGAGGTGGAATTGAATGCTGCAGGACAACCATCAAAAACCATTGCCGAGTGGAATATACACACATTGTGAAAGTGCAAAATATTTTCCAGGTATGGTGCGATCGGAAGAAGTACATGCGTCACAAAGCGGCACAAAATCTGAAATTGTGTAGAGGAACAGGTGGAGGGCCCAATATTGAGCAGAAGTTTTCTCCAAACGAAGAGGCAATTTACACTTTAATTAGTATGAAGGAGTCTGTGGAAGGTGTAGCTGCTAGTACGTTTGGGCTAGATTCTTCTATCAGCACAAAAGAAAGTGCAGACACCTTGCCACATACTTAAATTGAGTTTTTGGTGGCAGCCGATGTAGTGGAAAACAGTGATGTTGATTATACAACATAACCTGTAGTTCTTTTCAAATCTTCGGAAAGAAACTTTCATTCACAAAACAAAATAATACATTTTTATGTACTTACAAAGTTTGCGGCAAGTCAAGTGGGCTACTACCATCACGTAACTTTCTCCGTGCTACCCTCACCTGCTTCTTGTCCTGCTGCCGCATTTCATCGTTTTCTGCATCAACTGCCATCACAAATGCTGCACTAAACATTTTTATTTAACTTTTTAATAATTTGTTCACAATTCCACTTTTCTTATTGAAAATATTTAACCAAAAGAAAACAATTGACACAAAACAGCTGATTTCGAATATACAAAATTCTATCTCCCATGTTATTCCCTTCCCCGACTGTTGAGAATAGGGGTATTTCATTCTTGGGAAAAATGAACTCCCAGGGAAATGATTTTCCTGGGAATATTTAGAATTGAGGTGATAATTTTAGTTGTAATAGATAACACGGTGCGACAGTCCAAAAAACTTGGAGCCGGATATTATTTTTCTGGTAGGGCTTGTCGGGTAAAACAAGATTTCAATACTGAAATATGCCGGACACCTCCAAAATCCGGATTTACGGTTAAAAAACTGGTTTTTGTACCTTGCCGCACTTATAAGCCTGTAACTTTGACAATGGTTCGATTTTTTTATTAGATTTGGAAAGAAGAAACTGAGTTCTTTTATAACAACAAAAGTTATTAACAATTTGAAAAAAAAAATTCAAAAATTAATTTCCTGAAGAAGCGAAATATTGAAAAAATATATAGTTAAATTTAATTAAAAAAGACCGTTTAAAAGATTAAAACATATTTATTTAATATAAATAAAAAAAGAGGTCGAGTTAAAATAATAATTTATATATATAAATGAAATGGTCCACGTATGTAATGAGTTGGCGTGAGAATGATTGGAGCGGTTTAGCTGATTTTTGCTTTATTCGATTCGAAATTTTCAGCAAATGGTTTGTAAAAAAAAAAATTATACAATTTTCCGGAAAACTTAGAAAATTCATTTATTAATTTTTTCTGTTGTTGTTGTAAACACAAATAAGTTATTCACGACTCCACACGTTCGTTCAAACTGGTTTGATGAAGCTTATGGTTGTTTGTATGCTAATGAGTTTGCATACGTGCAAACACACGTATACATTCTTAGCATACGCTAAAAACACCCGTAGATCAAATTAAAAAAAAAAAACACAAAACAAAAAGAAAACAAAATAAAAAACCAAATAAAGAGGGGCAACGTCTTCAACTTGTTCTAACATGTCAACAGTCAAAAATGTACAAACTAAACCGCGGTTTGAGAATGATGCATTTGCATCGAAAGCGCTCGCCATCGAATACAAGCCAGCCAGTTACAGCGTGATTTGATTTACATCTGCACCGACTATATAGTCATAATCAGATGGTGGTCAAACCACTTGGTTAATTGCACATCACTAACGCCCTAGAAGGCCATCGAATACGTATATCCTCCGGTCACTTCTAGTAGCAATTTCGAAAGCCCGAAGTAGGCCGTAGCCTTCACTCCTTGCTAAAGAGTTGGAGACTTTCCAACTTCTGGTCCAGAACGCATGAAGCTCTTTTTTATCAAGAACACGACAGCATTCATACTCACTGGACCTGAACCATTCATTGTGTTAATTTGAATGATCCGACCCACAAACTCTCACGAGGGTCCGAAACCACAACCACCACGATACTCCTATACAGGGGCCAACCTCAAAAACCAGTCAGAGCACAAATAGTGTACGCTGCGAGCGTACTGATTCCCGTGGAAATATGTGGATTGTCCAGGTGACTCCTACTAGCCTTTGAGGGGCCTGGGCTCCCTTTTACCCCGCAAGACACCAGTCTAAATGGAATAGTAGGTTCCACAAAGACTATCATGTGCCCCCGGAGGGAACCAGCCAGTTAGGACGGAAAATGGCAATATTATGTATTTTTATGTTTGAAGATTTTTTTTAATTCATTGCTATAGCAGCTATGTGCCAGATTTTTTAGCGGTAATACCGTCACAATTTTGGAAAAAAAATCTTACTTCAATTAAAATTCGCAATAAAATCACATGTACATATGTATTTCCCCCGAGGCACAGTGGTCCAAGACGCCAATCTAGATGGAAAAAAGTCATAACTTCTCTTCGGAAGCAGCTAGAAGTATGAAATTTTCGAATTATGTATATCTTATCGAAAGCATTCTTTGTACCAAAAAATGGACGTTATGTATAAAATGGATGTGAAAATTGTTACACACTCCAGGCACCTTATCCACGCTTGCAATGTCGATAACCCATATTCGTAAAAATTTGCCCTTACATTCAAGGCTTTAATTTCGTGCAATTTATTCATAATGGTTGGCGTTGCTCCACAAATACTACATGTTTGAGTAGAGGAATCGTTAAGAATTGAGAAAACCTTGCCATCAATCATTGTTAAATAACACACATGTTTAACAATAATTGTTTTATCTTCAATGTTAGAAGCTGTTGACACTATTGCATTAATTTGATTTTGTATGTAATTAGTTTCATCTTGAACCAAAAATTTTGTTTCTTTTTCAAAAATCAGTTTAATCAGCCTGCAAAAACGTGTAGATGATGGACGTGGGTTCTCCCATAAGATATGGTTATCGTACTTTAGCTGTAAAGGTACCAAGCAAATTGCAAACAAATATTTATCTGTTTTATGGGAATCATTTGAACTAAAGTTTTGCTTATAGGTTGAGCGGCCACTGCTACCATCACATCCCCATTTATAAATCAAAGTCAATTCCGTATAATTGAATTCATCTATGACCTCTTTTTGCAACTTTAAAATTCTACATGCTACTAAGTCTGCGGGGGCACTTCTGCTATTACATCGGATACCTTTATTCCATTACTTGGGTAGCACTTTTCTTTAACTTCCAAAATTCTATGATATGATGGATATATATCCGCGTTACGAATCTTAGCACCAGTAGGCATCGCATTATAACTTGCTTTTGTATATTTTCCATCGATAAACAGACGTTATGCTTCTTCATCTGTATATGGTACTGGTTCCTTAGATTGTGCATTAATAATTTTTTTTAATTGCTCTCGTTGGAGATTCATTTATGTTCTAAAGAATCGCGGCAGCATCCCTCTTGCCAGATTTATAAAGACTAACGCCAGCAGCGAAAACTAGTTTCTCAGGTGAACATCCACTAACTAAGGCCGATACTTGCAAATGCTTCCCTTTTTCAGATTTACGTGAAAAATCTAATCGAGGTCTACCAAAATTTGATGTTGGCAGATACCTAAATCCTCTGGAATTTTAATCACGTTTTCAGAAGGAAGACGTAATACTCCATTTAACTAAATTTTGTTGGAGTCTTCAAAATACTCTTTAGATCTTTTTGCTTTTACCCATCTTTCGTTAATTGAATACGTTAATCTCCGTACAGCTAGCTTAACTTTATTGCAATAATCTTCTGTTTTATTTTTCTGTAATCCACTCTTAGCAATAAAATAGCTAATCACAGCTTCTACCCTTCTCTTGCTTTCCATTTCGGCAATCCACACATTATATAGTTCTCTCCGTGTTATGGGTGTGCTATCTATAAATGTTTGTAAAAGGCTTACCGGTAAAGAATTGCGAACAATTTTTTTCCCATCTAAAGTGGGCATTACACAGATTAACAGGGCACAATTTATTTCGCGGGAATCCTATTTAAAAGTTACTCGAAAAACCATAAAATGCCAAATTTTTACTACACAAAACACATATTTCCTCTTATCTATTATTATGCACACAGAACATTTAAATTCGTTTTTTATTTATAATATCGCGCAAACATACCTGACATAGTGCAGAGTAAAAATATAAAAACAAAAGTTTGATCTTCTTTGATGTTACGATCAGTTAAAATCAGTGACAATGCAATTGTTCATATTCAAAACATCATAACAAAGCAAATATGTAAAAAATAAAAAAACCTAATATACAGTTATGCACAGTGGATAGTTATCTAACAATTACCAAACAAATTATTTGAACTTTGAAACATAAAAAATTGACTTTTTTCCACCTACATTGGCGTATTGGACCACTGTGCGGGGGCACATAAATATGGTCTTCATAGAATTCCACTATCTAGACACAGTGCAACTGGGAAAAAAGGGAGTCCATTCCCCTGAAGGCAGCAGGGGTTCAACTGGAAACTCCACTTTATTTCCGCGGGGATCAGTGTGCCCCAGAGTTCATTATTTGTCTCTTTAGACATTTAACTGTTCTCTGGCTGATCATTAAGGTTGGCCCCTATATGGGAGTAACGTGGTGGTTGTGGTTTCGCGGCCCCATATCAGGTCTTTTGTTTAATATGGTGGCCAGCATCATCTCGCTGTTAATGACACGCTAAGTGAATGATGCAGTCCAGTGAGCATGCTAGACATGTGTTCTAGACAGGAGTTGGAAAGTCTCCAACTCTTAAGCAAGGAGTGATGATTTGCAGCCCTGCTCTGGAATCATTGAAGTTGCAACTACAAAGTTCTGTTGCATAGAATTATAGCTTCGGCTTTCTGGGACGAGCTTGACGTTCCAAATTATGCAGTGGTTAGATCCACCATCTGATTAAGGCTTCATGGCCAGGTGTGGATGTAAATCGAATCAAATAGTTGTACATATGTATGTAAATAGATTGCATGGTTTTCAATAAAGTTCAAATTCTTTGGTGAATTTGTTTTTAATTTAGTAAAATATGCATTTTAAGTTTCATTTTTAAAATTTTTTTCCTTAAAGTGTATTAACTTATACCAAAAAAAAAATATAATTACATATATATAAAAAATTGACTTGACTATATGTACATATACATACATACATAAGTTTTAATAAACATCAGCAAGCTTTGCTTATGTTACAGAATTTGCCAGGAGAGCTCAACGAACATGATACGTTTTCAATAACTAGACTTTATTTCGAAGTAATTTTTCTTCGCATGAGAAAATTTAAAGAGCAACTCGAAGAACACATTTTTAAGAAAAAGCATTAATTTTTTTTATATATATTTTTATTTTCACTTTTCAATATTAAATCATGTTAGTGAAAACATAAATAAATCGTTTTCACTTCTCAATTTTTTTACTTAGTCTACGTTTAAACTTTATAAAGTTCCAAAAGAGTGCTCAGTGATTTAATTTAGACGTGTAGGATAAAAAATAATAAAAGTGAAAATTTGAATATATATTCTACATACATATATATGTATGTGTGTATGCACATTATCCGTGCTTTAAAATTTTCCGCGCGATTTAATTCACATAATTTTAAAATTAATAGTTTTTATAAGAGAAAAAAACCTTGATATAAGGGCTTAAAAATATTAAGTCACAGACAATTACACTTTACTTTCAAGTTAATTAAATAATTTTCTACTCGATGCAATTTTAACAATACATACATATGTATGTAAATATATCGCTTATATGCTGAAAAATCAAAAAAAAATAAAAGCTTAATTTCGAACGATTTTGATAGCACGCAACATTTCTTAAAATTTGAGTGATTGTCTACGTCTAGCTTTATCTATCTATTCTTATATATTGTTAGACATTGGCAGTGGAAAAAACCGACTGAATCTGCAACAGGCCAGATTTTCTTTCCAATGGGCTCTTGCCAATTCACAACGTCTAAAGACGAACTAATTGCAAAACTGTTCACATATATTGCTCAAAATTATAGCGATTAACTTTGGTTAAGTGAAAGAACCATTTTGGCTGCAAAAAACAAATACGTTGATTAAATAAATTCAAAAATCCAAAGCCTAATTAATGGCGAGTTCCTGAGTTCATTAAACTTACCGGGAATGCCACCACATAACTTCCAGCTTAACGTTGGAGCGGTAATAGTCATGTTACGTAACCTGAATCAGCGAATACTATGCGATGGTTCTAGATTGGTTATTAAAACGTTGATGGCAAAAACTAAGCAATAATAATTATAGGAAAGTTTGTAGGTGAAGAGCTGCTTACTCCAACGATACCTATCATACTAAGTGATTTATCATCTAAGTTTCAACGTGTCCAATTTCCCGTTCTCCTTGCATTCGCAATGACGATTAATATAACCCAAAGGCAATCGCTAAAAGTGTGTGGGTTAAACCTAGAATCCCAATATTTTTCCCACGAGCAATTCGATGTTGCATGCTCAAGAGTTGGGACACCGTCAGCACTGTTTACTTTCTCTCCCAACAGAAAAACAAAAAATATTGCTTACTATCAAGCTTTAAAATAAACTATATGCTTACCTTTTTTGTTTGTTTATTTTTTAAGGAATTACCTTAAGAACTATTGAAACAATAAATTGAGAAAATTTTGTGTCATTTCTTCTTTGTGCTGAAAAATTTTTTTTAACTCCATATGAAATATTCATCATTAGCAAATAGTTTCCGAGCGAAGACGGGTCGTATAGCTAGTAAAATAATAAAAATAAACTTTTAAACATTTTATACAAATTTTATTTTTGGTTATTTAAACTTAAAAGTATTTGCTCGACCGTTTTTTTTTTTTAAAGCAGCATCATCAGTTTCTCAGTTATGTGACCAGCAATATTCTGAAATCATATTTATCTTATGTTTTCCTTTAAAGCGTTTTTCAATAGTTGCTGCCATTTCCTGGTGGAAATGTTTTTCCTGCCTATTCTATGTGTCTCGCGAGATGGCCACACTTTGCGATCATAACGATTCGGTGCACGACTATCCCATTCACAAAGATAGCACGGATACTTTATTTAACCACCTTGCATACCAAATAAAACTGTTAAAAACTTTAAGTTTGTGACGACAGTCGTATATTTTTCATCACTACTTAAGTTTCTTTTGTATTAATCGCATATACGATTAGAACGGAATGTAATTTATTTTGGTTATGCAATAAAACAGCTTTTAAGCCTGGATATTACATTACAAATCTTAAATTAATAAAAATAAAGTCATACATTTTTATAAGAAAACTTACTTTTACATGAACCATCAATGAAAAGCCGCCATTTATCTGCATTATAATTGTGATTTAATGCCGAAAATAGTTTTGGAAAATCAATGCAATAAACGTGATGACTGTCATTGGAACCAGTGATGATATTCGAATTTTTTAACAACCGGTACGCATGGAAAAAAATCTATTGTAGGTTATATTTACTTCATAATAGTTATTTATTTACATATTTACATAAGAAATACATATATTATATATAATAGTATAAAAAATAGTATATAAAATTAATTAAATAATTTCCAAATTAAATTTTGTCACGTTTGTCACTTGCCATATGATGCCCTTCTCGCAACCATAATTTAACATATGGTGTTGCATCAAAATCCTCAATAGATTTTCCCATTAAATTTATTGTCATTAAATGACTTGTTGTTTCAATTAACAACGAACTTCTCTTATCATAAATGATATTGTTCATTGTGCTGAATCCTCTTTCAGCTTCTGCGGAATTAACAGCAATTACAATTAAAATTCTTTTTGCTCTCAAAATAGTATTAATATTTTTAGATTCTCTATCTCGCACATCAACAAAATCTCGAAAATCATTTACTGGAATGATGTACTTATTTGATTATTTTATTTAACTGCTCTAACCTATTTTCACCTTCAATCCATGGTGCTTCATAAATATCACCCGGCCATGTTTCTGGATTTAATAAATTAAAGCAATTTAAGAGATTATTATTGTTTTCATTTTTATCGTCTAATAGCAAACGCATTTTCATGTGTTTTTCTAAACAATCAAAAAAAATTATCTCTCGAAACAACAATTGATGTTTTTTTCTATTAATTTCAAATGGAATATTGTATTTTTTTCGTTTTAATAATATCATCTGCTTCTTTTTCATATGTTCCTTTATTTAGTTTTAAATGTTGGAATAGATTTATCTTTCGCCTTATCAATCTATCAGCTCTAATTAATGAAGTATCTCTTTCTTGTAAAGCTGTAGACAGTACAGAAATTTCTTCTAATATGTCGTTTATTAAACCTAAATCTTTTAAAAAGTTTTCTTTTTTGAAATATGACATTATTCCAATTTTTTTATTTTGACTAAAGTGAATATATAAGGCCTGATATGATTTCCAAACTGCTTTGGCGGTCCTAGCGCTACAGGCTGCCCATCGAGGACCAAATATTCTACCTATTTTGTGTACTTCAGTGTCAAGTTCTTTAGAAACATTATTTAATTCTCGTTGATGTTTATTTGAAGTATGATAATACGATTAAAGTTTATTGAGAAAATACCTAAAGTTATTTACTTCATTTCTATTGTTTTTTTAACCAATTTTTTTTATTTATATTTAATAAATATCTTTTATCTTTTTTAAGATTATTTTTATATATTTTTTTTCTTCACGATATTTCGCTTTCCTTTGGAAAGCTTCTTCAGGAAAAAATTTTATATTTTTGAAAACAAAAAAATTATTAACAAATTGAAAAAAAGTTTCAAAACATGTGAAAAAAACATATAAAATATTTTTTCATACATACATACAAAAATTCAAATTTTCAAATATTCAAACATACAAAAACAAGGAAACGGAAATAACAAATAACAAATTCTCTCTTATGAAATGATTATAACAAATTATGTGTCTTTTTAATTAAGCACCTATAATTCTGAGCTAAATTGTCTGTGTCTGTCTTGAAATTTATTCTCCTTACATTTGGTACATTAACAAAATCTAACATTTCCAACATATAACGTCTCTTGTAGTTTTTTTTTATATCTAATACTGAAGTTTCATCAAACTTTGGATAATGATTATATTTCTTACAATGTGAAGATAAGGATGTCTTTAAGGCCTATTTGCTCTTGCATTAATTCCCCTGCCTATGGACTGTGCAAGTATATAACGAATATTCTTAAGGTGATAACAGGGCAATCAGTATATAATATTAGAAATTCGTTGGAATTTAAGGATAAAACCAAGAAAATAAATATACAAGATAACGATAGATTGTTTTCATTTGATGTAGTTTCACTTTTTCCAAGTATTCCTGTAGATTTAGCTTTAAGTATTATAGAGGAAAAATGGCAGATAATAGAACAAAATACGAATATTGAGAAGGAATTATTTTTACGTATTCTTAAGTTTTGCATTGAAGACAACAGGTATTTTATATTTAATAATAGGATATAACAACAGAAGGAGGGTCCCCCTATGGGCTCTCCAGCATCTCCAATTATAGCTGATATTGTGATGGAGGAATTACTAAATTCATGTATTAGTAAAATGCATATTAAACCGAAGATTATCACAAAATATGTGAATGATTTATTTTGTATAACTTCAGAAGATGCAGTGGATGATATTTTGTCAGAATTGAATAGTTTCCATCCGGATATTAAATTTACGATTGAAAGAGAATTAGAATCTAGACTTCCATATTTAGATATATTGATAATAAGGAAGAAAAATAAGTTAGTATTTGATTGGTATAAGAAAACAACATCTTCTGGAAGAATTATTAATTTTTATTCAAAACATCCAAGGAAAATGATAATAAACACAGCGAAAAATATGATAGACAGAATATTGACACTAAGTGATAGAGAATTTTATTTGAAGAATAGGGATACAATAAGAGATATACTTAATGACAATGATTTTCCAGTAGAATTAACTAACAGATTAATTAAACAATATGGTAGTTACAGGCATAATTTAGGAAATTCTACGGCAGAGCCAAGAAATTATAAATCATTAACTTATGTTCCTGGAATATCAGAAAGATTAAGAAAGTGTAAAATATATGACACAGATAAATATATAATTGCACACAAAACACATAACACATTAAATAAATTATTTAGCAGTATGAAGGATAAAATAGGAAAAATGGAAATATCTGATGTAGTATACAGGTTACCATGTGGAGGAAATGACCAGGTGAACTGTGACAAAGTTTATATTGGGACAACAAAAAATAAACTTAAAACAAGATTAGCTGGTCACAGATGTGACTAAAAATATAGGAATATTTCAACACAGAAGACATCCTTATTTTCACATTGTAAGAAATATAATCATTATCCAAAGTTTGATGAAACATCAGTATTAGATATAGAAAAAAACTGCAAGAGACGTTATATGTTGGAAATGTTAAAAATTGTTAATGTACCAAATGTAAGGAGAATAAATTTCAAGACAGACACAGACAATTTAGCTCAGAATTATAGGAACTTAATTAAAAAGACACATAATTTGTTATAATCATTTCATAAGAGAGAATTTGTTCTTTGTTATTTATTTGTTATTTCCGTTTCCTTGTTTTTGTATGTTTGAAAATTTTAATTTTTGTATGTATGTATTAAAATATTTTATATGTTCTTGTCAAATGTTTTGAAAAATTTTTTCAATTTGCTAATAATTTTTTGTTTTCAAAAATATAAACATTTTTTCCTGAAGAAGCTTTCCAAAGGAAGCGAAATATCGTGAAGAAAAACAAATATATAAAAAAGATCTTAAAAAAGAAAAAAGATATTTATTAAAGTTATTTACTTCATTTACTTCTTTGATAACATCATCTAGAATTAACTGAATACGATGAGCTAAACAGTGACAGATGCTAATACCTAGAAAATGTTCTAAAATTCTTGCAGAAACTCCAGCCTTTTTTCCTAACATGACACTAAGATTTTCATGTAAATATTTGTCATTAAAACCATGTTTTTCAAGAACTGATATTAAGGTTTTAAAAATTATTTCTGATGTTGTTCCTTCTAATTCGACAAGATCAATAAAAACTGTTACACTATCATCGGAATCTTGAATTTCAGATTTCAAATAAACTACTAAAACGCTTTTGTGTGAAACAGTTGAGGCTTCATCAATAATAATTGAAATTTTACAACCTGTATTTATCAGTTTTCCAAAAATAATTCTTCTTATTTCTGTAGATATAAGCTTTGCGACAAGTGGAACTATAAATCTGGAATGTAATGAAAATCCGAAATCTACATTATTTTTTTTTTCTGTAAATCAATTAATTTTTTAAAATCACTGAATGGGTAATTGTTTTTAATTATGAAATAGATAGTATTAAAAATGTTTACTGTGCTGTTTAAATACTTTTCATTAGCCACATCGAAAGATTTGGAAATTATATTTGTTTCACCAATTTTTATTATTTCCCCAGCTTTTTTATGCGAAGCTGATTCATTGTGTTCCTTCAATTTTGTTCTCATTGATGATTGTAAATTTTCTTTGTTCGAGCCATGAGCTTTGACAAAACATGATTTCCACTCCACAGAAATGTGTAAATGTTTAGCAGTTTCTAAATTTAACAATTCTACTTTCGAACACCACTGACATCCCACATTTTCATCGCTAACAACAATAAGCCACTCGTATTTAGTTTTAAAATAATTTAGTTGTTTATCATTCCAAAAATGTAATAACGCAGCATCACGAGACGTTCCAGCTTTTTCCGATTGGTGTTGAACTTCAGAAGTATCATTTTTTTCTTTTACCTGTTTTGTTTGATTAGAATTAGTAATATTCTCAGCTTGCTGTTCAGGGTTTTTGGTTATTTTAATAGATTTGCTAAAAAAAGTCATCCAAATTACCTTGCCTTTTCATTCTTAGGTTGAAACAAAGAAAACATTTAATAATTAATTAGAAATTTAAATTAATTTAAAAACTTCATACTGCATAAGGGATAACCATTCACCATAAAAATATTTTTACTACTAAACTTTTTATTTAGAGTAAATATATCAAAATAAAAATGTATTCAAAAAGGGAAATTCCCTTTTTATTAAAAGAAAAATATTTTTTTTACAGAATTTTCCGTTAACCCTTTCAAGCTTAGCGGTTATGCGGTGAAACCACCTATTAAAATGCAACTTTTAACATGCTCAGTAGGAATTTTTCAATTCCATAAATTTTGTTCTATAATTCAAAGCCATCTCTTGGATTGTAGTGGAAATTAAAAGTACTAAAATTCTTATTGGACAGTTTTAATTAGATTTTCTTTTAGTAAAAACGAAAAAAATTTGAAATCACAAATTTTTATTTTATTGTAAGTTTTTTTGTATTTGATCGATAATGGCAGGTAAATATTTATATTTTTTTAATAATTTAGAATGTTTTTATCAATACTTTTACTTTTACATACTTTTACTTAAAAACATAATTTTTTTTTTAATATACAACAACCGGTACGGAGAATTTTAAAAATGTTAACAACCGGTACGAGCGTACCGCCCCGTACCGGCTGAATATCACCACTGATTGGAACTAGTCTTAAAACTTTCTTCAAGTAACCAAGTCCGGTCACTTTTTGTACCACATGTTCTAACGAAATCTTTTTTCACCAAATTCCACTGCTTTAATCGCAACCCGAGGACTCCAGACTGCCGCTTTGACAAGTGTAAATTGCGAACAAGATCGTCAAAATATGCTTTTGACAAAAAAACATTTCGCTCCGTTGTTGTGGATGGGTGGAAGGAACTCTTCTTGTTCAAAATTGTTTTCTGCTACATCGACACATTTGAAAAAAAAAAAAAACAATATTTTTGAATGACTAAAACTCTCACTACAAATTTTCCTTGTGTTTAGTTAGGATAACATTGATTTGTAACTTAAAAACAACACCAAAAACATTGTGCAGGCATTGTGGTAAAAATTTTGTTTTCATGAAAAGTTAAATAACTCAGTCAATTGCTTCTCTATTTTTAACCCCAAATATGCATTGTAATCGTAAATAAACGTACTTTTTGAACAAATTCAATTATATTATAGTTTCTTATTAAGATAATGTATAAAAACGTCACCAAAGTTGAACAATTTTTGAAATATCTACAAAATTTATGTTTGCTTGTTTGGACACTAACACCCAAATTCCTCAATTATATATTATTCGAAAGATCTCAGTGTCTTCTTTCCAAATCTAGTAAAAAATTGAAAAATCAAACCATTGTCAACAAAGTTACAGGCATATAAGTGCGCAAAGGTACAAAAATCGGTTTTTTAACAGTAAATTCGGATTTTGGAGGTGTCCGGCATAATTCACTATTGGCTTCTTCATTAACTTGACCTACAAGACCTAAAAGAAAACACATGTCACTCCCCTGGTTTTTCTATTTCATTCAATTTTGTACCACTGTGCAATATAATAAATAACAATAAAATTTAATTTTATTAATAATGCTACAGCCTATTTGTAACACACTAGTTACTGTATTAGAAGCCAGTAATAATAGTTTTGAATTGAGCGAAAGATTTTGTCATATTTTCCTCGAGATTTTCAATTGTGGCAACACAAGCAAAGAAATAGTTTTGACATTACGATTTTGGACGTATTCGTAGTGGATGCTTTAGCAGTTGTTAAAATAAGTTTAATTTTGCACGAAAATCGCATTCAAATAATTAAAATCCACTATGAAAATGGCGGTTCTGTTAAAGTTATATTTCGTTAAATTCGTGATATTTTCGAACAATATATTCGTCCTGACCGTCTGAGACCGCTATTAAGAATAAGGTGGCTACATTTGAGTCGACAGGTTCGATTCAAAATGTGCGAACTGCAAGCGCATGTTCCAGCGGGTCGTTCAACTGAAAACATCGCAACCGTGAGCCACAGTGTTGAAGAAGATCCAAATTCCGCAACGTTCTCAATAATTAGAGTTATTCAAAACCACTACATGGCGAATTTTACGTAAGGATTTGACTTTGCAAAGTTTGACTGTTGCAGGAATTGAAGCCGACCGACCATTGACAACACCGTAGATTCGCTTCATTCATTCAGGCACAACCGGCTGGTATTTCTAAAAAATCGTTTTTTTAGACGAAGCCCATTTTCACTTGTCAGAGTATATCAACAAACAAAATGTCCACATTTGGGCTTCAGAAAATCCAAGAGCGATAATTGAGAAACCTTTGCATGCGCAATGTGTTTCTGTATGGTGCGCTTTGTGGTCTGCAGGCGTGATTAGGCGGTTTTTTTCGAAGATGAGGGTGGAAACGCGGTAACAGTCAAGGGATCATGCTATCGCGAGATGCTAATAGCTCCATTTTGTCCTATTATTGATGACGTGGATATCTGGATATCGCTGACATGTTGTTTCAACAGGACGGTGCTATATGTCGCACAGCTAATGAAGCGATAATTTTATTGCAACTAAATTTTCCGATTGCGTAATTTTACGACAATTGGCAGTTAAGTGGCCAGCCAGATTACGTGATTAAACACCATTGGTTTATTTGTTGTGGGGCTATGTTAAGGACAGAGTCTGTATGGAGCCAATCGATTCGATTTCAGTGTTAAAACTCAAATAGGATTGAAATAAGACCACCATTTTGTCAAAAAGTGTTTAAAAACGTTGTTGAAAGAATCGACATCTGTCTGTGTGGTCATGGTGGACATTTGCTAAATATCATTTTTCATTCATAGTTGCCGAACTTTTCTCTTCGTAATACAATACAAATTTAAATCATCTTAATCAAAATTTTTCGTTTTATATTGTTTTAGAAAACAAACTTCTTGTTGAAAAACTCTTCATTTATTGTTTAGCTTTATTTTTGTGCTTACTACTACGGTTATGCAAAATATTCCACTGCCTATAAAGCATTTGAATTTAACAGTTAAATGCTATCTGCTGGCACATTTCTGATTACTACGCCATTTTTCATCTTTGCTACGTGCTACGACAAAAATCAACAATTTCTCTTTAACATAAAAATGTCAAATTCATTCTAAAGTGACATTTCCAGCTTTCCATGTGTCAATTAAATGACTTTTATATGTACGTTTTTCTGTTTACTTTTTTGTGTTGTGTCAAATAGTAATGGAATTTCGTTTTCCTCTGCCAATTCACTCTAAAGTTTCCATAGAAATAGTAGTAGAGGATTGAGCACATTTGTTAAAAAGTTTAAATAGCGCAAGACCTAAAGCAAAAGAATGATATTTTCATTGATTACAAATGTGTATCAAGAGCAGTTGGAGACAGAGAGCAATAAAAGAATCTAGTGGTGAGTGGTGAGTGGTGAGTTTATATTTACAAGGAAATGAAATGAAAGTGTATAATTTGTAATGTTGATACAATTTTGGGGTATAACAAGCGAATAACTTGGGGCCAACAAATCAGTTCTTTAAGGGTAGTTAGTTGGAAAACGGCGTTAAATAAAAACTGGTTAAAAGTGCTGCACTAGTGGGCTCATAGATAACAAGAAAAAAGAAAAGAAGAAAAATTATTAAAAACCACTGACAAACTAACTACCACATACACAGTCACACAATTCATACAATTTTCTTCGTACTAGTTTTCTTCTACAATATTTTGTGTGTTAAATTAGATGAGCAGCAAAAGAAGAAATTTTTGTTTTTTTGTTTCTGTGTATTTATACGTTGTTATAGATAGAGAAGAAAATTAAATATAGTTGTAAAGAAGTTTAGAACAAGAATAGTAATCGAAGGAAAAAAGGTGTAATCATCAGTATAATTGGTGCTTAAAGTTGTAAAATAATTTTAAAAAATATATATATAATTGAAGCCAAAAATTTAAACAAAAAAAAAATAAATAAATTGCAGATATTTACAAAAGAAAATTTTCTAATGCAAATAGCCACGGCTAAAGCAAAAATATATCCAAAACTAACAACCCACCAAATTAATTATAAATTTATAACAATTATAACTACAACTTTAATAAAACGGTAATTATACTGAAATTATTAAGCAAACAAAAAAGTATATATAAATTTAAGTATATATTGAAGAAATCGGTTAAAAATTTAATTTTATGCTTTAAAATAACGGCAGTGAAAAAGTGTTATAAATATAACAAAACGGGCAAATAAATATATGTTTCTGCTGCTATTATAGATACAGAAAAATGGAGTGATTTAGAGAAAAAAAAAGCAAACGAGCAAATTTCGAAATGAAAAATTTTGTTAATGATAAAAAAATATATTTTTAATGTTATAAATTAAATAAAACAAGAAGTTGATTGATAAACTATATATACGACAGAATTCATTTATATATAAAAAACTATACATAAAAAAATAAATATTGTATTTTATGCGGCATATATCGATTTATGATTCGTGGAAAAAAAAATGAAAAATGTAAAAACTTTTTTCTGCTTTTAGAAACTTGGACAATTCTTTTTATTTTTTTTTTTTTTGCTTATAACAAACAACCTACATATACTCATAAAATAAAATACATATATACTAATATGCATATATATGTTCAGTAAAGTAAAGTAAAGTTAATGATTGTAACAGGGATGGCAGCTTCTATTTAATAACATGTTTTTAATCCAGAAAAGAGAGCATTTTTGTAACTAATTCAACTTTGAATTAAACAATGGCTGCAGAATTACTGCTACTTTCACTATAAATGAAGCTGAATTAATTTTTTAATAAAAAATAATTTTTTACTTTCGCTAGTTGTTAAAATTAAACAAAAATTATGAATTCACTTTATACATTTATCGCTCATGAATTGTATTAACCAATTTCATATTTTAGGCATTATTTTTCCACAACAATTTTTCAATTTGAAAATTAAAATATACATCTCTGCATTAAATACATATATACATATGTATATTTAAATAAAACAAAACAATACTCTAATATTATTAAAATGCACTCTAATGTGTGGTGTTGGATTGTCATTATTTCACTCCCAGAGTTAACAGGAAAATAGTCTTTATCTGAACAACTCTCAATGCGCTACTGCTCACAAGTGCGTAGAATAGAAGGCGCATATACACACACACACACACATACTAACATATACTCACGCAATCTCATTTTATAAACATTAACTTGCTTATTTTAACTCTCACGCACACCTTTAAAATGAAAAAGTTAAAAGTTTCCAAATAGCAGCATTAATTTCATAAGCTAAAATACTTAAAAGCATGTGTGTATCAGTAGTTGTAAGGATATGTGATTGCAAGTATGTGTGTATTATAGTTAAAGGTTGTTCTTAGTGAACAAGTGAAATGTATGTCAGTGTTTTTATGGGAAAAATATTCGTACACCGTTCCTTAAACGTAACACGACGAAGACAGAGAAAACATATTTCTACATGGAACAACAAATATTAACAATAATCAAATATATAAAATCGCTTTATATACAATATTTAAAAATACATATAAACAGCAACAAAAACAACAACAACAACAACAAGCAGAAAAAAGTGATAACATCTTAAGCGACTACAAGCTTTTTAAAAGCCAGAATATAACCAAGAAATATTATAAATATTTATCAATATTTGTTGCTAGACACAACAAAAACAATAATAAAACACTGCTCTGCTGACTTGGCACAATAAAACTGTTGATAAAAGATTAAATTTTTAATTAAATCTACACCAACACTACACATACACTATTTCCAATTGTTACAATAATAAAGTTTTCGATGCTTATTTTTCCTCTTTGTAAAATTACAACAATAAAAACTATACAATATTTGTCCATGACATTGATTTGAAAAATTCTACATCACAACAGACACAGAGATCAAATTTATTAGATAAAAAAAAGGTATTTACAGAAAAGAACTCGTAGTGTACTACACTTTTTGGCTGTGTTTCTTTTAGAGAAGGAAAACGGAAATTGTATCTTCTTTTCCGGTAACTAAGTTTCCAATAACAGTAAGAGTAACAGTTTCAGCTTTCATATAAAGAAAGATATTTGAAGATTTTAACCAAAAGAGTTTTATTTTTTTCAACAGCCTTGTGTTTGAGGCTTAAATAATGGAAGAAAATTGATTAAACCTTAAGCAATCAGAAATAATAATTATGAAAGCAAATTCTTAGATTAATATATGAAATTATTTAAGATAGTAAATATAAGCAACAAAATAGTTAAGATAACAAATAAATTACATAAAGCTGCCAAACACATTTTTAAAGTTTGGAACACTTCATTCACTCCTTATCTTCGCACATGACTTTCTAGTTCGGCTCTGAAAATATGCCACGTAGGAAAATTGAACAATTCTTAACTCGATTCATTCATTATTGTGTTAAAGCTTTGTGTAAGCGAGATAAATGTTGATAAACTTCAGTTCACTGGCTGCTAGATTATTGTTTTAAGGTTTTTGCAAAAATTATTAATAAATATTATTTACGTTTTACATTTATCAATTAGTCAATTAAGATAAAAAGCGCTGGCGAAGCTGGTTTCCTCTAGTTAATATTAGGTAACGAAAATAAAGGGTATTTGAACAAGATGCTTTATTTCAAAAATAAAATAAAATAAATAATTTTCATTAAGATGATTTGAATTATATATAAATTATATTAAACTATATAAAGGGTCCGCCAAATAACTTGTTTGTTTTTGTTTAAAATGCTATTAACAAAACTACTGAATATTTTCTCAAATTTCTTTTTTTATTTGAAAGTACAATCCTTCCGGTTAATAATGGAGAATAACTTCATTCAAATGGCTGCCTCGGCTGGCCATGCAGTAGCCTACCCAATCGGTCCAATTTTTAAGCACATTATCTTTTGTGTGCAGCTGTATTTCACCAATGGCTTCACGAATATTGTCCTTTAAAGCGTCAATTGTCTCAGGCTTGTCGGCGTAACACTTATCTTTGACGGCACCCCTACAAATAATAGTTCAACGGTGTCAAATCGCACCTCTGAGTTGGCCAAACGACATAAGCTCTGCGGCTAATAATGGGATCTTCAAAAATAGGGTGCAAAACCTCGAGTGTAGCTTCGGCTGTGTACCACGTAACGCCGTCTTGCTGAAACAATTGTTGCCAATATCCTCCTCTTCAATTTTTCTGAACAAAAATTCGTTCAACATGGCCCGATAACGATCGCCATTAACTGTAACGGCCACTGCTTGCTTATTTTCGAAGAAAAATGGCCCAATTATGGCGCTGGACCAAAATCCGCACCAAACAGTGATTCGTTTTGGGTGCTTCGGCTTTTCAATGTATGCGTGCGGGTTTTCTGTGCCCCAATTGACACAACTTTGCTTGTTTACATATCCGCCAAGATCAAAATGATCTTCATCTGAAAAGATGATTTCTTTTGCAAAATCGGCATTTTCTGTAAGTCGATCGCAGGCCCGCTTAGCGAAGCGAAAAAACGCATTGGATGGTCACTTGGCTTGGACTTTATATGGCGTCATACCAAGGTCTTTATGCAAAATTCGTCTCAATGATGTCTCTGAAATGTTCAATTATTGAGAACGACGGTGAATTGATGTTGATGGCGCTTCACACACACTTTCTGCCACGGCAGCAATATTCTCGGGTGTACGCACTGTTTTTTGGCCTTTCACGCTTTATTTTATCGATGAGGATGCCAGTTTCTTTCACTTTTTTCACAAGATAACGAACATACGGAGCTGATGGTGCTTCTCTTCTTCCAAAATCCGTACGCAATTTTCGCACACATTATGCAACATTACCATGATTTTCAAATTAATAGGCGCAATATTTCCCAGCATTATCCAAGCGTATATACAATCATATTCGTTCAGCGGAAGGACTAATTATCTGTCAAATCAAATATGAGCTAAGTGTTACCATTCACGAAATAAGCATTAGTTGAAAAAGAAAAACGTTAGATGGCGGACCCTTCATTATTATTTGTTGTATTTTGATTTGTAAAACAAAATAGCTGTGCGGCGCTGCTTAGTCTCAGTGTAAGGATATAAGCACTAGTTGAAAAAAAAGTTAGGTGGCGAACCCTATATATAATAATAACTATATTATTAGAAGTTTATTATTAAGCACTAGGTCTTAAGATGATTTAAATTTTTATTGCATTACGAAGAGAAAAGTTCGGCAATTATGAATGAAAAATGATATCTGGCAAATATACACCACTACCACGCTGACAGATATCGATTCTTCCTTCAAAGTTTTTAATTACTTTTGGGCAAAAATGCCGGTTCTATTTCGTTAATTACATCACGGATTTTAAGTTTTGTGGCTGAAATCGTTTCGCGAGGTTTCGTGTAGACTCTGTCCTTAGCATAGCCCTACAAAAAATAATCCAGTGGTGCTAAATGACACGCTCTGGCTACCCACTTAACTGCTGATTGTTGTAAAGATGTGCGATCGGGAAATTTGGTTTGCAATAAATTGATCGTTTCAATCAAATCACGCCTCCAGACCACACAGCGCACCATACAGTGGCACATTGAGTATGCAAAAGCTTCTCAATAATCGCTCTAGGAACTTCAGAAGCCCAAATGCGGCAATTTGTTTGCTGAGACATACCCTGACAAGTGAAAATGGGCATCGTCTGAAAGAATGTTCCTTTCAGAAAAACCAGCCGGTTGTTCCTGAATGAATTGCGTGAATCTACGGTGATGTGAATGGTCTCTGCTTTCAATAACTCACTAAATTTTTATTTTTAATGAATGCTGTATTATCTCTAACGTAATATTGGTAATAAAAACAAGAATAAAGTAAATCATATGATTATTCTGTTATTTTACTACAGTAGATGACAAAACAGTAGAAATAGAAGAAAAACAAACATAAATCATTTACGTGAGAGCGTTATAAAATTATTTAAATTATGCATGACTATAAAAGTATTAGATCTTAAAAAACTATAAGTATTAAATATTGAATATAAAGCTGCAAAGTTAAATCCTTACGCAAAATTTGCCATATGGTCCTTTTGAATAACCCCAATTGTTGATAACGTCGAGAAATTGACAAATTTGCATCTGTTTCAACACTCTGGCTCACGGCTGGGATGTTTTCTTTTGAACAACCCGATCAAACAAAGGCTGTTGACACAAATTTAACGACCAGATTCTTAATTGCGGTCTTAGAAGGACAATTATGATGTCCGAAAATATCACGAAAATTACGAAATGTAACTTTAAAAGAACCGCCATTTTCATGGTGGATTTTAATTATTTTAATACGATTTTTGTGCGAAATTGAAATCTTTAAAACAAATGCCAATGCAATGTCAAACTTGTCATGTTGTTGGTGTTGCCCCAATTGAAAAACAAACTTCTTGTTGAAAACCCCGATATAGTTCAGTTAAATGCCGGCAAAGAATTATATTAAGTTGTGAATAAAATAGAAATAGCTCTCAGAAACGATAAAACGCCAAAAGTTTATACGAGCACTTGAAAGTTTTCAATTTATACTTATCAATCCGTATCTGAATTCTCCGTACACAGATATATAGCAATGATTTTGTAAAGAATTTTCGACAGAAAATTTACCGCATTTGAACGATATTAAGCATGAGTTGAAAACATTTACACAAATCCAGAAAGTCTTGAAGTTTTGTCAAACCACTCAATATCTTTGCCTATTTTATCATCGATTATCTTAGCTGCTCTGCCTGTAAGAAGACGTGTCGTTGATGATATTTCGTAATAAGATTTACATTTGCACCTGGCCGTAGGCCTTAATCAGATGGTGGTCAAACCACTGGGAATAAAAAGCAACATCATTCACTCCCTAAAAAGCCGATGACTAATTTTAGCAACAGGTCATTCCTTATTGCAATTTCAGCGGTTCCGAAGCAGGGTTGCAAACCACTACTCCTTGCTGAAGAGCTGGAGACTATCCAACTCCTGGTCCAGAACGCATGAAGCTTAATATAATTAAGAACACGACGGCATTCATACTCACTGGAGCTGGACCATTCATTGTGTTCATTGTGAATGATCCGACCTACAAACTCAAACGAGGTCCTCAAAACACACAGACACCACACTTACTCCTGAAGGGCCCATCTCAATAATCAGCCAGAGAACAGCTATAAGGCTAAAAAGACAATTAGCGGAACTCTGGGGCTTTACTGATTCTCGTGAAAATATAGTGGATTTTCCAGTTGGCTCCTGTTAGGGGACTGGGCTCCCTTTACCCCCGCGAGACACAAGTCTAGATGGTTGTGTAATCCATTACGACTTATAAATGTACCGTTGGGGGTGGGGCATCATTGATGACAGTAGTAATATAATTTTTCAGAAAAGCATAATATGTCAGCTGTTGCACAGTGGTTTAAAAACTTTTTTTTGGAAATAATTCGGTGGCAACTTAAGATATCCTAATGAAATTTCAGAGAGGTGTTTCTGATATAAAATCATTGGTAGGGAGGTTTGCGAAGCTCCTATATTTGGTCTTTACACAAGTAGATGGTATCAGTGGAAGCCTTATGACTTTTAGATTAAAAATTTGATAAACATATTTTTACGCGTCGCATTTTATAGGTGTCATTTACCTTTGAAACTATAAATTTGACGTTAAAGTGGTTGCTTTAAAAATAAAATATAGAATTTGAATTGCCACAAAATCTAAACGGATGGAGATATTCTTACAAAATTTTGAAGCGATATACATATATAAAAAGGCTTTAGTGAAATCTTTATATATATAATTCTACTTGTGACTGAACTCCTCCTAAACGGCTGGGCCGATTTGCATACATTTTTTGTATGCATTTGGGTGGCGCCTTGGGTAATTTAAATTTACAATTCGTTCCAATTGGACAAGGGGGCGTGGTACCTCCTATACAAACCACAAATTAAAAATCTATTATTTCTGCTCCTGATAACGGTCTTTGCACAAAATTTGGTACGTCGGTTTGGTGTACATTTTTTAAGTGCTGCACAAAGAGGGATTGTACAAAGAGGCGTGGTAACTTCCATACAAACCACAAATTAAGAATCCAATATTTCTGCTTCTGCTAGCGGTATTTAAACAGAATTTAGTATTTCGGTTGAGTGAACATATTTTAAGTTCTGCTGCAAATAAAGACGGGATTTGATAAAGATGCGTGGTACCTCCCATACAAATTTTCTTTATGTGTAAAATTCTACTGTACGTGTGTATGTCACTGAATAATTTTTTTTTGCATGCGTTTGGGTGCCACCTTGCATAGTTTACATTTACAAACCAGACCGGCAGATGGCGCTGCAGTCGGTATCCAGATTATTCAACTACATTGCAACTATACGACTGGATCGACTTGAATGAATTTTTGTGTATTCGTTCATTCAATGCATTTAATTCTTGTGTGCGCTGTGTTTTGATGATGATTATATGGTATCGAATTTACGTAAATATTGTGCGTTGTTTACTTCAAAAATACGCACACGCCATAAATTCGTCGCCAGCCGCCTCCAATGTGCCTTGGCGGATGACGGTGAAAGGACCAAGGTAACATGGACTCGATTACTGCCGCCGTTAAAACAGTCGCCGTTGGCATCGAGCCTATTTGTTTGCGTTTCTTCTTTGCGATCTAAGAAATTGGTTCTCCATGGGTCAGCTAGTTGTAATATAAAATTAAATTTTTTTTTTATTTTAACATTAATAATAACAATTTTATAAAAATTGTTCGAAAAATTATTTTTTTAAAAAATTGATTATATTATCTTTGTTAACCACGAGGCTCCAACTACTCCTAACAAAGATATGGAGCTTTAATAAACTGTCAACTTCTTTACAATCGGTGCTTTGCACTCCGAGCAATTTTGATGTAATTCGTAAATTTTGTTTCAAAATTGGCTACGTTTTGATACGGCTGGAAGGTGAACCGTTACGACTTTTGACGCAATTGTTTATATACGCATTTGCTATAGGTTGTCTTTAAAATAATGCCAAAAAATTTACGCTATCCCGTGATCCATTAAGTTGATGGTAATAACTCAATTTTGACGACGTGGACATCACGGACATTTAGTTTCAACAAGTCGCTACCACATGTCACACAGCCACGATCAATTTATTGCAAACCAAATTTTCCGATCGCATAATTTCACGAGAATTACCAGAATAACTATAATCTAGTGATTATTTTTTGTGGGGCTATGTTAAGGATAGAGTCTACACGTAGCCACTCGAATCGGTTTCAGCTTTAAAACTCAAAATCCGTGATGCGATTAACGAAATAGGACCAAACGAAATAGAACTTTGATGAAAGAATCGACATCTGTCAGCGTGGTGTTAGTGGAAGCAGATCCAAATTTGTCAATTTCTCGACGAATTATGCGTAAGGATTTGATTTTGAAACCTTACAAGGTGCAACTGTCACATGAATTGCAGCCGACCGATGATTGACATCGCCGTACATTTGATCTATTCACTCAATGACATGTGGTTGCAACAGGACGGTACATTGAAACGATTTCAGCCTTAAAACTTAAAATCCGTGATGTGTTTAACGGAATCGGCTTTTTGCCAAAAAATTATTAAAAACGTTGATGAAAGAATTGACATCTGTCAGCGTGATCGTGGTGGACATTTGGCAGATATAATTTTTCATTCATAATTCCCGAACTTTTCTCTTCGTAATAGAAAAAAAATTTAAAACTTCTTGTTGAAATATATGTATAAATCAGCTGCACGCTACAGTCAGAAATATTAGGTTGCAGTTGCTTAAACGTTTAAACATGGAAAATAAGCTTCACCTTAGAATATGCAATTTTATTTAGCCGAGTAGTGTTTTAGGTCCATATAGTATTCTAATTTAGAGGCAGGAAACAAAAGACTATGTTTGGTAAACTGATAGATTAAAAAAGGAAAATTTCATGCAAAATTATATGTTATGCTTATTTGTGCCAGCAAGCTTTTCTAAAGGAAGACGTAAAGTCTGTTCATCCGAACTAAGGTTTGCACTGAAAAATATAAAATTTGGTGTTAAAATAGCTAAAACTGTATAGATTTTCTGGTTATTAGTACCATGTTAGCAACGAGCAGGCTGCGCACAGTGAGACAACGCCGGCATTAAATACAAGGAGTCATTGTAGAGTTCTGAAATTTTGCACAGGTTATTTTTAAGACAAATTCAGTTAAAAAAAAATTAAGAAAATTCGCCCGCTATTACGCCCACCTCCCATTGAAATGCAATAAAAGAGAAAAATTTTTTTTTTATTCTACCAATAATTTTTTAACATCATCATGGTATTCTAATTTGTTCAATTTCGTTCTCATTCTAAATGAATTAATATAAGGATCTGATGATATTTGCAAATAGTGCATTACGTGAATTTTTACGAGAACGGAATAGCCTACAGTTTCTATACTCCTTATTCATTGCTTCTTGCGCTTCGGATAACATTCCTGTAACAAAAACAAAAAGTTAATATTAAATAAAATTTAAAAAAAATACTTTCAAAAATTAAAATTACAAACAGACCTATTGGCAATATAGCCTCAGATACCATTTTGCTGCCGTGAATGAGAACTTTATGGACACTAACACTATGACACTGGACACTATTTAATATAATTTTAAATCGATGAATTAAGTCTACATTTACACCAGTTATGTCAGCGGTTATTTCTGGATTATCAACATTATCATCGTTGGTTGTTCCCATGCCTTGTTTCACCACATCGACTTTTAAACCCAGACTAATTTAAAATTGTTTTTTATTTCTGCTCTAACAGCTTCTTTCTGTTCTTTTGTATCTCTATTTGTCCTCCACGCTCTAAAACTTTTATTATAACTGATATGTAATATACATTCCATGAATTTTATTCGAGCATGTAGCGGCGAAATTCCAAATTTCAATGCTGCAGCTGAATTTGTTCTCATGATGTTAGAGAAATGCTAATTTTTTATAAAAAGAGATCATTACGAGAATACCCAAAATCAAGGACCTTCAAAAAAATCATCAATTAAATGAATAATGTAAATAAAATAATAAAAAACAATAAGTGAATAGTTGTAAGCAATTAAAAAAAAATAAAAGTAAAAAGTTGTAAACGTGCTATTGCATGCTAACATACGTATAGCGACAGAATGTGCGCGTTGCGTATTTTTTGTGGTTTTTTGTATGTTTAAAGTACTTTTGCAAATTTTTGCTATATGTCCTTTACTTCAAATGAAAGCTGAGACTTTAATCTTTCATTTGATATAACTCTGCACCTAGGGCGAGGGGCTGCTCTATATTTCCTAGTCCATTGAAAATGCAAAATGTTAAATTTATACACCACAATTCTGTTGTTAAGAAATTTTTTTGTGTTTTTTTTTTGTTTTATTTATTTTTTTTCTACTAACAACAACTAAATTAATTAAAAAAATACTTTAAAGTTATATTTATTATGTATTTTTTAATTAATAAGCTTTTGAATATTACATATTGAATTAACATATTTCAAGCGCTTTGGCATACCTCAACTCTGACTTGCTCTAGACCAACAAAAAATGAAGTTATAAGGCTGAAATTTCAGGAAATTTTACTCATATATCTGTTAATATACTGTGAAAATTCCAAATTGGACGATACGCCAAAAACCATTTTTTGCCGCAGTTACTATAGGACTGTCTCACTGTGCTGCGTCTAGGCGGAATTGGTCTACGGTATTTTTTGTGGTTAAACTAGGAAAGTGACTAGTTCATAGCTTAATTAATAAACTCTAATTATCCCTAGCACTTGAACCATTTGATTACACTAGTTTGGAAAACTTCATAACGACTACTAACGTATAATAAAGTTTTACAACGACTGTTGTCGTATAATAAAAAAGCCATCATCAGTTATTAACATTCTGATCTGTATCCTTTTGAATTTCATACTGAAATCAGGCAAGGCATGTGTTTTTGTGGAAATACTAAATAATTCACTTAAATTATGTTTGTCATCTTAAACTTTTAATACAACAATTGGAAATAGTGTAAAAATTGCTAAATTTAAAAAAAATTAAAAGAAATTATAATTTTTTGCAGTATCATGAAATTTGCATCTTTAATCAATTTTATAATCTAAACAAATTTACCGCTTAAAAATATTGACAAATCTAAAACAAAATCTAGATAGTTACTAAATGGGAACGCTGATATATTATTTGCATTCCAAAGCATAAAGTCGTTAAAACCAAAAGCATTTATTTGAAAATCAACAAGAGAAAATAAAATAAACGCGCAACGTCTTAGAAGAATAAGGAAAAAGACCGACATATAAAACGTATTAAAAAATAAAAAGCACACACAACAACAACAACAACAAATCTAAATAATTCTTTCGATTGAAGGTCTAAAAGAAAACATTCAAAATTCACAGACTAAGCAAAGCAGGTGAGTTGTCAGCTAAAAGAAAAACTAAAACAGAAATAATTCTATTTTTTTTAAGTTTTTTCTGTAAAAATCCAACAAAAAATTCATCCAATTCATAACCACTTGTTAAAACATAAAAGAAGAACTTTTTTTATTATTTATTTATATTATGAGAATGTATGTCTGTATATAGCAGCGGGTATTTTTTATAGAGGTAGCGAATTTTAAGTTGGAAAATCCTTTTCTAGCTGGCGGCAATTTTCTTATCTATTAAGTGCCCCTGTAGGCTAGTAGGTAGTGCACTAGCTTGTCAGTATGGGGGTTGTGGGTTCGATTCCCAATTAAAACATTGGTTTTTTTTTCACTACAAAAATAAAAATTGACTATCGGTGGGGCTGCTCAGCGATGAAGGCATATTCACTGGTCGCTGTGCTGTCTTATACGGCAGTTAATTTCCGACTGTCCTTCTACTTTCACCACCTGTTTCATCTTTTCTCTATCCCTTTCCTAAAGAATGTAGCACAATACTTGACTAAATAGGCATTGTTGCCGGAAAAAAAAGAAAGTGATGTTTATGTTTGGTTTGGTTTGGTTTGGTGCAAATTGTTTTTGGAATTGGACTCTGTTCAAAATGCATAATTCCGATTTCATAAGCTCACTTTTGTTTGAATTGGTACGTAACTAAACACAACTACCGTATTTGGAGTGATGGTAATCTGGTATGTTGGTGTCTAAGCATCTAGAAAAACTGACTATTTAGTGGGGTTTATGGGCTGGTGGAATCATTGCTCTACACCTAGTTAGAAAGTCAATGCCTATAGAGCCATTATTACTGACTTTTTCGGTCATAATTTGAACAACCAGGATGTGTAAAAGCTGTGGTTTAAACAAAACCGAGCATCATGTCACACACTTCGTGGCACAATTGATTTATTAAAGGAAACGTTTGGTAACCAAATATTGTTATGTTCCGTGCAATTAACCGCAGTTAAGCTATTTTCTGTGGGGATATGTAAAGTCGCTCGACTCTGCAGATAAGCCCGAAAAGATTGACCAACCGAAGGACAATATCAGCCGCGTTCCTTTCGGCATATGGCCAGAAATGTTCGAAAAAGTCCAGGTTACACTACATCCGAGCCAACCATAGCGGTTCTATCCTAGAAGTCATATCTTAATTATAATGCCGGAAAATTAACCTACGATTAAAACAAATTTTCATTTAATTTAAAAAAATCATCTTTGTTTTATTCCATTTGAAAGTTCTATACCCCTATGAAAGACATCCTTTATATGTATGGGTGCCAATTGCAGATACACGCTCAAGGTGCGCATGTATCAAAATATATAGTTTTTGTTTTGACAAGAGTACACAAACCTATTTATTCCTTATCACATGTGAAAATGTTATTTCTGGTGAATTATTTTATATGAGAGCATCACCATATACGACTTGTGCAGGTGTTCTATGCGCTTGGTATCCACTAACATCAGGCTGAGTGATTAAGTAAAAAATATCAAAATTGCATTTTCCTCAGCTGAGAAAGGAATATCCTGCGTCTTTAAAACTTAAGAATTAAGAGGTCTATTACGCCCTCTGCCTCTCATAGGAAAAGTTGATAACTACAAACGTAATGAAATATTTGCTGTAAAAATATGAACATAAATAAAGTTTTAGTTTGACTTACATATATACAAAGTATTATCTATTACTAACGGACTACCTTTATATTATTTGCTACTAAAAGTTTTAAAATTTAAGCTTTCTACATTTTAAAAGATAAGCCCTTATTTCGGGGAATGTGGATTCTATATAAAGGCCTTTAAGAAAATAACAACTCTTTGGGAACAACTTTTAAACTGTAAATTTACTTTATTATTTGTTACTGCAACCCCAATAATACAACTTTTGTGATAAGGTTCAAGAAAGAGAGAAAGAGAAAGAGAGAGAGAGAGAAAGATCGAATCTTCTGGGTGATGGACAGATGATATTGCACTAAGCCCAACGTCTTGTTTTAAAGCCAACAAATCACAAAAGGCAGATACACCATTAAAACTTTGTACATTTCACTACAAGGTCACATACCAGGGCACCAGTGGTACCCTTACTTCTATTGGAAGGTAATAGTGCTTATAAGGAAAAAAGTTAATTTGGAATTTCTGTTTTATATTTATAAGCGATTGGGTTCATTAACAACAAACTACTTGTGAATTAAAACCCTGTTTGATGGGTTCAAATTGCTCAGCTTGGTTCTTTCGTTGGATAAGATATTTAAATAATAACTTTACATTAAATAGAGTTATTAAGTAAAAATAAATATTCTAGTGTTTATATGGCTTAGAAAAATTATCGTAAGTGAAAGGTTCATCCAGGTGTTATACAAAAAAATTTAAAAAAAAATTAAAAAATGCGCCTGCTAATATCAACGGCTAAATCCAAATAGATTTTGAAAAAATTCTTTGCTGCAGCATAGGGCCTATGTAGCTTTTATATAACAAATACCTTCCTTTGGATGATGCACCTTTAACTTAAACGATTTCCTTAACGGTTAAACAATAACTGAAGCGACATGAACCAATAACTTGGTGTGATTTTCCTGTACTATGGAAACTATGAACACAAATTTTCGTTATTGTCCAACTTTTCCTTCGCTATAATCAAGGATAATATTTCTGGAGCTTACGATTCCCTTTACTAACTTTTGTTTAGCAAGTACATTGCTTTTGCACTGCTCTCATTCTGTCTTGATTATAGGTTGAATTTCAATTACATAATAATTTTTCCAACTAAAGTTTATAAATGTTCGGATCCAATTTAAAATTTGTAATGCGTGATAAGACTTACGTCGGTATCTAGCTGTGTAAGCCATAACTCGACGGTGAATCAAACTACTTGGGTGATATGTAGCGTGCGCGCAAGCCATAGGAAGCCGAAACATAATTCTATACAACAGGTCATTCCTTGTTGCAATTTCGGAAGCCTCAGAGCAGGGCCGCCAACCCCTACTCCTTGCTGAAGAGTTAGAGATTATTCAACTCCTGGTCCAGAACACATGACAAGCATGCTCACTGGATCCGGATTATTACACTTTGTTCTCAATAGAGGTGAGATGATCCTGGATCCTTACTTAAAATTCATGAACGCCTGCGAAACCACAACGAAGCTCCGGAAGAACCAACCTCAACAATCAATCATAACTAAAAAGCTGAACTCTGGGGCTTGCCGATTCCCTTGGAAAAACATGGAGTTGGCAAGTTAGCTCCCTGCTAGCCTTTAGGGGACTGGGCACCCGTTTACCTCCGGTGACAGATGTAATGAGGGTGAGATTCCGTCAAGACATATCGATGTGTAATAGAGTAGGTTGCATTGAAGTCTGATTGAACTTATGACCAATTGATATTGAAGGTCTTCACTTACTATAGTTTGCTAAATACCCAATATATAATATTTCTAATTATAATATACAAAAGGCTATGTCTCCAAGGAACACAAAAGCAATTGGCACAACTGCAATTTTAAGATCCTTGTTTTTTGTCAAAAGCTCTAAAGTATTAAATTATTTTAAGTGCTTTCTATATTACAAAAACTTAATACGGTCAATACTTTTTTGTATTGAGTTGTTTGGATTTGTTCCGCCAGTAACAGTAAGTATTAGGTACCCCTGTAGGCTAGTACGTAGTGTACTAGCTTTTCAGTGTGAGTGTTGTGGGTTCGATTCCCAACGAAGACCTTGGTTTTTTTCACTACAAAAATAAAAATTGACTGTCGGTGGGGCTGCTCAGCGATGAAGGCATAGTCACTAGACGCTGTGCTCTCTTATACGGCACTTAATTTCCGACTATCCTTTTACTTTTACCACCAGTTTCATCTCTTCTCTATCCATTTCCTAAAGAATGTAGCACGGTACTTGACTAAATAGGCATTGTTGCCTGAAGTGCTACTTCTCTTTAAAAAAAATGAAATACTGTTTTCATTTCTTTCCGTCTTTGCTAACTGTTTGTTTGATGTAAACGGCGAGCGCTTTTGATGTGAAGACATCATGCTCAAGCCGTCTTCTATAAAACTGTACCACTTAGTCAGTGTTCGGGCCTAGGTAGTTTTTTTATTAAGTTTTTCGGAAGGAAGGACTTGCATATTACGTACCGTATATGTATTTTGTAAATTTATCTTTTCCTTTAGTACGTCGATTAGGTGTTTAGCCAGGTGACATGCTGGTGGAGGTCTATAGTTCACAATGGGTCTCATTGGTATGTTTTCTTTGTGTATTTTTAGTTGTGCTTGGAGTGTTGGTGGTCCTGTATTTATATATGAATTTGTATATTTTTCCGTCAGCAAACGTTAGGCAGCATATTAATAGGCTGCGTATTTCTTTTTGGAAAGACTCATTTGGGTCATTTTACTTACTTCTACCTGCGATCGTACTTATATAGGACAAATTGGGCCAACACTAAAAACAAGATTTACAGAACACACGCTAAATACAAACGAAAAAGAGAAGACTCCATCTTTGCATTACACCTTGACACTCACGGACACACACCAAGGGAAATAAATGAAGGAATGATATTACTACACCCTAGCAAAAAAGGACGAGGACTAGACATTCTTAAAAACATGATAATATATAAAACAAAAACCTTTAATAGTGACAGGTAAACACGACATCAGACACAATTTTCACACCACTAAATCTGCTCATAAACTCGAACAAACGGAAAATATCTTCAGATGGACACAGGTACCTGAATAAAAATAAAAGACGGAAATATTGAAAATTAGCCCCACATAAAGTGCCAAGTTGGCGGGCATTGTACCTACATGAATAGATACGACCTTAATAAAAGAACTTCCTAAGTCCGAACACTGACTTACGAGTCCAGTTTAGAACACGGCTTGAGAATCACATCGAAAGCGCTCGCCGCTCATACCAAACAAACAACCAGCAAAGACAGAAAGAAATGACAATAATGTCAACACTTTTTTTCGTTACTCTAACTTAATACACATTAAAAAAAAACAAACAAAATAAGAAAATTAAACTTTCAAAGCTCGGCTTCAAGCTTGGAACTGGCAGCTGATTCTAATTTTTTACATTACTTTTGGAAAGTAACATCACAGTTGCATTAATTTTGAATATCCCAAAAAAACAATTTTTTCTAAAAGGCATAATGAGTATTTTGGAAGTAAAATTAACTCTTTAATTTTGCACAGCGCACAGCAAGAAGAATTGAATTTTTGAATAGTAGAATAGAATAAAAAAAATTAATTTTTTTGGAAACTTATAGCAGAAAAAGATTTTTAATTTTTCATAATTCTTAGATTTAATAGTTTTAAAATCTGATAAAATGCATTTGTACTACAGCTGTTCATAATTTTTTCTCGCTATGGTGTTGTTCTATTCTTATATATCGAGAGAAACCAATGTTGTGTTATGATCATAGCAATCATATTTTATTCTCTGTGACAATATCATTGCATTTGTTTTACTAGATTTGAAGTCACGAGCTCTTCACATAAGCACATATGCGATTGGCCTACAAGATTATGTTGTCACATTTTACTCTACTTAGCACTATGTTAAATAAATATTGAATTTGCTTGTGTTTTCTTGGTATTTAGAAAAGATATTTTTTATTTCAATAGAATTATCGTATATGCAAATGTTCAGAAAGTAATAAATAACTATGCCCAAGTAAATAGAAATATTAGCTGAGAAAGAAAAACCAGATTTTATAGTGTTGTCGGAGGCTCATCTAACAAAAGACATTGAAGAAGAAATAATGATACCTGGATATAGACAGATTGCAATATTTTCAGAATCTAAAAAAACTCGTCGTGTAATATTTTACTTTAGAGAAAATTTTAAAGTGGAACAAATTCATATACCTGGTGAAAATTAAGAACCACTGTTTCATATTAGTGGCAGTATGTTGGTCACCATCATACAGCGAAACTGAATTTTGTGAACATTTTGAATGAAGTTTTGAAGAACCTAACGAGTATAACAATGAAATTATAATATCAGCGGATATCAATATAGATTGGGTCAATAAGGGATTTTATAAGAAAAAGCTTTATAATGGAAAAAAAATAAGCAGATCGTTAGTGAATATGCAGTAGTCGCTGAAAATACTAGAGCTATTATCGGCCTAGTTATAGCAAACGAGGACAATAACATTTCGGATCATGAAACAATAAACATCCACATTGAATGTTATGGAGACAATAATAGTCAAGTCCAATACAGTGAAATAGAATGTCTCAAGTACAATAACCAATTATTATCAAGGGAAATCAGTACAGCACTAAATATTAACGTGAACAATACCTTAAATAGTAATGTGAAGTTATCTGATAAATACATGGAGAATACAGTTCATTTACTAAAAAACATTGCATAAAAGAAAACTGTGGGACACGTTGGTTTTACCAGGAACTTAGGCTACTGATATAGATATAGCGCCGATACTTTTATGTAAAAAACGAAAATTTTTCTTTTCACTTAAGGCAGTTTCGAAATTTTTAAGTAAAAATAAAAGATGTCCACCGGGATGGTATACTACTTTATTCTGCTGCCATTTTGGTAAACATTAGTCTTGCCAGTTCATATTTGGGGGTCGTTAAGTAAACGCGTTGCAAATTTATTACGGAAAAATATTCGATAAACCAACGTGTTTTAATCGTTAAAACATTTTATCAAAATCAATAATTGATTACTGTGACAATGAGAAAGTTACGTGAAATTTTTGGAAGAAACAACGAGTCAAAAAAACGGACTATTTATCGTGTAGTGAATGATTTCGAAGAACCTCTGTAGGTGATAGACTCAAGCAAGGACCATAACGTACTGCAAAATCGGCTGAAAACATTACTGCTGCTCAAGAAAAAGTTTAAAACAATCCATCAACCTTAATTCGACGCCAGACTCAGGTGCATGTCTTCAAAGAACAGGTTTGGCTACAATTTTGCACAAGGATTTGCATTTTTTTCCATATAAGATTCAGTTGACACAATAGCTTCTTCCACAATGATGAGGCACAGAATGGGAAACCCTCAAATTGTTCAACAGTCACCTTTGCATTTATTAAAAGTGACAGTGCAATTTAGTCAGGAGGAATCGTTAGATCTTACTTCTTCGAAAATGAAAACGGCGTGAGGGTAACTGTGAATAAAACATTTATCAATATAAGATCCATTCTGCCTCATTTAATCAAAAAAAATTATAAACAAACTAAGTAGTAAACCTACCCGGCGGATACCCTGTATAAACATATAAAATTTTACTTGTTAAATACTCCATGCAGCTCCATTATCTGATTTCAAATTAACGCTTTACATTCCGTCTACACTTCCCCCCGGGGGCACATGATAGTCTTTTTGGAACCTACTATTCCATTTAGACTGGTGTCTTGTTCAGAGTTCACTATTTGTCTCTTGAGACAATTGGCTGTTCTCTGACTGGTTATTGAGGTTGGCCCCTATATGGGAGTATCGTGGTGGTTGTGGTTTCGAGACTCTCGTGATAGTTTGTGGGTCGGATCATTCAAAATGAACACAATGAATGGTTCAGGTCCAGTAAGTATGAATGGGATAAAATTTAAAATATTTATCTCAAGAGACATTTAAATTTAATGACACACAACATTTTGTTAAGTGTAGGTCTGAAATAAAATGCGGGTGTCCTTTTCAGAAAATTCATCAAAACAAAAATGGCCACAAACATAACACTCAGGCTGCAATTTCTATTGCAAAGCGGTTACTTAATACGTCCTGCAGTAATCTCGTGCAGCATTAAGAACTCAACTTCCATTTTAAAATAATTTTATTTAAAGGTGTCGGCAATCGACTTTATATTAACACAAATTGATGCCTTATTTGGTGGAAAAAAACACACAAAATTGCAATTGGTATCAAGAAGTTGGAGAACGAAGCCGACGAGGATGTAATTCTTAATGATTATCGACTGTTTTGGGAACCCCCCAAGAACAAAATAAACTGAACATCTATAATTGTTCAATAGGATGGCATGACACACCAAATGTTAACGATCCTATTTTTCATTTCTTTTCTTTCTGACTATGTTTAAGTTTATTGAGCCTCTCCAGTGTAGGTCTTTCAGATTATGGACTGGCTACTTTCGCCCTCATCTCTCATCATAGGATGACTAAAATTCCAACGTTTAAGTCTCAAAATATTATCTTTTCCGACAAAAAGTTTATTGTAACCTTCAAAAGTGCCAAACTAGCAACACTGTTTAATAATGTTATAAGAAACAAGTCACAATATTTTTATTTGGATAGTAAAATTTATTTTATATTCCCCAGATTAAGCTCTATTGCTTAAAATAATCATAAACTACAATTCTTAATAGCCAAAACAAAACATCTCACAAATAATTGAATTCCCTAATGAGAGTCACTCGCTACAAGTGTAGTGGCAAATTTAATTAACCAAAAACAAAACTCATTAACACTTTGATAATTTAACCAACAATAGACGGTTAAGCATGTAATTAAAATTTAACGGTTTTTTATAACGTTCCTAAAAGCATAGTCAACCTTTGCAAGGGAAAGTGGGTTAACAATCGTCAGCACACATTTTAACTCGCTTTTGTAGCTGTAGTAGTTGTGTGCGCTGTGAATATGAGATGATGGCTTTTGGTGGCAGACAATACAATGCTCTCTCTTGCGTACGTACGACTAATTTTAGATCAGTTCAATAATTTTTATTGATTTCAATTTTTAACCTTATTTTCACATTCTTTATATTGTATTTTGGTCTTTTCATTAAAAATAAAAATAAAAAGAATATATGAAACGACTTAAGAAAAGTCTGACTGATATAATCATGCTTATGACGAAGGTGTCATGTATGTTGCATGTTGATGGGAATAGTTGTACGTGTACAATATATGTGACGCTATCGTTCAATCGTCACACGACGAAGTTAGTCAAACCAAGAAAATACCAAAGAGAGAAAACAGATATTATTTTAGGGCTAAACAGTGTCATGTCACTCACTACTGCACGCATTACAAGTGACTTAGCTCTCACTAGCTTTTTTCTCTCCCACTCTTTCTATCTCTCTCTCTCTCTTTACTCATCTCTCTTTACTTTCTTTTAAATAGAAATGGTATCTTGTGGTGAATTTATAGTCCATGTTGAATATGCAACTGAATATTTTAAGGAAGTGGGTGATGAAAACGTAAAACTCATTGTTTGTTTGTTTGTTTGTTTATTTTCACTTCGTTTCATTAATGTTTTACTACAAAATACATATTTTCATTGTTTTAGGGGAATGTTTTCTTTGTAAGTGTATGCTCTTTTTTATGCACAACCCTTTGGTTAGCGAACACCTGTATTCCTTCAAACTTTCAAACTCCAAAGGCATTTGAAGTTTCGCGGTTTACTAAAAAAAATAAACAACAATTGTCGTGTTCGAGTGTAAAAATCCTTAAAGGTAGTTATTTTTTATTTGGTGATAATAGTTATAAGCTTTCCAAGATTATTGGCGCGAAATAAAAAAAATAAAAAATAATAAGAAAACCGGTCAGAAAATCATGACAGGTCTTTCAAGTATGAATTTGAATGGCTTTTCATTGGCGATTATGCATGCCCACAAGGAAAGTTTTGATATATATCGGGTTTGTCAACGAGAAGTTTGCCTTTCAATTGTGGCAACACCAACAACGTGATAGTTTTGACATTTAGTTTTTTGACGTAGCAGTTGGCATTGGCAATTGTTACAACAAATTCAATTTCGGACGAAAATCGCATTACAATAATTAAAATTTACAATCAAAATGGTGATTCTGTTAAAATTACATTTCGTAAAGTTACAACGAAGACCTTGGTTTTTTTTTCACTACAAAAAAAAAAATTGACTATCGGTGGGGCTGCTCAGCGATGAAGGCATAGTCACTGGTCGCTGTGCTGTCGTTATACGGCACTTAATTTCCCGCTACTTAACTAAATAGGCATTGTTGCCTGAAGTGCTACTTCTCTTTTAAAAAAAAACAAAGATTAAAGTCGACCGACCATTCATATCAAATTTTTCGGAAAAAAATCATTTTTTCAATTCTCAGGGTATGTCATCAAGCAACATTTGCGCATTTGGGCTTTTGAAAATCCTAGCGTGATTATTAAAAAGCTTTTACATGCTCAACGAGTGACTGTATGGTGCGTTATTTAATGTCGAACAGTGATTAGGCTGTTTTTTCGAAGATATGACTTGAAGTGCGGTAACAATATCAATAGATCAGGCTATCGCGAGATGCTAATATATCAATTTTGGCCTATTAGTGACTACGTTGCATGTTTCCAAAGAATTGCATGTTTCCATAATGCGTGATTGCTGCTAACGCTAATCATAATATAATAATATTTATTCTTAAAGTTCATAAAAAGGAAATAATGTTATGCTTCAAATCCTCAGGATTAACACATTTTTATGTTAAAACAAACAAAAATAAATAAGTTAAAAATGTATAACTTCGAATAGGTTTTTTATAAATTGTTGATTTCTATTGCTCGTGCTGTTTTCTAAAATACTTCTAAATAGCTACGGCTCCCAAGTTTAGTGTCACTCTAAGCTTTTTCATTTAAAATTTCTTTGGGTTTTTACACTTTTAACCTTTATAACCAACATTTTTTTTTGGCATAGCTCAAAACATAAACATTAATTTTACAATACTTTTTTTCAACCCAAAAGCTGCTTACAACCGGGGCTTAGCACCATGACAGCATACAGGCTAGGGTATCAACATTTGTTGGTAGCATAGCTGTTCTATAAATATATAAAAGCCTTCAAATATCACCAGTAAATCTTATCTAGGGCTTTTCTTTACTAATCGATTCAAAAACCAATTTTATGTCCACCTTTTCCTGGGATAAAAAATTCAAATATTTGTAAAGATCTCAACGTTGTATTGGTTAAAACTGAGGTTGTTAAATGTGTTAAAAAGCTGTTAGAGACACTCTAAGTTTTCTACAATTTTTCAACTTCTTAAATAATTTATTTTTGTGATTTTTAGTCGGACAAATTGCACAGTAACAAATATAGGGTGTCCGCCGCACAGTGGCTCAGAATCGTATTACATTGGCCAAAACTCTGTAACTTTTTAATTAATAAAGATTTTTTAGAAATTCTTTTTTTAGTCAATAGATAACATCTTAAGCTTTCATCGAGTTTAGGTTTTATTAAGATCGGTACAGCGCGCTGCACTTGAAATTATGCTTAACAATGCTTACATATTTTCTAGTTTTTGGTTAATTTTAAAACAGTGTAACTTAATTTTTCTTTAATTATATATTTATTTATAGTCATAAATAGATTGTAAATAAATAAATATTTAATATTAGTATTTCTATACTTTATTTCATTCAAATATTAAATGCAAATCATAATTATTATTCATTTTGCTGGAATATTTCCTGTAAATATTCTATATTCTACTCTGTATTACTTGTGTCCTGTAGCAATGCCTTAGCTTCGGCATATAGATCCGAATGATTCACTTTCCATTGACTTCGAATGCTAGATGAGATGAAGTAATCTGACGTTGCCAATAATATATGAAATAAATCTTTATTTGTAGAACTTCGTGACATTTTTCTGGTATTATGTTCTCTGTAAAATCTGTAATCCTTATTTCTTTTTTTGCCTGGGCTTCCTCTGATGAATCTCCAATTGGTAATAAATGGTGCTTAATGACATCTTCTGCATGGTAAAGAACTTTGTGCAGTGTTACTGACATATTTCTATAATTGTATTTGGATGTATATATAGCAGCGGTTTCCTTGGCATAATCACCAAATTTTCTAGCATTAATTTGTTCATTGCACGCAAGTACTTCAGTAACTGTTTTAAATCTTGAAATAACATCTACAACAACACCTGTTATACCAGATGTAGTTTCGGGATCCAAAAAGAATCTTCTTGCGGTATTAACATCGTTTGTATTGCCTGATCCTTGTTTTGGTTGATCTATAATAAATCCGTGTTTGAGAAATGCACCTTGAACTTGTTTCTTTGCAATTTTCATTTCTCTTTGTTTGTATCAATAATACTTACTGATCCTAAAGATCCGAAGTCCAAATCATAGCTAATTGCAGTATATGTTCCATAAACCTTAACCTCGTATGTAGCGGTGATAATCTAAATTCAAATGCATCATAATATCTACTGACTTTGTGGTAATTTGCAGCCCTGCTCTGGAATCACTAAAGTTGCAACTAGGAAAGACCTGCTGCTAGAATTAATCTTCGGCTTCCTAGGGCGTGAATGACGTTTGCTTTTCATTCCCAGTGGCATGACCACCATCTGATTAAGGCTCCATAGCCAGGCGCAGATGTAAATCTTATCACGTAATACAGCTGGATGAAGTTTTTGTATCAGTCAAAACCTGGGCAGTTTTTCTATCATTGAAAGTATTAATTGGTAATTTAATTTAATAGTCTGTTCATCTATCGCTTACTCCAATGGTTTTAGTGTTGAAACTTGAGCTTTAATGTCACTTACTTTATTCTTAATGGTATCACGAGTTTCCTTTTTATACTCAAATTTTATTGGTCTGCAGTATTTCGTAGACGATGGAGTATAGTTTTTCCAAATACAATTTGTTTGCATTCTGCTGGACGAAGTTTCCGAGTATTCTAAGTTCTTTATTAATCTCGATAGCACAAATGACAGCATGAACATATCTGTGTCAGAAATATCTTCAAATAAAAATTTTTTATATTTTTTTTTTGCCAGAAGATTTATCGCATCCTCATTTACCAAAAAAAGTCAAATTGTAGATTTAGATTTTTTTTCAACTCACTTCCTTTAAGTGATTGTAGCAACCTTTCGGCTGTATGATCAAGTAGAGCTTGAAGTTGTAACTGTGATTTGGATAGATTCCTTTGGAGGATAACGTTCCTTTTTAGCTGCAGTTGTGTGATGATATGATGGGTATAAATTGTACTTTATATATCTGTAATTTACTGAAATAAATTTTAAACATTTTTTCCTATAATTTTTAGCAGGTAATTAAAAGATCTGTGCAAAAATGCATAAAAAATTTAAGATGTTTTTTAAAAGGATCTTGAAGAAATATTTATAACACCAATAACTTTCCTCTCTTTCTCCCTACGGTTTGCTATCTGCAATTTGTATTTATGGCAGTAAATGGTTTCTAAAGTAAATTTACCAGCAACTTTAATAGAATTTTGTTTGTAAAAATTTTGAGTATTTTCATTAAAACAAAAAAAAGGGTTCTACGGGCGGGTCCGGGCGGGTGCAAAAGGCTTAAAGAACTATCTAAACACAGCTGACAATAGAACGCAACTAGTACCAAAACAACACTGAAGATGGCAAACGGCCGAAACCAGCTTGTTCACAAACTAAATTTGACGAGGGTCGACGGAAAACCGTACCCAAATAAGGGCTTAAAGAAAACACTTTTGCCTTTCTTTGGATGGTTTCGATTTTCTGTCCTTTAAAAATTATACATAGTGTTACGAATATATAGTGGTTTCAGATTTATTACATAATAACTACAAATTATTCAGGGTGCTCAAATATCATTTGTGAAAAACAACAGTTCACCCAACATAACAAAAAAACCGCAGGCCATTATCAATAACAATTCTCAAGAAATCATAATTATTATGAGATCAAATATTACAATTTTTATTATATTTTTATTTTATTTTTAAATTAAATTAAGTTCTTCGCTTTTAGCAGCATGCCACGCCTACTACTGTGAATATTTTGACAAAATTGTTCGACTACCTAAGTTTTGATCTGTTTCCTTTCTGATGAGATGAAAACTTAAAGAATCTATGTCAAGAAAAAATTAAGGGTTTTGGCCAATGAAAACTGATTCTGAGCCACCGTGCGCCGGGAAGGTACACTACTTTGTTTGTTTATAATTTTTGATTAAATGAAAGAGAATTGATCTTATATTGATAAATGTTTTATTCAATGTCGGCAATTATGTATGGAATATAATATTTGATTATTTTCCGCCCCTGTTAGCCTCACAAATGCGGGCCTTTTTGAGCATATTTTTCATTACATTCTCACGCATTTAATGTGGTGTTTCATTAATTTCATCACTAATATTTTGTTTGAGTTGCTCAAGCGTTTATGGTTTGTTTGCAAAAGCCTTGATTTTCAGATATCCCCAGAAAAAGAAGAGCGGAGCAGTCAAATCCACATTATTATTTCTTGAAATAACTTGTTGTGAATGTGGCACCATCTTGTTGATACCACATGTTAATCAACTCCAAAGCGTACAACTGTGGCGTTAAAAAGTTTTCATTCATATTACGATATGGCTCCCCATTCACAGTTACCGTTACGGCGTTTTCATTTTCCAAGAAGTAATGTCCAATGTCCAATTATTCCTCCAGACCAAATTGGACACCAAACTGTCACTTTTAATGGCTGCAAAGGTGACTGTTAAATAATTTGAAGGTTTTCCATTCCCCAGGACCGATTATTCTGTTTATTCACATATCCATTCAAATAAAAATGTGCCTCGTCACTCACACTTATTTTTCTCATGAAAACCGTGGTTGTCATGGACGAGCTGTAACATCATATCGGCGTAAATACGTCATGTGGAAGAAGCTCTTATGTCAGCTGAATCTTATATGGAAACAAATGCAAATCGCTGTGCAAAATTGTGGCCAAAGTTGTTTTTTGAAGACCAAGCTCCTGTGAACACTTTCTTGAGCAGCATGCTTGGGCCTATCACCGACAGACTCTCTATCTTCGAAATCATTCACCACATGATAAGTAGTACGTTTTGTTGGCTCGTTGTTTCTCCCCAAAGTTTCACGTAACTTTCTCTTCGACAAAGTAATCAATGATTGATTTTGATAAAATGTTTTAACGATTAAAACACTTTGGTTTATCGAATATTTTTCCGTAATAAATTTGCCACTTGTCTACTTCGCGTCTACCAAATATGAACTGTCAAGACTAATGTTTACCAAACTGGCGGCACAACAAAGTAGTTTACCTTCTCGGCGGACACCCTGTACAAGTTCATAAAATTAAATACCATTTCTATTGCAATTTCAACAAAAGCATGCGCTTTTGCAGAAGCATTTCTGAGATTAGGGAGATTCGAATTAAGTATTGCCTTGTTTAGTAAGCCAGCGCTTTTAGCCAGCACAGCCATTCACACCACAATATAAGACTTGAAGCAACCAGGACTTTGAATCACCTCAACGACGACTGCCACATACTATTGCAATATTCTTACTTTCCTTCATAACAACGGCCTCCTGTTTCAAGTTATCTTCTTGATATATCCGGTGCTTTTATAGAGGCCATTTCTTTAGCTGTCAAGTGGTTTATGTTTAGTTTGGTGCTTTATTTCGACATAAATAGATTGGCGCCTAAACAACGCTTTCAAATTGTGTAAATTGATCCCAGAACAATATTGCTGGTTCCAGTTTTTATAAGCAAATAAGTCGGGTTTTCCTTCCTGACGCTATAATTCCAGAACGCACGGACCGATTTCCACGGTTTTGCATAGGTAGGAAGGGTCTCGGACTCCGTGAGGTTTATAGTAAAGAAAATTCTAGAAACATTTCAAGAGAAAAGCAGGAAAACAGGGAAAACCATTTTTTACATACAGCGCCATCTCTGATACATAGCATGTACTACAACGGCACCAGTACGTGGTGTGTGAGTATCCCTCACGAAAATAAGTACGTTTCATTTTGTTTTTATTTGTGATTGCTGTTGGTAAATGTACGTGGACCAAAATCATTTGCGCATTTGAAAAATGTGAATGGCCACCAATGCCAAACATATCGAGAAGCATGTCAACTATTGGGTTTGCTGGAGAACGATTCTCATTGGGATTTAACACTTACGGATTTAGTTGTTTCATCAAATGCGTACCAAATACGAACGCTGTTCGCAATTATCATCACCACAACCGATTCAGTTATGGAATAAATACAAAGACGACATATACAAAGATATCTTGCATCGCTTGCGCATTTGAGCGTATAATCCCGACATGCAAATAGCCGATGAAATGTATAATGAAGGATTGATTCTGATTGAGGATCTTGAAGCTTGACTATTGCAAACAAGCTACTGATTGAAGTAGGAATGATCGATCTATGCACGATTCATTTAACCAAGAATTAAATCGAGAGCAGCAATACAATTTTGATACATTGCAGGAATTCGTTTGAAATAATGTGCGTTGCTGAATGAACAGCAAAAACAAGTATACGAAATATTTATGCAATAATAATACTGGTGGTCTATTCTTCCTGAACGCACCTGGAGTAACAGGGAAAACACTTGTCATTTCATTGATTTTCACCACTATTCGATCAAGATGTGACATAGCTTTGGCGTTAGCATCATCTGGAATTGCGGCGACTCTTCTAAGTGGCGGTCGTACTGCACATTCTGAGCTTAAGTTGCCACTCAATTTAAACACAATTGATACTCCAACTTGCAATATTTCCCGATGCAATGCAAGCTCATTGGGATGAGTGCACAATGGCACATAAGAAATCACTTGAAGCACCTAACTTTACACTGAAGGGTCTTCGGCGATATAACAACATCTTTGGCGGCTTGATGATATTGTTGGCAGGCGATTTCAGGCAGACGTTGCCAGTATTTCCCCGTGCAACGCCTGCAGATGAATTGAATGCTTGCCTGAAGGCATCACCTTTGTGGAATAACGTAAAAACATTATCGCTTACGACTAATATGAGAGTTCAACTTCAAAATGATCAAAGTGCTGCACAATTTTCCAAGCAATTGTTAGCTGTTGGCAATGAACAAGTCCCAGTTAATGCGACAGCTGGATTAATTACTCTTACCAACGACCTTTGCCGACTTGTAGACTCTCAATTAGCTCTTATTGAAAATGTTTTCCCAAACAATAGTGAGAATTATGCTTGGTTAAGTCAACGAGCAATTCTCGTCCCAAAGAAAAATGATGTTGTACACGCACTGAATTTCACCATTCCATCAAAAATCGATGGCGATTTGGCGACATAGAAATCCGTTGATTCCAAAACAAATCCCGATGATGCAGTAAATTACAAAATGTTACAAAAAATTAAGCCATCTAGTGGCGAAACGGAGTTCACCTGGATTTGCTAGTGTACTAAAAAAATATGCATTTAAACCAAAAGTTAAGGTTTTAATTCAAATAAAGTGGGGCTCAATTTCTGCGCAAGAAAAATTAAATTATTTGGTTTCCGTCCATCGCTCTGTACCATAGAAAAATCGAACTATGCTTTAAACTTTACATGCACGGAAGTGACAGTGAAAAAAAGACAAAAAGAGTCATATACTTACTGTATAAAAACCATCAATAGTCTGTCCAGTTTTCCTTTATGATATTATTGTTTTAGTAACGGGCAGTAATTTTACAGATATCTTCAGTCTAAATTTGTTAATGGCTCCAATGGCATATGGCATATTCAACGCCAGCTATTTTTACATTTCTTAAGAGTTGCTTTTCGCCCTAGATTGCGAATGTCCAATATTGCAAAATACTGAACAGGCAAAATTAAAATTTATTAACTTTTCAATAAGATGTGTTTGTTGCTCGTGTTTTTTTACAGAATTAGTTGGTATTTCCACTAAAACTAGAAGGGTGTATTGTTTTGACTTTATTCAAGCTTAGAAATTCCTTTTGTTTCACATCACTCTGCAATATTTTTATGCAGAAACTGCTGCCAGATATCTTGGAGACCTTAACAAACCCTCGACTGTCACTTGTCTTAAGTAGGGGCTGGATTGATCTATATAGTTGTACTTTGAGCTGTAGAGCACAGTAGTATACATAAACACAGTAAGTAGACGGATACCGCTATGGGAACACAATGAACTGCCACTTTACCTTCCAAACAAACTTTAAGGGGTAACAAACTTTACAATTTTACTGCAGAGTTGCAACACATTTGTGACTTTGGTTAATAAGGCGTTCAACAGCTTGTACATCCTTTCTAGACGTATGAGAAAGAAAACGACTAAAATGCAAGTCCTCGTTATAGGGAATCTATCTGCTGTTGTCATATCGAACCCATTTTCCACTTTTAAGAATCTTGGCTTAGATTACCTATTAATCCCAGTTTGATGGCATCACAATGAATGGTTTGGCGTAAAAGTGATAATACTATTTTACCGTACCCAAGTATATTCGTCATCTTTCCCATTAAGAGTTCAAAAAAAAAATTCGAAAAAATTTTCTACATAAAATTAGACGCTTTAGAGTATCGAAAATTTATGAAATTATTATTTTTTAAATTTGTGAGAAATCTATCATTAGTTTTTTAAGTTATAGCAAATATAAGGCAAAACAAAATAATTAAAAAAAAAAGTTTTTAAATCTTAAACGAATCACTGCATAAGTGAATGCAACATGACCCAAAAGAAATGGTCCATGCTTATTTCGTGAATTGTAACGCTTAGCTCATGTTTGATTTGACAGATAATTAGTTTTATCTTTCCGCTGAACCAATATGGTTGTGAATACGCTTGAACAACACTGGGAAATATTGCGACATTACTTTGAAAATCACGGTAATGTGGCAGAATGTGTGAGAAAACTGCGTACGGATTTTGGAAGAAGAGAAGCACCGTCAGCTCCGCATGTTCGTTATTTTGTGAAGCAAGTGAAAGAAACTGGCATTCTCATCGATAAACCAAAGCGTGAAAAGCCAAAGAACAGTGCGCACACGCGAGAATATTGCTGCTGTGGCAGAAAGTGTGCTTGAAGCGCGTTCAGCATCAATTCACCGTCGTTCTCAACAATTGAACATTTGAGGGACATCATTGAGACGAATTTTCCATTAAGACCTTGGGTATGATGCCATACAAAGTTCTATTGGTTCGGGAGTTGAAGCCAAGTGACCATCCAATGCCTGCGATCGACTTACAGAAGATGCCAATTTTGCAAAAAAAAAATCTTCTTTCAGATGAAGCTCATTTTGATCTTGGCGGGTATGTAAACAAGCAAAATTGTCGCATTTGGGGCACAAAAAACCAGCACGCATACATTGAAAAGCCGTCGCACACAAAGCGAGTCACTGTTTGGTGCGGACATAATTGGGCTACTTTACTTCGAAAATGAGCAACGGGTGGCCGTTACAGTTAATGGCGATCGTTATCGGGCCATGTTGAACGAGTTTTTGTTCACAAAAATTGAAGAGGGGGATATTGGCAACATTTGGTTTCAACAGGACGGCGTTACGTGCTACACGGCCGACTCTACAAGCGATGTTTTGCGTCCTATTTTTGAAGATCCCATTATTAGCCACAGAGATGATGTCGTTTGGCCACCTCGTAGCTGCGATTTGACACCGTTGATCTATTATTTGTGGGATGCCGTCAAAGATAAGTGTTACGCCGACAAGCCAGAGACAATTGACGCTTTAAAGGATAATATGCGTGAAGCCATTGGTGAAATACAGCTGCACACAAACGATAAAGTGCTTAAAAATTCGACCGATCCATTTGAATGAAATTATTTTCCATTATTAACCGGAAGGATTGTACTTTCAAATAAAAAAAGGAATTTGAGAAAATATTCAAAAGTTTTGTTTAAGGCATTTAAAACAAAAACAAAAAAAAGTTATTTGGCGGACCCTTTAAAATTCTGATGCTAAAAACAAAAGAAACCTTTAACGAAATGTACTTTTTATATTTTCAAATTATAGATTTTTTTTTAAGTTAAAACTTTAATTACTTCCGAAGTTAGCTTTTGTCAGTATGAATGTGCAATTGTTTGCTGCTTTGTGTTTCATCCATCGTTAATGACAAGAAAGCGCATAAATTCAACTTAATTGCATGAAATAGCAAATTTCTAAACATTTCCTAATTTTTAGAACTTCAATGTTGTAGTTGCTTTGTAATGCAGTAGTTGCAGTCATGTGAAAAATGAATGAAAAACATAAAGAAAACTGTTACAGATACATATATTTTCCAAACGGAAAACGGAACAAAAAAATGTAAATAGAACAAAAATGCATATTCATTATTTAAAGTAGCTCAATTAAGAAGATACTGACTGCTTCGTGTATTTAGTTCAAATATATTTTTGAGTTACATTTAAAAGATGCATACATATTTACAATATTCAAAATTTAGTCCAAATTTTTCTAAAAAAAAAAACAAGAATAGAAAAAGAGGAAAGGAAAAACAGCAGAGAAGAAGTTGACTATTTCTTTTCTGCTGTTTGACAAACAAATCGCATGCCAAGTGCACTCGTGTGTATATTAAACATGATTTAAATTTTTTGCTATTTTACTTTTGTATTTTAAATACAAAAAAAATGTTTTTTTGTTTTGTTGTTTTTTTTTTTTTGAAAAATATAAGTAGAGACAATATTTGCCATGTGTTTTAAGCAAACAAATGCACGCAAACCCCTAAAACAAAAACTGAACGTTGTATTGCCCTGCCACATAAATAGAAAACGAGAATAAACTAAATTAAAATAAAGAAAAATCACATTCACACATTCACGCTGTTATATTATTCACCTACACAATACAACACAGCACAACAACTTTCCTCTTGCCACATTCATGGCTGCCGCTGCTGCTGGTGCTCTTTGCTGTTTGATGCTTACCTGTCGGCCTGCCAACCAGCCTGCCAGCCTGCCAGCCAGCCTGCCTGCCTGCATGCCCACATTAATAATAACAATAATAATGATAATAACATTGACGAGACGGGTGTATCCACAGCCCACAATTCACATCATATTAAACAACCATAGAAGCACGTACATGTATGTATTTACTTGTTTTAACAAAGTGTACATCACGTATCGTTCAACTGCAACACCCAAAAACAGCCAAAACACATTTATCTCAAATAAAAGTTACTAAAATTATTTCCACTACTAAAGCAGCTACTAACGTTTAAACTTTTATTTTTCTCTCACTGTAAATATTTGATAGCGCCAACAACAACAACAACAATAAAAAAAACATCAGCAAACACCCACCCCTCTTTTTACTGGGTGGCAAGCGGGCAGGTGAACATCATGTTCATGTATTAAATCTAGATCTTTATGAATGAAAATAATTTCTCTCTCTTTTATTCATTAATTTAAACAATTGCAAAAATAATCCAAAACGGGAAAATGTTTTAACCACAACGAACCACATTTTTATGAATGCTACTCGTAGCAAGTAGACTTGCCAAGGCGCCAACAACTTTTTAATAAATAAATTCATATACGATTATTATCAAGGTAGGGACGATATTTTAATACCCTTCATGATTGCGTTATCATTATGTTTGCGATTGGTCTTTAATATTTTTCTTACTTCAAATATTCTTAATACCTGCTCTGGGTGGGTGCTTTCACAAAAGGCTGCTTTTATACGTGACAAAATAGTCAGTCAGTATTTTTCAAGCATCAACCTTGACTAACATGGATTAATTTAATTAATTTAAAAATAATTAAAATTCTTACAGTCTCGACGAGATTACATTTTGATCTTTGATAACATTCTTGTAAATAGCGATGTAGAAACTAATCATCTTGTGTTAAATCTTAGATTTAACGATATCTGGCGTTAATCTAATAGATATCGATTTTTTTTACTATCGAGTTATTAAACAAGAATATTATTTTTCAATTGTGGCAAAACCAACAACATGATAGTTTTGGCATTTAGTTTTTTGGCGTATTCGTAGCAGACAGACGCATTGGTAATTGTTACAATCAATTCAATTTCGCTCGATAATATCGCATAAAAATAATTAAAAACCACTATAAAAATAAACTTACATATCGTTAAATTCGTAATATTTTCGGACAATATAATCGTCCTTCTAAGACCTCTATTTAAAATTTAATCGTTAAGTTTGAGTCAACAGGCTCGATACAAAATATGCGAACACCAACCGGATCGAACAGCCGTGAGCCACATTGTTGAAGCGGAAGTTCCTGGACGTTCTTACCAACTGAACTTATCCATATCGACCACATGGCGAATTTTGAATAAGGATTTGACTTTAAAGATTTACAAGTTCAGCAGGTACCGGAATTGAAGCCAATCGAGCATTCCTATGGCTGTACATTCGCTCAATTGATTCAGGAGCAACCGGCTGGTTTTTCTGTAAAGATCATTTTTTCAGACGAACCCTATTTTCACTTGTCAGGATATGTCAACAAGCAAAATTGTGGCATTTGGGCTTCTGAATATCCTAGAGCGAAGTCTTTGCATGCTCAACGTGTCACTTTATGGTGCGCTATATGGCGTCATTGTGTTTTTTTTTTCGAAGGTGAGGCTGGATCAATGAATCACGCTATCGCGGGATTGTGTAATTTGATTTACATCTTTACCTGGCAGTTAGCCTTAACCAGATGATGGTCAAACCACTATGGATGATTTTAAAACAAACGTCATTCGTGCCCTAGGAAGCCGAAGACTAATTCTAGCAACAGGTCTTTCCTAGTTGCAACTTTCGTGATTCCAGATCAGTTCTGCAAACCACCACTGCTTGCTGAAGAGCTGGAGACTTTTCAACTCCTGTTCAGAACACATGTCTAGCATGCTCACTGGACTGGATCATTCACTTTGCGTGTCATTATCAGTGAGATGATCCTGGCCACCATATTAAACAACAAACCTGATATAGGGCCTCGAAACCACAACCACCACGATACTCCCATAAAGGGCCAACCTCAATAATCAGTCAGAGAACAATTAAATGTCTAAAGAGACAAATAATGAACTCTGCGGCTTACTGATTCCCGTGGAAATAAAGTGGAGTTTCCAGTTGACTCCCTGCCTGTTTTCAGGGGACTGGGCTCCCTTTTTCCCCAGTTGCACTGTGTCTAGATAGTGGAATTCTATAAAGACCATATTTATGTGCCCCCGGGGGGAAGCTATCGCGGGATGCTAACAACTCAGTTTTGGCCTATTATTTACGACGTGGATATCACTGACATGTGGTTTTAACAGAGTTGTTTAATATGGTGGCCAGGATCATTTCGCCGTTAATGACACCCTAGGTGAATGATCCAGTCCAGTGAGCATGCTAGACATGTGTTCTGGACAGGAGTTAGAAAGTCTCCAACTCTTAAGCAAGGAGTGATGATTTGCAGCCCTGCTGTGGAATCATCGAAGTTGCAACTAGAAAGTTCTGTTGCATAGAATTATGGCTTCGGCTTTCTAGGACGAGCATGACGTTCCAAATTATGCAGTGGTTTGGTCCACCATCTGATAAGGCTTCATGGCCAGGCGCGGATGTAAATCGAATCACACAGTTCACAGCATAATTTAAACATTTTGTGCAAATCTGTGCCACACTTTTCTTGTTTCTGTTTATGAACTGTAGTATTCTCACAGCTCCCTTCCTATGTGATTGATGAATTCTCTAAACATACGTCCTACCTTGAATTGAAATCGATCAATTATTTTTGAAAGAGGGAAATAGCTCTTTCGCATAATAGAATAACTAAATGTCTTTAAGAATACACTTCTCCTTTATTTAAATGGGCATATTTTGGGAAAGGATATTTTTTGAGAAGAGACTTTTGAAAGAATTTATCATGTTTAACGTTCATTATATAAAAGGTAACACCTGTCGCCAACACCTTCCGGCTGCTTGAGACTAATGCGAAGTTTTCCTGCGACTTCCTTAATTTATTTAATCAAGCCATTGGTCGAGCTATAAATTCCTTTAGCTGGTTTCTAGTATAGAGTCACACCAGTAACTGGTTGATATTCTGAGGTAGCCAGCTTTACAAAAAAAACTATTTCTCCATGCTTGAGAGAATGTTTTCAATCTTTGCGTCAGTTATACGACTAGACCAGTGATGGGCGAACTACGGCCCGTGGGCCACATCCGACCCGCGAGAGGTTTCAATCCGGCCCTCCGAGCGCTTAAAAAAAAAAAATCACCTATTAAAAAATTATGCCCAAAAAATAAATTTACATTATGTTTAAAAAAAGATATAAATTGACAATTTTAGGAAAAAAAATGCGATGTTTTCATATTATATTGTGTACAAACTGCGTAGTTTTCTGGGAAATATTTTACACAAAAGACAACAACAATTTTCTTATAAGATATTCCAAGAAGAAACTTAAAACGCATGAAACAAAAACAACTAATATAGACCTATTGTATTGTGTTCAAACTGCGTAGTTTTCTAGGAAATATTGTACACACAAGAGAACAACAACTTTGTGATGCAATATTCCAAGAAGAAACATAAACATCATAAAACACTAACAACTAATATAGAAAACTGAACGTATAACATAACAACAACTATTATATGTGAGATCTAGAAGATTCTTGAATATTCGAGACAACATGCGCAACAAAGTTCATTCAGAGGAATTGAAAAGAAAAATATCTAGTCAGCAAATGTTTTTTAAAAAGTGAAGAAGTGTCCAGCGATCCTCCACTTTAGCTGGTCACATTGTTGTCTATAAAATAGCAAAAAGTAACAAATTCGTTTTCCGAAGGAGAATTTATTAAGGATGTGTTAATTAGCATTGGAAAAGTATTATGCCCAGAAAAGATAAAAGATTTCGAATCTATAGGGCTGTCACGTTGAACGGTCACAAAAACTATTGAGGCGATTTCTTTTAATTTAACCAATCAACTCGATGGACGTCTCAAAAAGTTGGAGTATTTTTCAGTCACTATGGACGAGAGTGTTGACAAGAGTGATACAGCCCAACTTCTAATTTTTATCAGAGGAGTCGATGAAAACTTTGTAATAACCGAAGAACTTGGACGAGAGTGTTGACAAGAGTGATACAGCCCAACTTCTTATTTTTATCAGAGGAGTCGATGAAAACTTTGTAATAACCGGAGAACTTGCTGTTTGAGATCTTTGTAAGGAAAGACGACAGGAAAAATAAGTTGTGATGAATTTAGAGAGGTTATGGAATCTCAGAATCCTGAAAGTGAAACAATTTTTTTACATTGTATAATCAACCAAGATGTTCCTTGCAAGTCTGCCTTGGATATTAACCACGTACTTAATATTATTTAAAAATTAATTAATACCATTCTAGCCCGTGGTTTGTTACATCGACAATTTCAAGAGTTTTTATCGGAAGTTCATGCAGAATTTTCAGATGTACTTTATTACACAAAGATCAGGTGGCTGCGTTGTGGGCATGCCTTCTCGAGAGTTTGGAGTCTTCTCGAAGAAATTAAAGTTTTCTAAAATCCAAAACTGAAATTTGGGATGAGTGGGAAATATTGGAGGATAATAATTGGTGCATCGAGCTTGCTTTTTTCACGGATTTACTCGAGCACTATAATAAACTGGACAAGAAGTTACAGGGAAGAAATCAATTTATAGATGAAACTTGGGGCAGTTTGAGGTCTTTTAAAACTCAATTGTTTATATTTTCTAAATGTTTGGGAAAAAATTATTTGACTCATTTTCCAAGACTTAATTCTTCGAGGCCTGCGAGTGAAGAGAAGTTAAAAGTCTTTTCACAATCTTTAATAAAACTGTATTTAGAATTTAAGGCCAGATTTGCTTGCTGACTTTAAAAAAATCCAAGCATGTTTAGATATTTTTTCAATGCCTTTTAATGTTAATCCTGAGAATGTTCCATCTGATCTACAATTGGAAATTATAGAATTGCAATGTAATAATAATTTAAAACAGCTATTTTTAAATACAGATAAGCTTAATTTCTATAAATCCTTACCAAAAGATGAATTTCCAAAGCTAATTAATCATGCACAGAAAATTATGGCAATGTTTGCTTCCTCATATTTATATGAACAGGCCTTTTCAGTAATGAAATGCAGAAAATATGCAATAAGAAACCGATTGTCAGACGAGAGTCCCAGCTGGAATCAGATTTTGAGGAAATTATGTCAAGTCAGAAATAGATCCATGCTTTCCATACATCTGAAAAATCTTAAAATCATAATAAACCGTATCTTATAAAATTCTTATGTTGTTTTAAAATATTACGTAATATAACTAAGTAATCTATAATTATTCGGAATCATTATCAATATAAGCAGCAATTTTAAGTAATCTATATATATTGATAATGATTCCGAATAATTATAGATTATTTATTTCCATTGCATGTGCCCGTTGCTTTTTTAGAATTTTGTTAAAATTTTTACAAATATTTTTTATTTTCTGAACTTTCAAATTACATATGAATGGTTTCCAATGGCAACCCTTATGTAGAAATTGAAAATAAACAATGTTTTTGTTGTTTTTGAAATGTTTTGTAATGTTTGTATAGAAGTGTTTTTGAGTCTTGATGTCTAGGCTATGTTGATTTTGTGGAAAAAATTCTTATAAAATCAAATTGGCTTTGGATATAAGACACTTAGGTTTTTCTATACAATATTGGGGTAAAATTCACTGATGAGCTTTGTGAGCGAAAGTGAAATTGCATATGAATGTGCTCTCCCCCATTACAAAACACTTCAAATATTTTTATTTGAAAGAATGTTTTATGAGAATATCATAAAATGTTCTTTTTTAATGAAAATTGTTTTGTTATAAATATTTTGTGAGAATATCACTTAATATTTATTTGAAAAGGAATCAAGCACGAATAAAATTGCTGCTTGTAATATAACTAATAAATATATAGCTTAAACCGAACTTTTAAATGAACAGCAACCCCATAATTTTTTAATGAATGACCCTCTATGTTTGTTTTTTTAATCTAATGGCCCGCCGCAAGATTTTTTTTTAATTTATTGGCCAGCCACCCAAAAAGTTCGCCCATCACTGGACTAGACATAGCTTTTATTGTTTACACCAAATACAATCGCCATGGATAAGTATCTGTGAAGTGAACTAATTTGCTTCCTAACGGATCTTACGCATATTAGGATTTTCATTTATTTCTCAGGCAAATTTAATAGAACCAGCCTTTCTAGAACATTGCCAGTTTTTAGATGGCCCCCTCCAGTTTCTATAAGACTTAGTTGTATGCCGACATAAGCTCAGCTTGGTCCCGCAAGCTCTCTAAATAGAAGTTCTGCGTGTGAAAAGTTTTATTACACATGCGAGATTATTTATTTAAATGGCAGCTCGGTAAGTATCCAGGGTATGAATAACTAAAATGAAAAAGAGAAGAGCGCTCTTAATGGTTAACACGGCCGTGTACATATAATATCTCTTGCTGTATTTCAGTATAGTAAGCAAAGCTTTTTTTCAATTGCTATTAGGATGAACAAAAAAGAAATTATAAAAATTACAATGTTTCTAATTCAAGGCATTAGAATGAAAAGTAAACTTTTTTATATTTAATTTGTTTTCACTTCTTTCGAAACTATTGTTTTTCTTTGCATTTTTAAATGTGGCACGTCAGTGAAAAAATATCTTGTGACTTTATAGCTGTCGACTATTCATCGAATTTAGTGCTGCTTAAGCTGGGAAAGTTTTTTATGACAAACTATTAATCTTAAACAAAGTAATGATTTGTTTTTTTTCTTTTGTTTGTTTGTAAGGAATTAGAAAAATTTCTAATGCACTCAACATTGACGTAACAAACTAAAAATACTCTCAATTTCACAACAAAGTTTGCGTAAAAATTTAGACGAATATAATGATTAACTTAGTTTACCCAGCAATTTAACAGCCATATGCACATGTACATGCACCCTGCCCATATACGAGTATGTATACATCTGTAATCATTTATTCCAATAAAACCAAATAAAATGAGTATTCTAATCGTGATACTCTGCTGGCTGTCTATCCATTAGCCAGTCAGTACCTGTCTAGATTGTTTTTTAATCATAGTTTGACTCATTGTATTATTTATTGTTTCGCATTGGTTACGGCTCAACGACATGCAATGTCGTGTCTATAGTTATCGATGATGGAATCGGCTTTGTACCAATTTCCCAACACGTTATCAATATTGGCATAGTCCTCCATGAATTCAATTATTTATGTGTCAGTACTGTGTGTAATTTAAACTATAAATGTATGTGAATGCATTTGTATGTGTTTTTATAAGTAAATAATATTTTGTAATTATATTCTACTTTGTATTGCATGTGAAGTATAAACAAATGAACAATTTATTTCATTGATATGCATGAGAATAGATAAATGAAAGTATTTTCTATTCCCATCGCTGGAATTAAAATATTAACAATTGTTTACTAATATTTAAAATAAATGTCTAAACAAAAGTTTTTTTTATTTTAAAAATATTTACTTCTGCTCAGAGTGACGTTTCCATAATGAAAGTGTTGTACATTTAGTCACTTCACATAAAAATTTTTAAATTACAAATTGGCTACACTAAAAGAAAATTTTACAGGTAAGAAATTAATCATTACTTGGGACTCATCACTACGAATCATAGTGATGCGTCAAAACTTCCACAATTGGGATTAAGAAAACACACAACTTGTTATGCAAAAAAAAACGTTTCATTAATACTTCTTAACATAATATTATAATAGAGTCGCTTTTGGTTCAAGTAAAGGAGTGCTATTTTCACCACACAGTGCCTCAAGTCGTAAACAATTTCAGGAGGCGTTTTGTTGTCGTGTATATTAAAGTATAACTCAATAGATAATGCGATTAAACAAATGCTTACAATGGACTCGTAAACACATATCTAATATTTAAATTATAGCACGATCTCTTTAATAGTCATGGCAAAGTTTTTATTATTTTTAACAAATAACCTTCCAGTTATTTATTTATATACACAGCAAATTATTTGCTTTTTACAAGCGCGTCATATTCGAAGTATATAACTCTGCATATTTGGCTTAAATACTCATGCAGTGGCAGGCAATAAATAATACAACGTTACTGGAATAGCATAAATATGACGAAAAAACTATTAATTCTATAAATCTGATTGCTTTCGTAAACCTTATAGTAGTCCATATTTTGTTATATAATCAAATTGTTACGAAAATGACTTATTAAGTTGTAAAATATTATAATTAACAGTCAAAAAAAAAAGGTAAACGACCCCACTGTGCATTCTAAAAACTTAGTAGTTTTCTAAGAAATCTTATACACACAAGACAACAACAACACGTTTATAAGAAATTTTACCAAATAAGATAAACAACAGAAAGCAAAAACAACTAACACAGAACAAAACAAAACACACAGCCAAGCAGGCGCTTAAACTGTATGATAATAACAATAGGAATGTGTTGTTAAAGTAAAATATTATTATATCGCAAAAGGGTCACAACTCAAAATACTAAAATTTTTAGGCGTGAAAAAAAAGAGAATACGCAACAATGCCTATTTAGTCAAGTACCGTGCTACATTCCTTAGGAAAGGGATAGAAAATAGATAAAACAGGTGGTGAAAGTAGAAGGATAGTCGGAAATTAACTGCCGTATATAAGACCAGTGACTATGCCTTCATCTCTGAGCAGCCCCACCGACAGTCAATTTTTATTTTTGTAGTGAAAAAAAAACCAAGGTCTTCGTTAGGAATCGAACTCACAACCCCCAAAATTTATTTTTGTAGTGAAAAAACCAAGGTCTTCGTTAGGAATCGAACTCACAACCCCCATATTTACAAGCTAGCACACTACCTACTAGCCTACAAGGGCACCTAAGTTTTCCCGTTAAAGAAGATAGTGATGTGAAAGACACTTTTGCAGTAGTTAGAGATGTGTACTCTGAGTTTTGGAAAATTTTGAGTTTTAACGCTTTTGTATTTAGAAAGCGATATGTGCGAGAAACGCCTAAAACAACAATGTAAACCCCACTTGCTGGGCAAATGAATGAATCCAAGTTGAGTCACTTGTGAGTAAGGACTACAAAGTTACCATCCAGTTTATTTTAAGTGTATTGTAAGTAAATAAATCGTTTAACTTTATTTCGAACTCTAAAGTAGTGTGTTATTATTTTGCAATAAAAACAAAAACTCAAAATAACAAAACGTTTATTAAAAGGAATAAACGTAACAATATTTTCCAATATAGTGACAGCTGTCACACACCGTTCTTATGTTGCTATTTTACTACGCTAACTAAAGCTACGTTATATAGCCAACTTGACCTTCTTTTGATAACATTTCAAAAGCGCCTTCACGAACTTATCTGGCGCGGCTATACAGAAGAATTACCTTTCTTTTCTAATATAGACTTCGGGAACTTTACACTGTTTTTTTCCATTTTTCGCTTTCTCCCGGACAACAACAATAATACCTTTTGTGTTATTTTAAAAATGCAAGGTATTGCCAGATCTTATTTTCCTAAGATCAAAAATAGTAAAGTATCTATTTTTGCTACCACCGCTCGCCCTACCACATTATCGTCCACTTAGTTTTATATATATATCCATACACGTATATATGTTTATTAATATTTAATTAATATTCACATTTTTTATAGCGAACAGACCTTTGACCTGTGACGACTGTTTTAAAACTAGCATTATTGAAACCAATCTTTGGAAATAAAAACTTAGAAACTCTAAGAAAGTATACTGCATTGAATTTCTACCAATTAGTATACAAACATATTCCTTATAAAAAATACGATATGCAATGTACACAATGATTTACTTTGGTTTCTGCAGATGAGTACAAACAAACTACCGATCTGATACCGATCTCTGTAATGAACACGTTATGTATCTTAAAACTAACAATAATGCTTTATAAAGTAAGCCAATGCTACACAAAATAGCCTTAATTAAAGCTGCTCCAAACGTTAGGTTGCATTCTTCTGACATTCCTTTTAGTCGAATGCAATCACGATTGTTAAATATATACGAGACTAGCAAACCCGGCGAACTCCACCACGTTTGCCACCAGATGGCTTCGTTTTTTGTAACATTTCGTTTGGGGATTAAAAGATAAAGAAAAATTATTTTTTTTGTTTTATATTTGAAAAGGAAGGCAAACCGGAAACTGCAATCGTTCACCTGCGTACTTTCCGTTAATAATGGTTGCCTCAATCAAATTCGGCATAAGTCTTTTCACCGCAAGTCGAGTACCGTTGCAAAGTCGCGGTGGATTCAAATTACGCAATATCATAATAACTGAACCAACTTCGAGTTGCAAGTTATGTGGTGGAAATCCTGGTAGCTCCAGAGAGTTTAAAAACTCCGCTAAATAATTTACTGCATCATCGGGATTTGTTATGGAATCAACGGATTTGTATGTCACCAAACCGCCATCGATTTTTGATTGAATGGTGAAATTTAGTGCGTGTACATCATTTTTCTTTGGGACGAGAATTGCTCGTTGACTTAACCAAGCATAATTCTCACTATTGTTTGGGAAAACATTTTCAATAAGAGCTAATTGAGAGTCTACAAGTCGGCAAAGGTCATTGGTAAGAGTAATAAATCCAGCTGTCGCATTAACTGGGACTTGTTCATAGCCAACAGCTAGCAATTGCTTGGAAAATTGTGCAGCACTTTGATCATTTTGAAGTTGAACTCTTATATTAGTCGTAAGCGATAATGTTTTTACGTTATTCCACAAAGGTGATGCCATCAGGCAAGCACTCAATTCATCTGCAGGCGTTGCACGGGGAATTACTGGAAACGTCTGCCTGAAATCGCCTGCCAACAATATCATCAAGCCGCCAAAGATGTTGTTATATCGCCGAAGATCCTTCAGTATAAAGTTAAGTGCTTCAAGTAATTTCTTATGTGCCATTGTGCACTCATCCCAAACAATGAGCTTGCATTACATCCATAATTTTCCCATTGCACTGGATCGGGAAATACTGCATGTTAGAGTATCAATTGTGTTTAAATTGAGTGGCAACTTAAGCGCAGAATGTGCTGTATGACCGCCATCTAGAAGAGTCCCCGCAATTCCAGATGATGCTAACGCCAAAGCTATGTCACATCTTGATCGAATAGTGGCCAAAATCAATGAAATGACAAATGTTTTCCCTGCTCCTCCAGGTACGTCCAGGAAGAATAGGCCACCAGTAATATTGTATACTTGTTTTTGCTGTTCATTCCGCAACGGCACATTATTTCAAACGAATTCCTGCAATGTATCAACATTGTATTGCAGCTCTCGATTTAATTCTTGGTTGAGTCCACGGTGCATCGATCGATTTCTCGCAAACATTCGTACTTCAGTCAGTAACTTGTTTGCAATAGCCAAGCATTGATCCTCCATCGGAATCAATCCTTCATTATATATTTCATCGGTTATTTGCATGTCAGGATTATTCGTTCGAATTCGCAAGCGATGCAAGATATCTTCAAATATGTCGTCTTTGCATTTGTTCCATAACTGAAATGGTTGTGAAGGTTCGTATTTGGTACGCATTTGATGAAACAACTGAATCCGTAAGTGTTAAATCCCAATGAGAATCGTTCTCCAGCAAACCCAATAGTTGACATGCTTCTCGATATGTTTGGCATTGGTGGCCATTCACAGTTTTCAAATGCGCAAATGATTTTGGTCCACGTATATTTACCAACAGCAATCGCAAATAAAAACATTCATCATTTCTAGGATGAACAGTATACATGAGACCTAGCGCACGGCGTCATCTACTTAAAATGAAACGTACTTATTTTCGAGAGGGATACTCACACACCACGTACTGGTGCCGTTGTAGTACATGCTATGTGAAAAATGAATTTTTCTGTTTTCCTGCTTTTCTCTTCAAATTTTTCTGAATTTTCTTTGTTATTAACCTCACGAAACCCGAGACCTTTTCAACGAATGCAAAACCGTGGAAATCGGTTTGTGCGTTCTGAAGTTATAGCGTCAGGAATGAAAGCCCGACTTATTTTTATATTATAGATTACGCTAGGTTTGGGTATATTTCAGTCTTGACTAAATGCGACTTTGGTCTGAGTCTTTCTTTCTGTCTCACAACACCACAAGACAGTAGCGATCAGTAGTAGAATTTATTAGCGCGTTTCTGAATTTTCTGACTTTGAACGAAGGAGATGCCTTACAGTTGTATTCCATAGCACCAAATAGGTTTTAGATTCGCATTAAAGAGTAAAAGTTGACATTCTAATCTGAATGTTAAACCAATGTCTTGATATCACATAAAAATCGAGATATTAATTATTTATTCGATTCTTTTATAACTTTTCCAAATGAGATATATGGTCTTGCAAATATCTGAATTTTAAATGGGAATTTTCATATCTCCGGCAAGAATTTAAATACTGCCTTCAATCGGAGGTTAACTAGAGAAATTGTCTTATACATTCTATTTTGAGCGGTTCTCGCATGTGCTAGAAAATTATACTTCAACAATATCATATATAGCTTTTGTTAACATTATTCACCAACTCATTTTTTCTATGTTAACTGTTTTGGTTTTCTGTTTGTTTATTTTATTTCGTGGAATTTTAATGAGCCAAATTGTTGTTGTCTTGTGTCATAAGATTTTTTAGAAACTTTTGAATTTATAAACAGTGTGTCTGTTTTAAAGTTCATTTGGTTTTTTAATATCTAGTGGTAATTATTTTTTTTTATAACTAAAACTAAGCATCTTCGAAACAATATATTGATCTTAAAGCAAAATTGAGGAAATAAATCCAAAGTAGGTAATTTACTTCATTATTAAATTACTAAAGTTGATGGTTGCAATAAAGAGTTTGAACTTCAAAAATTTAAGCTGCGTCAAATAACTACACCATAGTAACTATACTACTTTAACACTGAAAAGCTGCTTTATTATCTTTATGTTTTTTGTCCAGTAAATCCAGCATATATATTCCATTTTGAGCGGTTCTCGCATATACAAGAAAATTTTTCTTCCAAATCATGACGTTTTGGTTTTCATTATTTTGTGTAGGCGCCTATTTGGCTGTGTGTCTTTTTGTTCTGTTAGTTGTTAGTTGTTTTCGTTTTCTGTTTGTTTATTTTATTTCGTGGAATTTTAATGAATCAACCTGTTGTTGTCTTAGGTCATAAGATTTTTTAGTCATTGCATTTGTTTCCTTTAGTGATAATCATTTTCTTTTATAAGTAAAACTAAGCATTTGTGAAACAATAAAATTAACCTTAAAACAAATTTGAAGAAATAAATCCAAGTTGATGATAACTTGAACTCCAACAATTAAAGTTGCGTTCAATAATTGAGCGTATAATACTTTCAATAAACTTCTCGTTTTGATCCGTATATGATGCTTTTCTTTTGATTTGACTTAGGTTTGCCGATTTTAAAACTTACTTAAATTCGAGAAAATTTTTGATTAAATTTTAAATTAATTATTAAAGCAATTTATTTAGAAAATGTTCATTATCACCCAAATATAAAATGCCTTCACTTTATTTATTCTTTGCAACAACTAAGAAATTTTCCATTTCGTAGAGCATCGTTATAACAAACAAATTGACTTCTCCCATATTTTATAAAAAATATTTTTATCTTTTAATAAAATAATTAAAAAAAAAAAATCCCAACCGAGCACTTTTTCTTTATTTTAATGCACTTCAGAACACACCTTGCACCCACCACAGCCACTCAAATATTGAGAGTTATTTATTTTGTTAAACAATTATATTCACAAATGCAATTTAGTAGAATTAATTAAAAATTTCTTTGTTTAACTAAATCTCTCTATATCTCTTTTCTTTGCATTTGCAGATGCTACATTCATACAAACACCTCCTCCTAATCAAAAACAAAAGTTGAATGGTGTGTAATCGAAATATTTCCAAATTGCGAGTGTTCGGTGAATAGAAGATTTAAAATAATAAAAGAAATAAGTTGAATTAAAAACCGCGGCTTTACCGCGGCATATTATGTCACGAGACGATTACAATCCTGTAACTAGCTCTGGTGTGCGTAGCCCGGGTCGTAACAGACGACTTACGGAATTGCCAACAGTTGATCGTTCACCATCACGGGATTACGGTACACGTGGAAGTCCTTTAGGTGAATGAATACATATTTTTCTTCTTCTTCTTCTTCTTCATCTTTATGTTGTTGTATTTTTCTTTTAATTTTTGCTTTAACTAATCAACATAAACAACGAATAAATTATCAGACATAAAATATCAAAATGCAACTATAATTTTGCTATTAAATTTAATTAAAAATTTTATTTATTCGTAAAAACGATTAAAAGAAATAAAAAAGAAGGCTTCAATTAACTTAATTTTTTATTTCTTATCGAATTGGAAAAAATCAATTAAGAACTAGCGGTGCACTATATTTATTAAGACAATTACAAAATTTTGTCTAAAAACTTTATTGAATAAAAAATGCTGTTATTTTTTAATTTATCGCAGTTTTTTAAATTTAAAAAGTTTGTAATTTTTTAAAAGAAATTAAAAATTGCCAACAAAGTTAAAAAAATAATTTAAGAAAATTTATTCATTCAGCATATCACTAGTATACGTCGACTCAAAAATGCAGTACATAACAATAAAACAATAACACTCCCCGTTAAGAACTAATCGCGTCTGCAAAAACCGATTTGTTAACCAACTGAGAACGTTTTGCTTTTCTGAATACACGTCGAAATACTATTTTCAAAGTATCACAAATAATTATAGAACTTAAATAAATTTTATCAAATCTAATAAAATACAGATGCGTTAATTATAAATTATTTTTGCCATTTTTATTGAAATTCAGGCATAAAGACATCGAAAGCACGGCTAGAGCAGCACTTGTGATTTTATTGTAAAGTGTAAATTGATATTTCAAGTATAGAAACGAGGAACTCGTAATAGAAATAAATAAAACATACAAAACCTTCCCTGTTGTCCTCTAGATTTCGTGAAAATAACTTCTGAATTTAATTATTAATAAAACTAGCGTTTGGGGCAAAATTTCTATTTTTGTTTAGAAAACACTGCAGAGGGGCGGAACAGTATTTTAAGGGGTTTTCTTAATTTATCTCAATATAATATAATAAAGGGTTTTTTAACAAGTAGTTTGTTTTCTAAAACAAACTAAAACAAAAAATTTATATTAAAATAAATAAAATTTTTATCATTCGCGAATTATGAATGAAAACTGTTATCTGGCAAATAAACACCAGGACATTGCTGACAGATGTCAATTCTTCCATCAAAGTTTTTAAAAACTTTTTGGCAAAATGGATGTCCTGTTTCATTAATCACGTCACGGATTTTGAGTTTTAAGGCTGAAAGTGCAACGATTGGCTCCGTATAGACTCTGTTCTTAACATAGTCCCACAAAAAATAATATAATGGGGCTAAATCACACGATTTGCTGGCCACTTAATTGCTGATAATAATTTTTTTTTTAAGAGAAATGGCACTTCAGGCAACAATGCCTATTTAGTCAAGTACCGTGCTACATTCTTTAGGAAAGGGATAGAGAATAGATGAAACAGGTGGTGAAAGTAGAAGGATAGTCGAAAATTAACTGCCGTATAAAGACAGCACAGCGACCAGTGACTATGCCTTCATCGCTGAGCAGACCCACCGACAGTCAATTTTTATTTTTGTAGTGAAAACAAGGTCTTCGCTGGGAATCGAACCCACAACCCCCATACTGACAAGCTAGTACACTATCTATTAGCCTACAGGGGCACCTAATCGTGAAGTTATGCGACCAGGAAATTTAGTTTATAATAATTGATCGTTTCATTGGCAGTGTGACATGTGTTACCGTCCTGTTGAAACCACATCTCACTGATAACAACGTCATCAATAATCGGCTAAAATTGATAGCGTGATCGATTGACCTTTACCTCATTTCCAGCCTCATTTTCGTAGAAAACGGCCCAATCATATCTCTAGACCACACAGCGCACCATACAATGCGGCAATTTTGTCGCACCCTGACAAGTGAAAATGGACTTCGTCTAAAAAAAAATATTTTTTCAGAAGAACCAGCCGGTTGTTCCTGAACGAATTGAGCGAATCTAAGGCGCTGTCAATGATCAGCCGGTGTCAATTTCTGCACCAGTTAAACTTTCTAAGGTTTCGAAATGAAATCCCTACGCAAAATTTGCCATGTGGTGTTTTTGGATAAACCTAATTGTTGAGAATGTCAAGAAATTGTCAAATTTGAATCAGCTCCAACACTCTATCTCATGGCTGTGATGTTTTCAGTTGAACCACTCGATCGAACATATGTTAATATTCGCACATTTTGTATCGATCTTATCGACTCAAATTTAACGACCAAATTCTTAATAGCGGTCTTAGAAGCAAGATAATGTTGTCCGAAAATATCACGAATTTTACGAAATGTAACTTTAATAGAACCACGATTTGGATAGTGGATTTTATTTATTTTAATGCGATTTTCGTGCGAAATTGAATTCATTGTAACAATTATCAATATATCTACCACGAATACGTTAGAAAACTAAATGCCAAAACCATCATGTTTTTGGTATTGCCACAATTGAAAAACAAACTTCATGTTAAAAAACCTGATGAATATATATATGGTTTCCCCTGGGGACACGTACTCTTGGTGACTCTTCAAAACTTGACATTATCGCTTCTGCCGGCAAAAGGCAGCACCATTTACCTAGGCTAGTAGCAAACTGAAAGAGGAAAACAAGAATCTTCGAATTCCGTTCAGCAACTAATAAACTGATATCCCGGGAACTGATTGCCTCCAGGCATTACTGTTATTGGAAAGGCCTTTCGAAAAATAGCAAGCTAGTAGTTTAAACTCAAATCGCCGGAAGGATAAGATTGTTCCTATCTAAAGTGCTGTTGCTCAACAGAACGGTGCGGCGGGAGTTAAGATAATCTCCGGCTTTAAAGCCAGGAATATGGCTACGGCCCTGACTGCTGTGCTTATAAAGGTGCAACACGGGGTGTCTCATTGCTAGATGATTTATATTCAACCCAGTGTTAAGAGCACCGTGGAATTAGGCTATCATGGCAAATATCTATGTTAATCTTGAACACACTGTATCTACCCGTATGCACGTAAATTTCAAAATGGTGTTGTTTTGTTGTTTGCGGGAAAACTATAGTTGCCTAATGAAATACCTAAATTTGTGCAGTTGGCTTTTCAATATTTCGAGTGGACTTTTTTCATTATGTAACTTGAAAGCTATAGAGCATAGTGTATGCAATTTTGAACAATCAAATCTCCCTTATCAATCAATTGGAACAATAGACGTGCAGCTAATACAAAGCGAGAAATTAACAGCGTGAACCTACAGAAAAAAAATAGGTATTGTGCTAAAATAATTATAATTCTAATACATCAAGGAAAATTCTTTCAAGCTAAGCTTTCACAAGGTAGCTATCCAAGCAGATCAAAGTCTCGAACACCACCAAAGCCTTACGAAGAATTTAAATTACTAGGCCATGTTAAACAAATGGCTGCTTTCTTTATCTAGAGAGGGAGAGAAGTCTTCTTGATGGTGACACAAGTACAAGTAGTGTATACACCAAAAGAAAGAAATTTTTAGAAATCCAACAGTAAATGACGATTTCTGTACAAGATGCATCACTTAATGACAGCTCTTAATAAAATTCCGGACTGCAGTATACTATGATTGAATTTAAAAATTGCATATAAAGGGAAGTAAAAGGAGGGGAATGAACAACATATTAAAAAACCCACACATCATTTCCGAGAGAGTAAGGTGTTGCCTCTAGCTATTTCCCAGGCATTTGCTAGAGTGTGGCATGATGCACTTCTGTCAAAACTTGCTGCTTTTGGTGTTGCTGAGAATTTCTCTAGATTTATATCGAGTTGTTATAGATGGGATTTCATCTCCAGTTCAAGATTAATTCGAAGCTTCATTATTTTTTCTTTGATCTTCTTTGCCAAGCTTTTGTAGCCATTTCGTAATAGACCGAACCAATTGGAGGTAAGTTCCAAAAGGCGGAACATGAATAATACGGTCAAACACAATAATCTAAAAATGGGGTCGTGTGAATAGAATCGATTTCAATGAATGTAAGATGCAATGCTGCATGCTTACGCATAGATGTGTGTTCGGCGATGATGCTGCATCTGTTACAATGGGTGATATAGGCATTACGAAATCGGAAGCTCTTAATGTTCTTGGCATGAAAATTCAGTGTGATGTTCGATGGACTAAACATATTTTTCAAGTTTCAAAAGAAGCTGTCAAGTGCCTCGGTATTCTAAAACGGTGTAAGAGATACTGCACTCCATCCGATCACCGTACTATTTATAACACCTATGTCCGTCCGAGAATAGAATACAAGTCTCACGTATGCGCCGGCGTCCCAAAGTCTATTTTGAAATTGCTCGACCGCATACAGGAGAGGATCAAGAGGCTTATTGCGGACAGTAGGGTATCCGACTCTATTGATTCTCTTGAGCATCAACACAATTTGGTATGTATTTTACTGTTTTACCGTTACTGTAATAGTAAGTGCTCTAACGAAATTAGGGAGCTTGTTTCAGTTAACTCGCACATTTTTGCGTTTAACATAATTTTCGTTGAGATCACATCAATTTGTGGTTAATTTTTTTTTTTTTTTTTTTTTTTTAAGAGAAGTAGCACTTCAGGCAACAATGCCTATTTAGTTAAGTACCGTGCTACATTCTTTAGGAAAGGGATAGAGAATATATGAAACAGGTGGTGAAAGTAGAAGGATAGTCGGAAATTAACTGCCGTATATAAAACAGCACAGCGACCAGTGACTATGCCTTCATCGCTGAGCAGCCCTACCGACAATCAATTTTTATTTTTGTAGTGAAAAAAACCAAGGTCTTCGTTGGGAATCGAACCCACAACCTCCATATTTACAAGCTAGTACACTACCTACTAGCCTACAGGGGCACCTGTGTAGTAGGCCAGTAAATCGTACTAAGCATTTCAGGGAAAATTTGTTTTTTAGCCGAATAGTCCGTATGTGGAATAAACTCCCTCCAGAGGTCTTTTCTGTCACTTTCAACGACTCTGGTTATTCCTGAGAAAACTCGAGATGAATCTGGATAAATAATCACCGGCACCAAAAGCAACAGAAGTACAATGGAATGAAATGCACCATATTGTCGGTCGCTGTTGCACTCCAGGTACCTCACAAGATGAAAATTGATTATATTTTCCATCACTTTAGAAAGTGCAGAACAAATTACAATTAAGCGGTAATTTTCAGGTTTGTGAGTCTCTCCCTTTTGGGGGATCGCCATTATAATAGCAACCTTCCAACACGCTGGCATAATACAACGTGCTGAAAAGGGCTGCTAAATGACCTAATGGAGGCGAAAGCGTCGAAGATCACTGTTTTAAGACCAGTGCTGGATTCCTTTTACATGTTTAACTTAATTTTATTATTAGTGACCATTTTGATACATCATATACTGTGAAAATAAAGTGTCTCCCTGTTACAGCTCCTAAACAGTGGCCTATGACAGAGGCCTTTGACTACAAAATCCTAAAAAACTTTAAGCCAAATTAATAAAAAATTATCTATAATCATGGCGAACTTTGATTTATTCACTTTCAATCTCTCTAGATTAAGGGGGTACTTTGGAAGCCATTCATATGTAGTTTGAAAAATAAAAAATATTTGTAAAAAATTTTACAAAAAGCACTGTGCACATGCAATGGAAATAATGAATTTTATTTTTTGGAATCATTTTTAATTTAATCTATCCTAATTTATGCTAGATTCCTTTAAAAAGATTGAAAATGATAAGTGCTTTTGTTTTCGAAATGTTTGCTGTGCTTTCGTATAAAATAACTTTTTAGTAGTTGGTTCAACGAAAACTCTCATATAATCAATTTGGTTTGAGGAATAAGATTCTTGAATTATCTATATAAAATTTAGGGTAAAATCCACTGATGAGCAGTAGTAATACATTTAAAATTTTTTTTGGAATAATAAATATTTTATGAGAATATCATAAAATATTTGTTTTTAAAACGTATATTAAATTAAAAAATAATATTTTTTGATTATTTCTTTTAATTTTTTTAGAAAAATTAATTTCCTGAAGAAGCTTTCCAAAGGAAAGCGAAATATTGAAAAAATATATTGTTAAATTTAAATAAAAAGACCGTTAAAGAGAATAAAAGATATTTATTTAATAATGTTTTTTTATTTATATTTTAATTAATATCAAATAGTATATTTGATATTACAGAAATATTAAGGAAAATAAAAATTATTTATAAATTCTGTAACGTGTTTTTTATGATGGTCTTTCATTGCTAACGCATATTAACCGATGCATAAGTTATTGCGAGTCACTAACCAAATGAGAGTTGCACTCAGTAGAGAAATAAAGAAAAAAAATGAAACACCATTTTAAACAAAACGGATAGAATTCTCAATTCTCAATCAATTAATTTTAAGACATGTAAATTTGGACTTCAAAAACCAAAGTTAACTGATAAAACAAACAAACATACAAACAAACACTGTGAAAATGGGCACATAAAACTATTTTTGTCAGACTAATTGATTTTTCTTTTTTACTATTGAATAAACATTTTATTTAATATCACTAAATATTTATGGTACAAATATTAAAAGAATTAAGCACGACTAAAGTTAATATTAAAAATCTTCTTCTAAAGACACAACAAATTGTGGAATCTATAGCGGCACAGAAACTGTGATAATTTTTGCTTTAATATCTTATAAATTTATTTTAATTAAAATTAATTAAATAAAATTATTGCTTCAAAAACTAACTTAAACCTTTTCAAATATTATCCAGTAAAATTGAATATTTAAAATATTTTGCTTAATAAATAAGTGCAAACGGAATATCTTGGAATTGGAAAAAAAATAAAGAAAGACAGTCAATTATTTTTGTTTTATTCAAAAAAAACACTTGCAAATACGCTGTTATTATTTTTTTTTTTTTACAAATTTTATCAAACTAAATTAATTTAAGTGCAAATTTAAAAAAAAAAATTATCCTTAACTAATTTTATTATCTTACATCACGCATGCGCATGAAACATTCTTCTTTTTGTTGCTTTTTAAACGAAAAAAATTTAATTTTTTTTTTTAATTTTTTTGTGTTTATTTTTCTCATCTTAATTAAAAAATAATTTACTTCATTAAAATAATGAACATCAAATAAACAATTCTAAATAATTATCCGAACATACACACACACACGTACACGGGCATATACACGAAAAACACTTGACACAAAATGACAAAATCACTGTCAAATGTTTTTGCTTCAACAACAACAACAACAACCACAATCACCATTGCAATGATAAATGTAACAAAAACAGCTTTAGATCTAAAATTACAATATAGAGCAACAGCGGAAGCAACAGCAACAACAACAGCAAACAATAGCTTTTAGTTGATTCACCTTTCCAGGTGAATAATCAACGTGCTTTATTTTATTTGACTGGTTAACATTATCAAAGCCTCAAACTGGATTGCAATTATGGTAAAAAGAAAAGAAATGGCAAACAAACACACAAACAAACCACAAGTCACAATACTACAGACACGGCACTCTGCTTTTAATTCATTATTTTTCAAACATCCATAATTGTACTTTCAATGTTTCAACTTATTCACTCAGTTATATTTTTCCATTTTTATTAAAAAAAATTAAACTTCATCTAGAGGAAAACACAATAATAAAATTTGTTGTAAACATTAAGGCTCGGCCCACTGTTAATACCATTTAACCTATCCCACTTATGTTTCTTATTTAAAGAACAAGAAAGCAATAGAGACATTTAAAATAAAATATGCATTCAGACTTGAACGTTTTTATTTAAAGGATGTCTCATTAATTATGTAGGATTTTAAGTAAAATAAAAGTACTTCCTATTTTCAGATTATCCTTTATTGAATCATGAATACAGTCCTTGACGCCACACAGAAAAACACAAATTTTCGTTTTCAATTACTGAATTCATGAATTCGTAAAACTGAATAAATAAATTTGTAAATATTCATATATTTGGCGAATGTCCTTTTAAAAATTTAAGCAAATGTTGTAAAAACCACATTGGTTGTGGGACAACTGCCATGGATATTTCACTTTAAATAACTCCAGCAGAAAACAAAGAACGACGTGTATTCATACTCACTGGACCTGGACCATTCATTGTGTTCATTGTGAATGATCCGACCCAAAAACTCAAACGAGGGCCTCGAAACACACAGCCACCACGATACTCACGAAGGGCCAACCTTAATAATCAGTCAGACAACAGCTAAAATGCTAAAAAGACAAATAGCGGAATTCTGGGGCTTTACTGATTTCCGTGAAAATATAGTAGATTGTCAACTTGGCTCCTACTTGCTTAAGAGGACTGGGCTTCATTTTACCCCCGCAAGACACAAGTCTAGATGGTTTTGTAATCCTTAAAGACTTATAACGTGCCCCCGGGGGGGACTAGCCAGGGTATTTCGTGATAAGATTTACATCTGCACTTGGCCGTGGGCTTAATCAAATGGTGGTCATACCACTGTGAATGAAAAGCAACGTCATTCACGCCCTAGGAAGCCGAAGACTAATTTTAGCAACAGGTCTTTTCTAGTTACAGCTTTGATGATTTCAGCATGTCTAGCATGCTCACTGGATCTAGGAACATTCCACCAAGTAGGTGTTATTAAAGGTGAAATGAACCTGGCCCCATTAAAAACTGACCTGTTCTGGGGCCGCGAAACCACAACCACCACGATACTCCCATATAAGGGCCAACCTCAATTATCAGCCAGAGAACAGCTAAATGCTTAAGAGACAAATAGCGGAACTCTGCGAGCTCACTGATTCCCGTGGAAATAACGTGGAGTTTCCGGTTATACCCCTGCTGACTTCAGGGGACAGGGCCTCCTTATACCCCCGCAAGACACAAGTCTAGATGGTTATGTGATCCCTAATGACTTATAACGTGCCCCCCGGGGGGGACTGGCCAGGGTATTTCGTGATAAGATTTACATTTGCACTTGGCCGTGGGCTTAATCAAATGGTGGTAATACCACTGTGAATGAAAAGCAACATCTCTCACGTCCTAGGAAGCCGAAGACTAATTCTAGCAACAGGTCTTTTCTAGTTGCAATTTCAGCGGTTCCAGAGCAGGGCTGCAAACCCCTACTCCTTGCTGATGAGCTGGAGACTATCCAACTCCTGTCCAGAACATATGACTAGCATGCTCACTGGATCTGGATCATTCACAAGGTAGGTGTTATTAAGGGGAGATGATCCTGGCCACCATAAAAACAGACCTGTCTGGGGCCGCAAAACCAGAGCCACCACGATACTCCCGAAGGGCCAACCTTAATAATCAGTCACAGAAACTGCAAAATGCCTAAAGAGGCAAATATCGGAAACTCTGCGGGCTACTGATTCCCGTGGAAATAACGTGGAGCTTCCAGTATACCCCTGCTGCCTTCAGGCGACTGGGCTCCCTTATACCCCCAGCTGCACAGGTCTAGATAGTCAAGTATTCTATAAAGACCGATAAATGTGCCCCCGGGGAAGAAGGACTGATCAGGGTATGATGATGTGATAAGGTTTACATCTACACCGGCAGTGAGCCATAATCAGATGGTAGCTATTACCACTGTGAATAAAAAGCCACGCCATTCACATCCTAGAAGGCCATCGAATAAGTATATTCTCCGGTCACTGCTAGTAGCAATTTCAAAAGCTCGAAGTAGGTCGCAGCCTTTACTTCTTACTTAGGAGTTGGAGACCATCTAACTCCTGGTCCAGAACGCATGAAGCTTAATATAATTAAGAACACGACGGCATTCATACTCACTGGACCTGAACCATTCATTGCTTTCATTTTGAATGATGCGACCCACAAACTCTCACGAGGGTCTCGAAACCACAACCACCACGATAGTCCCATATAGGGGCCAACCTCAATAATCAGTTAGAGAACAGCTAAATGTCTAAAGAGACAAATAGCGAACTCTGCGAGCTCACTGATTCCCGTGGAAATATAGTGGATTGTCCAGGTGACTTCTACTAGCCTTTAAGGGGCCTGGGCTCCCAGGGCAAAATTTCCACACTTGGGCTCCTGAAAATCCTACAGCGACTGTTGAGAAGCCTTTGCATGCTCAATGTATGGTGCGCCATGTTGTTTGGAGGTGTGATTGGATCATTTACCATCAGTAAGTCGCAAGATGCTAACAACTCAATTCTTGTGTTGGTTATGGATACCACCAATTGTTGAGCACTTCGAGGAATTGGCACATTTGAAACTGCTTCAACACTGTGACTCACAACTGCGATGTTTTCCGTTAAATGATCCGGTTGAACACGCGTTGGTGTTTGCACATTTTATGTCGGGCCTAACGACTCAAATTTAACGACCAAATTCTTATAAGCAGTCTCAGAAGGACGATTGTGTTGTCCGAAGATATCACGAATTTTACGAAGTGTAACTTTAACAAAACCACTTTTTTCGTAGCTATTTTCATGTGACATTGGAATCATTGTAACAACTGCCAGAAAAACTAAATGTCAAAACTATCATGTTGTTGGTGTTGCCACAATTTGAAAACAAATTTCTTGTGGAAAAACCGGATATTTTTTAAAGAAGAAGAGGTTGGCACATGCCATGAAGTTCGTAAAAAAGAAAAATCGTCATTTTGGTGGTCAACATTAGCCCTCTAGATTCTTCTGAATACACGTCGTTTGTTGTTTTTGTTGAAAAAACCGAAATAAAAAACCTCTAGTCAAATGGTAAAATGAAGTTTTAATACTTTTTAATTGAACACATAAATTCCTTACACGGGCAAAAAATGTTCCAGAACAACTGGAACGCCCTGGCTTTGTTAACTGCGGGACTCTCAAATCCTTTTTGGAATATGTAGCCAAGAAATAGGGCTTTAATAACCTATTTACTTTTTTTAAACGCTGCTTTGCACTCCGAGGAATTTTGATGTAATTCATAAATTTTATTTCAAAATTGGCTGTAATGGATAAGACTGGAGGATGAACCCTTAGAAATTGCGACACAACTTTTCTTTTACTCGCATTTTCTATAGGTTGTGTTTAAATTAGTCCAAAAAAATGTACTTGTACCAAAGTACGATTCAATTTTATAAGCAGAAACCACAGTTTTGGGGAAACTCTTAAAACAACGGCAGTTTTTACATTTTCCCCAATTCAGAGGCTTGTAGCTTTTTGATGAAACATGCTCTCAGAACCAAACTTAATACTATTTTATTGTAAATACTATTTTATTTTTGAATCGTAATCCGAACATAAATAAGTACGCGGCGTCAGAAATACTAAGATGAGGTCGGCCAAAAATTAAAAAGAAATAATTCTAACCTGATTTTCTCCCAAACTAAAAGAGGTATCCTAGATATGTAAGGACATTTTTTGTAGATATTTTCAAGGTCCACATAAGTTCATATACTGTTAACACTTGAGTAAGTAATAAACTTTTTATAACAATACCTCTGCTTGGCGTCTGTGATATTTCCTTAGGATATCTTAAGTGGTTCATGAGCTATAGTATTATATCCAAAATAAATCATGCTGCAATCATTTTGCATAAGAATTAACCTGCCACGATTGTGAGTACATAACCTTAATTATTGAAATAGTTCGCTACAACTGGGCAAGTGATAAAATATGACAAAATATGAAACTTCCATTTACAGTTTTTCTGTGTTCTGGGTATTAACCTTAAGGTTGAAATAAAATTTATTCGTGGAAACATTAACTGAACAATGAGAGGTTTTATTTCTTTTGTTAATTGCCACACACACACTTATTACTCATGACTAAAATTCATAAAACTCTATAATTTTATCTGTTATTATTATTTTTCTGTTGATTCGATTGGTTAAAATTATTTATTTTAAGTTTATTGTGTTTTCGTTTCTGTTTATTTCGTTTAACTATTTGAAAGCATTCAATTAAAAACGCTATTAGCAATTCCAAATTACAAAAATCCCCCTGCACTATTTTATTCAAAATACCCAAACCAATCAACCCATCATCCTCATAATATCATCACCATAATTATATGAATTTCAGCAATGGGCAGTCCATACTACAGAGACATGGATGAGCCAACAAGTCCCGCGGGGGCGGGACATCATAGAAGTCGTAGTGCCAGTAGGCCAGTAATGTCACATGGACTAGACTATCCAAGTAAGTGCAAATAACAACAAAAAATATTACAAAAAATAAGACCAGCAATAAAAATCGACAAAACGATCAAATTCCGCCATTCATAAATTTTTAATATTTAATTTAATATTTGAAAATAAATTTATTTAAAATTAGGAGCCCCCAGATATCAATCTTTGGATAGAGGTGGCCTAGTAGATCATCATGATCGTGAATTCATACCCATACGTGAACCACGTGATCGTTCTCGTGATAGATCTCTGGAAAGAGGTCTTTACTTGGAGGATGAATTATATGGTCGTTCGGCCAGGCAGAGTCCAAATCCTTTAGGTAATTGATTCACCTAAAATAACTCACAACACTCGATTACTCGATTATTCTCATTAATTTATTTTTTATTATAAAAAAAAATTATTTTCAGTTTTACTCGACCTTTTTTTATTTTTATTAAATATTAATCTTAATATTTTAAACGTTATAATTTAAAGGACCGTTTAAAAGATAAAGATTAATATTTAATAAAAATAATAAAAAATTATTATTATTTACAGGCTTTAACACCGGCATGCCTACAGTGGATCGTGGTTATCATTTAGGCGATTTACAACATCAGAATACAGACTTGCAACGGGAATTAGCACAATTGAAACGTGAGCTAGAATTGACAAATCAAAAGCTGGGTAGCTCAATGCACAGCATTAAGACCTTTTGGTCTCCAGAACTGAAAAAGGAGCGAGCGTTACGTAAAGAGGAAAGCGCCAAATATAGTTTGATTAATGATCAATTAAAGCTTTTAAGCACTGAGAATCAAGTAAGTATTTCCTTACTGATTTTACATCTATCCTATAAAATAAGTTGCTTGAAGTTATTAAGATTCTCGCTAAATTTAAAAACAATTTTAAATCACAAAATGTCATAAAGCAACTGGCAATTCACTCACAGAGCAGTCACAAGTGATTATTAACTTGCCAACTTTAATAATTCAACTTTATAAACATTTTTTCTTCAAATACCTTTTTCATATAACACGTCCGCCATCTAAAGTTTTTTTTTCAACTAGTGCTTATTTCGTGATTGTTTGATTTGATAGACAATTAGTTTTATCCTTCCACTGAACGAATATGGTTGTGCATACGCTTGAACAACGCTTTGCTAAGTGGGCCTGCGATCGACTTACAGAAGATGCCGATTTTGCAAAACAAATCATCTTTTTAGATGTAAACAAGCAAAATTGTCGCATTTAGGACACAGAAAACGCGCACGCATATATTGAAAAGCTGACGCACCCAAAACGAGTCACTGTTTGTTGCGGATTTTTGTCCAGAGGCATAATTGGGCAATTTTTCAGGAGTGGCCGTTACATTCAATGACGATCGTTATCGTGCCATTTTGAACGAATTTTTGTTCACAAAAATTGAAAAGGAGGATATTGGCAACATTTGGTTTCAACAGGACGGCGCTACATGCCACACAGCCGAAGCTGTGTAGTTTTGTTTATAGCATTAAAAACAAAAAACAAAGTTATTTGGCGGACCCTATGCAAGTGAAAATAAATTTCGGCTTTTCTGTTCTCATTTCTTATTACACAGTGAAGAATTAATTGTTAAAACTAACGTTTCATATTGCCGCGTTTAGATATCTTTCTTTACCGCAAGAGAATTTCTTCAAGAAAGTTAAACATACATGAAGTGCATACTATTTTGTAACGATACATTTTTCCGCCTGTTTCCGGGATATAACAAAGACGGCCCGGTCCATTGTAAACTACATACAAATTAATAAAAAGAGTTTTACAACAAGAAGTTTGTTTTCTAAAACAAATTAAACCAAAAATTAAGATAATTCAAATTTCGGCAATTATGAATGTAAAATGATATCTGGCAAATGTCCACCAAGACCACGCTCACAGTTATCAATTCTTGTTTGTAAGCTGCCTTTGTAAGCTAGTAGGTAGTGTACTAGCTTGTCAGTATGGGGGTTGTGGGTTCGATTCCCAACGAAGACCTTGGTTTTTTTCAACTCAAAAATAAAAATTGACTGTCTGGGGCATAGTCACTGATCGCTGTGGTGTCTTATACGGCAGTTAATTTCCGACTATCCTTCTAATTTTACTACCTGTTTCATCTCTTCTCTATCCCTTTCCTAAAAAATGTTGCACGGTACTTGACTTAATTGGCATTGTTGACTAAAGTGCTACTTCTCTTAAAAAAAAAATCACATCTCGGATTTTGAGTTTTAAGGCTGAAATCGGTTCGATTGGCTCCGTATAGACTCTGTCCTTAACATAGCTCTGCAAATAATAAACCAAATTATATATAAATTATATGATCTGGCTGGCCACTTAACTGCTGATTGTCGTGAAATTAAGCGATCGAGAAAATTGTTTTGGAATAAATTGATCATTTCATAGGCTGTGTGCCATGTTGCGCCGTTCTGTTGAAACCACACGTCAGTGATATCCCCGTCGTCAAGAACAGGCCAAAATTGAGTTGTAAGCATCTCGCGATAGTGCCTCCCCGGGGCGACATTGATATCTCTTAATAGAATCTCTCCATTAAGGCATGTGCCATCCGAGTGTAAAAGCGAGTTCAATCCTCTAAAGGGGGCATGTCGCACAGCCCCCTAAAGGAGACTAGACTCAGTACGCCCCAGAGTTTAACTTTTGCTGTTCTCTATCTGATTATTGAGGTTGGCCTTTTGGGGAGTATCGTGGTGGTTGTGGGGTCGTAGGCCCTCATGAAATGATTAAGAGGCCAGGACCATCTCTTTTTTGACTAAAAACACAGAGTGAATGGTCCAGTGAGCATTCTATTTTTTTTTCCTTTAATATTGAATCTGTCTGTATGACATTTACAATATGTATTAAAATCTTAATCTATGTACGATTCAGGTTGGTACTGCCACTGTAGTACGCAACGCATTTTTCAATAGGAGTGTTGTCTTGCCAAATCAAGAGTTTGCACCCTTTTAAGACGCCTGTGGCCCTCAAATAATAAGTTCCTCGCAAGCGGATTGGGATGATTGGTGATTTTTGCAACGTAGTTTGTGCATGACTTTCTAATTTCTTCTCGGATGGTAGGAATATTGAGGTCCCTATGGATGTTATTATTCCGCATAAATCAGGGAGCACGCGTAGTGATTCTCAAGATCTTTGTCTTCTTTGTGGTTTTTAACATTAAATGCGGAGACGGATCCTCATAGCTGCATTCAGCATTCTATGTCATGAGTTCTGGACAAGGAGTTAGATAGTCTCCAACTCTTCAGCAAGTATTGGGGGTGCTAACCCTGCCTCGCGCTCTCAGAGTTGCAACTAGGAATAACCTGTTGGATAGAGAAATTCATCGGCTTTCTAGGGCATGGGTTCATGCTACATATCACCCAAAGTGTTTGATCCGCCATCGTGTTATGGCCACCACACGGCTAGGTAACGATGTTACTTTTATCACGTAATCTCGGGATAGTGTGATCCATTGACCGTTGCCGCGCTTCCAGTCTCATCTTGGAAAAAAAATGACCTATTCACGCCTTCAGACCACATAGCACACCTTACAGTGGCATTGAGCATGCAAAGGCTTTGCAATAATCGCCCTAGGATTTTCAGAAGCCCAATTAGGCTTGTTGACCTGACAAGTTAAAATGGGCTTGATCTGAAAAAATGATTTTATCAGAGTCTACGGCAACGTTGAACCTTGCAAGACCTAAAAGTCAAATTCTTATGCAAGATTCGCTATGTGGTGGTTTTGCTGAGAATGGCGGGGAATTGACAAATTTGGATCTGCTTAAACACTGTAGCTCACGGATGCGATGTTTTCAGTTGAACGACCCGATCGAACACGTATTGCTGTTCCAACATTTTGTATCGAGCCTCAAATTTAACGACCAAATTCTTAACAGCAGTCTCAGAAGGACGATTATGTTGTCCGAAATTATCACGAATTTTACGAAATGTAACTTTAACAGAACCACCATTTTCATAGTAGATTTTAATTATTTTAATTTGCTTTTCGTGCGATATTTAATTCCTTGTAAACTTTGTTAATGCATGTACTACGAATGCGGCAAACAATTAAATGTCAAAATAATTATGTTGTTGATGTTATCGCAATTAGCCTATTATTGACGAAGTAGATATCACTGACATGTGGTTTTAACAGTACAGTTCCACATGTCGCACAGCCAATGAAACGATCAATTTATTGCAAACCAAATTTCCCGACAATCAGCCATACATCTAAATCTAAATTTTTTCTTTTAAAAAACAAACTTCTTGTTCAGAAACCCTTTACTAGACTACTGAACTTTGGTCGTCGACATCCGTTTGTAACTTCGCCTTTATGGAAAAATAGTTTCCTTTTGTCTAAAACGTTCGTTTTCACCTTTTTAAGTTACGTGAAATTTTACAGAACTTTGAAAACTGCAATAAAAATTCAAATTAATAATTTCTTGATATTGCAAGCTTTTACATCCCTGCATACACTTTGCTGCATACAATTATGCAAAATATCATCATCAGCAATTGTTAAGAATCAATAAATAAATTGTGTACAAAAAGATTTTGTATTTCTTGCAAGCAAACTTAACACATCCAACTTCAAACATCAATACAGAAAAGATTTGTATGAGTTGAAACTAAGGAATGACTTGTTTAAATTTGACTACAACTATTTGTTTTTGTTTTCTTTTTAATTCTCATTCCAGAAACAAGCAATGCTGGTGCGTCAATTAGAGGAGGAATTACGAGCTCGTATGCGTCAGCCGAATATTGAGATGCAACAGCAAATTGAAGCTGTTTATGCTGAAAATGATCATTTGCAGCGTGAAATTAGCATTTTACGCGAAACAATTAAAGATTTAGAATGTCGTGTTGAAACCCAAAAACAAACGTTGATTGCACGCGATGAAAGTATTAAAAAATTATTGGAAATGTTGCAAGCCAAAGGAATGGGTAAGTAAATGTTTATATTTTCTTTCTTGTACATTCATATCCACTCAATAGAACATTGTTATTTAATTCTTTGTGCATAAATAAAATTTAGGTTAGAAATGTTAACACAAGATTAAAATTACCAGAAATGTGTATAGAAAAAGAAAAAGAAAAACAAATATTTTCTCTTATCGCAGTTAATACGATTTGGACATTTAAATAAAAATATTAACAATCATTTGTTAGATACAAAAAATGGTTAACATGCAGAGCTGTAAATGAATCAATTTGTTTAAATTTTAATTAAATTTTAAATTAATTCTTTCATTTGTAGAATGAATTGTAGTACTTTTCTTATTGTTAAAGTGAATATCAATTCATTTCGTTTAAATTGAATTAATTTGAAATGCATTCAAATGAATTAGAACAATTAAGTGCAATTCAAATGAATGAAAAAATCAAAATGAGCGCAATCAATCAAATTCAAGAGCAGATCAGAGCAGGGAAAATGAAAAATGTAAAGCTCTCCTATAAAAATGAAAATATTCAGTACAAACACTGAAAAGCCTTGTCCTGAACCTAAGCTTGATCAAAGAAAACATACAGTTTGGATTTTGTTTCTTCAAGAAGAACTGATTTATATTTCGAAATACGCTAAACTACAAAAGATTTAACATTCAAGAAGCAATAATTTTTGTAATTTTGTGACCCCCGACCACCCAACGACAAGCAATTTGATAATACTTATGTTATTATTGTTTCATTTTACAAAGTCATTTTAATTCAAAATAAATTGCAATTCATTTTTAGCAATTCATTTAATTTGCCTCAAACTGCATTCAGTTAAACTTCTTTTCGCTCGGACCAATACTCATGGAATGATCCCCACACATGCAATGCATTGTACCAAAACTAGGAAAACAGGTTATGGAGGGCGGGGGGAAGAAAGAGGGAATAGTGTTTAGATATGTGCGTAAATTTTCCGACGGGGTTTAATTTGTTTTTATTTGGGTACGGTTTTCCGTCGACCCTCGTCAAAACCGGTTTCGGCTATTGGGTTTTTTCTATGACATAATAATCTGTAATTGTACGTTTATGAACGCAACTAGCACAAAGAGAACACTGAAGATGTCAAACAGCTGAAACCGGTTTACGAGAGTCGACGGAAAACCGTACCCAAATAAAAACGAATAGTGTTTTCTTACATTGAAAGTGACAGGAAAGATCTCTGGAGGAAGTTTATTCCACATACCACTGTTCTGCTAAAAAACTAATTTTCCCTGTAATGCGTACTGCGATTCACTGGCCAATCAATCACAAATGGATGCGCTCTCAACGAAAATCGAGTCAAAGCAGGACCAGTACTCAGGGGATGAACCCTACTCATGCAATGCATTGTACCAGAACAAGGAAAGTAGGTTATGGGGAGGACGAAAGAGGGAGTAGTGTTAGTGAACATTAGATTTGAATTTTTTGACGTTGAAAGTGACAGGAAAGACCTCTGGAGAAAGTACATTCCACATACATAATGCGTAGTGAGATTCACTAGCCAATCGACCACAAATGAATTAGCACTTAAAGAAAATCGAATCACAAGCACAAATGTAAGAGTTTCGGGAACAAGTTGCCTAATTTCGTCAGAGCACTTACCATTGTAGTAACGATAAAACAGTGAAATACCACCTACATTGCGTCGATGATCTAGGGAGCCAATAGAGTTGGATACCCTACCGTCCCCAATGAGCCTCTTGGCCCTTTCCTGTACGCGGTCGAGCAACTCCAAAATAGATTTTGGGGGCGCCGGCGCCTACATAACAGTTGTACTCCATCTTTGGGCGGATATAGGTGGTGTGAATAGTACGAAGATCGGAAAGAGTGAAGTATCTCCTACACCATTTTAAAAAACAGAGGCATTTGCAAGTTTCTTTAGAAACCTGAAAAATGTGTTTAATCAATCGAACATCACACTAAATTTTAGTGCCAAGAACATCAAGAGCTTCCGATTCCGTAATACCTATATCACCCATATTACCGGCGCAGCACCATTTCCGAACGCAGATCTATGCGTAAGCATGCAACATTGCGTCTAACGGACATTAAGCTCGACTATGTTCGCACGACTCTATTCGGAGTTTGTCGCAAAATCGTGATTAGGCAAATCATTTATGTTCTGCCTTTTAGAACTCATCTCCAACTAGTTCGATCTATTACCATATGACAACTGCTGCTGTCATCTGCGAAAGAGTATATAGGATTAAAAGTCTGAGAAAGGCGATCGTTTCGAAAAGTAAGAAATATGGTAGGAGAAAGAACGGAGCCTTGCGCCACACCTAAATTAATCCTGAACGTGTCTGATGAAATCCCATCTATAACAACTCATATGATGTGATAAAATTCACATCTGCACCGGCAGTGAGCCATAATCAAATGATGGTCGAACCACTGTGGATGGTATGTAGCGCCATCCTCGACCTAGAAGCCCTTCGGATACGTATATCTTCCGATCACTCCTAGTTGCAAATTCGAAAGCCCGGAGAAAGCCGCAGCCTTCACTCCTTGCTGAAGAGTTGGATACTATCCAACTCCTGGTCCAGAACGCATGAAGCTTAATATAATTATGATCACGACGCCATTCATACTCACTGGACCTGGACCATTTATTGTGTTCATTGTAAATGATCCGACCCACAAACTCAAACGAGGGCCTCGAAACACACAGCCACCACGATACTCACGAAGGGCCTACCTCAATAATCAGTCAGAGAACAGCTAAAAGGCTAAAAAGACAAATAGCGGAACTCTGAGGCTTTACTGATTCCCGTGGAAATATAGTGGATTGTCCAGTTGACTGCTACTAGTCTTGAAGAGGACTAGGCTCCCTTTTACTCCGCAAGACACAAGTCTAGATGTTTGTTGTAGGATCCATAAAGACTATCATGTCCCCCCGAGGGGAAACAACTCATATAGTGCGATTCCATAGAAAACTCAATATAAATCTGGAGAAATTATCACCGACACCTAAAGCAGCAAGTTTAGACAAAAGTGCATCATGCCACACTTTATCAAACGCCTTGGAAATATCTAGAGCCACGACCATCGAAATAATGTATGGAATTGCACCATAGTTCCAATAGGAAAGCCAGCAATTTGTCCGTTGAGTGCCCCCTACGAAAACCATACTGTCGGTCACTAAGTAAGCTGTTGACTGCATGAATAATGTGCGAATTAATACAAAAATAAATGATTCATTTACAGTTCTGTTAAAATAAAAGTGCTGTTGCATTGGTTGCAATGGTTACAACACAGGCAACAGTTTTCTTAACCATCTACGTTGATTAAGAAAACTGTTGCCTCAATAAAAATAATAAAGAATTGGCTTTTGTGAAATCTGAAAGATAAAATACCTCAAGAAATCAGAAAGGGAAAGCCCATGGCACATCTACACCTTTATGGGTACTTAAAATGCTTTAATGGTGCAGTTACAATGGTAAAACTGTTGTCATTCTTTTCGGTGTAAGCCATCATTACTGGCTTTTTGTTCGATGTGACTGCCGAGCGCTTGTCAAGCCGTGTTCTGAAGTGTACTGGTGATTCAGTATTTTTTGTTTGGGTTAGAGTAGTTCTTTCAGTAGGGTCCACTCATGTAGATAAGATGGTCACCTGGCATTTTATGCGGGGCTAATTTTCTTTTATTTTTTACCAGGTAAGTGTGTCCGTCTGAGAGTGTTTTCCATTTGTAGAGTGTATGAGTAGTTTCAGTGGTGTGAAAATTGTGTCTGAGGTCGTGTTTATCTGTTCGTTTATAAATTCACTGTTAAAAGTTTTTGTTTTGTAAATTTCCATGCTTTCGAGAATATATAGTTTTCATCCATTTTTGCTAGGATGTAGTAATGCCATATACGCAGCTATTTCCCCGGGTATATAATCGTGAGTGTCAAGGTGTAATGCAAAGTTGTACTGGCTTGTCAGTATGTGGGTTGTGGGTTCGATTCCCAACAAAGACTTTGGGTTTTTTTTCACTACAAAAATAAAAATTGACTGTCGGTGGGGCTGCTCAGCGATGAAGGCACAGTCACTGGTCGCTGTGCTGTCTTTTATACGGCAGTTAATTTCCGACTATCCTTCTACTTTCACCACCTATTTCATCTCTTCTCTATCCCTTTCCTAAAGAATGTAGCATGGTACTTGACTAAATAGGCATTGTTGCTACTTCTCTTTAAAACAAAAACAAAAAAAAGATGAGGCTGGCAATGCGGCAGCAGGTCAGTGGATCATGCTATCGTGAAATTCTAACAACTCAATTTTGGCCTATTATTGATGAAGTGGATAACACTGACAGGTGGTATCAATAGAACGGTGCAACATGTCACACTGCTAATGAAACGATCAATTTATTGCAAACCAAATTTCCCGATGGCATAATTTCACGACAGTCAGCACTTAAGTAGCCAGCGAGATCGTGTGATTTAACACCACTGGATTATTTTACTAAGAGATTATGTTAAGAACAGAGTCTATACGGAGCCAATTGAATCGATTTCAGCTTTAAAACTCAAAATCCGTGATGTGATTAACGAAATAGGACCGCCATTTTGCCAAAAAATTATTAAAAACTTTGATGAAAGAATCAGCATCTGTCAGTGTGGTCATGGTAGATATTTGCGAGACATCAGTTTTCATTCATAATTGCCGGACTTTTTTCTTCGTAATACAATAAAAATTTGAATTATCTTTATCTAAATGCTTTGGTTTTATTTCGTTTTAGAAAATAAACATCTTGTTGAAAAACCCTTTATAAATAATAAACATATTTCAAAAAAGTGTAAATAAATCAGTTTTATGCATAAAAAAATACATTAAATGCTGTGAGATAGGTTTTAAATATACTGTTACGGATGGGTCTTGCTTAAGTTTTAAAATAAAATAATTAAGCAATAAAGCGAACTACTGGGTATGTTGTTTGCGAACTGCATGGCTTGCTAAAAAAAATTATGGTACAACAACAAACTGCGTAGAAACAACAACAACTTGATAACTGCGCGGCATGCAAGACAAAAGCAAATTTCTGTTTACTAACTGCGTAGAAATTTTATACGCGCAAGACAACAACAAACATGTATGCTTTTTACCGGTTGCGTAGTTTTCTAAGAAACCTTTTCTACAAAAGACAGCAACAAATATCTTAAAATAAATTCCAAGAAGAAATTTTATCAGTATTAAAACAAAAACAAAAATACACACAGACATACAGGCGCCTATACATTGAATAAACAACACACAACAACAAAATGTGATACAAACGGAGTAGAAGATTCTTAAATTTTCTAGCCTTTTAATGGACAAATATGAATGGGCATCGTCTGAGTAGATAGTCAGTCAGTGTGAAATTAAACCTGGTGAAGTAAAGACGTGCATCTTAAGTAAATTGTTTTGTAGTGTCGACTTTGTGTAGTTAAAGTAAATAAACTTGTTATTAATTTAAAGACTCTAAAAACTGGTAATATTTATTTTCACAACAAACCCTTTATAAAAGTTATAAACGTAACAATACGTTAATATTATTACATTTTATATACGTCTAAGAATACCGTCTCAGTTTTAAAAAAATTGCAATGCTTATGTTTGTGTTTCGTTATCCCTGAATGTCTTATTTTCCATCCTTGAATTAAAAGTAAAAATTTTACTATTAAAAATTAATTGTTATATTGGTGTATGGTCAAGGGTAAAATACATAAACTTTTGATGAAAATTTTTAATTTGTTATCCTAATTTTGATTATATGCAACTAGCATATCTATGTTAAAAAAGTTTTCATCCTACACGAAATATTGCTGCTCTTATCACCATTTTCAGCATACACATATCGTGTAAACTAAGCTTAACAGGTTGCATGTCTCTGTTAGACATCCCTGCAATCACGAATAGGTCCTTGCGTTTTATTTCATCTTTATAGGGTTAATATATCAACCCCTAAACCTATAAGCTTATCTAAAGGTCAGTTAGCCTGTTCAAATGTTCATTAGCTCCTCAAAAGGTCCATTCCCATTTAAAGTCCGTTGCACTCTTAAACGGCATTTTGGGTCTCAATTATTGCAAGTTCTACTCTTATTTATATAAGTGCAATTTCTCAAATTTCACAAATTATTCTTTCGCAAAACGGATACAAATCTATAGTGGAATCCTCTTTAAATATTATATTGCATTTTCAGTTGCTTTATCAACCCCGGCTTAGGGAGCTATTACGATTCCAATAATAAGGCAATATACAATGTCTATAGGTGCACCTTTTAAATAGTAATTATAGTCTATAAAATAAAAAAAAACTTTTAAGATGGCGTAAAAATTATGGACTTTTGAAGTAACAAAAGTGAAAGAACAAATTGACAAGAATAGGTGCTCTGGTTCTTCTTATTCTTCTTGAATTCGGCTATTACAGCTATCACAATATATTATTGTGTCCACTAGTACAAAAAGAAGTTGCTTGCTTCAATCTAATTGGGTTCTTTGTTCTCACCTGCGAAATATAAAAGTCGAAAATAATTTCGAAGAACTTGTACCATAGCTTCTGTCTACTATGCTATCCTAAAATGATCATAGTTATAAGCGGGAAACATTGTTAATTTAAATGAGCATTTGGAATACAAAACTATCTTCTGAGTAGGGAAGTTTACAGTTGTTAGCCAATTATACAAAATGACTGTGTTATATGGAGTTAAAACTGTGGAATAGTATGGACTTAGTGGTAGAGACAAAAGTTGGTATTCCGGTATTATTGGGTTTTTCCGCTTATCACTGAAAAACGAAAGAGGATTGAAAAAGGACCCAATTATGTAGAAGTTTGTCTTAGTATCCTCCACTCGTCATAACATTACAAAGTAATTGAATAACTAATGAACTGAAACCGAGAAATATCTCTAATAGAGACTTCTCAAGAAAGGCTTATATGTATGCGAAGACGACTATAGGTAAGGAATGGATATTCTATGGTAATCAGTAGTCAATAGTTATCTTGTACACGCTGCGAGTCAAAAGGGGCGTTGTTCTAAACTCCAAAAGGAGTGATCGGATCAATTGGGATATGCTGCAATACTCGGCGTATTATTTTCGAATGAAATTTATAAATTGTGTAAAAATTGGGAAGAAAATAACAAGCACAAATTGACAGGCGCTTTGAAAATTACAGGTTTTATATCTGTTAAGTTTTCGTGACTGGATATTAAAAATACATGGCGATATTATTTTACCATCATTAACTAGCAGAAATGTACTTATTAATTTTTGTTTTTTAATTAAAAATAGTGTGTGATCTTTTAATAGTTTCGTGTATGCTATGTTATGCTAATTTTTTTTTTCTTTGACATTTTATATTTCAATTGCATGACACAATTTTATTAAACAATTAAGGGTTTATTTTATTTATACAAAAAGTGTAGTTTCTTTGCTTAATTTATTGAAATAATGTACAGAAGTGTGCTATGCATTTTAAACTAATTAATCACAAAAAATAATATCATCTTACCATTAACTAACTACACGCAACACGCACTTTAGTTTGCTTGATTATAAAAAATTTAAATGATTATTCAAGCGGATGCCAGAGCGGATGCGGATGGCCGTATTTAAATTTTGAAGTTGCTGTCAAACTTCATCAAGCAAGGTTGTCAAAATTAATTTTTATTGTATTTTTAAATTCAAAAGACATACAGATTACTGTCTGCACACCATCTTTTTTCCCGCCGCACAGTGGGATCTTTCAACTTTTTTTTTAAATCATAAATTTTAAAGAAAAAAATATTTTTAAAAGAATTTGAAAGAAGGCTCCTCAAGCTTTAATCTAAAGGGTTTTTCAAAAAGAAGTTTGTTTATAAATCAAAGTTTTAAATCATTTTTTAGCAAAATGGCGATTCTATTTCGTTAATCACATCACGGATTTTGAGCTTTAAGACTGAAATCGATTGGATTGGCTCCATATAAACTCTGTCCTTAACATATCCGCACAAAATAATAATCCATTGGTGTCCACTTAACTGCTGATTGTCGTGAAATTCTGCGATTGGTTTGCAATAAATTGCAATTGGAAATGAAACGGAATGTGTGACATGTGGCATAGTCCTGATGAAAACACATGTCAATGATGTCCACGTCGTCAATAATAGACCAAAATTGAGTTTTAGCATCTCGCGGTAATGTGACCCGTTGGTCCGTTGCCACAATCATGACTCCAGACCACATAGCGCATCATACAGTGGCATGTTGAGCATGCAAAGGTCCAAATGCGGCAATTTTGCTTGTTGTTATATCCTGACAAGTGAAAAGAATTGAATGAATTGAGTGTCGGTCGGCTTCAATTCCTGCGCCAGTTGAACCATGTACGGCTTCAAAGTTAAATCCTTAAGCAAAATTCGCCATATGGTGGTTTTGGATAACCCCAATTTTTGACGACGTCGAGGAATTGACCAATTTGAATCTACTTTAACATTGTGGCTCACAGCTGCAATGTTTTCAGTTAAACGAGCCGGTAGAAGACGCTTTGATGTTCGCACATTTTGTATCGAGGCTGTCGACTCTAAATTTAACAAAAAAAAGTTTTAATTGCGGTCCCAGAAGGACGATAATGTTGTCCAAAAATATCACGAATTTTACGAAATGCAACTTTAACAGAACCACCATGGTGGATTGCAATTATTTTAACGCGATTTTCGTGCGCAATTAAATTCATTGTAAAAATTACCAATGCATCTACTACATGAAAAACCCTATACATAATTTGCACACGGACGTAGGTTAGCCGGGGCATTCTGCACAGTGTCGAAACTTAACTGTTTTCGTTACTATCATCGTAGCTTTTAAAGTATTAAAGATATTTGAAAAATGTGTCAAGCATTTGAAAAATAACCTCTTCTACTTAAAAATAAGCAACCTACATGACCATAGCCCCACAGAAGTACTATGCAGAAATCATAATTTTTAAAGTTACCAATATATTTCCAATGGTTAAAAATTAATTAAATTTGAAATCTTTAGTTTAAAAAAAAAAGTGCTCCCGCATTTTGATAGGCACTGTAAACCGTTTACACCTTTTAACCTATTTTTGTCAGAAAAATCATATATTTCGAAGTAATGATATTTTACACAACTTTTGACACTTCTATTCTAAAGTATAATTTTTTACAAGATCACTTTTTTTTGCTTTCTAAAAAATTTTAAATATTTATTTAGCTATAATTTTTATCTAACTAAAAAAACGTTTTTAAGTTGGGACCAACTATCTTTATACGATGTTTTTATTCATTTTGCAAAATTGTGTATTTTTGTCACGGTCTTTGGGAAAAGGCGACAGCTGGATTACTTATTATTACAATTATTGGTCAGAAACCTTTTTTTAAGCTAACTTATTTTACATAATTTTAAAAAAATAATTTAACTACTGCTGCCTTGTAAATAATAAAAATAATAGGCTGAGCAAATCCAAATTAGTTTGTTTTGCTTTTTTTTTGGAGTAGAAACAAAACAAAAATTATTATCAAATAACACTGCTGACCAACTACGTGCATTACTTGTAATATTTCATTAACACGTATGTTAATGTATGTTAAGTACACCCCAGTTTAAAATTGAATTGAAATTGAAAATCTTTTTACATTCCCCAAACAGACTATTGTAATGTTAAAATATGCATACAGTCACACTTTTAATGCTTGCCAAACGCTTAGAAGAAGCGGTTCACAAAAAGGTGGAAGAAATACAGAAATACCTAAGTATTTCTGAAAACTGCTCCTAATTTTAATGGAAGTTACAGAAGAAAATGAAATCCAAAATTAATTCATCATATTTTTATTTTACACAATATTTTATGTAACCGTTTTTACAGAAATTCCAATGCAAAATAAGTTTATAAACATTTAAATTTGGTTTGAAATTCTGGCAGTGCCTGCAACACAAAAATATTGTATCAGTAGCGGTTACAGCAAAGTATTCCTGAAATATTTATTTATTAAAAAATTAAGGAGCACTAACAATTAAGGTCGCATGTATTTTTTTTATATATTTGCAATATAAAGTAATTTGTATTTAAATTGATTTACACTAAAGCGTCCACCTTAAGCCGTATTACCCCCACAGTATTAAATCGTAGGTGAATAAAATGGCTATTATTGCTGTGTGTCATATGCTTCTATTTTTAAGACCAAATTTTAAATACCAAATAAATTATGTTCTCTCTAAGATTGGCTTAATTCTGAGGAAATTATACAACACAGCTTTGTATTTACCAAGCGAAGTAAAAATGTGTGTGTTGCCATGTTATTATATCTTCAGGTAAAGGGTTTTGTTTAAAAAAAAAAAATAAAACAAAAAAAATGAGATTAAAAAAGCTTATCATGTATTGAAACTGGATTGATTTGGGCCTAGGGGCTTACAATCTATATTTAATAAATAAATACAGATCTCCGCAATATAAATAAATTTAAACATGGCATATTGTTCACGTGTGATGAACATTGCTCTGAACGTTACAATAAACTCCTGCGTTAGCTAGTAATCGCTAATAAATGTTTTTCCCATATACATTTGTTTCGCTTTACTTACTAGTCGGACCCCACTATTTGCAAAAAAAAAAATCTATTATTCTCTTTTATATTTTTTATTCAGCTCCGTCTAACTTTGCTATCAACATTGTTAAACAACGCTCTACTGCTATGAATACCAAAATTCTTTGTTAAATGATTTACTTAATACTGCCATACCACCATACGTGCTTTATATTTACATTTTACTTTTACAGCGAGTTAAATCGTCTGGATCCCTCCGCTATGGACAGATGTGGTAATTATTTTTGGAGTATTCAATTAGTGCCATGATTCAATAGCTAAGAGAATAATTTTGAATGCTTGTCAAGTGGTTTCTAATATCTACAGATTTTTAGACAGAATAAAACGTTTTTGTGTCATTGCCAAATTCTATAACGAGCAGTTTCAATTTGTTTAAAACTAGGAAATATAATTTTGTCAAAAAAAAAACTTTATATTTTTGAAAACAAAAAAATTATTAACAAATTGAAAAAATGGTTCAAAACATTTGACAAAAACATATTGTTACAATAACATTATTGTTAAAATAACCAAGTGAACTGTGACAAAGTTTATATTGGGACAACAAAAAATAAACTTAAAACAAGATTAGCTGGTCACAGGTGTGACCAAAAATATAGGAATATTTCAACACAGAAGACATCCTTGTCTTCACATTGTAAGAAATATAATCATTATCCAAAGTTTGATGAAACATCTGTATTAGATATAGAACAAAACTACAAGAGACGTTATATGTTAGAAATGTTAGAAATTGTTAATGTACCAAATGTAAGGAGAATAAATTTCAAGACAGACACAGACAATTTAGCTCAGAATTATAGGTACTTAATTAAAAAGACACATAATTTGTTATAATCATTTCATAAGAGAGAATTTGTTATTTGTTATTTATTTGTTATTTCCGTTTTCTTTGTTTTGTATGTTTGAATATTTGAAAATTTAAATTTTTGTATGTATGTATGCAAAAATATTTTATATGTTTTTGTCAAATGTTTTGAAACATTTTTTTCAATTTGTTAATAATTTTTTTGTTTTCAAAAATATAAAAAATTTTTTCCTGAAGAAGCTTTCCAAAGGAAAGCGAAATATTGAGAAGAAAAAATATATAAAAAATATCTTAAAAAAGAAAACAGATATTTATTAAAGATAAAAAAAATCGTTTAAAAAAACTATAAAAATTATCAAAAAAAAAAAAAACATAAAAATACATGGAAAAAATCTATTCTATAGTAATCTTTTTTATAAAAGATCGGGAAAGTCATATTAACATTTTATACCCATTACAAATAAAATAGTAATTTTCCTTAAGTTTAATGAGAGTTAGAAAGAGAGAATTAGAAGCTGTATCTACTGAAGTGCAGGTTATGTGGGTGAAGTTCAGGAAAGTTCAATCACGATCTCGTAGAAGATTAATGCAATCAGGCAGATTATATTTCAGCAAAGTCTTTAATAATTTTTAATTATATTGTTACGAGAGGGCAATTAGGTGCCCCTGTAGGCTAGTAGGTAGTGTATTAGCTTGTCAGTATGGGGGTTGTGGGTTCGATTCCCAACGAAGACCTTGGTTTTTTTTCACTACAAAAATAAAAATTGTTTATTGGTGGGGCAGCTCAGCGATGAAGGCATAGTCACTGGTCGCTGTGCTGTCTTTTATACGGCAGTTAATTTCCGTATCCTTCTACTTTCACCACCTGTTTAATCTATTCTCTATCCCTTTCCTAACGAATGTAGCACGGTACTTGACTAAATAGGCATTTTTGTCTGAAGTGCTACTTCTCTTCAGAAAAAAAAATCAGCTGACACTGCAATCAGTTTGTGTATACAAGTCCAGTTCAAAAGGTTGAGACAAGCAATAAATTATGATCTGATTATAAAATAAAATTGAGATACACTAAGCTTTCCTATAACGCGGTGAGTGCGTACTGCGTTGTATGGAAAACGCGCTATAAGAAACTCGGATTTAGCCATAAAAACCAGGCTAATTCGTAGCGCGTTGCATGGCAAACCCTTACCGCGTTGTTCGGAAACCGCGTAATAAGAAAGTCAGAATTAGTACAAATTAGATAATTGATACCACGTTATATGTAGACCAATAAATACAACATAAAAGATAAATTATAAATTAATTTAATTGAATTGAAGAGTTTTCCAACAAAAGCTGTTTTTCTAACTCTCATTTAAACTTTGTTAGAATGAAATGAATTTCTAATTTTTTAGCGAAGTTTACTCCTTTTTTCACATTTTGTAAATCGAGATTTGGCACCCATTTGTTTTTATTATTTGCGCTTACGAAAGCATCCTCCTGCAGTACTATTTCGAGTATTATCTCTTTTACATCCTAATGGTTTACTGTAAATTCTTTATCGCTTAAACGAGAACCAATACTTACTATTTCTGTAACTGGTAGTGAAATTGTAGCATCATCTTGTACTGCTTGAACGATTTGAGATAAAAGAGCTTTCCAACATGCATTAAGTGTTGGTGATGTAATTTTCGCTTAAGCCGACGACAGGATTCTAATGCAAACTAAATTAGAAAATCCCATCCCCACTAGAATAACAGTTTTATTTTCACTATTTTCTAATTTGTCGAAAATGGTTTCGAAAAGTTGGCGTGACTCCTTTATTTAGAGGTTGTATTAATGACATCTAGTTAGAAGGAAGGAAGACGATTTTCACATTTAGATGATCCAGTTCTATCTTGTGACAACCAGCGTTATCAAGAACCAATAAAACCGTGAAAGACAAATTTTTTTCCATCGTAAAGGTTTCCGCTACCGAGATAAAACAATCAAACCTTAAATAAATCTTCAGTTATTCAAGCTTTCTTATTACATCGCCGTCATACAGGCAATTATGGATTTTGTTAATGTTTTTCTATTTTTATCAAATATGTACTAATCTTTTAAACGGTCTTTTAAATTAAATTTTAACGATTTATTTTTTCAATACTTCGCTTTCCTGTGGAAAGCTTCTTCAGGAAATTATTTTTTCTATTTTACAAAAACAAAAAATTTTGAAAAATAGAAAAAATATAATTTTTATAATTATAATTTTTTGTTTTCCACAGGAAAGCGAAATATTGAAAAAATAAATCGTTAAAATTTAATTTAAAAGACCGTTAATGTTTTTCATTACACGGAAAGTTGAAGAACCATTTATTATCACCATCTCTGATAGATGGCTGCACATACGTTCTTTTGATACATTTCGTGACAGGATTTATATCTGCACCTGACCGTGGGCCTTAATCAGATGGTGGTCAAACCACTGTGAATGAAAAGCAGCGTCATTCACGCCCTAGGAAGCCGAAGACTAATTCTAGCAAAAGGTCTTTCCTAGTTGCAATTTGAGCGGTTCCAAAGCAGGGTTGCAAATCACTACACCTTGGTGATGAGCTGGAGACTATCCAACTCCTGGTCAAGAACACATGACTAGCATGCTCACTGGATCTGGATCATTTACCAGTAGGTATGGCTAAAGGCGAGATGATACTGGCCACCATAAAACAATTCCTGATGGGGCCGCAAAACAACAACCACCTCGATACTCCCGAAGGACCAACCTCAACAATCAGACAGAGAAAAAGCTTAAAGTCTAAAGAGACAATTAGCGGAAACTCTGGGATTTAATGATTTTTGTAGCAATAACGTGAGCTTCCAGATGTACCCCTGCTGACTTCAGGGGACTGGGCTCCCTTATACCCCCAGCACCACAGTCAAGTATTCTATAAAGACCGATAGATGTGCCCCCGGGGGGAACATTCTTTTGATACATATCGATTATGGACCTCTGCTGTGCTTTTGCGTCGAAAATAGAACCTTTTACCACATCTAGTTACCAGAGTCATTCATAGGCTGCGCAGAAAGAACTTATGAGATGCTGTTGAACGAAAACTGCGCTGTAAGGATACCTCATTGTATGAGGGTTATTGCAATTTCAGCTCTGCGTTATATGGAAATCGCGTTATAGGAGAGTTGTTTGTAGGTGGTATTTGCAGTCATTGCCCAAAGGATGCTTAAACGTCAGGGCACGTATTGTGCGAATGTGCTGCAATGACTTCAAACTGAATGCACATCACAGACAGCGACATACGAGATATGATTAAAGGCTTAATCTCAGTCTATTAGTTTTACACGGGTCTCTGTGATTTAATTATTGATTGTGGCCAGACTTCACAGGGGGGGAAAAATTCGATACTCTTGATTTTACTGTTGTTTGGTTTTAGCATTAAAAACGATAATTTTTCATTCGACATCGACAAATTTATTATTTGGAAAAATTTTTGGATTATTCTACGTTAACTAAAAAATGAAAAAATTCTTTCTTTTCTTTATTGTATTTTTGTTTATACAATAATTTTTGGAGTTTTGCCTTTTTTTTTGCTGTGTTGGTTAAATATAATTCAAATTTAATCAATATGGCTTGAGATATAAGACTGGAGTTTTCTATACAAAATTTATATGTGCAGTACTGAAATGACCATATGGATACACTTACTCCACAGTAATACAATAAAATATTTAATAATGTTGTCATCCTGCCAACTAATGGTGCGGCGAAATATCGAAAATTAAAATAATAAATAAAAACAAATTACTTATAAAATCCTTAAAAGATCAAACAACTATAATTGTTGTATGAAATATTAAGGTTTAAAGGAAGGTGGCATAATGAGAACACGTAGATTAAAATAATTTATTTCTTTTATGCACAAAATAAGAATATTTTTCTATTTGCGGAAAATGTTAAAACATTAACTTGAATTATTATTATAGTCTAAATAAGAATTCTCTCTATTCAAATTTAGGCAAGGAAGAAGAACGTCAAATGTTCCAGCAGATGCAAGCGATGGCCCAAAAACAGGTAATTAATGCGATAATTTTTAATATGATTTCACTACAATTAAAAATTGTTTATTTTTAATTTTATGAAAATAAAATCTCATAATAATTAAATAAGTGCAGTAATTCAACAAAAACGTTTTAAATCCTTTTACACAAATCTAAGCAACAATTCATTTATTTATTTATTTTATTTTTTTTTTGTTGTACTCTTTTGTTTTTATTTGATTAAATTCTTTGCTAATTTCTTATTTGTGTTTTCAACAAAACTGCATATCTGTTGTTTCATCACATTTCAAACAAAGTTATAGAAGAAAAAAAAAATATCTAATAATTTATTCATCTTTAAGAGAATATAAATAAAAAATTTATGAATTTGTTTCTTATGCAATTTTACAAAAGTTATGAAATAAAAAAAAAATGTTTCAAGCAAAAATTAAACACTCGTAATGTAGAAGTTGACAACTTAGTTTAAATAGTTTTGATTTTGTTTTGAGAATAAAAAATAATTAATAAAACAAAATTATTATTATTATAGTTTTTTGTTGCTTAGTGCAACCTTGAATTGTGTTAATCTCTGCCAATTTTTAAGAGCTTCAGCTTTTTGTTTAATATTTTACTTATTTTTTCAACTGCTAATTTGTTAAACAATTTTATTTATTTATATTTTATTTAATAATAAATATATTTTTTACTTGCACTTACATATATACTAAACACATACAAGCGCACAATTTATAAACTGGAAAACCCAAAACACCTTCATCTGCATCATTATTATCATCGTAATGCCTCTAACAACAGTTTTATGATGTTTCTCATCATATTTTTTAATAAAAAAAAACAAGTTTTTCTTTCTTATTTTTCCATTTAAAAATCATAATTTTTTATTTACACACAGATTATTTGGGACTTATCTTAAATTAAATTGCATAATTTTATTATAAAACGTAAAAAAAGCAATTTGCAACTTTACATCGTTCATAAATAATTTTCTAATTTAATGGGAACACTATAAACGAAATGATTAATCTCCTTTAAGCGAGGCCTTTTACTTTAAATATTTAAACTTATTCTCTCTCAATTTTTTCTGCTTTAATTTAATTCTTTTTATTTTAATTCAAATGATTTTAATTTTGAAATTTATTATTTTAATTTTACTGTTGGCTATTTTTGCTATAAATCTAATAATTGACATAATGTCAAGGACAAATTCGGAGTAAGATTTGAGCCAAACGGCATGAAGTGCAAGATAAAACATAATCATCAAATAACGTTTTTCATATTTGTAAATGATTGTATCGGGTTTTTCAACTGTAACAACACCAACAACATGATAGTTTTCACATTTAGTTTTTTAACGTATCCCTAGTAGATGCTTTAGCAATTTCGCGTGAAAATCGCATCAAAATAATTAAAATCCACAATGCAAATCGTGATTCTGTTAAAGTTACATTTCGTAAAATTTGTGATATTTTCGGACAACATAATCGAGCCTCTCAAACCGCTATTAAGAATTTGTTCGTTAAATTTGAGTCGACAGGCTCGGTAGAAAATGTACGAATAACAATGAATTTTGCGTAAGGATTTAACTTTGAAACCTTACAAGGTTCAACTAGTGCAAGATTTGAAGTCGACCGACCATTCACAATACCGTACATAAGTTCAATTCGTTCAGCAACAACCGACTGGTTTTTCTGAAGGAATCACTTGTCAGGGTATGTCAACAAGCAAAATTACCGCATTTGGGCTTCTGAAAATCCTAACGCGATTATTGAGAAGCCTTGGCATGCTTAAATTGTCACTGTATGGTGCGCCATGTGGTCTTACGGCATGATTGGGCCGAAGATGAGGCTGAAAATGCGGCAACGGGCAAAGGATCACGCTCACGTAAAATCCTAACAACTCAATTTTGGTCCATTATTGACCACGTGGATAACACTGACAGGTGGTATCAACAGAACGGTGCACACTGGGGATTTTTGTATGGAGGTGAGGAAACAAATATAGTAATTTCATCACAAATTTAATTTCATTTATATAGTATTGCACAAAAGTAATCAAAATAAAGAAAGTTAGGGAAATGTCGATCGTTACCTGCAATGTAAAAAGCCATAATTAACAAAAAAATTTAAATGATTTTTTTTTTAATTTTTAATTTATTATTTATTTTTAATCTATTTTTAATTTATTATTCTAAAAGAGCCTTAACTACGTCGCTTATAACACTACGCTTTCTCTGGCTAAATGAAGGCGTCGAATGTGAAATCATGGGTTCTGATGTTGCCATCATTCGGTGCATAATATCTTCGTGCGTGGCAATTCGACTGCATTTTCTGGAGTGTCTAAGGCGACATTTTTTATAGTCTTTGTTACGACTTTCCTCAGCCTCTTCGGATAGTAGGCCTACAGGAGAAATACACTTTTCAATTATATTTTTTCTTTTTTTCTATGAATCAGAATTTTGTGAAGTGTAGGTGGCATATTGTACCACTCGTAAAGTGCAACAAACTATTTTGCCGTCTCCAAACAAAAATCAATAAATTTTTTTGGATCTACTACCTCGGTGATTGTTATAGCTTTGAGAATTATTGAAAACCTATTGATTATGTTTTCATCTAGACCCGTTATTTCGATTAGCAAAGAATCTACGTGACGTATTACCTGAATTTGTCGTACCAAAGCCCTGCTTAACAGTATCAATCTGTATTTCTATTTTCTCTTTAAGTTCACGCTTTATCAAACATTTTCGAGCTTCTTTTATCGAACGAGTATTCGAGCCGACTCTCCCATGTTTACATTCAATATTATAAGCTACATGCAAAAGACACTCCATTAGCTTAATTCGCGCATGAAGTGGTGACATACCAAATTGCGGTGCTTGTTTATTTATGCGCATAGCTTGAACTTCTTCGATTTTATTCATCTTGGATGTTGTGACTCCACAAATTAAACAAGAAGATGCTGCTGGTATTTCTGTTACTGATTGTGCTGTCTTGCCGTCAATCATTGTAAAATATAATTCATGTTTTACTTTAAGTCACGACTATTTACTGTTAACTCAAATTCTTTTAGTTGAGATATCTCCTCATCGACTCTTCACTTTTCTCGTATAACTTGAGGTGCCTCGTTAACGTATGCAAACTGTAGTGTTCTACAGTATTGTGTGGAGGAAGGTTTATTGTTGTTCCATACTAGTTTTTTATGTCATAAGTAGTACAACTGATGTCATATATAAATGAGAGTCGGAAATATGATCATCTGAAATCCTGTGTTGGTATTCGCTTTGACTAGATGCCCCATCACGTCCCCATTTATAGTATATTGCTAGATTTCCGCTTTCAATTTTATTTATTTCCTTTGCTGACTTGGTCGCTAGAATTCTTTTAGCAGTATGATCCAACAGATTTTGCAGAGGTTCACTGCCTGAATTTTCAGTAATAGAAATTCCTTGTGGATAACTGTTAGTTTTTTCTTCTTTTTCGTGAAGTCTTTTAATGTACAAATTTTTTAAATTCATACCTTTACTTAATTGTGCATAAAAGCGAAACGCGTTCATGAATTTTCATGAGTTATATCTCATTTTGTTCATAGGTTATACGACTTTACGTGAAAGTAATAATAAGACTTAACACTTTTTGTTTCGTTTTATGAATTAAAATAAAAAAATAACTTTTAAGGCAAAAAAAATGTTTTTTTTTTCTTTTATCCCCGCAAGATACAAGTTGCCTTCAAACTAATCGCCATATAAATGGTTTTTCAACGAAAAGTTTGTTCTCTAAAACAAAATAAAACATCAAATTTAGATTAAGATGTTACAAATTTTTATTGTATTGCGAAGAGAAAAGTTTGGCAATTATGATCGAAAAACGATATCTGTCAAGGAGCACGCTGACAGATGTCGATTTTTTCATCAAAATTTTTCATCGCTTTTTGGCAAAATCAATCAAATCACGAATTTTGCGGCAATTGATTTGATTGGCTCCACATAGACTGTGTCCTTATACACACCAGACAGCAACAACATGCTTATAAGAAATTCTACCAAATAAGTAAACAATACAGATTTAAACAAAACACACAGCAATGCAGGCATCTAAACTGAATGATAATAATAACACAATATGGCATAATGTTATAGTAGATATTCTTGTAAAGGGTTTCTCAGCAAGAAGTTTGTTCTCTAAAATAAAATAAAACAAAAAAATTTGATTAGGATGATTAAAATTTTTTTTGTATTATGAAGAGAAAAGTTCGACAATTTTAATTCAAAAATGATATCTGACAAATGTCCACCACATTTATTTATAACTTCGAAACTGTTGCATATGTAGCGAAATATTATATAAACAGATGAAAGTAGTTATAATTCTTGATTTTTCAAAATTTGTTTAAGTAAAATGCGACTAGTGGTTCTTGAGTTATGTTGAGTTGAAAATTGTTGTGCTGTGTAATGCAAGTGCCATCTGGTGGTATCCGGTGGCACTTGAAATTGATTGAAAATATAAAAGCAGATATGATACAATGTATTAGTAGTGCTTTCCAACTGTGGGAAAGTATAGCTAAAATTGCAGGTTCAAATGTTTGGAGAAAAAAGGGACAAACAAAAAAAACTTAAGTCTCTGCAGAGTTCATTTTTTCAATTTTAGTATCTGAAAAATCCTTTTTTAAAAAAGAAATAAAAAGAAAAACGTTAGCTCACATAATAAAATAACATTCGTTTTGAAATTCTTAGGTTTAAATTAAGTTGGTTCAGTAAAACATACAAGTACTGAGCTTGAGACGGATATAAAAAAACTAGCAGTCAGATCGGAGTAATTCTTTTTGATTTGATTGTACCATTTAGTCTAAAATTTCAAAATATCATTTTATATTGCAAGAATAGTATGTTGACAACTTGACTACTTTCCGCGAAATCCCCAGTGTGCGGTGTCACATATCACACAGCTACTGAAACGATCAATTTATTGCAACCCAAATTTGCAGATCGCATAATTTTACGACAATCAGCAGTTAAGTGGCCAGCCAGATCGTGTGATATAGCACCACTGGATTATTTTGCTGTGGGGCTATGTCAAGAATAGAGTCTATACGGAGCCAATTGAATCGATTTCAGTTTTAAAACTCAAAATCCGTGATGTGATTAATGAAATACGACCGCCATTTTGCCAAAAATTGATTTAAAACTTTAATAAAAGAACTGACATCTGCCAGCGTAGCAGTGGGAGACATTTGTCAGATATAAAAATGTTAATCATTTTAATCTAAATTTTTTGTTTTATTTTCTTTCAGAAAACAAACTTCTGGCTTAAAAACTCTTTTGTATCAATATTGAATAAATATTGATTTCATATCTCGTGACTCTGGTAAAGTAAATTAAAACTACACCCGAATATTATCGACATTTTTTGGAATGTACGAGGTGTAACCTACATTTGATATTTCTTAAATAACTTTGGAACACTTTAAAATTTAAATTTAATGTAAATTTCTTTTTATCCGAAAGATAAAAGAAATTTAGCCGATCAGTGCTCAGTAAATACATTGGGACGGACAACATAACAGTTTTAATAAATAACAAACCCGTTTATTCCTTTAATAAATGGTTTGTTGTGTTGAATTCTTTTATTGCCAAATTATTATAGACAACATTTTAGAGTTTTTAATTAAATTATACGACTTATTTACTCGTATACTCTCAAAAATAGACGATGGTAACTTTATCACTTTAAAGCCTAAATGCTGCTTTATTGTCGTTATATCTTTACTCGAAATGTTTTTACTTTAACTCACTTTATTGCTTAGAAAATCGTGCTTAAATATGCTGTTTTGAGCGTTTCTCGCAAATTCAAGAAACTTCTACTTCAACATTATCACATATAGTTTTTGTTATCACTCTTCAATGTAGACCTGGTTGTGTATGTGTGGCTGTGTGCTTTTTGTTCTGTGTTAGTTGTTTTTGTTTTCTGTTTGTTTAAGTTATTTCGTGGAATAATTAAAAAAATGTTCTTGTTGTCTTGTGCGCATAAGATTTCTTAAAAACTACGCAACTTGTAAATAGACACAATAGATCATTTCGTCTGCTTTGTTTTACTTTCTTTTAAAACTTAAACAAAAAATCGTCACTACAATATGATAAAATACATTATTTGTATTCTGTGCCAAACTGGCGCTTGGCAGTAAATAATAAATGTTTGCAAAGATTAATAAAGAAAACAACAAAAACTGGCTTGTGGTTTTGTATGGGCTTCGTCTAAGCAATTTGATGTTGAATCATTGGAAGTTCTAATTTATTAAACAGTTGCTTATAGAGACGCAATCTTAAGTTGATACTCGTCCAATTTTTATTGTTTTATTGAAACATTGATACAAATATTATTATTATTGATACCAACAATTTTCATTCGATTATAAGCAATGGCATGGGACAACGAGACAAGCAGCTATAATGCTGAATGTAGTTAAGAAAAATTTACAACGATATCTTAAGCTACCGCTAAAATGAACTATTTTGAGAATATTTTTGATGTTTTGCTGGGCAATACAAGCAAGTCATACGATTTGAGGAGCCGACAATGCGCAAAATATTATGACTAAAAACTTCCAATTTTTTATCACAGTCTCTGCAGCACTCGCTCTGTTACAGAACTTTGTATACAAGGGACCACACCAAAATCCAAACTATCACTCTTTGCCTTTTCCCATCCCCAAATATAGCAATTGTGTTTCTTAGTTTAGCGCTTCTCCCAAAAACGAAAATTGTCAAATTTAATGTTTAATTGGACTTTCTGAGAAGACGTGTTCAAGTGGAATTGGTCATCAGCATTATCTTTCGGGTTCAACTGATACTCGTAAGCGAATAGTCTGAGATCACTGTACAAAATTTTTATCATGCTAATTATTAAGAGCAATGGGGAGGCCGATTTTCTTTAATTTAATAACTTGCCTTGGACAGAGCAACCATTTGAGCATAATATCCAATGATGAACCACTTGCAAAAACTAATGTAAAGCACAATACCTCTTTTCAAAAAGCGTACAGCTAAGGTATGATACTGACTGATGGGATATATTTAGGGCAGATATAATGCCTTCATATTTGCTTTTCACAAAATGTTACTAATTTAAAGAAAAATCAAAATGAAATTTCTGCAGTAACTACCTCTGAGCGTTTTGGCGGTCGTATGAGAATTGTTATCATTTGCTACTAAAATCATGTTTCCTAATAACAACTGTAAGTACATTGTATGTTCACAAACCAAATTTGACGCGGGTTGATGTAAAATAATGCCCAAGTAAGTATATTCCGCCAGAATATTTCTTTATAGTTTTGTAAGAGACTTCCAGAATTATGGGTTGTAAACAACCAGTTCACAAGAGGGGCAGGACCGCCGTGCTCCTATAAGCTAGTAGGTAGTGTACTAGCTTGTCAGTATGGGGGTTGTGAGTTCGATTCCCAACGAAGACCTTGGTTTTTTACCACAAAAATAAAAATTGACTGTCGGTAGTGCTGCTCAGCGATGAAGGCATAGTCAGTGGTCGCTGTGCTGTCTTATATACGGCAGTTAATTTCCGACTATCCTTCTACTTTCTTCACCTGTTTCATCTCTTCTCTATCCCTTTCCTAAAGAATGTAGCACGGTACTTGACTAAATAGCCATTGTTGCCTGAAGTGCTACTTCTCTTTAAAAAAAAACAAAGAACATTTCTACGCCGTTATGACCTTAGCGAATGACTTCATCGTGTTTTGTAAGTTGTTTTTGTGTGTCTAATTAAATGAACTTCTGTTTAAATTTCAATGGTTGCCAACAGAATTGAGCACCAATATCGCATTAGCATTTTAAAAAGATCCGATATGTCTTAGAAACCCACAGTTCAGCCGCATGTTAGTGCATCTAAAATTGCCATTTTAAAGATAATTTTATGAGTCATCTGAAAGTCAAAAATTAAAATTTTTTTATTTTCAAAAAAATTGATTTTATATCTTTAAACAACTCAAGAAGGATTGTGCTAAGCATGTCTATGTAGTTAGTTATTATATATTTTTTTATTAGCTCACATGTTTATAAACACAAGTGTAAAATTTTAAACTATAAAAGTGGCCATATCTTTTCAAATTAAAAGTATCTAGACGTTTTAAGTCGCCTAAATTATAGAAAGTTGCAGTTAAAAGAATTCCGAAGAGTAAATAAAATATAACAGCATTGTTTTCCAAAAACAGCCTGGAAACTAAATTATAGATTCGATTTTTCATAGGAACTATAACAAACCATATATTTAGTTAAAAAATCATATCATACGAAAAATTCATATACTAAAAAGAATTTTCTAAAAATTTTACTATTATATTTACAACAATTAATTGCTTTAATATTTTTTTAAACTTTGTTTTCTCAACTCTTTATTCTCCTCCGTAAAATCCAATAAAATTTTAAAAAGGGATATAAAATTTAATATGACTTCATGTAAACATTTAGTTATTTATTTGTGTAAGTGTATATGTAATTCCTACATATTTGTTAGGGTACACATTTTTGTTTTTCGCTTTTATTTTACGACACTTTCAATACATTTATCTTCTAAGTAAGTTGGCATCACACCAACCATTTGATTGTGTTTAAACATTCCAACAAATAACAAAATGACCATTTAAATATTCAGTTTGTCATGAGTACACATTTATTAGAGTCGCTGAATTATACAAAATATTTAAACAGAAATACTTGCATATAATTATTTGTGTACATACAGATTATATCCCAGTTGTTCATATTTTTAAGAAATTCCCAGGAATCGATTCAGGGAAAATATTTTATGAAACGTGAGAAGTCAAAGAAATTTTGTAAAAAGATACAAGAAAATTTTACAAGAATCAATTTTTTATTTAATTAAAAAGCAGTTATTGAAAAACTGGAATTTCAAAAGAGATTGGCCCAAGACGATGCACAACATAAAGGCTTTTTCAACAAGAAGTTTGCTTTCTATAACAAAAAATTTAGTTTAAGATGATTAACATTTTTATTGTATCACCAAGCGAAAAGTTCGGCAATTATGAATAAAAACTAATATCTAGCAAATGTCCACCATGACTAAGCTGAGAGATGTCGATTCTTTTATTAAAGTTTTTAACCACTTTTTGGCAAAATAGCGGTCCTATTTCGTTAATCACAACACGGATTTTGAGTTTTAGGGCTAAAATCGATTCAATTGGTTCCGTATAGACTCTATTCTTGACAAAGCTCCACAACAAAATAATCCAGTGGTGTTAAATCACAAGATCTGGCTGGCCACTTAACTGTTGATTCTGGTTAAATTATGACATCGGGAAATTTGATGTACAATAAATTCATCGTGTTATTGGCTGTTTTACATGTGGCACCATCTTGTTGAAACCACATGTCAATGATATCCACGTAGTCAATAATAGGCTAAAATTGAGTTTTTACCATCTCGCGATAGCATGATCCATTGTCCGTTGCCGCATTTCCAACCTTATCTTCGAAAAAATCACACCTCCAGACCGTATAGCGCACCACATAATGACAGATGGCACTGCAGGCTAGTAGGTAGTGTACTAGCTTGTCAGTATGGGGAATGTGGATTCGATTCCCAACGAAGACCTTGGTTTTTTTCACTATAAAAATAAAAATTGCTTGTTGGTGGGGCAGCTCAGCGATGAAGGCATAGTCACTGGTCGCTGTGCTGTCTTTGTACTAATTTCCGATTATCATTCTACTTTCACCACCTGTTTCGTCTCTTCCTTCTCTATCCCTTTCCTAAAGAATGTGGTACTTGAGTTAAAAAAAAAAACATAATGACACGTTGAGCATGTAAAGGCTTCTCAATAATCGCTCTAGGATTTTCAGAATCCCAACTGCGGCAATTTTGCTTGCTGACATCCCTTACAAGGTAAAAATTGGCTTCGTCTGAAAAATATTTTTTTTTAGAAAAACCAGCCGGTTGTACCTGAATGAATTGAGCGAATCAACGGAGATGTGAATGGTAGGTAGGCTTCAATTCCTGCACCCCTTGAACCTTGTAAAGTTTCAAAGTCAAGAAAATTTGCCATGTGGTTGTTTTGGATAACCTCAATTGTTGAAAACGTTAAGGAACTGCCAGATACGGATCTGCTTCAACATTATGGCTTACGGCAGAGTTGTTTTCAGTTGAACGACTCGGTGGAATACGCGCTGGTGTCCGCACATTTTTTATCGAGCCTGTTGACTCAAATTTAATGACCAAACTCTTAATGGCGATTTTAGAAGGACGATTATGTTGTCCAAAAATATCACGAATTTTACGAAATGTATCGTTAACAGAACCGCCATTTTCATAGTGGATTTTAATTATTTAAATGCGATTTTCGTGCGAAATTAAAGTTATTGTAACAATTGCTAAAGCAACCACCGCGAATACGTCAAAAAACTAAATGTCCAAACCATCATGTTGTTGACGTTGTCACAATTAACAAATAAACTTCTTGCTGCAAAATCCAAAATAACGATAAGATATCCTTGTAATTATTGAGCTTAGTGGATACAGAAATATTTATTTTATATAATTTTAATATGTTTAACAATAACAGTTTAAAGATTAGGCGACAAAAATTATCTTTGGTTCTCCATTTGCTGTGTAAATTTTTTTTATTATTAGCATAATAGCTTGTTAAAAATTTTAACCGTTATGCTAAAATAGACATGTTAAAATCATGTACATTATAGGGGGACAAGTTTTTCCCAGGGTTCGTCAAAAATTCAAGCTTTTTCGAAATGGAATCATCCTATAGGTATCGCTTATTAACTAAAATAATACTATAATTAAATTTAAGTTTAAAATTAAGTACAAACAATTAGATAACCCCCTTCTATTTAGGTATCGGCTAAAACAACCTTGAAAATAATTATTTTGCAAAAGTTTTTTACAATAGACGAGTAAAATATTTTACATCATTCCTTCAAAATATGGCCAGTTGGGTTTCAATGTTTGTTTGATTATATGCACGATTTTGGTTAGGCATTCAAAACGGGTTTATTACACTTTTTTGATATATTTTTACACATGCATATGTGTGGGTTTGTATGAATTAATTTACTTATTTTTTTTTAAATTCATAATCTCGAAACACGCATTTATTTCATGGAAAAAATATATATTTCAAAAAGAAAAAAAAAATACATTAACACATTATTCCATTACAAAGTGAAATAAATAAAACTTTACTCATTTTAGCACGATTTGTTGTTGGCTGCAGAAAAAAATATGATATTTTTCTGTTATTTTTAATTTTTTCCTTTCTAATATTTTGAATTTTTTCTTGCTTGTAAAAAAACTTTCATGGTGCGCTTTTAATAGCACTTTTATGTTGAGAAAAAGTACAAGGAATATTAACCAAAAAAAAAGAACATCTGATACCCCAATTTTAAGTTGTTATCCTTGAAATATATACTAAATTACAAGCACACTTGTTTGAGTTCTTTATTATTTTTTTTTTGCCAACAATGCTATGCTCTAGGGAAATTGGTGTATAAAAAGAGAGAGAATGGAACTACTGCGAACATGTTTAATGTCACTTAAAAAGAGCCATTTATACCAATATTTTTTATAAATGAATGTAAATGAGTAACGAATGAAACTATGGCATGATTATAATAATCACTACCAATTTAAACATCACTTTCACAGAACCAAATGTTAAGAATACATGCATACATACATACAAATATACATACATATATACACCCTCACATAACAAACAATCATATTCCTTTTAACGGGGAAGCAATTTATGATTTAATAATGAAATTTTTCATTTTTTGGTGGTCATGCGGTGCGTATGAGTAATTGAGATCTACTCAACATATTTAATTTCTCATTAAGCATACGCAGCGTTGTACGCAAATTGCTTTTCTCCCACAGCCCCACAGGTGATGTTGATTATAACGTTTAAAGCTAATTGTTTGTTGTTGGCAGTGGCAAAAACAAAAGTTAGAGATATAAAACAGCCAGGTAGAGTTGAGAGTGTTATTTAGCTCTTATGTTAAGTTGTCGGCCTAATTACGGCATTGTAAAGGCGTTTAATGTTGATTATGATTGCACAAATATATAAATTATGACATTTTCAAATTTCATTCATTGAAATTCTTTAAATCTAGTGATATTATTTCTAAATTATTGAATATATACAGGTGTTAGCATAAGCAGCTTCTTTTCTGGTAGTTACATACTTTGAGAGAGTAAGTCTTATTTTAAAATGCTCCATGACAAGATTTTTTAAAAAATACATACGAAAATGCCACTATGCTTCTTGGATAGAGACAGTGTCAAGTTTCAGATTATGACTTAATATAAATCACGCAGCTAATAACTATATGTTTGGCATACAAACAGCCCAAAACAGCCAAAACTGTTACTGTTGAAGTTATCAAATTAAATAAAGGAAACAATCTTGCATATTTTATTCCTCTCTCCTTAATTTGCAGCATCGTCAGTGACACGATTTTGAACGTATGTGTTAAAAAAATCCTTTCAAGACTATCTACATTGGACCTAAACGATATCTATCTCTTCGTTAAAAAACTGATTTAAAGTTGCACGGGTGTCCGTCGGGAAGGTATATTATTTTTTTTTAAATTTCTGATTAAAAGAAAGAGGATTGATCTTCTATTGATAAATGTTTTATTTAATGTCGGCAATTATGTATGGAATATAATATCAGATAAATGTCCGCCCCTGTTAGCGAGCCCTTTTGAGCACATTTTTCATTACATTCTCACACATTTCATGCGGTATTTGATAAGATTCATCACAAATATTTTGTTTGAGTTGCTCAAGCGTTTCTGGTTTGTTTGCATAAACCTTGCTTTTCAGATATGCCCACAAAAATTAGCCCGCAAGAGTCATATCAGGCGACCGTGGAGACCAAAATGTGCCACGTCACTTATTATGATTTTTTTATGAAAACCAGGGTTGTCATTGGCGAGCTATAACATCCTATTGACATATTTACGGCGGCGTAAATGGTCTAATGAAGGACGCTCTTGTGTCAATTGAATGTTATATGGAAACAAATGCAAATCCTTTTGCCAAAGTTGTGGCCAAAGTTGTTCTCCAAACCAAGCTCCTGAGTACGGCGCACACTGGGGATTTCGCGGAAAAAAGTAAAATTGTCAACATACTCTTCTTGCAATATACAATGATATTTTGAAATTATAGACTAAATGGTACAATCAAATCAAAAAGAATTACTCCGATCTGACTGCTAGTTTTTTTATAGCCGTCTCAAGCGCAGTACTGAACCAACTTAATTTAAACCTAAGAATTTCAAAACGAATATTATTTGATTATGTGAGCTAACGTTTTGCTTTTTATTTCTTATTTAAAAAAGGATATTTCAGTATACTAAAATTGAAAAAATAAACTCTGCAGAGACTTAAGTTTTTTTGTTTGTTTATTTTTATGAAAAAAAATCCCTTTTTTCTTCAAACATTTAAAACTGCAATTTTAGCCATACTTTCCCACAGTTGGAAATCACTACTAATACATTGTCTCATATCTGGTTTTAGATTTTCAATCAATTTCAAGTGCTACCGCATACCACTAGGTGCCACCTCTCAATTTGTTGCATTATACAGTACAACATTTTTCAGCTGATTGATTCGCGACTCAATTCTGATAAGGCCTTTTTGTTTAACATAACTTAAGAACCACTAGTTGGATTTTGTTTAAAAAAATTTAGAAAAATCAAGAATTACAACTGCTTTCATCTGTTTATATAACGTTTCGCTACATAAGCTACAGTTTCGAAGTTATAAATAAATGTATGAAGAAAAAAATATTTTTTGCCTAAAAAGTTATTTTTTTTAATTCATAAAAAACGGTACAAAAAGTGTCAAGTCCTATTATTACTTTCACGTAAAGTCGTATAATCTATGAACAAAATGATATATAATTCATGAAAATCCATGAACGCGTTTCTCTTTTATGCACAACAACAGTTATCCACAAGGAATTTCTATTACTGAAAATTCAGGCAGTGTACCTCTGCAAAATTGGATCATACTGCTAAAAGAATTCTAGCGACCAAGTCAGCAAAGGAAATAAATAAAATTGAAAGCGGAAATCTAGCAATATACTATAAATGGGGACGTGATGGGGCATCTAGTCAAAGCGAATACCAACAGAGGATTTCAGATGATCATATTTCCGACCCTCATTTATATATGACATCAGTAGTACTACTTAAATGATCACTAAGTGATGCCATAAATAAAGTAGTATGGAACAACAATAAACCTTCTTTCACATAATATTGTAGAACACTACAGTCTTTGCATACGTTGAAGAGGTACCTCAAGTTATACGAGAAGAAAAGAGGAGTTGATGAGGAGATATCTCAACTAAAAGAATTTGAGTTAACAGTAAATAGTCGTGACTTAAAGTAAAACATGAATTATATTTTACAATGATTGACGGCAAGTCAGCACAATCAGTCACAGAAACACCAGCAGCATCTTCTTGTTTTATTTGTGGAGCCAGAACATTCAAGATGAATAATATCGAAGAAGTTCAAGCTATGCCCGTAAATGAACAAGCACTGGAATTTGGTATGTCACCACTTCATGCGCGTATGAAGTGGATGGAGCTTCTTTTCCTTATAATATTAAATTTAAACGTGGGCGAGTCGACTCGAATACTCGTCCGATAAAAAAAGCCCGAAAATGGTTGATAAAGCGTGAACTTAAAGAGAAAATAGGAATACAGGTTGATAGTGTTAAGCAGGGCTGTCACGACAAATTCAGGAAATACGTCACGAGGATTCTTTGCTAATCCTGTTTTGATTTCCGAAATAACGGAATGATGATGAAAACATAATCAAGAGGTTTTCAATAATTCTCGAAGCTATAACAATCACCGAGGTAGTAGATCCAAAAAAAATTGGTAATTTTTGTTTGGAGACGGCAAAATAGTTTGTTGCACTTTACGAGTGGTACAATATGCCACCTACACTTCACAAAATTCTGATTTATGGAAAAGATATAATTGAAAAGTGTATTTTTCCTGTAGGCCTATTATCCGAAGAGGCTGAGGAAAGTCGTAACAAAGACTATAAAAAATGTTGCCTTAGACACTCCAGAAAATGCAGTCGAATTGCCACGAACGAAGATATTATGCACCGAATGATAATAATAATTTAAAAATAGATTTAAAATAAATAATAAATTAAAAATTAAAAAAAAATCATTTAAATTTTTTTGTTAGTTATGGCTTTTTACATTGCAGGTAACGATCGGCATTTCTCTAACTTTCTTTAATTTGATTACGTTTGTGTATTACTATATAAATAAAACCAAATTAGTGATGAAATCACTACATTTTTTGACAAATATATTTTTTTTCCTCGTTTCCATACAAAAATCCCCAGTGTGCGGCGTCGAAGCAGCAGTAATGTTTTCAGCCTATCACCTACAGACTCTCTTTCTTCGAAATCCTTCACTACACGATAAATAGAGAATTTTGTTGGCACGTTATTCTGCCAAAAATTACACGTAATTTTTTCATCGTCCCAGTAATTGATAATTGATTTTGAGAAAATGTTTTAACAATTAAAATACGTTGGTTTATCGAATATCTTTTTATAATAAGTTTGCCACGTGTTACTGCACAACTGCCAAATATGAACTGTCAAGACTTATGTGTACCAAAATGGCGACAGAATAAATTAGTATACCTCACCGGTGGACACTCTATATATCTAGTGCTCTTTACACAATTCCTCGACTATTTGTTTTACATTCGCTCTATTTTTATTTTTCGATTTATGTAACACAAATAAATCGCACTTGGACCCGTGGTGGGAACCCAAATTTTTTGTCGTCTTTTTCCATCCCCTTACTAACTTTATATAACCTTCAACCATATGTTAATAGTGCAAATAGTAAATTCACAATTAGAACAATTAAACCGATTGTAGTTTTTACCCAAGTCTTTATAAAAGAAAATTTACTGTTAATAATAATATTTAAATAAATAAATATGTCTAAAAAAAATATAATATTTAAATAAATTTTAAATTAACCGAATTATCTAATTAAATGAAATAGAATACAAAATTTTCTAATTAAATAAATAATTGAGTCAATTAAAAATTTATTTTTATTTTAGGTAGAAACAAAACAAAGTTATGAATAAATGCAAGAGCATTATTTGTGTTAGTACGGCATAAAATCCATCATCTATTTGTGTATGACTATTTTTACTGTTTCTATTGATCTTTAATATCTTAGGACATCATTTTTATTCAGAGTTTTCAGTTTTCTTATTTGACAATTAAACACGATATTTTCTTCAAGTGTTTATTTGATTAAACACTGAGAGAGTTAAGTAGCAACAAAATAACGATTAAAAATGTTTCCAAATAAACTTTGTTCGTGTTAAAAGATTTTAGATGTAGTTGCTCAACTTATAAAACTTAAGAAAATTCTTAAATTTTTATTTGGATTAAATTTTTCTTTCTTGTTGAGCAGTTAAGTTGTCTGTATACTACATTTTACGAAATAAGGCGATGTAAGTTTCAGATCAGAAATACCTTTCGATGTCATCTCAAAGTCTCAAATTACTGTTGCGATGAGAAGCATAATTTTATAAAGACATCATTCCGTGTCGCATTTGTTGCTTTAGGGAATAAAGCGAAATATACCACATGCAAATTTCGATTTTCTGCCTTAAGCGGTTTAAAATAAAAGGACCTTATTAGAACATCCGTTTATTTAAATTTTTTTTTTGTGTTGTAGCCACGATAATAAAACATTTCTGGAAATTTAAAAATTCCTGTTACTTCAGTTTCACACGAACAGACATTGCAGGGAAAACTGTTGATTTATGCTTCTATCTAAAATAGAAAACAAACTCTGCCTGTGTGACTTTAAATTTAATTCAACCAAACCTTTTCCCATATGTTCGCTCGCCTTTTTGTACTTTAAGAAACACGATTCGAAAAGAAAAATATATTTAATGTCAGTTTTTAAAACAATTTGGGAAACTTGTTTGCGCTTAACATATAAAATTATGTGTCGTGATAAGGAACTGTCTAAAATATGTAAATTTTTGTGACACAAACAAACAAAATTGTGTGGCTCGCATTTGGAACGTGCTTGGAACGAAAACGTAGAATAAATTTGATAAAAATAAGATAGAGACTGAAAATAAAAATTAATATAAAGAAAAAGTTTTGGAATGAATCATAAATATGTTTAATTTAATTTAATAAAAGTTCTTTCTGTTACGATACTTGCGCTGCATAAGCAATTTTCGTAATGTATTTAAAGCCTATCGACCGTTTTCTTAAAATGTCTGTAATTTCATTAAGACTTAATTTTATTGAGAATTTAAGGTTTGTTCAGACGGCTAGAAGCACGAATGAAAGAAGTTTGATTAGAGAGAAAAGCAATTTTATAAATCTAGACCGTCTAAACACTCTCGATATTTGAATAAATTAATTTTCTAAATCTAAATAAAATTTATCATTTAACTTTAGGATTTCTTTGTAAAAAGTCTTAAATTAAGACTCTTGGCGTGAGGGAAATCATGTTCTGTAAATAGAAAATGTAACAATTGATAACCGCCTTCATAAAAATTATTGTTGCAATCTTCTTATTCAAACCTAAATTTTCTATTAAATACAAATACCAACTCGTAAATTTCTATCTTATTCTTTTATGTCACCTTTTGTTCTTTATTTCTTTCATTCTTGCTTTTCCTAATCTATGACTCTCGCTATATTTGTATCCAATATATTTTTACTAATCATGTAATTATGCGGACACACAACTCTGCAGAGCAGTGTTAAACTGATAAAATTAAAACGGCTGGATTTCTAGTTCAGTAAACATGAGCTTTTGAATCCCCACTATTATATGGCGAGACTCGACTTTATTTTAACTCCTGCTTAACATATATCGCCTTTCTAACCACCTCAGCTATCAATGATATGTTTTTATGTTGTTGCTTTCCTCTTATTAGAGTTCGCTTTACGACTTCTTTGAACAAGCGATTGACTTTCTTGGCTGAATTATCTCGCACATCAATCGCCTTTTTATATTTAAGAGACTGCGACTCTGGGAGGTTTGAGCTACTTTTCATTAATTAATTTTTGAATTCGCTTAGCCATTAAGGCTTTCAAAATTATTCTTTATTGGGTTTTTTAACAAGAAATTTGTTTTCCAATTCTGGCAACAACAACAACAACATGATAGTTTTAGGCATTTAGTTTTTGAACGTATTCGCAGTAGATGCATTGGCAATTGTTACAATGAATTCAATTTCGCACGAAAATTGCATTAAAATAAAGTTACATTTTGTAATATTTTTGGACAACATAACTGTCCTTCTGAGATCGCCATTAAGAGTTTGGTCGTTAAATTTGAATGGACAGGCTCGATTCAAAATACGCGTACACTAACATGTGATCGATCGGATCGTTCAACTGAAAACATCGCAGCCGTGAGCTATAGTGTTGAAGCACACCCAAATTTGTCAATTCATCGATGTTCTCAACAGCTGGAGTTATTCAAAACCACCACATGACTAATTTTGCTTAAGGATTTGACTTTGAAGCCTTGTAAGCCGCCCGACCTTTTATATCGTAGATTCGCTCAATTCACTCAGGAACAACCGGCTGTATTTTCTAAAAAAATCATTTTTTCAGACGAAACCCATTATCACTAGTCAGGGTATTTCCTGAAAAGATTTACATCTGCACCTGGCCATGGGCCTTAATCAGATGGTGGTCGAACCACTGTGAGTGAGGAGCAGCGCCACTCACGCCTTAGGAAGCCGAAGACTAATTCTAGCAACAGGTCCTTCCTAGTTGCAATTGTAGCGGTTCCAGAGCAGGGCTGCAAACCACTACTCCTTGCTGAAGAGCTGGCGACTATCCAACTCCTGTCCAGATCACATGACTATCATGCTCACTGGATCTGGATCATTCACCCGTAGGGGTGATTAAAGGCGAGATGATCCTGGCGCTCATAATCAAATTCATGCGAGGGCCGCAAAACCACAACCACCACGAAACCCCCGAAGAGTCAACCTCAATAATCAGATAGAGAAATGCCAAAAGTCTAAAGAGACAAATAGCGGAACTCTGGGGCTCATTCACCAGTAGGTATGATTAAAGGCGAGATGATCCTGACCTCCATAAAACAATTCCTGATGGGGCCGCAAAACCACAACCACCTCGATACTCCCGAAGGGCCAACCTCAATAATCAGACAGAGAAAAAGCTTAAAGACTAAATAGACAATTACCGGAAACTCTGGGGCTTACTGATTCCCGTGGAAATAACGTGGAGCTTCCAGTTGTACCCCTGCTGACTTCAGGGGACTGGGCTCCCTTATACCCCCAGGAGCACAGATCTAGATAATCAACTATTCTATAATGGCCGGGGGGGGGGGGACTATTCAGGGTATGTATCAAGCAAAATTGGGCTTCAAAAAATCCTAGAGTGACTATTGAGAAGCCCTTGCATGCTCAACGTGTCAATGTATGGTATGCTGTGTGGTCTCGAGGCGTTATTGGACCGTTTTTTTTTTTTTAAAGATGAGGCTAGAAATGCGGTAACAGTCAATAAATCATACTATCGCGAGATGCTACCAACTCAATTTTAAGGTATTATTGACGATGTATATTTCACGGACATATGGTTAAAACAGAACGGTGCTACATATCACACAGTCAGTGAAGCGAATAGTTTATTGCAAACTATATTTCCCAATCACATAATTTCACGACAATCAGCAGTTAAGTGGCCAGCCAGATGGTGTGATTTACCACCACTGGATTATTTTTGAGGCCATGTTAAGGACAGAGTCTATACGGAACCAATTGAATCGATTTTAGCCTTTAAATTGAATTAACGAAATATGACTGCCATTTTTCCAAAAAGTGATTAAAAACTTTGATGAAAGAATCGACATCTGTCAGCATGGTCGTGGTGGACATTTCCTGGATATCATTCTAATTAATAATTGCCGAACTTTTCTCTTTTTAATACAATAAAAATTTTAATTATTTCAATCTAAAGTTTTTGTTTTACTTTGTTTGAGAAAACAAACTTCTTGTTTAAAACCCCTTTATATCTTACTTAACCACCTCAGCTATTAGTGGCAGTGACATGATTTTGATGTTGTTTATTAATACTAAACAGCAGCTTTATCCATCTAATGTAAGAACGACTAACTTTCTTCGCTGAATTATCTGGCACAACAATCGCCTTTTAGTATTAAAGAGACTTCGACTCCGGGAGATTTGAGCTACTTTTCATTTATTCATTTTTCAAATCGCCTAACTGTATGCTTTTAAAATTTTTCTCTATGTGATTTCCTTTACAAGAGCAGGCAGTCATTTCTACTACTGTAATCACAGCGATTGCTCAATATAAGCGGATTGGCCTTGTCGCTTATTCTTATCACAGAAAAATTTTGAGGAACCAACTAATTGAGCTTAATTTTTTTTTCTTAGCTGCCGCATAATCCATCGTTATTAAAAAATTTTTAAAGAGTTGCCAAACCTTATTTTCGCAACTATACGAAAATACTAAAAACGAATGCAACAGGAATTGTTCTAACGAATGTGTGAAGTAAATTTTTTATAAATTTACAAAAGTTCCTGTTGTAATATGATGATGTGCATATACATCTATTAAAAAATATAATCTCGAAAAAATACTGTCTATAGAAAAATATAAGAAAATTGTTAATCTTACCCTCGTATATAAATTCTTAGTGTTTGTGGTCTCATGCAATGTATGTTATGTTGGTGGGGCACTTAGGAGGCAACAATTTTTGTAGCAATTTATTTTGCTAAAACTTTTTAAATAAAACCAAATTATTATTTTGTTATTAAATAAAACGATATTGAAAGTTTTTGAAAAGGTTACAAAGTTATTTTTGGTTTAAGTGCCATCCGGGGCAAACAATAATTTAATTCATCAATCATAAAATATGGTTTTCATAAATTTTTAAATAAAATCTATAAAAAAAAAAACAAATGCGATTATAAAACTTTAATTTTAATTTAACACTGCAATATTATGTTTTATACTTTAATTTTTGTTATTATAAATAAACGCATCAATGTTTTAATATATCCCAGTGTGTGTTACACAGCTACACACACACACACACAACAAATGAATGTGTATGATAAACATTTGTAATTATCTGAAACTAGAATAAATAAACAATTAGGTTATTGCTTAAACTAATTATGCAATGTTTCACCACGAGCGGACAAATTAAACAAGAGCTAACATTTTTAGTATACACAAACACACACACACAAAAACATACACACACACACACATTTATGCTTAGAAAACTTAAACACATAAATCTGTGTTGATATGACATACAAAAGCATTACATATCGTGTATATAGAGAGGGCACTTAATTGTAAAGTGTGAATTTACTAACCGACTCACAAATCTCGTCTCTGCAAGAATATTAAAATAAAACGAACAAGCTTTCAACAACTGTGACTATGACGGTTTTTATATACCCTACACCTAAAATAAATATTTTGTAAATTTTATATTATTCTCTCAGAAGAAGAAGTTAAGCAATTTCGAATTTTTTTTGTTTGTTTTTTTTTTGTTTAAAGTAGCAGTTCAGGCAACAATGCCTATTTAGTCAAGTACCGTGCTACATTCTTTACGAAAGGGATAGAGAAGAGATGAAACAGGTGGTGAACGTAAAAGCATAGTCGGAAATTAACTGCCGTATATGAGATGGCACAGCGACCAGTGACTATGCCGTCATCGCTGAGCAGCAGTCAATTTTTATTTTTGTAGTGAAAAAAAACCAAGGTTTTTGTTGGGAATCGAAACCACAACCCCCATACTGCCAAGCTAGTACACTACCTAATAGCCTACAGGGGCACTTAATTTCGAATTTTTAATACAGATGATGAAAAAAGGTTTTCAGTTACATTAAAATTTTCGGATTTTCCGGATTGAAATGGCATTTCACATTATTTTCATCCATTCCATTCATCTTTTCACAGATTAAATTTCAAAAAGTTTTTAGAATAAATCGATTTTTTCTTTCGAATGCTTCTCGCCAGCTTTTAGGCGTTCAAAAATACGACTTTTTATAGTTTGGTATTCCTCTTGCGATGATGACGGCGTTTTTGAGTTAGCAAAATTTTTTGCTTCATTTTATTACAAATATTCAATACAGCAAACAGCTGTACCACTAGCACTCAGCGGCATTATAAGTAAAAAACGCGTTCAAATCTAGAAACAAGTGGCTAATCGAGGTCAAATTTCAAGAAGTACGAATTTCATTCAATATCATTTTTTCGAAAATTTAAAAGTTCGAAATCTTATAATTTCAGCACAGTAATTTGATAATCCCTTAATAAAGTTCGCCATTTAATAGATATACAAGTTAATAATGTCGATTGTTTTGCTTGAAAATGCATTTATTTTAATTACGAAGGGTGTTAATAAATCATTCAAAATATTGTTTACCGTTAACCTCTACCTTTTCCCATCTTGCTGGTAGCATGTGGATTCCGCACCAAATAAACTGCTCCGGTTTTGAGGAAAAGTATCAATTAAACCAATTTCTGATGTTCCATTAAGAGCGTTCTGTATCGATCGAAACAACCGGTTCTTAAAAGGAGCAAGGTCTGGGCTATAAGGCGGTAGAGTTAATACTTGCCATTTACTGTTTTTCAAACAGTTTTTGAGCGATCTTGGAACATATAGCCAACCGTTGTTATGACGGAAAATTATGGCCTCGTATATGGTCGAACATTTTGGGTATTATTCATTGCTTGACCTCTTCAAAAGAATCTATTGTCTTGGGTACAGATCCCTAGTGATCGACTGACTTAATTTCAGCATTTCATAATACAAAACACGCTTTTGATTCCACCAAATACAGAGCATTACCTTGACGTTATGAATATTTGACTTCGTCGTGGGTTTGGCTGATTAGCCGGGCTTACATATGACTTTTTACGAATAATGTTATCGTAATACATCCATTTTTATTACTAGTGACAATAAGATGTAAAAATTACTTTGCTTTGTAGCGTTGAAGTATCATTTCCGACATGCAAAATCGCATCTCAACATCTCTCGGATCCAATTCATATGGGACCTAATTTCCTTGCTTTGAAAGGAATCTCAATGCTTTCAACCGCAGGGAAATCAATTTTTGTGTGACTCCCAACTATAATCTTGCGTTTGACAACAATCCTCATCGGGTAATTATTGCAATTCGTCATCTTTTCTACTGACCAGGCCTTTCCTTGTCTGTATCGAAATCAGTACTTTTTAATTGCATGTTAATCGTAACCAACAATTTGGGTATGATTTTACGTCAACTTGCGTCAGATTTGGTTTGTGAACAAACCGGTTTTGGCTATTTGCCATCTTCAGTGTTCTCTAGTTGCATTTTATTGTCAGTTGTGTTAATATAGTTCGTCTTATTCGTGTCTCTCTTCGTATTATTCCTATTGCCTTGGTCACTTTCTCTCTTTTTGTCTCTCTTGTCTCCCTCTCTCTCCTTTTTCATTTGTTTGTTTTTACCTATTTTGTCTTTCCCTTTCTCTGCGTCTCTGTCTTTCTCCCTTTTTATTCGTCTCTTTCTCTCTCTGCCTACCTAAATCGTTTCACACCCATTCGTTTGTGAACCCATTGGGTTCTCTCCCATGACATAATAGTCTGTAATTGTACTTTTATGAGGTTTCTTATTGCCTTGGCCCTGTACACCCGCGTAACGTGTTTGTGTCAGTGTAATCTTTGTTTTCCTGTAAAAATGTTTCAATGGTTTAAATACTGTGTCTGAAGCAGTGTTTATTTGTTCATTTATTATTCGTCCGTCAAATGTTTTCTGTTTGTATATTTCCATGTTTCCTAACCAACAATCGATAACTTTCAGCAGCCATTTTCTTCAAATATGAAAAGCTCATCGGACTTCCCCGCAAAACATCTTTTTTAGCCACAAAATTCGACATTATTGCAGCGATTATAAAAAAGGCATTTTTACACTTTGGCTTCTATCGAATACAAATTTATAATGGCAGATGTTTACCCCCCAAGACGCCATATTTGTTATTATTGGCACAAGCTATATATGATAGTTATGCCATATGTTGTCCAAATCGACATTGTTAACTTGTATTCCTAATACTTGCTTCTGCATGTAATTCACATCATTATTGAGAGTTTTTTATCATTTAAGCGTTTTTTTTAGAATTTCGCGTTTTTTTTCTTTTTAATTTTTTCAATTTTTCACCTTTTTTTCGCAACTAAATATTTGTTCAAATGGCAAAGGGAACAACAAACTTAAATACTCATATAATCGTATGCTTGCCTTTTTTCTAATGCAATGAAAACTGTTAAAATAAAAACAATCTTTTCTAAACAGATCATGAGTTCAGTATCCTTAAAATATTCGTATGTACACCCTACCATAGTGATAATTACCTAAGCGAATATACTCCATTCCTATCTTCATATATATATATATATATTATCTAGAGATATTTTAATAACCTAGCGGGGGTAGCGTAAAAAGGTTTTTGGACTTCTTTAAAGGGCTTCGTTTTGGCATTTGCATGATTTAAGTAACAAATAATTATTTAAAGACAAATTAAATGGAAAAGCGTTTATTAAACTAAACATATAGAATTGTAGTGTCTGAAAATGCGGGGGGGCGCCATCACATGTACAAATACTAACATCATTGTATCGCAGTATAAATACATTCTAATTCTACTAAACTTCATTCGAGGGTTTAGCAGTAGACATTCAGTCGCTAACACTGGTGCCAATTTCAAGCTTTTGACTTTATTTGTTAGTGTGTGTATTAGTGCGCGTTGTAATAAGTGTTTGTTTTAGTGCCAAAATAAAAAAGCTTCAATGTAGCACTAAGTGATAAAAAATTGTGTTTAACATAATAAACCTTTTCAGAAGTTTACGTTTTACAAAACAACTTTTAATATTTAAAATAAAAACTAAAAAAACTTTTTAAATGAAAAAGTTGTGTATTAAAAAAAGATGGTGGTTTATTTTATATACATTTGTCAATTGCTTGTAGACTTGTAGACTTGTAGACTTTTTTTTAAGTATAATAACATTTTAACTAAGTATATCGTTGACAATGCTAATTAAAGGGCAGGAAAAATGTACATGTATTTTATATTTAATCTGGATTTCAGAGTATTTATACACATTACAAAAATAGAAACAAAATTTTAAAGCTCTAATTTATCAAAAATTTTACTTGGCGCGGTTTAAATCGGCAAAACTTTCTTTGTTAAAATACAATTCTTAAATATTAAAGTCAACATCTTTGCACCCTTTCATTAAGCACAACCTCCAGTAACAGCACATAAACAACATTGCTACAATCTCCAACTCTCTCAGCCACAAACACCATCATCCTTTCAATTGCATATCTAGCAAAGTTGCCATATTAATTAACAGTCTTAAACAAAGCAAAACAAAGAGACCTAAATTCAATAAAAACAAAATTATTATATTTTCTGATTTAGTTTAAAACTTTTAAATAAATACTAAAACTTCTAAGCAAAATTTAACAAACCGGTTTTCTAAAACAAAATAAAAAAAATTTATATTGAGATGATTGTATTGCGAATAGAAAAGTGTGGCAATAATGAATGAAAAATTACATTTAGCAAATGTCCACCACGACCAGGCTGATAGATGTCGATTCTTTCAACAAAGATTTTAATCACTTTTTGACGGAATGGCGATCCAATTTCCTTAATGCCATGACGGATTTTGAGTTTTAAGACTAAAATCGATTCGATTAGTTTCGTAAGGCTGAAATCGAATCGATTAGCTCCGTATAGACTCTGTCCTTAACACAGCCCCACAAAAAAATAATCCAGTGGTGTTAAATCACACGATCTAGCTGGCCACCTAAATATGGTTTGCAATAAATTGAACGTTTCACTGGCTGACATGTGACACCATCCTGTTGAAACCACATGTCAGTGATATCCTTGTCGCCAATAGTAGGCAAAAATTGAGTTGTTAGCATCTGGCGATAGCGTGTTCCATTGACCGTTATCGCATTTCCAGCCCCATCTTCGAAAACAAACGGCCCATTCACGCCTCCAGACCACATAGCGCACCATAGAGTGACACTTTGAGCATGTAAAGGCTTTTCAATAATCGCTCTAACATTTTAAAAGCCGAAATGTTGACATACCCTAACAAGTGAGAATGGGCTTCGTCTGAAAAAGTAATTTTTTCAGAAAAACCATCCGGTTGCTCCTGAAAATTGATTGAATTTACGGCGATGTAAATATTCAGTCGGCTTCAATTCCTGCACCATATGAATCTTATAAGCCTTCAAAGTAAAATCCTTACGCAAAATTCGCCATGCAATGGTTTTGGATGACCCTAAGTGTTGAGAACATCAAGGAATTGAGAAATTTAAGTCTGCTTCAACGCTGCGGCTCACGGCTGGCATATTTCCAGTTGAACGACCCGGTCGAACACGGTATTCGCATAGTTTGTATCGCGTCTGTCGACTCAAAGTTAAAAATCAAACTTCTAATTGCGGTCTTAGAAGAACGATTATGTTGTCCGAAAATATCACGAATTTTAGGAAATGCAACTTTAACAGAACCACCATTTTCATAGTTGATTTCAATCATATTAATGCGATTTTCGTGCTAAATTGAAGTCATTGTAAGAATTTCTAAAGCGTCTACTACGAATAAGTTAAACAACTGAATGTCAAATTTGTCATGTTGGTGTTGCCATAATTGAAAAACAAATTTTTAGTCGAAAAACCCGATATTATGTTATTTGTTAAGCTTAATTTATTATAAGTTTAATTTTTAGACTTAAAAAAAATACAATGATACATTTTTTTATATTCTTGTTAAAAATAAAAATTTTCCTTAACAAAAGTTTTCGAATACGCGGCCTGCAAACACATTTAATCAATAAATTTCATTAAGGTTTTTCCAACACACATTTTCCAAATTAAATCAAGTATAAAAAAAAAACTATTCTTTCTAGTTATAAAAAATATATAATTGTATGATAATTATAACTAATTATAGTTAATTTAGCTTTCTAATATTTTATAAATAACTTTTTCTTCACACTATTGGGTGGCATCTTCAGAAAAAGAAAAGTGAAAAAAATTCTCTATTAAGTAGTATAATTATATTATAGTATAACTGTATTATAGTATAATTATAATGCATCTTATTTATGAAGTTAAATTCTTTCGATTTCCTTTTCAAATTGTCGGCATTATTTTTGAAATTCACTTGGGATGATACCAATTCTAGAAATTGATATAAAATATTTATTTTGAGTACACATTTTGATGGCCTTAAAGTTAATAATCCCTGTGGTGTGCACCTCAAGTATGTGTTTATCCTTAAAATGCAGTTAAATGCATATAAAAACATAGTTAATTTATATGCGGTAGTGTCCTGCTACCTCTAAAGTTATCCAGTTTTATTTTGGCTTTTGAAGCATTATAAAAAATATTTTCGTGTAAATACTTTTGCCCCGCCCCCTCTTCAAATTTCATTATTTATTGCAACATCTGAAATCCCTAAATTAACTCCAAAATTACCTACTCCCGAAATCGCCACAGTAACTTCTTGAGAGACTGTAAATGGATATTGGTCAAATAAGATGATATATTCGCTTATTAAATTGAGAATAAAAACAAACATTTTTTACTGCCAAAATCAAAGTTTACTTAAATTACTACTAATATATTGCATACATTAAGGCGAATATTTTGCAAAAGTATCTATTGCATAAGTCATGGAATGCAAAAATTTCATGCAAACCCGTAAGTTTTACACAGGTATTCTAAATTTATTTTATTCTAGCCAAGGCCGTAATGAGTAGTCTAAATCTAATGGAATTTTCTTTTAATTAAAAAAGAGCAACTCAAAATGCAACTCTGATCTGAGCAACATTTTTTACTAAAATTGTTTATAAAATTAGCAAATCGGACAGATAAAGTGATAAAGTCGAGCTTATTAAATTTAGAATAAAAACAAACAATTTTAATTCCCAAAATAAGAATTTTTTTAAATTACTAATAATATATTGCATATCTTAAGGCGAATATTTTACAAGAAAATTTATTGTATAAGTTATAGGATGCAAAAATTTCATGCAAAGCTTTTACACGCGAAACCTAACTTTATTGAAACTTATCAAAGGCCACCATAAATAGTCTAAATCTAATGGAATTTTCTCCGACTTAAGAGGAACTTGCAATTGAAAGTGGGGTAAGATGCCACACTTTAATACAAAAACGAGCAACTCAAAATGCACCTCTGATGCTATAAAAAATATTAATAACTAAATTTTTTATAAAATTATCACATCGTACAAACCTGTCAAAAAATCTATGAATCATTATATAGAAAGTGGTATAGTCGAGCTCATTTTTAAACATGAAGCTTCTTATTCTTGGTCTGATGACCGTATAGTGGATTTTGAACCAATACACTTAATGTGTGATTAAAACTTATTTTTTGCTAATTATTTAGTAAATTTCGTTGTCTTACATTAAAATAATCTGATAATTATTGCTTTAACCATTATAACTTGTGAAATCGCTACGAAAGCTACCTGGCAAACATTGCGGGCATACGAATTTTAAAGTACTATTAACAATATTTCAGTCATAATTTTTTGCTATAAATCCAGACTTGAGAATCAAACAATTAAGACAACAATTTTATTATATTTATAGTTTATTTTAATTTATTATTATTATTTTGAAGTTTTGTAATAAGCACAAGCTCTTCTTACTCAAATTTCAAAAATGTTTATTTATACTAATATTTCACCACACCATTGTGTGGCGTCTTCATAAGGGGATATTCAAAATTTTTTTAATAACAAATTAATGAAATATGAAAGCGAAAAATATTATTTTGACATATTATTTGCTGTTACCGAAGATGCCAACCAATTAAGTGGCAAAATATTGAAAATAAAAATAAAATTGATTAAATTTTAAGATTAAAACTTTGTGTTTAATAACTAATTATACAACAATAACTTCATGTTAACGATTTTACGGCTGTGTAAATTTCATTTAGCAAACTTGGTCTAAAGTGTATTTCCGATCTTCTAATTGCATTAATATTCTTTTTGTACTTATTTGCAGTTTTAATTAAATTTCACGTTAACATGTGTGAGTCGATTGAGTGTTTATGTGTGAATAGAACTGTGCTCTACTTGTTTCTTAAACTGTTACAATTTATAGTATGCGTGTGTGTTATATATCTTTAATTTTATATAATTTAGTGTAACCCTCCCACACCAATAAACAAACTCTATAACAATTATTCCATTTAAGAACAAACAACAACCAAAGATTCTTGAATATACAACAACACATCCTCTTAGGCTTTTGCTTTGTTTTTTGTTTTGTTTATTTTTTTGTTGGAAATATAAAAATTGATTCATGAAATGAACAGGTGAAACCTAGACCTACAAATATATCACAACCTGAAAGCAACTACCCCCAAACAGGCAGCTTCTTTATATTATTAAGTTCAACTTGCATCTTAAATTTGAAAAGAAATCCAATAAAAGAAAATAAAAAAACAATTAAAAGATTCTTGAAAAGAAGTTTAAAGAAAAAGAAAAATAAAACAAAACCAAACGATGGCAACTGACATGTTGATTTTAGTTAAAGGGATGTACGATTGTGTGTGTGGGTGTGTGTGTGTTTTGATTTAAGTTAAGTGTGTTCGCAAGTAGTGGGTCTGTGTATGTGCAAAAAGTAATTTAACATTTTTTCCCCTAAATATGTATTGTTAAGAGCATAAACAAGGACATGATATAATTGTGCCCGTTGTGAATTAAGAATGATGTCAATTTTGAGTTATTTCGTTTTCTTTCTTTCTTTTGTTTTTTTTCTTGTAGATAAATAATGTCAAACTATTGATTGTGTTGTATGTATTTGTGTGTGAAAGAAAAAGTCCATATATAAATAAGTGGATTATTGAGTTGAAATCCTACAATCAAATTGTCAAAGTGTAAAATATAATTATTACGTTTTTCCATCCAGATCTCTAAATGGGTTAGCGGGACATTAAGAAACACATTTCTTACATTTAATTTAAATTCTAAAAGAATGTTGCCTTGAAATATTTGCTTTTCTTAAGAATTGTTTATTAAAAGATGAATAGATTCAACACAAATTTAGCCACATTTAATTTAAATTATCCGTGTCTTTATCTGCTCAACTTAAGAAAGCATACAACGGTCTTTTCATACAATAATTCAATTTATATGTCCTTATTTTCTTTAAGACAAAAGCTTTAAAAAATTCTAAATATTATTTATTCTGCTGTGAACGGTGCAAAATCTGTATACGCAACTTACAGCCGAACTTTTGCTGAAATAGTACTCATTTATTTTCAGGCACAAATATTTATGAAGTTGTTAACACAAACCTTTGACTTCAAGGAAAATTGATATTCAGTTCAACGAAACGTAAAAGTAAATTACCAAAGGGTTACAGGCTTTACGGTATGTAGTACCATCACTATTCTAGTCATCGCATAAGTGTCCTACCACTTAAAGGCAAAAGAATTTTTAGTGCTAATAACAACGCTTAGATATTATAAAGATTAACACAGCATAACATGCAGGGCCCACCCCCACTTCTTGCTCAAGAGCCGGAGACTATCAAACTCCTTGTCCTATTTCATGCTCATCGGACATTTGAATTTTACATCTCTCCGGGAACACATTTATATGTTTTGACGGAATCCCACCGTCATTACATGTGTCTTCGGGGGTAAAAGGGACCCCCAGTCCTCTTCAAGGCTAGCAGGAGCCAACTGGACAATCCACTATATTTCCACGGGAATCAGTAAAGCGGAAATCTTTTTAGCCTTTTAGCTGTTCTCTGACCGATTATTAAGGTTAGCCCTTCGGATGTATCGTGATGGTTGTGGTTTCAAGGCCCTCGTTTGAGCTTTGTCAATCAGATCATTCATAATGAACACAATGAATGGTCCAGGTCTACTGAGCATGATTGCCGTTGTGTTCTTAAATTTTATTAAGCTTCATGCGTTCTGGACCAGTAGTTGAATAGTCTCCAACTCTTCAGCAAGGAGTGAAAGCTGCGGCCTGCTTCGGGCTTTCGAAGTTGCAACTAGAAGTGACCAGAGGAAGGCCTTCCAGAGCGAGGATAACGCTTCAATTCATTCACAGTCCCCCGGGGGCACATTTATCAGTCTTTATGGAATACTTGACCATCTAGACCAGTGCTGCGGGGGTATAAGGGAGCCCAGTCTCCTGAAGGCAAGCAGGAAGTCAACTGGAAGCTCCCCGTTATTTCTACGGGAATCAGTAAGCCCCAAAATTCCGCTAGTTGCTTCTTTAGACTTTTAGCTGTTCTCTGACTCATTATTGAGGTTGGTCCTTCGGAAGTAACGTGGTGGTTGTGGTTTTGCGGCCCCATCATGAGCTGATATAACTGGGCCAGAATCATCTCGCCTTTAATAACACCAACGGATGAATGATCCGGATCCAGTGAGCATGCAAGTCATGTGTTCTGGACCAGGAGTTGGATAGTCTCCAGCTCTTCAGCAAGGAGTAGTGGTTTGCAACCCTGATTTGGAACTGCTGAAATTGCAACTAGGACAGACCTGTTGCTAGAATTAGTCCTCGGCTTTCTAGGGCGTGAATGACGTTGTTTTTCATTCCCAGCTGTTTGACCACCATCTGATTAGGGCTTACGGCCAGATGCAGATGTAAATCTTATCACGAAATTTCATCCACTATCTGTTTAAGGCTTACACATCTAGGCACTCGTATAGATCTAAATCTTATCATGCATTTGGATTATACATGCTTTCAAAAGCCAACCGATTTTTTAACCAGATCCAAGACGTTTCTTCCTGAGGGACTTCACAAAAAACCAGAACAGGCCCGTAACCCTACGGGCAACTGGCTGCCGTCGTACCAGTGTGTTTAAGTCAACTGGACTTCGAACCTTGAGAGGCCATTTTTATTTTTCTTCCAGTTTTAGGCTCCTGCTAGCCTAGACGACATTTTACCGCCGAAATCACATTTTAAAATGGGGAAGATCTTGACTAACGTGCCCTCGGCGAAAAGCTTCAACCTTCAGTAAAGAGTAAAAAGCTAACATGCTACATTGCGATAATTGATAAAGCAAGCGAGACTAAAAAGCTATTTATGGCACATATTCTACCCGCCACACGTCCATTATTTTGTAAATCTTGTTAAATAATCTGACTTTTTCTGCATGTAATAATCCGTAGTCCCTATCATAACCCATCCAGCTATAAAATTTTTTTTTACCCACAAGGTTTTTCGTCTTCCAATAATTTTTAAAGATTTTCATTCCTGGATATAGAAACTAGTTTTGGTATTTATGTACAAGGGATACGTGATATGATTAGCGTTAGCACCTGGCCGCAAGGCCTTAGTCTGACAGTGGCCTTACAACTGGGTGTAAACAAAGCGTTTACCTGCGCGCTAAGATGCATGCACACCTAAGATCATATGAGTCCACGATAGTAGTGCCGTGCCCCCACTCCACGGATAGACTCCAACTCTTTAGCAAGTTAGGACTTTGGATATAAGTTTTTTTTAAAGAGAAGTAGCACTTCAGGCAACAATGCCTATTTAGTCAAGAACCGTGCTACATTCTTTAGGAAAGGGATAGAGAAGATATGAAACAGGTGGTGAAAGGAGTAGGATAGTCTGAAATTAACTGTCGTATAAGACAGTATAGCGACCAGTGACTATGCCTTCATCGCTGGGCAGCCCCACCGACAGTCAACTTTTATTTTTGTAGTGAAAAAAACAAAGGTCTTCGTTGGAAATACACTACCGGGAGTACACTACCTACCAGCCTACAGGGGCACCTACATTTTTTCTACGTTAACACCTCTTCGGAACTTTCTTCAAAGCCCGATTAAACTATAGCCACCATGTTGCCCCCCTCCCCCCAAGGGGCTACACCAATAACCAGAACAGGACCGTAGCACTACGAGCAAATGGTTCCCGTGACATCAGTATATATCTATAAGTTCACTGGTCGGACGTCAAAAGATCTATGACTCTGTTGTTGTTAAAAAAAAAAACAAAAAGCAAAATAAAATGCGAGCAAGCACACACAATAATACATGACACGCAACAATATTTACATATATATCTGTTGGTTTGACACTACCGGATTTCGATGTCAAATCGTTTGAAGTGAATTAACTACTTTCGTTACCGATATTTGTTGCTGAGCAAAATTTATTTGAATACCCATCACAGTGATGTATATAAAACTATAAAAACTAAACAACAATCAAAACAAAATTAAGTAAATATAATAGAAATATTATTATTTAATAGCCGCTCGTTATTTGATAACAAAACCGATGAGCCGCAAATAATTTGGCCCAACTTTTATTGTGTTTTAAGCAGAGCACAGATTTTAATAAGCTGATGTTTCATTTTTGTCCTTTTAACGATTTAAAGAAATGAAAAAACATTTTTATGTTTAAGTAATGAAATGAAACAAAATGAATATTTTTAATCCGACTTCTTTTCAGTTTTGTTTAGTGATCCATAAACCCAGATAGCTTTCCTTTCTATTCCACTGCTCAACTATGAAATTCTGTTTAATCCTTTGAACATTAAATGAAAGTTAATCTTAAAGATTTTTGTTCTTTCAAATTTTTGTTGCTGGTTGCTGTCTTTTTCTTTGTTGTTGCTGTTGTTATTTTGTTGTACTTTTTTTTGGCACACAAAATGCCAATTTATGCCAACTGCTGTTTTATTCTGTTCTGTTTCCTTTTATTTTTCATTTCAATTACTCGAGTTTAATGAACAATTTCCGTAATTTTGGCTTAAACGTTTCAAATTTATTAAAAGTTTAAAACGTCACAATGTATAGATGAATGTGCAGGCAATTTTCATGCAAAGTTCTTAATCTCCTACAATATTAAGAAGAAAACCAATCCCTTTAAAATTGGTAAATTGCTCGATGCATGGCATCACTGCTACATTATTACGCATACATACATACATAATATATGCATGCAAATATACGAACATATACATACACACACACACACTATGTCCTTTCTATTTAGGTGTATGAATTTGCTATTTTATGTGTAAATTATTTTACACATAAGACTGTGTTGTGGTCTGTGCGAGTTGTAAGAACAGAATTAAAACGTTTAACGTATGCGTTAATATCAAATGCATACAGAAGAAGCCTTTAATTTTCTTAAGGGTGTTTGATTTCTTTTCCCAAAATCAACAATTGGCCAGGCAAACCATTTTTCTTCAAATATTTATTTAGGGCATAGCGCTGGTAATACAAATCAATAATAAAAATGAATATAAATCTGCTAAAGAACAAGCTGACTCATTATTGTCGACTGAATGAGATTTGAAAAATCTTTAAACTCTTATTTAACTTATTAAAATGAAAACTAATTGTGGAGACAACGACTAACAATTTTTGTATTCAGTAAATTTATTATTTAAACTGGAAACAAAAAATATGACATCATAATTTCTGTACAACAAAATCTTCCTTCTCCCAAAATAACAAGGCTTCGCAAATAATTTCTGAATTGGGCCGTTTCCAACATTTTCATCTAAGTTTTACTTGGGGGGTTTTTAATTGCTAATGCCTTTTGCACATTCTTCTATTGAATTGGCAAAAAAAAGCTCTGCGACGCCGTTATTTTACGTAAAGAATATGTTCACCAGATTTATGTAAAATATTTCGAGAAAAAGATTTTTAAATTACTTTAACCCGCAAATTCTGCAAGTTGTGGGCATCTTTTGTTCATTCCGCATAAAAAATTTGAAAATCTTAAAACAGCGTTTTAGCAAATTTAAATGTTCCATAAAAATATCCATCATACAACTGCGCTTTTAACCTCTGAATGCAACGTAATGTCAGGCAAGTACCTATAGAAAAGCTTGTTTTAAATATAAAAGGCATTTGACATTTAGTTTTCTGGCAGACTTATTGGCGATTTTTTACAATGAATTCAATTTCGCACGAAAATATTGCATTAAAATAATGAAAATGGTGGTTCTGTTAAAGTTACATTTTGTAAAATTCGTGATATTGTAACGACACGCATTTCCTGGTAGCTGAGGTATGCTCAGCGGCGTCCAGGGTCGTGTTGTGTCGATTAAAAAACAAATCCTTGGTTACAAGCTTGTTCTCTATTAAGGAACGGATTTCCTTATTTCCCGGTTTTCTGCTTGACTGCAAATCGGGCGCGCCAAGTATAACGGCACGATTCCTCTGGTAGCTGAGGTATGCTCAGCGGCATCCAGGGTCATCGATTGAAAAAACAAAACCTTGGTCACAAGCTTGTTCTTTATTAAGGAAAAGATTTCCTTATTCCCGGTTTTCTGTTTGATTGCAGCTCGGGCTTCGTATCTTGTGCACTGGTGTGTGTGTACAGGCGGCTTAAGTAACTCTCTTCTACGTCACTCGGTCAGTATTCGAAGAACGTCACTGTCGGTGGCGACTGCGGGCGCAAACTCGGCTGGGTATAACCACGGCTCTGTCTGTGATCGCTTCGTCGAAATTTGTCTGTACGCCGCCAGAGCCAAGGCACTGTAGGCTAGGCTGGGTATTACCACGGCGCAACCGTTCACTGCCCTCGTCACTGTCGGTGGCGACTGCGGACACCAAGTCGGCTGGGTATAACCATGGCTCTGTCTGTGAACGTTCCGTCGCAGTTTGTCCTGTCGCAGGGTATAGATTCGGCTGGGTTTACCACGGCTCCCTGACTACCAGTCCAAAAATAATAAAATCGAATGAGATATTTACCTGTAATTCTGCCGCCGGTCGCACACCAATTCCTTTATTCTTACTGATGCTCGCCCTTTTATACTTATTTTTCCCCCACACACCAATGCACAAACACAACTACGTTATTTCGGTAATAGATACACCACAGCCCACAGCTATTTTCACCCGACCGAGACCGAGACCGAGATGCAGCCAGTCTTACAATGTAAATGTTAGTAACTAAATGATCGTGTGCCTTCGTAAAAATAATGCAATAGTATTTACAGAACTCAATCTTACTTCATTTTACTTAAACATAAATTCTTATTTAAGATTTCTTAGTAACTAAATCTACAAGTAAATATGTGCGTATATAAGTAAATATACATTGGAGAAATATAGAAATTGAAACATGAGTGCTGATTTAAAAATGGTTGTGTGGCCAAAAACGACCTTGGACTTTTGGTCGTTACAATATTTTCGGACAACATCATTGTACTTCTGTAAAAGCTATTAAGAATTTAGTGATTAAATTTAAGTCGACAGGCTTGATGTAAAATGTGCGTACACCAACGCATGTCTGAGCTGGTCGTTCAACTTAAAGCGTCGCAACCGTGTACTACAGATTCAAATTTGTCAATTCCTTGACGTTCTCAACAATTGAGGTTATCCAAAACCACCACATGGCGGATTTGGTGAAGGAATTGAAGTCGACCCTCGGCATAGATTCGCTCAATTCATTCAGGAACACCCGGTGGTTTTTCTGAAAAAATCATTTTTTTAGACGAAGCCCAGTTTCACTTGCCATGGTGTGTCAACAAGCAAAATAGTGGCATTTGGGCTTCTGAAAATGCGATTATTAAGAAGCCTTTACATGCTCAACGTGTCATTGTATGGTGAGCTAAATGCTCAGGAGGTGTCATTGGACCGTGTTTTTCCAAAAATGAGGCTGGAAATTTATTAACGGTCAATGGATGCCGCTATTGCGAGAAGCTTACAACTCGAATTATTGACGACGTGGAAATATTACTGACATGTGGTTTCAACATGATCGTATCGCAGGTCACACATTCAATGAAATGATCTATTTGTTATAAACCAAATTTCCCAATCGCATCATTTCACGACAATCAGCAGTTAATTAATCTGAATTAACCCTACTGGATTATTTTTTTTTGTGGAGCTTTGTAAAGGACACGCTCTATATACGGAGCCAATAGAATCGATTTCAGCCTTAAAACTCAAAATCCGTGATGCGATTAATGAAATAGGGCCGCCAACCTTGATGAAAGAATCGATATCTGTCAGTGTGGTCGTGATAGACATTTGCTAGATATCATTTTTCCTTCATAATTGTCGAACTTTCCTGTTCGAAATACAATAAAATTTTATACATCTTAATCAAAATTTGTCTGTTTTATTTTGTTTTAGAAAACAAACTTCTTTTTGAAAACGTTAATTCCAAAACCTTGGCAAAAGGTTTGAGTTTCTCCAATATCTATAAATAGTACGTGTTAGCGTTTTATGCTGAAAATCTATACCAAAAAATAGTTGGAAATATTGTGAAATTTATTCTGGCGTAACAGTTTTCTACTACTGCATAATGCGCTTTTATTAATGCGGGAGAGAAAGAGAGAAAGAGAGAGAGAGAGAGAATTCCACTTTAAAATCAATATTATGCAAAAAATAACAGTTTGGCAAAACTTACATTATAATAAAAAAATTTTTTTCCTTCAAAAAAATATTCTCACAAAATATCTATTAAAAAATATTTATTAAAAAATAAGCATTTTTTGAAATTCTCATGAAATATTTATTCAACTACAAATTTTGAAATTATTAGCAAAAATTTTAAAAAAGAATAAATTTGATTTTTTTAGCGATTTCAAATTACCAAAAACATCGAGTTTTAATTTTTCGCAAATTTAAGCTTTACAAGGTTTCATAAACATAAAAAACGATAAAATTATTAACCCTCCATAGCAACAATGTTCTGGCTGTCCGCTAAAGATGTGTTCAATTTTACATTTAGAGTAAATAGTGTAGTGTGAGTGTGTGCGTGGTAATAAATAATAAGAAGACATTTGTCATAGAAGTATTAAACAGCCACAGAAGCTGTGTCGGTGGAGATGTATGCATATTTCTTATAAAAACGCTTTGAGTTCACTTCCTAACGGACGTTTCGAGTTTGAGTTTTATGAAAAATTATTCTTGTTCAATTACCACAATTTAAATTTGCACTTTTCTCAGCTTGTGAATCATAATAAATTTGACAGTAGCATTACTTCAAACTGGAAAGATATAACTATTTAATGATATTAAATATTTTTTTATATAATCAATTACAGATAAAATGTTATCATATGTAATTAATGTGCTGGCACTGGTAAAACAACATATCATTGAAATTTGGTTATTTTCCTAAATAATGAAACGATTCTGTTATTATTCCATTATTTAAATTTGTTTGTAGGAACAATGTTGCCAACTACAGATGTGTTGTTACACTTAGCGTTATACCTAAATATTTTAAGAAACTTGTTACTGATCCTCTTTCCGATTAAGTATCGTATATATTGGTTCCTGCTCAGCATGGTTTTAGAAGAGGTTGCTCAGCCGTCATTAATCTTTTGAAATTAACAACATTAGTCTATCGGGGATTTCAACGTAAGCAAACTAATGCATGTGATTTACATCCGCGCCTGGCCATGAAGCCTTAATCAGATGGTGGTCAACCACTATGCATAATTTGGAACGTCATGCTCGTCCTAGGAAGCCGAAGCTATAATTCTATGCAACAGAACTTTCTAGTTGCAACTTTGATGATTCCAGAGCAGGGCTGCAAATCAACACTCCTTGCTTAAGAGTTGGAAACTTTCCAACTCCTGTCCAGAACACATGTCTAGCATGCCCACTGAATCTGGGAATATTTCACCAGGTAGGTGTTATTAAAGGTGAAATGAACCCGGCCACCATTAAAACTGACCTGTCTGCCATGGGGCCGCGAAACCACAACCACCACGTTACTCCCATATAGGGGCCAACCTCAATGATCAGCCAGAGAACTATTAAATTTCTAAAGAGACAAATAATGAACTCTGGGGCTCACTGATCCCCGTGGAAATAAAGTGGAGTTTCCAGTTGAACCCCTGCTGCCTTCAGGGGACTGGGCTCCCTTTTTCTCCAGTTGCACTGTGTCTAGATAGTGGAATTCTATAAAGACCATATTAATATGCCCCCAGGGGGACGTAAGCAAGCTAATGTTGTTTACACCGACTTAAGTAAGGCAATAATTCGTGAGGTTAACCACAAACTTCTGATAAGGAAGTTTGCCCTAATGGGATTCGCACCAATTTACTGATGTGGATTAATTCATATCTTTCAAACAGAATTCAAAAAGTTCGTATTAACACGCTTACTTCCAAAGAAATTATTGTTTCATCTGCTGCGCAGATGGCAGGATAGCCATCTGGATCCTTAATTATTTACCTTGTTTATTAATGATCTACGCCATGTCATTATATATTCCAACGTTTTATTACTTGCTGAAAACGTGAAGATATTTCGAACATATAATTATCACGCTGATCTTATCTTCCTACAAGAGGTCTTAGATGCATTTAATTCCTGGTATAATTAAAAGGAGCAAATACATTTGTTTCTTTCGAAGAACCTGCAATATATTTAAATATTAAGGTGCCCCTGTAGGCTAGTAGGTAGTGTACTAGCGTGTCAGTATGGGGGTTGTGGGTTCGATTCCCAACGAAAACCTTGGTTTTTTTCACTAAAAAAATAAACATTGACTGTCGGTGGGGCTGGACAGCGATGAAGGCATAGTCACTGGTCGCTGTGGTGTCTTATACGACAGTTAATTTCCGACTATCCTTCTACCTTTACCACCTGTTTCATCTATTCTCTATCTCTTTCCTAAAGAATGTAGCACGGTACTTGACTAAATAGGCATTATTGCCCGAAGTGCTACTTCTCTTAAAAAAAATCGCTACTAACCTGAGAAACTGAAAGAAGTTTCAGATCTTGATATTTTACTGGATGGTGAATTAAATTTTATACAGCATATTTCGTTAGCCCCTAACAAAGCATGGGCAGTTATTGGATTTATAAAACGCTGGGCAAAGGAATTTAGTGACTCATATGTCACAAAACATCTTATTACATCTCTTGTCAGATCTATTCGGGAATATGTCTCTATAGTTTGGGATCGAATTTATAAATCGGTGCAAAAGGGAATACAAACGCGTAATAAGTGGAGTGTTTTTTGCAAGTATAGAAATAAAGCAAAACAAACCTTACGCAGAATCAAAAAAGGTTATTTTAGTCATATATTTAATAATGTTGATTCCAAGGGAATGTGGAATAAATTCAGAAAAGCAAGTAGTAGTGACCGAAACACTGTTAGTACTGAGCTGAGATGTTAACAATGTTAATAATTAATTTCTAGATATTTGAAACCTTAATTCTGAAAGTGTTTCTGAACAAATATGTTTTGAGAGTTCTCTTGGCATATTTTCCTTTACGTGTGTAAATATTCCCGATTTATATATTTGCCCTTAGTAAAATCAAATCAACTGCTTGCGGTGTTGATGGCAGACCGTTGAAATTTTTGAAAATTATATTTTCTTTAATATGCAGCTATGAATTATATTTTATTAACTGCATTACAACAACCTCTGTCTTTCCGGATAATTGGAAGCTTGCAAAAGTTATTCCAATACCTAAGACTGGAGAACTTAAGACTTATTAGTTACTTGAACATGTCTTAAGGTCGCAAATAGCACAACATATTGAGCACTTTAATTTAATTAAAGATTGCCAAACTGGATTTCGCAACGGTTGTAATTCATCATCTGCCTTGCTTGGAATTATTGAATCTAAAAGAGAGAACTTAAATAGAGGCAGCAAAAGTGTTCTAGTGTCATTAGATTTATTCAAAGCCTTTGATCGAGTTAACCACGTAAAAATGTTGGAGAAACTAAATAAAGAGTTTAGGTTTTCAAACACGTCATGTTGCCTTGTGAGCTCGTACCTATCAGGACGAAGACAATTTGTATATTTTAATGGTAGAGAATCACCTGAAAGGCAGGTGAAAGCTGGGGTGGCCCAAGCATCTGTTCTTGGTCCATTATTTTTTTTCTATGCACATAAGTAACTTGTTCAGCATAGCTGAGTCACAGACATGCTCAATATATGCTTTTGCAGACGACATTCAATTATTATTTCATAGCGCTGCCTCAACGGGCTTATATTTCAGACAGTAATTAATGAGAAGTTACGACGAGTTGAATGCTGGTTAAGCCCAAATTCCCTCATCTTGAATACCTCGAAATCTAAAGTTATGTGCTTTGGCTCTATAAATTCTACCGATATAAGAATTCACATAGGACAGAGTGAGCTAGAATCTGTGGATAAACTGAAAATTTTGGGTATAATTATAGATCGGAGACTTGATTATTCGTATCATATCGACAATTTATATTCGAGGGTCTGTTTTACCCTTCGAAGATTATATTGTCTTAATACTCGTATGTACCTTCCTCAGCATATACGATACAAAGTAGCCCACGCATTAATGATGTCTCGACTATCCTACTGTATGGAAGTATATCTTTGTTCAACCTCCAGAAATTTATAATAGAATAAAACAAAGAAATAAGACAAAGAAGATGTGAAAATGGCCACTATGACCACATATCGCCTTATGTCGGAGGATTTTTGAAATGTTCCTTTACTCATTTTTTGACCATAAGATGTCTTTTGAAATTTTATAAAATTATCAAGAGGGGTGCACTAGAGTTTCTAGCACAAAAATTCAAATTCTTGCACTCTTGTAGGAATCAGAAGTCATTTTTGATTACTGTTTGCTCATACTTGGAATTATTTGCCTAATGATCTGAGAACATTTTCCTATTCCTTGCCTACATATCGCAAAAAAATTATCAAATATTATAACGACAACTTGCCCTTCGTGCCAGACCTTGTCGAATGCTTGTGATATGTCTATAAATAGTGCAGAACAGTAATGCAGTAAGCATTCAAAAGTTTCTCGAATTAAATTTGTAATTCTATGTACTTGTTCGATAGTGCTGTGCTTTTTCCTAAACCCAAACTGATGGTCTGGGATTCTAGGAATGTGCAGATATTTATTCTTTTGATTAATAGTTTAGTATATCAGAAGTCATTTTTGATTACTGTTGCTCATACGTGGAATTATTTGCCTAATGACAACGACAACTTGCATTAACAGTTTCATTTATCTACTTCTGATGATGGACAACTATTCAGGTTTTTTTTATTATCTGTCTCTTAATTCAAAGTAATTAGTGTATAGATTTATAATCTTACTTTACTCAGAATTGCAATATGTATTTTGGCCAAAGGGCAAGGCTTTTTGTATTGCACAACGAAATAAACAAATAAATAAATAAATAAATAAATAAATTATTTCTTGTGTCTGAAAGTATGCTTTATGGCTTGTTAATCCATTTTTATACATAGAATACTCTAAATTCAAGAAGCCTTTATCGTGATTCAAATCTTAATTGAATGAGTTCCACTGCTTGAATATCTTAATTTAATTTTTAATGAAACTTTTCGCCCATATTTGGACTCACTTCTCTGTGCTATGCATGGGACTTAATTTTTACATCTATCACGAATATACAAGAATGGTTTTTCTTTCTTTAAGTCATCTATTCTTCTCTAAACCTCCGGTGAGATTTCAACTCGCAAGCTCCTATGTTACTGATGGCTTTTGTTTGTTTGGTCGAATATTGCATTAAACACTTTCGACACAGCAGGTTATCGACTGCAATTATTTTGCCAACATCACATGGAGACTTACAGCGGAATCCCTTAATTATAGCATCCTACACTAATAGACTTGTTGTAATAAAGCTGCTAACTCTAAAAAGCCGAAGAATAATGTTAAATGTCACTATTGCTATTTCCTGTCATTCTCATTCTCAAGCCGTGTTGTAGTTTGTGGGTCAGTGTTGGCGTTCAGGCATGGAAATTTTCATGCAACATCTCGAATCACTACACGTTAAAACACTAATGGAAGAACACGAAATAACAGATTACGATAGATACGTAGATGACATTATATGCATCCTCGAACAATACAACGACGAACAAATTCTAGAAAACTTAAACACAATTCATAATAAGATTACATACCCAATGGAAAAAGAACAAGACAGAAGTTTGCATTATCTTGACATCACTATAACACGAGGAACTATTACTATGACTATTTAATACTATGACTATTAACCACCCTACTTAATATAAACTAGCAGCGTTTTGACATATGATACACAGACTTAAGATAATCCGCCTTACTCCAGATAAGTACAACAAAGAACTCGACACATTTTACGCCATAACTATAATTAACGGCTACAAGGCCACTACCATCGATAAACTTCTTAGACAATACAACACTAAAAACAGAAATAAAGAAGACAAAGAGACAGCCGATATAGCACGACGACACACTATTACTTACACAGGACCAGAAATATACAGACTAACTAACCTTTTTCACAAAGAGGGAATACTCATAGCATTAAAAACCAGCAACACTCTGAGACATAATCTTAGAACAATGACAGAAACAACTGGCAAATTTAGTTCCAGCGGAGTATACTTCTACCTGTAAACATACTTATATAGGACAAACTGGACGAACACTTAAAAACAAGATTTACAGAATACATACGCTCATACAAACGGAAAAGAGAAGATTCCAACTTTGCATTACACCTGGACACTCACGGACAAACACCAAGGGAAATAGATGAATGTATGACATTACTACATCCTAGCAAAAAATGGACGAAAAGTAGACATTCTTGAAAACATGGATTCCATAAAACAAAAACCTCCAACAGTGACATTATTAACACGATCTCAGACACAATTTTCACACCATTTAAACTACTCATGCAAACGGGGAAACGAAAAACGACACACTCGCCTTCGACTACAAACCAGCCAGTTAGGACAGGAAATAGCAATAGTATTTCATTTACTGGCGAAGGAAAGATAAACAAGTTAAATGTCACTTTTGTTTTAAATTTAATGAAAGGAAATGTTTCTTCAGATTTTTTCATTAGCAATATTTCATTTAATGTTCCACTTCATCCTACGCGTTATTTTAATCCACTGGCAATTAAAATTATCAGAACAATTTATGCTAACTATGACCCGTTTTTAAGAATTTGTACTGACGTTAATAAATTTTATGAGAATTTTAATTTTTCTTTAAAAGTTTATGATGTCAAAAGCTTTCTAATTTTATATTTGAATAACGAAATTTAAATTTTTTTTACAATTGTTATTTAATGTTTTAATATCTTGAATCCATAGACTAAATATAAATAAATAAATCAAAATAATTAAAAAATTTTTTTTTCAAATATTTCGTGATACTTTGTAAGAATATCACGCAATATTTGTTTAAAGGAATCAAGCACGAAATAAAATTGCTTAGATTAAAAATGGTTCCGATGAATTATAATATATTTTTTTCAAATTGTTAATAATTTTGGTTTTTATAAAAATTAATTTTCTGAAGAAGCTTTCCAAGGGAAAGCGAAATATTGAAAATATAGTGTTAAATTTATTTAAAAAAGACCATTTTATTTATTTAAATTTTAATATAAAAATTCATTATCATCGCTTTTGTCCTGACGCCTTTATTCTGTCTATAGAACGTTGCTAAAAATGTTTTAAACACACACAAGAGCAGCAGGCAACAAAAAAGCAATATTAAATGTCGTTAAACGAGAACAAGGATATAAGGAATTAAAAGTAAGAAAATAAAAAAAATATATTAAAAAAAAACAAAAACAACAAAACAGCAGCACCAAAAAAACACATTATTGTTCTGCGTAACATCATCTATTGTTAGAGCGAAGCAAAAAAGCTGTAGTACGCTTAAGTTTACCAAATAAAGAAATCAATACTCTAAACAGCTTTAGTGTAAACCCTTAGCAAAAGCTTTCATACGCACAGAGAGAGGGAAAATATGTCTTTTTTTTTGGTTTTTGTTTGTAAAGAGCAAACAGCAAAAGCGTCCTTAATAACAAAATTATAAAACAAACACATGCACTTTAAGAGCTAAGAAGCTTTTGAAGCTTTTTGTTGCATTGGAATGCACTTTGAAGGCCTACTGAGCATAAAAGCTACGTATGTAAGACAGTTGTATAAGCAACGTTTAAGGTTTTGAAACACGAAACGAAGCAACGCGCGAGAGTGTTAAACGTTCACAAAATAAATATATTTCAACACACAAAAAAAAATATACAAATTAAAGGGGAAAAAAAATAAAATCGTTTATAACAAAAATAGCTTTACTATTGGACGCAAAATATCTGATAATTAAAAAAGAAAAAAAAGGAAATTTAAAGCTTAAATAAAAGTTAAATATAGAAAAACCAAAGGCCTTAAAAGAAATTCCATAGAAAATGTAAAAGAGCAAATACGTGTTTAAGATGAAGTTGAAAAGTGTTAAACAAGAAATTTTCAAGTTTGTTTAAGGCAAAAAAAAAGAAAAAAAAGGAAGAAAAAATTCAAAGCAATTGATATAAGAAGATATATTCCTTTAAAAGGATATACACATAATTTTTGATTCCCCCCGGTGCCTTTACACAACATAAAAGAAAGAATAAAAAGCAATTTAGTCAAGTGGCATAAAAATTTATTATTTTCAATAAAAAAAAATATATAAAAATTCAATACAACAACAAAAATTGTTGAACTAAGAGAAAATATTTAAATATAATAAAAGAGGACTGGAAATAATTATTTGTGTTTTATGCAAAAATAAAATAAAATCAATAATTTTAAAACAACAAAAAACAAAAAAAAACAAGCCAAATACAAATCAAGCAACCAGCCAGCCAAAAGGCAAAGCAAAGCCAAAAGCTAAATACGACACAAAAAAACAACGAAATCGGGACAAAAGTCCATGTTGAAAAAGAGAAAATACAACGAAAATAAATAATAACAATAATAATAATATAATACAAACAATAACACAATAACAAATAAAATTCTTACATATATAAGATATCGTCATCTTCTGAAGAAGTCTAAAGCAAGAGTTAACAATAGTAACAAGACACAGACAAGACATACAGACAGACAGACAGACAGACAGAAAGACAAATTTGTAAACTGAACTTACAGCAAGAAGAAATAGAAGTTAAATAAATCAGGCAGCTGCAAAGACACAAAAAAAACACGGAGAACACGGCAGACTAAATCAAACGTCACATTAAAAATTTATGACCAGCAGCCATATTAAGAAAACAATAACAGGAAAAAATACAATAGAGCAAGATAATAACCAGGAAACAACATATTAACAAAAAAAAGGCAAAAAAAACCAACCAGCTCTTACACTCACACACTCTGGCTGTTAGATATCGAATTACACTACAAACAACAACAAGGAAAACATTAACTAACGGAATCAGAAGCAAATAACAGAGGAAAAGGCAAAAAATATTGGAGCATAAGAAAAATAAAACGATTCACACTCGTTCTTAAACACACAAATACATACACACACACACACACACACACTCGTTTAACAAAATAAAAACAAAAAATAAAAAACAACAGAGGAAAAACATTGTAAGCAAAACGAACAAAAGCAAAACTAATTTTAGATTAATAATTCAAATAGAGAAGCTACGAAAGAAAACAACTGGATGGGCTGGCTGCCTGCCTGAACTATAATATCTTTCACACTTGCAGTAGAAATAAACACAAATACTTTTTCTCTCGCTCACTCTCTAACTCTCTATATCCCCCTCTCTCTCTCTCCTTCTCTACGCGACAACTTTATACGTAAATGTTAAAAGCTTAGTAAGTAGAGTGACCTTTAAAAGTAACTGGTCACTACTACTAATACTAGTACTACTACTGCAACAACAATAGCTATAACAACAAGAAAAACGCAGCCAGAAAAATCAGCTAAGAGCAGCAGCAGGCAGAACTGCAATTTAACACAAAAAAAAAACAAACAAAGAAAACTAAGCTAAACTAAACAAACACATTAATAACGTTTAAAAGCATAGCATACAGTTAGGATTTATTATCCAGCTACAAAAGGTTTATTCCCAAAAAACCCTTAAAGAAATCCCAAACTTATGGACAATGCCTACGTCTACTATAAGGTAGTATTAAAATGCATAATAACCGGATTTTTAATGGCACTCATCCATCAACATTTTTCTTTAAATTTATCAATTAATCGATTTAATGTAATCAATTCACATCGTTAATTCATTCGCAATAACACAATAACTACTTTAATTCATCTTCATAACGCCATTTAAATCATTTAACATTTATGCATAACATCTTAAAATGAATTTCATTGATTTTATAATCGACAAGACTTTCTTAAACGAAGAAAATTTATTTTAATAACGAATAAAATATTTACAGAAATTGGACAGACATTTACTATATCTGCTATTTGTTTTTTTTTTTCACTACAGCAAATTTAAATATTTATATTCCAAAGATAACTTAAAACACACACACGAACTTCTTTATTTCAATAATAATATAATAATTTTTTTTTAATGCCATTAGTCCCAAGAAAGTAATAAGTAAAAAACCATCATTTGGTAAAGTTAAAAAGAAAAAAAAACTTTTGAAGGTTTTTTAAACATAAAACGCATTCATGCTGTATATGGGTTATGACTAAGTTATGCATAGAACTTTGCTTTTAATTGTTGTTGTTGTTGTTGTTGATGATGATGACAACATTCGTTAAATAATTTTATTATATAATTTTAGTTTTAAATATTTTGTTTTCAAAAAGCAAAAAATTTTAGTTATTATATTCTTCCAGCAAACGAGAAAACTGTTCATTTAAATTAAGGATTTTTCAGCCAGAACTTTATTTTCTATAACAAAAAGAAAATTTAGATTAAGATGATTTACATTTTTATCGTATTAAGAAGAGAAATGTTCGGCAATTGTGAATGAAAAATGACATCTGCTGACAGCTGTCGGTACTTTCATCAAAGTTTTTAATCACTTTGTGGCAAAATGGCGGTGCAATTTCGCTAATCACATCACAGATTTTGAGTCTTAAGGCTGAAAGCGATTCGAATGGCTCCGTATAGACTCTGTCCTTAATATAGCCTCACAAAAAAATTTTCGGTGTTGTTAAATCACACGATGTGGCTGGCCACCTAATTGCTGAAATTCGTAAAATTATGGGATCGTGAAACTTGACTTGCAATAAATTGGTGGTTTTATTGGCTGTGTGATATATGGCACCGTCCTGTTAAAACCATATGTCAGTAATAATAGGCCATTAACACCTTGCAATAGCATGATCTATTGACACTTATCGCATTTCCAGTCTCATCTTCGAAAAAAAACGGCCCAATCACGCCTCAAGACCACATAGCGCACCATGCAGTGAAAAAATTGAGCACGCAATGTTCGCTCTAGAATTTTCAGAAGCCCAAAAGCGGCAATTTTGTTTGTTGACACATCCTGACAAGTGACAATAAAGGGCTTCGTCTGAAAAAGTTATTTTTTTCAGAAAAACCAACCGGTTGTTTCTAAATGAATTAAGCGCATCTACGGAGATGTGAATGGTCGTTTGGCTGCAATTCCTGCAGCAGTTGCACCTTGTAAGGCCATTTTACTGTTACCAAACCTCTTGTATAGTTGTGCAACAAACCATTTCCTCGGCTAGCTCTGCCTCTTCTCCAGGGGTGACTTCTCAAGGAATAAAACTAAAATCAGGACACCATCCTAACACTTAAAAGTTTACAATATGTTAGTGCATCAAACCTGAAAAGTTTGGTCACTAAACATTTACTTTAGTCCAAAAACTACCCTCATTAAATTTTCCCTAAATTGAATCTGATCTTGGTCTTCTCTTCCATTAACTAAATATTCGAATAACAGACCGGTTTACATTCGAAACAATTCTTTGCCGAGTTGAATCTAAATCTTGCCATTCGATCTCTCTAGTCAACTAAAATTAGTCTATGGTTTTTGATCATTCCTAATTTATTCTATGTTTGGGCGCTGCTATTCGCATATTTTGTATCAAGAATGTCGACCGAAATTTAACAACCAAATTTTAATAGCGGTCTCAGAAGGGCGATTATGTTGTCCCATTTTCATAGTGGATTTTAATGCGATTTTCGTGCGAAATTGAATTGATTGTAGCAATTGCCAATGCATCTACTACGAATACGTAAGAAAACTATATGTCAAAACTATAATGTTGTTGGTGTTGCCTTAATTGAAAAACAAACTTCTGGTTGAAAACCCCAATATTTTATAAAAAAAAGAATATTTAATTAATTAATTTTAATTGTTTATCTATAAAACTACAAGCTATTAGATATTAGAAAACATTTAAGAATCAGGGTTGATCACAGAAATTGCCTTTTGAGTTATCGATTTTGAAATAAAAAAAACTTTTTGAGTTATGACGTTTTTGTTGCATACAAGGAAACTGTTTATTAATATAGCTACTAATAAAAAATACATTAAAAAATCATAAATAAATCTATATGTGTATATTTTTAAAATAAAAAGTCATAATAATTTTGTTAGGTTAAGGAATCTGCTCTTCCTAATCCTTTAAAGTGTTTTTTTTCCAAACCTAATAGAGTTAAACACAAACTCGTTTCGTAGGAAACTTAAAATCGAAGCTTGTTTCTTTATAGACCTACATAACTTAGAACTGTTTTATATTTTACATGATTTAAAGAATATGAGTTAAAAAGGTACAGGAAAGAAGTCGCTATTTTGCGGCGAATTAAAATTCATTGGAAATAAAAATAATCTTAAGTAAAGTAAAAGAAACTGAAAAATCAAATTTTTTTTTATAAAGAGAAGTAGCACTTCAGGCAACAATGCCTATTTAGTCAAGTACCGTGCTACCTTCTTTTAGGAAAGGGATAGAGAAGAGATGAAACAGGTGGTGAAAGCAGAAGGATAGTCGGAAATTAACTGCCGTATAAAGACAGCAACAGCCTTCATCGCTGAGCAGCTCCACCGACAGTATATTTTTATCTTTTGTAGTGAAAAAAACCAAGATCTTCGTTGGGAATCGAACCCACAACCCCCATATTTAAAAGCTAGTACACTACCTCCTAGCCTACAGGGGCACCAAAATTAACTGTGACGGTTCAATATTTTTATTATTTAACCTTTAATATTATTTATTCTGCTCTATATTTAATTAGTCATGAATAGAATGTTATAAAAAAAAATATAAATTTTCAACTTAAATATCTAAAAGACTTCATGAGATGGCAAAATGTTGTCATGAACAAGAAAAAGAGGATGAATGAATATAATTTTAAATTTATTTGCTGTGGACGACATAAAGTCTCCGTTGAAATATTTAACTTGCTTTATTGTTTCTATTGTTATTGTTGGCTTAATTCAAACATATATCTCAACCACAAGAACACATTTGGGTTAATATCATTTTGAATGCTTCAATTGCCAAAACGTTTAACCCCATAAAAAAAATTAGTTGTGAACTTTTGTTCACAAATAAAAAAAATGAACAATGTTTTTATTATCATAATAACTGCATTTAAGAGTTTAAAAAGTATTTTCATTTGCCCACTGAAGATGGCAAAAGTTTTATTTTATACAATGCAAACAGCGTGCGTTACACTTTATGTGTGGCCTGATTTCTTTTAAAACTAAAATTTTTAATTTATAAAGTTATGTGAAAAAAAAATTACTTTTGTCCAACTGTGCAAAGTAAATCAAAAGCCTTTGCAAGCACAAAGTTTTCGAAAATGGGCTGAGATTTCCAAAAAAAAAACATTGGTTATATCTCTTCATTTCCAATGGGGTTTCCTCTCATAAATTCCAAACAAATAAGCAACAAAAATAAATCGTGTGATTTTATCCTTAACTCCTCTATCTTGCTTAGATTACAGCTAAGTATGACATATTCTGTCATCAGTGAATTTTAACAATATATTACTTTAGAGGATGGTCGAAAGAAGAGCAGAGTGAAATTGCACCTTCACTCCATTCAAATAATTCTGAAATAGTAGTCAGGTGGGGTTCAGTTCAAATTCATTCTCGCCAGATTTCAACTAACACTATAATTTCAATTCACCATTATTATATTGTATATAGTATTACGTTGTTTGGATTCGTTCCGCCAGTAAATGAAATACTGTTGTCATTTCTTTCCGCCTTTGCGAGCTATTTGTTCGGTATGAACGACGATATCTTCACAACGAAAACTCTCGCCTGCAAAAACGGAAATAAATGATAACAGTATGTTTTTCCGACAAAAGAGAAGCAAACATAGACCTTGAATGATTAAAGGATATTCTCCTTTTATTACGGATGCAACTCAGCACCAAGCAGCGTAAGGCGAATATAAATATTACAGGTGCCCCTCTAGGCTAGTAGGTAGTGTACTAGCTTGTCAGTATGGGGGTTGCGGTTTCGATTCCCAACGAAGATCTTGGTTTTTTTTTCACTACAAAAATAAAAATTGACTGTCGGTGGGGCTGCTCAGCAATGAAGACATAGTCACTGCTCGCTGTGCTATCTTATACGGCAGTTAATTTCCGACTATCCTTCTACTTTCACCACCTGTTTCATCTCTTCTCTATCCCTTTCCTAAAGAATATAGCACGGTACTTGACTAAATAGGCATTATTTCCTGAAGTGCTACTTCTCTTTATATAAAAAATAAATAAATAAATATTACGAAAACAACATGGCCTCTGCAAGTTTAAAACTTGAGTCAAATGAATAAAATACTTAAAGTTCGACTCAAGCGAAAATACTGCTTTCTAAAAAAAATACAAGATGTCTGAAAATAATACTCAAAGAAATTTATATCAAATAAAATACATTCAAGGCTTTCAACAGTATTTCGTAATAAACACTTACAAGCAAACAAAGCAACAAAGTTTTCGATTAAGCAAAGTGAAACTTTTATACACTCGGGAAACAAAAATTATAAATTGCAAAAAAAAATGTTTAGTCATAAGGCCATCACATAACTCCTAAACAACAAAAAAATCACCTTTAAAAGTCCATGATTATCTACGATAATCTTTAACCTTTTAGCAACAAAAACTTGTAATTTTGATCTTGATTTGCTATCTTAGCTGCGAGAATTTCTTGAACCACTGCTTTATTTTTAAAGAAGATAACAACTTAAATTTTATTTACTTTTATATTTTCATAATGAAAAACGGATAATGTTATTGAATAAATTTTAACCAGATGCAGACGCGGGAACTGGTATTGGTAACATTTAACAATACCAAATTTCATTGAATTTTCTCATTAAATTTACTGCAAATGTTCCAAAAACATTTAATTTACTATTGATATACATTTCTAAAGGATAGATTAAAGTCATATACTTTTTGTTTTACTTTTTCTGTATCTTTCCTAACAACTTGTGGTACTTTGCATAATGTAACAGAGCAGCATTTCAACAAAGCTTTCCATGCAAATTTACTATGAAAATAGCTGTACAATATAGTTATGGGATAAAATTACCCTTTAAAAATGATAATGTTCGCCGTAACGTACAGAAAAAAACGCCAAAACTCAACTTAATACTGGCATTCGTGATAACCTTATGTTCAAATTGTTTTGTATTCGGAAATGTTGCTCCATCTGTGTTCTATGGGTTATATAAGTTTTAAGGAATCTGAAGCTCCTTTTATTCTTGGCATGAAAATTCAGTGATGTTCGATAGATTAAGCACATTTTTCAGATCTCTAAAAAAGCTTTCTACTAAAACGGATACTTTACTCCATCCGATCTTCATGCTATTTAAATATCCATCCAAAAATGGAATATAACTCTCACGTATGGGCTGGCGCCCGAAAGTGTATTTTGGAGATGCTCGAAAGCATAAAAAAGAGGGCCAAGAGGCTTATTGCAGACAGCAGGATATCCAACTCTGTTGATTTTCTAGAGCTTCGACTCAATGTGGGTTGTATTGGACTGTTTTATCATTACTGCAAAGCTCTAGAGCAATTAAACAACTTGTTCCCGTTTCTCGCACTTTTTTGCGTTTAACTCGATTTTCGTTGACAGCGCATCCATTTGATTGACCAGTGAATCGAACTAAACATTACAGGGAAACTTCGTTTTTTAACAGAACAGTTCGTATCTGAAATGAACATCCTGCAGAGGTATTTTCTGTCACATTCAATGTAGTAAAATTCAAATCGAATATCCACTAACACTACTCCCGCTTTAATTGCATTGCATGAGTAGGGATCATTCGCTAAGAACTGATCCAAGAAAAAAAATTTGTATTTTTGATTCGTCTCAGGGAAACAAAATATTCGGTGCACCAAAATTTAAGTAAAGGACCCGTTTTCCATATAAAATAACGATTCACTTATGAGATTTTTAAAATAAAAAAGGTTACAATTTAGGTTGGGCAATCCAAGAACGCTATACTCCTCAAGAACGCTGCATGATTGTGCCTGCGTTTATTAAAGAAGAAATTCCTCTGTGATTTGGGAACACTGCAAATTGCGTTATCGTTTGCACCTAGTCAGTTAGAAGACACTAATAGTTCCTTGTACCTATAATATCGTGTCTCATGTGCCTCCTTATAATGATTGGGACTTTTCATTGGGATTCAAATTTTATAAAAATTTTCTTTTCATTTAGTTTAAACAAAAATGTTACGAATAGTCAGAAAATCTTTAGAATAATATATTTTAGTATATTTTTATATATTTTGCTATATTTTAGTATACTTTAATATATATTAATATATTATTTGATTATTTTTATTCGACCTTTTTATTTCTTAATTAAATATTTATCTCTTTAACGGTCTTTTTTATTAAATTTTAACAATATATTTTTTTTAATATTTCTTCAGGAAATTAAATTTTATAAAAACGTAAATAATAATTATTTAATTAATTATTATTAATTAATTTATAATTTTTGTTTTTATAAAAATTAATTTCCTGAAGAAGCTTTCCAGAGGTAAGCGAAATATTGAAAAAATATATTGTTGAAATTTAATTTAAAAGACCGAAATAACAATTAATTAATAATTAATTAATTAATTAATTAATAATTTTTGTTTTTATAAAAATTAATTCCTGAAGAAGCTTTCCAGAGGAAAGCGAAATATTGGCAAAATATATTGTTGAAATTTAATTAAAAAGACCGAAATAATAATTAATTAATAATTAATTAATTAATTAATAATTATTGTTTTTATAAAAATTAATTTCCTGAAGAAGATATCCAGAGGAAAGCGAAATATTGAAAAAATATATTTTTGAAATTTAATTTAAAAGACCGAAATAATAATTAATTAATAATTAATTAATTAATAATTTTTGTTTTTATAAAAATTAATTTCCTGAAGAAGCTTTCCCGAGGAAAGCGAAATATTGAAAAAATGTATTGTTAAAATTTAATTAAAAAGACCGTTAAAGAGATTAATACATATTTAATATTAGTATATTTTAATATATTTTAGTATATTTCGATATATTTTAATATATTTTAATATATTTTAGTATATTTTAATATATATTAATATATTTTGCTATATTTTAGCATACTTTAATATATTTTAGTCAGGGTTCAGAATTTTTCATTTATGAACATTCAAAAATCAACATTCATGATATTTTTCATAAATGAGAAATCTAAAATTTTATATTTATTTTTCACACTCATAAACGAACAACAACAAATGTTCTGGTTATTTTCATACATGAATGCGAACAACAAGAATTATTACTCTTATTCATATGTGATAAATGATAAATTAGCTACTTCTCATTAATGTTATTTTTCATAAATGTACATGTTCATTTATGAACGTTGAAATTTTATAAAATTTCGTATAAATGAACGTGAAAAAATGTTCTACCTACGATCGCAGTTTACTGTAAAATGTAGTAAAAACACATGGGTACATATTAACTCAAAATACAATATTGCAATATATTCTAAAAAAAAAACATTTTTTTTTTCTGCATACGCCGACAATTGCGCATTATCAAATATGTGCGTTTATGTACGCGAATGCTTAACGCACATATTTTTACGACCTTTTCATTTATGAAAAATTATCAAAATTGTAAATATTCAAAAATGAACACTTGTGTGTTTCTTATTTTTTCACTTATGAATAGAAAGAAAAAAATAAATCGTCGTATTCACAAATGAGAAAACACACAATAATTTGTAGTCTCTCACACGTGTATGAGAAGAAGCGGCTAAAAAATAACATATACATATTCATACATGTATGAACAGTGAGTGAATACTTCGCTACTCTGATTTTAGTATATTTTAATACATTTTAATATATTTTGCTATATTTTAGTATATTTCGATATATTTTAATACATTTTTTTTCTAAAATCCAAAGACATGCTTTTTAAAAACAGATTTCGACATTGAACTCTTCTAAAACCTTAACTTTGCACAATAAAAAATAAAATTTATTGTATTTGTCGCTTTAGATTTTTATGCACATCATTACAAACAACCAGAGAACTGAGTTTAAATATGTCACTTAGAAATCCATTCCATTAATTAAATAAGCAAAATAAAAGCGTTAACATTTTTATTTCGTAATGATGTTTAGTTATGCAGGTGTGTTTTGTTTTGTATCCATGCAAACTGCGTGGATAATTCTGTTAGACGTTTAGACGATACGAGTAAAAATTAGTGTTTTTGCTTATTTGCGTGTAAAGTACCCATGACTGACTAAAGGAGCACGCAATAACACTTCCAACCTTCACTAATGAAAACCCTACAGATAACAGAAAATAAAATATATATGTATATGTATATAAAACAAATGCAGCCGCCCGCATAAAGGAGGCCTTCTTTACCTACACACATTTATTCCATGCGCTTGTACATATAATTTAAACCTACATATCAAAACAAGTTGGTGGCTTCTTTACAATCCATCTATATGTAAAAAAAATAACAACAAAGAAATATTATTTCCCTAAAAATAGACTTTGAAAATGAGTGCAAAAATATGTAACAATACAACAAGGCAACATAACATTGCCATCAACTTTTCTAGTCTTGCTTCTTTTAATTTTTACATTAGGGACCAAACATCGGCGCGCATCTTCTTTGGCCCAAAAAAAAAAACAAAAACAATAAACCCACTTGCACACGTTCAAAACCAGACACCCACACATTCATATATATATAAATAGATACATAAACATGGATAAGTGTACGTATACATGTTCATGGAAACATCTTTAATAAAATTCAACTTTAAAAACTTACAACACATTTGTCATACTTGTCTTCTTATACATTTATGTATGTATGTGTTAATGTATGCCTGTTTGTATGTAAGTATTGAGTTCTTCAACAAGAAGTTTGTTTTTCAATTGTAGCAGGACGTGTTGAAGGTTTTTGGACGTATTCGTAGTAGATGTATTGGCAATGAATTCAATTAATTTCGTCCGAAAATATCGCATTAAAATAATTAAAATCCATTGTGAAAAGGGTGGTTGTGTTAAAGTTACATTTCGTAAAATTCGTGATATTTTCGAACAACATAATCGTCCTTCTGATAACGCTATTAAGAATTTGGTCGTTAAATTTGAGTCAACAGACTCGGTACAAAGTGTGCAAGCACCGACGCGTGTTCGATCGGATTGTTTAACTGAAAACATCACAGCCGTGAGCTAAAGCGTTTAAGTGGTTAGGTGCCCCTGTAGGCTAGTAGGTAGTCAGCTTGTCAGTATGGGGGTTGTGGGTTCGATTCCCAACGAAGACCTTGGTTTTTTTCACTACAAAAATAAAAGTTGACTATCGGTGGGGCTGCTCAGCGATGAAGGCATAGTCACTGGTCGCTGTGCTGTCTTAAATACGGCAGTTAATTTCCGACTATCCTTCTACTTTCACCACCTGTTTCATCTTCTCTATCCCTTTCCTAAAGAATGTAGCACAGTACTTGAGTAAATAGGCATTGTTGCCTAAAGTGCTACTTCTCTTTAAAAAAAAAAAAAGCGGATCCAAATTAGTCAATTCCTCGACGTTTTCAGCAAATGGGGTTATCCAAAACCACCACATGGCGAATTTTGCGTAAGGGTTTGACTTTGAAGCCTTACAAGGTTTAACTGGTGCTGGAATTAAAGCCGTAGATTCGCTTAATTCATTCAGGACGTTGAAGCCTTACAAGGTTCAAATGGTGCAGGAATTGAAGTCGACCGTTGGCATAGATTCGCTCAATTTATTCAGGCCCAACCGGGTGGTTTTTGTGAAAAAAATATTTTTTCAGACGAAGCACATTTTCACTTATCAGAGTCAACAAGCAAAATTATGGCATTTGGGGTTCTGAAAATCCTAGAGCGCTTATTGAAAAGCCTTTGCATGCTATGTGGTCTGGAGGCAGGATTGGGCTGAAAATGCGGTAACGGTCAATGGATCACGCTATCCTAAAATGCTAACTACTCAATTTCGCTCTATTATTGACGACGTGGATATCACTGACAACATGTCACACAGCCAATGAAACCATTAATTTATTGCAAAACAAATTTTCCGATCACATGATTTCACGACAATCAGCAGTTAAGTGGCCAGCAAGATCATATGATTTAAAAGCACTGTATTATTTTTTGTGGTGCTATGTTAAGAACAGGGTCTATACAGAGCCAATCGAATCGATTTCAACCTTACAACTCAAAATCCGTGATGTGATTAACGAAATAGGGAGCCATTTTGCCAAAAAGTGATTAAAAATTTTGATTAAATAATCGGCATCTATCAGGTCGTGGTGGGCATTTAACAGATATCATTTTTCATTCATAATTACCGGACTTTCCTCTTCGTATTGCAATAAAAATTTTAATCCTGTTAATCATCATCTTGTTTCATTTTTATAATACAAACTTCTTGTTGAAAAACCCTATGTTAATGTACTGCTTTCTATATGTTTGTCTGTTGTGGCATATGAGAAAAAGTGCTTCTATTTTACACCGGGATAAAAAGCATGGAAAACCCAGTTTCATTTCACTCAGACAAAATTTTAATATTTTTTCGCTGTACGAAAAATTAGTTAATAATATTTTCTTAAGGAATTTTTTATCAGTAAATAATCTCAAAAATCGGCTAAATTATTAAATTGAACAAAAAAGGTTTTAAAAAAATTATTAAAAATAAAAAGCTTAAAAGCATTATAATCAGAAATAAATCTTAAAAAAACTAAATTTTTCAAAAACTGAAAAGCTCAAAAGAATCGCTAACATACAGCAAATAAAATATTAAAATCAGGAACAATAAAAAAAGGAATTTAAACAAGAGAAATAAAATCAATTAAATCAAAAACCCAGAAATATTTCAGTATAAAAACTCATCATACTCGTATACTAAAAATAAGATATTTCAACATTAACTTAAATGCAATATATCCACGGTAAAAGTGGCTTCGGAAAAAGAATTCGAACCAATTTCTTTGCTAAAGGAAATTATTTCTTAATATTGTTTTTGTATTAATCAGCTTATGAACTTACAGCAAGAGCTTTAAAAGGGAAACAAATATTTTTCAAGTTAAATAATAGTAATAATTAATTAATATAAAAGCTTTTATAATTTTCTTTTGAACCTTTTTTAATTTCGAAAAATCTTTTTAAGGTGCAGGATTTTAAAAGGACCACCTAAAAATCCATGCAAAGTTTACTTATAAATATTGTGTCGAAAGGTTATCAGAAGTCTAATAAAATTCTTGATCCAAGTTTTATTTAAACTTACAAAAGCTTTCTCTAACTTAAACATAAAAGTTTCGAAGAGTTATGGTATTATTTTAAAATCTTTTCATGAAAGCTTTGGCTTAAATTTTTTATGACAATAATCGTTTGCTGAGTTTCCGTTTGGAATAAGCTTTTTAATTTATTGGTGTTAAAAATTTGCCCTATGCATTTAAAACATGCATTTTCAAAGCTATTTTCCTCCTTAAAGCACCTTAAAGCTTTTAAGCTTTCTGCACATAATTTTTTTAAAAACTTTTATACTTTGAAAACAAACCAACGTAGTGGGTTAGCGGTAATGAGAATTTTCTTGTTATCTTTTTACTTAAATCGCTTCCAGTCATTAGCTAAGATAAATCCAAAGGTGCAGCCTTCATTGCAATAAAAGGAAACTAATTTATCCGAAAAGTTATAAATCGTCACTGGTGAAATGACACCTTATTAGAAGTTAATTTTTTTGGAGTCTGTGCTTTCTTCTTAAATTACCTTCCTAAATAACCCGAACGCCTGTTCAATATAATCTCAGACAGGGGTCGTGTGAGTAGAGTCGATTTTAATGCCCCTAAGACGCAATGTAGCATGCTTACGAATAGATCTGTGTTCGCAAATGGTGCTGCATTTGTTACAATGGGTGATATAAGTATTACGAAGTTGGAATATTCTTGGCATAAAAATTCATTGTGTTCATGTTTAATGAACTAAGCACATTTTCCAGGTTTTCTAAGAAGCTTTCAAGGGCTTTGGTTTTCTAAAATGGTATGTGTGATAAGATTTACGTTAGTGCCATGCGTGTGTAAGCTATAACTCGACGATGGTCAAATCACTTGGGCGGTGTGATGAGTGCGCCGCGCCCTAGGAAGCCGAAGACTAATTTCTAGCAACAGTTTATTCCTAATTGCAATTTCGGAGGTTTCAAAGCAGGGTCACCAACCACCACGCTGTGCTGAAGAGCTGGAGACTATATAACTCCTGATCCAGAACACATGACAAACATTTCGTGATAAAATTTACATTTGCACCTGGCCGTGTGCCCTAATCAGATGGTGGTCAAACCACTGTGAATAAAAAGCAGCGCCACTCACGCCCTAGGAGGCCGAAAACTAATTCTAGCAACAGGTCTTTCCTAGTTGCAATTTCAGCGGTTCCAGAGCAGGGCTGCAAAGTACTACTCCTTGCTGAAGAGCTGGAGACTCTCCAACTCCTGTCCAGAACACATGACTAGCATGCTCACTGGATCTAGATCATTCACCAGTGGGTGTTATTAAAGGCGAGATGATCTCCTGGCCATCATAAAACAATACCTGTATGGGGCCGCAAAACCATAACCACCATGATACTCCCAAAAGGACCAACCTCAATAATCAGCCACAGCACAGCTAAAAAGCTAAAGAACCAATTAGCTGAACTTTAGGGCTTACTAATTCCCTGCCAGCCTTCAGGGGACTAGGCTCCCGTGTTTCCCCCGTTCACGCATGTAACGATGGGTAGATTGCCATCAAAACATATTAATGTGCCCCCGGGGGGAGGACTAAGAAGAGACTTCAGTTTATCCAATCTTTGTATTATTTATAATACCCATATCTGTCTAAAAATGGAATAGAACTCTCATTAATGGGCCGGCGCAAGTTTTTGCGTTTAAGTCAGTTTTCGTTGAGAGCGTATCCATTTGCAGTTGATTGGCCAGTGAATCGCACTACGCATTAGCAGAACAGACTGTAGGTGGAATAAACTCCCTCCAGAAGGCCTTTCTGTCACTTTCAATGAAGGAAAGTTCAAATCGATTGTCCACAAACACCACTCCCCATTTCCTCCTCCCTATAAACTAATTTCCTACTTCTGGCACAATGCATTACATGTGTAAGGATCATTCCCAGAGTACCAGTCCAAAAAAAAAAAACAAAAAATGTTTTGCATTGCAGCCAGATCTTTATAGATGGAGTTGCCATAACGTTCAGACATTCTTTACTTCAGCAATTTCTTCTGCCTGTGCTCTGCAAAATCTATTCCAATTGTATGCCATTATGGTCACTGTAAGAGACATATCGTAAATAAATTCGAACAGCAATAGAAAATTGAATCTTATAGCAAAGACTCAATAAATCTTCCACATCACCGATCCGAATTGTACTCCGCTAAATGTTTTTTTCACTCCCGCTATTAACTGTAATAAGATGCAAATCACGATATAACTATTTTAATTTTTTTTATTTTTCCTATATTATTTATGCATAAAGTTCAATTATCATATAAAATATATTCACATCAGCTTCTGAGAAAATCTTTTATCTCGTCCATAAATTATTTCAAATATTTAAATGGTTTTGTCTGCTTTTTTATTCTTAAGGACATTAAGGCTTTTTATTGATTATTATCATCAGTTGTTGCTTTTGTTTTTACATAAAAGCAAACACAAAATAAAAAATAATAAAATAATTTTTCCATACAATAATAAGATTATTTTAAATCAGGCCTTTGAAAATAATTATTTATTTATATGGCACTTTAGATAAAAGGCAGAGTTGGGAATACAGTTTAATATTTTAATATCTATTCATACGTTGGTAGTTTGCGCTGTGGATTTTAAAAAATAAATTAAAAAATAAAAATGATAACAAAGGAAGTACGCTTTTCTATTCAATTATAATTTTCCGTAATTATTTATTAAGAAGCTCTTTTAATACGAATAAATTGATTTAGATATATAGTTTAGCCGTTTGCTAAAGTTTGAGTTAAGTTAAGTCTCCGGGGGGTTCCCAATCTCCAAAAAATTACAAATTTTTTTTGCATAGCAAATTTAAATTTTTACTGGATATAAAAGTCTTTTGGTATCTTCAGTCATATCCTGCAAATTTCTGCGCACAATATGGGCTATAGAACTTCTTTAATTGGTAAAAGAATTAGCTTTTTTTTCACATTTATGTCAACATTAAGTTTTTAAGATAAAAAAGAAATGCAAGAAATTAAATGAAGCCTTGAAATAATTCAAATAAAAATTTTAATTCGAATAATCGAACAAAAAACTTATTTTACTAAAATTTTATTTACAAAAGTATTTGACATTTATGCGAATGAAGAAGTTCTTGAAATATATAAAAAGTCAAAAAAAAAACTTTTGTAAAATTTGATAGAGAATTTTAAATTTTAAAATTATTTTATTTGAATAAAAAATTTTTATTCGAATAATCATTTTATTTGCCTAGAATCTAATTTTATGAAAAAATATTGGGAATTAAATAGGTTTTTTATGTGTTATAATATTATTCGATTAACAATTTTTACTCGAATAATTTTCATTCGAATATTTTTTATTCAGTCCAGAATTATTCTAAACATGGCACAACGATGTTGGTATTTTGAGGATAACCCAAAACGAATTATCTTAAAATTACTCATTTTAGTATGGACCTAAAAAGTGAAAACCTCTCCCTGAAATTTTGAGGATGCTTCAAGTCGGTTTTATTGCAGAGTGTCAGTCACCATTGATATTCAATGTGGTTATTGGCAGATGGGAGTGCATACGGATAATCAGGACATGATATCATTTGTTACTCCATTTGAAATGTAGAAATTCAACAGAATGCCATTTAACTCCTGCAACTCTTGCAGCTTTCCAGTGCCTTATTGATCGTATAAAAGCTTTTCTCTTTCGATCATCGTAAAATATTGTTAAAATCTGCACTTATTTTGAAACAATAAGACCAACCCTTCATACTACAAACAGTTGCCTGTGTTTTGTTCCAGAGGGGGGCGCAGATGTGAACCCTATTGTATGGTTCATCCAAAAACTCCGTTGTTATATCGGAGCTTCCGTTAAACTAATAACAGATTATCAACCATTAAATAGCTATTAAATATTATGTCAGATTCCATGCTCTCTGCTTTAGTCCCTGCCTAAAATTAAAGTCATGTGATTTTTTTGTAAGCAAAATAATAAAAATTTCTAATCGAATAACAATTTTATTTGCCTAGAATCTTATTTTGTGAAGGAAATATTTCGAATAATAATATTATTCGATTAAAAATTTTAACTCGAATATATTTTATTCGAATATTTTTTTTTTGTTCACTTAAATTAAAAATTTAATAACTATTAAATATTATGTTAGATTTCATGTTTGCTGCATTAGTCCTTACTTAAAATAAAAGTCATGATTTTTTATGAAAAAAAATAATTCGTAAAAAAAAGCTTTTTTTTGTAATCAAACAAAATACTGCGAATTTAATGTTTTTACACAGTCAGCGAATACATTTTTCTTTCAATAACACTAAATGCAGTAATTAATATTCCTAAATTATAATGTCTATTATTCTTTACTGCCGACAGTCACTAATTATCTACTTTGTTTTGCTTAAATATTTTAAACATTTTTCGTTGAGTGTACATGTAAATGTATTTATTTTCTCGTATTTAATACAAGTAGGCTTTATGCGTATGTATTCTTTTTTTTAAGGTTAAACGCCATTCTAATTACACGTAGATACACAAATTCACAATTTTCGTTTGTAAGAATTTTAGGGTTAAAGTAAATTTGTACACGAATACTTGTACAACTTGAACACAGTTGAATAAACACAGATACAGCAAATGTAAATGATACTTAAACTACATAAAATTTTGTAAGATTTTTCGTTTTTGATAAAATTTTTTAAGAAATTATGGTTTGTATGTGAGTGCGTATACTTAAGTTTGTGTACATAACCTTAGACACTCTGTTTACACTGACACATGGCATTAAACTGAAGTACACATTCAAACACACACACACATACACACACACGCACATACATATGCTGCAATGTCATATGAATATTAAAAACTTAAATCAAATCTTTGATTATTTTGTAGACAAGAGCTATATGTGTGTGTGTGTTTAACCCCGTTTTTCCTAGTCCTTCTGCTCAGTATCATTTCGTTAATGTAACACAGTTTAATTTTGCTCGAATCTTTGTGTAACCTTGCATTTTTGTTGTGTTTATCTATTTATTATTTTTGTATTCTGTTTTTTTACTTTATTTTTATTTTTATTTATATTCTCGGCAAATTTAAATCTTTTAGTTCTCATAAGAATTTTTTTTTAACATTAAAGCATTTAAGCACAAACACACACATGCACAAGTGCATATGATTTGCTTGGTAGTGGTGGGTGGTGGTTGTTGATGCAGGCGTGGGTGTATCTATTTTAATATACGCGCTTAAAGAAAGACAGCGTTAATATATGTATGTTTTATGTTAAACACTATCATTATATTTATACTTCATCATAATGAAGACTGATGCTGCAACAAAATTTTTCATTTCCTTTATTGTTTTGTTTTTGCAGTTTGGAAATATGGCACGTTCATACATCCGTTATTATTTTTTAATTTATTACAGTGTTTTTCTTTCTTAATTTCTCAATTTCTCAATTCATTATGAAAATGTCAATTATTATTTCACAATAAATCATTTGCTTAATGAATAGATTTAAATATACGCACACACATGCACATGCACATAAATATTAACAGCTGTGCCTTCATATTTAAACAAATAAATATTCTCTCACAACTATTTGCACACTGGAGCAGTTTTAGCTATCACACACGCGTAAGTTACCTTCTCTTACAGCTGATATGATAACGCCGAATTTGAACAAACAAAATAAAATGTCTTTTAATTAAAACGAAAACTTTCTATGTAAACGAATTTTAGCATTAAACTTGTGTAAATACAGGGTGCCTGCCGGGAAGCCATATTTGTTTGTTTGTTTATAATTTTTGATTAAATGAAAGAGAATGGATCTTATATTGATAAATGTTTTATTTAATGTCGGCAATTATATATGAAATATAATATCAGATAAATGTCCGCCTCTGTTAGCCTCACTGATGCGAGCACTTTTGAGCACATTTCACGCGGTATTTCATTAATTTTATCACGAATATTTTGCTTGAGTTGCTCCAGCGTTTCTGGTTTGTTTGCGCATGAACTTTGCTTTTCAGATCTCCCCATAAAAAGATGTCCGGCGCAGTCAAATCAGGCGACCGCGGAGGCCAATCAACATCACGATTTCTTAAAATAGGTGCCCCTGTAGGCTAGTAGGTAGTGTACTAGCTTGTAAGTATGGGGGTTGTGGGTTCGATTCCCAACGAAGACCTTGGTTTTTTTCACTACAAAAAAAAAATAAAAATTGACTGTCGGTGGGGCTGTTCAGCAATGAAGGCATAGTCACTGGTCGCTGTGCTATCTTATACGGCAGTTAATTTCCGACTATCCTTCTACTTTCACCACCTGTTTCATATCTTCTCTTCTTTCCTAAAGAATGTAGCACGGTACTTGACTAAATAGGCATTGTTGCCTGAAGTGCTACTTCTCTTTAAAAAAAAAAAACAAAAATAACTTGTTGTGGAAAGAGATCCCGCAGTAATTCCAATATTATCCTCGCTGTATGCAATGTGACACCGTCTTGTTGATACCACATGTTAATCAAGCCCAAAGCCTGCAGTTATGGCGTTAAAAAGATTTCAATCATATCACGATATCGCTCCCCATTCACAGTTACCGCTACACCGTTTTTATTTTCAAAGAAATAAGGTCCAATAATTCCTTCTGACCAAATTGCACACCAGACTGTCATAGATGCAAAGGTGACTATTGAATAATTTGGGGGTTTTCCATTCCCCAGAACCGACTTTTCCGTTTATTCACACATCCATTCAAATGAAAATGTAACTCGTCACTTATTATGATTTCTTCATGAAAATCGGGGTTGTCATGGACGAGCATATGTAAGGCGACGTAAATGGTCTTGTGGAAGAAGCTTTTGTATTAACTGAATCTCATATGGAAACAAATGCAAATCCTTGTGCAAAATTGTGGGCAAAGTTGTTCTTTGAAGACCAGCTCCTGAGCGCGGCGTCGAATTGAGGTTGATGGATTGTTTAGAACACTTTCTTGAGCAGCAGTAAGGTTTTCAGCCGATCTTGCAGTATGTTGTGGTCCATGCTTGGGCCTATTATCTACAGGCCCTCTTTCTTCGAAATCTTTCACTACACAATAAATAGTGCGTTTTGTTGACACGTTGTTTCTTCCAAAAATTACACGTAACCTTCGCAGCGAATATTTCTCCATAACAAATTTGCCACGTGTCTACTTCACGACTGCCATATATGAACTGTCACGATTAATCTTTACGAAAATGGTGGCAAAACAGAGTAGTCTACTACTTTTCCCGGCGGACACCCTGTCTTTATATTTAGATGATATAATTTATATTCACTTATGTTCGCCCTATTACAGTAACATAACACAATCGCAGTAACGTCCCAGTAGCCTTTTGGATATAATACATGTTAGCTCAATTTTGATTTAGAGACTGTATAACTTTAAAGTGCCAGTATTCGTAAGGATAATAGGGGCACTTTCCGTTATAAACCATATCTCCACTTTTTATAAGCAAATGAAAACTGGAAAATAGCATTTTATTATAAGCAGGCTGGTAACACTAAATCCACTTCCCTTTGGATCTACTTTGTAAAGACGCAAAAGAATATTGCAGAAATTGCAAATGTATACAATACCTTCCACGTAAATATCACATTTTCACAAAAATTTCAAAATTCAGTAAAAAACCCCGAAAATCAAATATTAAAAAATTCGGAATTTCACTTAACTCAAAGTTTGTTTAAAATATCACAGTTTATCAAATTATCACCGAAATTTTAAAACGGTAGATTATTTTACAAAACAGTAAAAATATATTTCGAAAGTTAGAAAAAATTTAGAGTTTTCAAAACCAAAAGCACGTTAACCCAAAAAGCTCTTGAAAAATTTCTCTTAAACAAGAACTTTCTTCTTAGGCCCCCTGGCTGTGTGGAAAAACCGATTAATTTTATAAAACTGAGAAGATTTTTTATTTAATTTTAAATTCTAGAAACAGGATCCTCCTTTTAGTCATTTTTAATCCTAAGTTTTATTTTTAATGGTGCATATAAAATTCGATAACTAACATCAGTATAGTAATCTTGATTCCTACTTTGTTTTTAATATTATTTTTGGTTTTTGTCTTCATATTTCCTACTGTGTCTCTAGCAGGATTTGTACTCATGATCTCTTGTTTTACCAAACAGTGGTTTAAGAAACTTAAGAACTTTACCTACACCCAAATTCACGCACTATCAACCAAATCTTTTACCTCGCTCAGATATGACTGATATGTCTTAAATAATGTTCTTTTGAGGTCTTAACAACGCTAAAGCTAATCTATGCCACGCCTACATAACAATTATTTTCCTTTTTTTGGTCGGGACTCTCGAAGTGTGTATGTCTTTTAAACAACTTTTTTGCCGCGGCTATACAACAACAATTCTATATTTCGTTTTACTTAAGACTGTGATAGGATTTGAACTCGTGGTATTTTGCTTCACAAAAAATACTAAGATAATCACTAACGCAGCCAATGCGGCAGCTTAATGCACACATGTTTGCAAGCCTTTCTTTTTATTGTGTTTACACACGCCAAAGTTGCTAGTGGAGGAATTAACAACTTATTCTGTTTTGTTCGATTGTTGTCAACGATACAACACAAATTTTTTTATGGACACTTTCGAGCTTTAACTATGTTTTTACAACTTGTTTGTATAAAATTATTGCTTTTTAAATATTTAAGATATAACAAACATATATACTTTTTATAAAGATTTTGTTGTTGCTGAGTTCTTTATTGCAAAATAAATAACACCAGATTTAAGAGCTTTCAAATTAATTACAAGTTTATTGACTTTACCTACACACAAAGTAAGATTTCTGCGTTGGCACTACAGAACAATTTACTAAAGATGCAAGTCTTTACTTCACGAGGTTCATGTTTTAGCTAACTAAGCACTCAGATGCTGTCTTTTATACTTCTCCGCTAGAGGTGTAGAAAAGTAAAGAATTTTCTATTTCCTTTGTATCACATTTTGTTGTTGTTATGTTATTCATTCAATGTATAGGCGCCTGTTGGGCTGTGTGTATTTTTTGTTTCTGTTTTTATGCTGTTTAAATTTCTTAATGGAAGAATTGATTTTAAGATAGTTGTTGTTGTCTTGTGTAGATAAGTTTTCTAAGAAAATTACGCTGTTAGTAAGCAGCATACCAAGTTGTTGTTGTCCTGCGTGTATAATATTTGTACGCAGTTTGTAACTAGAAAGTTGTTGTTGTCTTGCGTGTATAAGTTTTCTTAGCAAACTACACAGTTGTTTACTTTATTACTTAATTATTTTCGTTTAAAACTTAAGCAAGACGCATCCGTAACAATATGAATTCTTCCTTTCGTATAATGTTTCTAACTCGTATTTCATATTCATCCTTGTGTGTTAGAGCCTTTTTTAACATTCGACTTAAGATTTTTTGGTCTTCAAATATTTATTAGCTAAACAAATTTAGAATAATTTCAGGTAAACAGTGAGGTTATACATTTTGTATACAGATTTAGAATACGTAGGGAAATCAAAAGCTATGCGATTAAAAAAATTCGATTTAAGAGTAATATTACAAAAATTAAATTAAATTCGAATAGATCTTCTTCCATTAGTGCCAATAATATGTGAAAAGAATTTTTTATAGGAATTTTCTATTACGCAGTGTGGTTGAAAAACTTTGTGTGGGAACAAATTGGTGCGATAAGAAAGCTTGCTTAAACTATCAAACAGATTGCCATTACTTTCTATCACATAAATAAACTGTGTGTGATTCACTATCATTAAAACATTGCAAGGGAATTGACTGGAAGCATAGAAAATTTGGACAACTTCGATTTCTATAACTTCCATTCAATTAGGTGCCCCTGTAGGCTAGTAGGTAGTGTACTAGCTTTTCAGTGTTGGGCTTGTGGGTTCGATTCCCAACGAAGGCCTTGGTTTTTTTCACTACAAAAATAAAATTGACTGTCGGTAGGGCTTTTCAGCGATGAAGGGATAGTCACTGGTCGCTTTGCTGTCTTTTTTAAGGCAGTTAATTTCCGACTATCCTTTTACGTTCACCACCTGTTTCATCTCTTCTCTATCCCTTTCCTAAAGAATGGAGCATGGTACTTGACTAAATAGGCATTGTTGCCTAAAGTGCTACTTCTCTTTAAAAAAAAAATTAATTTCATCTAACCTGCTTTTAGCGTGAAGTGTCCAAAGAGAAACTCCAAAAAAAAGGTAAATAAATTTCCACTATTCCCTCCTGGCACTTGCCCCTATGACTCTAAATCATGATCACCTAATTTCAACTGCAGAATTATTTTATTTCTTGAAACATTCTAAAGCTCTTTCGAATGTTAAAGTCAGAGCCGGAACAACTACAATTTCTGTGCCAATAACCTTAAAAATTAAAATCTTATACATGAGATTCTCTGAATCATAGAAATAGCTCTGTTTGGATATATTATATAGAATGGAGTTCAAGAAGTTTGGAGGACGTTTAAACACACAGAAATATAATTAAACTTTCCCCTATTTAAATATAATAAATTTATATTAATTGAGATTTAAAAAGTAATTTTAACATTTTTATTAAATAAAGAAACTTCTTTTTCTTTTAAATTATTAGTTTTAATTCAAATACAAATATTTTAAATTTTGCTTTTTTCTTCACAATTACTTATTTCATATCACTTTCGGTGTGATGTTAAATGGCCTTGTTCCATAACATTCACTATCATTGCATTAATATCTTTCCGCTTTCAAGTCTTTAGATGGTTATTGTGTTTAATAAATTTGTTTGATACCAACAAATAATCACATGTGACTTTATATTAAACAAAAACAAAAGGCAAAAACTATAACAAACCGTTAACAAACAAGCACACATTCACATAAACTAAAAACAAAATATTATTAAAAACAACTGCCTATTGAAGATAAATATTTGACCTTCTTTTTTAAAATTCTCTTTTTGATGTTGTTTCAAACGGCAGGATAATAGTCGCAAAATTACTCACACACATGCAGTGTTTTCTTTGAATACCAAAAACAAAAAAGTCGACAAAAAAATATTAAAACAAAACAAATACATATATATATATATATACAACAACAAAAACAAAATCAAAAAGGAAACCCGCAAATCCTCAAGCATAATATTTGGTTTTCAAAGTAAAATACATTTTTTCAATTAACAAACAACACTCGCATTTGCACAGCTGTTAACACATACAAACGCAACCAAATATTGAATTTGAACTACTGTTATATTTTTAAGTTTTTTTTTTAATAATAAACAACATTTTGTTTAGAGACATCAAGTCTGTCATGTTTGTGATATTTTTCTAATGTTATTTTTTGTTTGCATCACATGGCCTCAATTCTTCGCATAAGTGAAAATCAAAAATATTGAAACAACAACACACACACATATATGCGTACACTTTACAAACACGCACACACACACACACAAACACTTATGCTAACGTATTTGCAATTGAAAGCTTAACACATTATCTTTAAGTTTACTCTTATCACATCCACAAAGTTCATGCCTTAAAAATATAAAATTTTATAACTGTGCAAATTTATTTCTTAAATAATTCTCAAATAATCAACACTTAATTATGCATATACATAAATTCATAATCCTTGCTTGCATACACACACTCACACAATAGAAATTTTTCTAAAAATGGTTAAAAATCAACACACAAATTAAATAATTTAAGAGATTATAACGCAACTTAATAAATGGTCGTGTTATTTAAATAACAAATTCTGCCAAATAAAATCTAATAACTAACTAACTAATTGCAAGCGTTAGCTTAAACATATTACGGCTTTCATTCTCTGCCTTGTCAATCTTAAACTAAGCGGAGTTAGCGGAGTTTCACCAAAATGAAAACGCTATTTAAATAAATCACAAATGTTACAGCATCTTTTGACAGACTAATGATTTTTGCTTCATCTCGGGGTAGCACTATAATTTGGTCAATTGTTAAAAGAGACTCCGACTGTTTTAAAAATGACCAAATATTCTTATTTGTCGGAAAGCAATGGGAAAAATTTGTTCTACACTTTCTAAAATAATGGAAATTATGATTAATTTTCATCTTCTGAGGTACCTGAAGTCCCACAGCTTACTTAGGGATCGACACTATGGTTTCCGTAGGGGGCGCTCTACAGGCGACTACTGGCTTTCCTGTCTAAGCAATGGTGTAAAGTAAAGTGGTGGTTCTAGACATTCCCAAGCCGTTTGATATCGAGTTTTCTCAGGAATCGCACTATACGAGTTGTTATAGATGGGATTCCATCAGATGAGTTCAAGATTAATTTAACGCTCTGTTATTTCTTCTTTGATCTTCTTTATCAAACTTTCAACTCCATATACTCTGTCCCAGATGACAGCACCATTTGCCATTCATATCCGTTTCGTAATAGACCCAACAATTCCAGGAGAGTTCCAAAAGGCGGAACATGAATAATATGCTCAATCACTATCTCGCAACAATCTTAGAATGGGTTCGTGTAAATAAAATCGGTTTCAATGAATGTAAGGCGCAATGTTGCATGCCTACACATAGATCTGTGTTCGGAAATGATGTTGCATCTGTTACTATGGGCAATATAAGTATTACGTAATCGGCAGCTCTTGATGTTCTTGCCATGAAAATTCAATGTGATGTTCAATGGACTAAGTACATTTTTTAGGTTTCTAAAGAAGTTTTCATGTTTCTTGGTTTTCTAAAACCTTCTAAAAGATACTTCGCTCCATTCGATCTTCGTACTATTTATACCACCTATATTCATTCAAAGGTGGAATACAACTCATGTCTGGACCGCGGCCACAAAGTCTAGTTTATAGTGGCCAGACCGCGTACAAGAGAGGGTCAAAAGGCTCATTGGGGACAGTGCGGTATTCAACTCTATTGATTCACTAGAGCATCGACGCATTGTAAGTTGTATTTCTTTGTTTTATCGTTACTACAATGAGAAGTGGTGTATTGAAATGGACCGGGGCCTCAAAGTCTAATTTAGAATTGAAACGCCGCGTACAAGAGAGAGTCAAAAGGCTTATTGGGGACAGTGCGATATTCAACTCTATTGATTCACTAGAGCATCGACCCAATGTAGGTTGTATTTCTTTATTTTATTGTTACTACAATGGTAAGTGCTCTAACGAAACTACAGAACTTGTTCCCGTTACTTGCCTGTTTTTGCGTTTAACATATTTTTGGCTGAGAGCGTATCCATTTGCGGTTGATTGGCCACCCGCCACTACACATTACAGGGAAAATTCGTGTTTTAGAAGAACAGTTCGTTTGTGGAATAAACTCCCCCCAGAGGTCTTTCCTGTCAATTTTAATTCAAGAAAGTTCAAATCGGATGTCCACAAAGACTACTCCCTCTTTCCTCCTCCCCATAACCTAATTTCCTATTTCTGACAGAATTCATCATTGCATGTGTAGGGGTCATCCCCTAAGTGCTGCAGTGCGTTTTCTGCAACCTGTGTTCTGTGTGTTATGGACTGTACGTCCATAACACGTACTTTCCGTACAGCAGAAAGTACGATACTTATAGTGACTTGATATTGTAGCTCTAAAGTAACTGTCAGAGCTGTAAATGAATCATTGTTTATTTTATTTTACTTCATTCCGAATCAAGTCTTTTCACAACAAAAAGGAATTGAATGAAATTTAAACCAATTCAAACGAATTAAGCAGAAATGAATTTCTGGTTGGCCACTTAACTGCTGATTGTCGTAAAATTATGCAATCGGGTAATTTGGTTTGCAATAATTTGATCGTTTCATTGGCTGTATGACATGTGGCATCATCCTGTTGAAACCACATGCCAGTGATATCCACGTCATCAATAATAGACCAAAATTGAGTTGTTAGCATTTCGCGATACCGTGATCCATTGAGCGTTACCGCATTTCCAGCCTCATCATCGAATTTAAAAACATCGGCCCAATCACGCCTCCATACTAAATAGCCCACCATACACTGAAATGTTGAGCATGCAAAGGCTTCTAAATAATTGCTCTAGGATTTTCAGAAGCCCAAACGGGAAGTGAATATGGGCTTCGTCTGAAAAAATTATTTTTCAGCAAAACCAGCCGGTTGCTCTTGAATGAATTGAACCAATCTATGGCGATTTGAATGGTCGGTCGGCTTCAATTCCTACACTAGTTGAACCTTGTAAGGCTTTAAATTCAAATCCTTACGCAAAATTCGCCATGTGCTGGTTTTGGTGACCCCCCGGGGGCACATTATCGGTCTTTGTGGAGAGTAACTATTTGGATCTGTGCAACTGGGGGAAAAAGGGAGCCCAGTCCCCTGAAGTCAGCAGGGATACAACTGGATGCTCCACGTTATTTCCACGGGTATCAGTAAGCCCCAGAGTTCCGTTATTTGTCTCTTTAGACATTTAACTGCTCTCTGGCTGATTATTGAGGTTGGCCCCTATATAGGAGTATCGTGGTGGTTGTGGTTTCGTGGCCCCATAACGGACAGGTCAGTTTTTATATGGTGGCCGGGTTCATTTCACCTTTAATAACACCTACCTGGTGAAATGTTCCCAGATCCAGGAGCATGCTAGACTTATTTTTTGGACAGGAGTTGGATAGTCTCCAGCTCTTCAGCAAGGAGTCGTAGTTTGCAGCCCTACTCTGGAGCCGCTGATACTGCAACTAGGAAAGACCTGTTGTTAGTCTGTTAGTCTTCGGCTTCCTAGGACGTGAATGACGTTGCTTTTCTTTCACAGTGGTTAGATCACCATATGATTAAGGCCCACGGCCAGGTGCAGATGTAAATCTTATCACGAAAAGTGCTGATTTTGGATAACCGCAACTGTTGAGAACGTCGTGAAATTGACAATTTGAACTGTGGCTCACGGCTGCGATATTTTCAGTTGAACGACCCGTTCGAACACGCGTTGCTGTTTGCACATTTTGTAGCGGTCTCCCAAGGACGATTATGTTGTCCGATAATATCACCAATTTAACGAAATGTAACTTTAACAGACGCACCATTTTCATAGTAGATTTTGATTATTTTAATGCGATTTTCTTGCGAAATTGAATTCATTGTAACAATTTCCAATGCATCTACAATGAATACGTCAAAAAAGTAAATGTCAAAACTATCGTGTTGTTGGTATTGTCACAATTGAAAAACAAAACTCTTGTTGAAAAATCCGATACAATGGACCTGCATCTCATAGTTGTTTAAGGTGAAAGGGAAATGAAGCAGCACTTACATTTTGACCCTTTTGACCACCTCAATTGTATCAAAAATGGCTATTGCCAGCCATTACACTCGATTATAGTACGGGTAATTTCAGAATGGTTTGTAACTGCCTGCCTATCTTCTTCTGCTAGTTTATTCAATATTAAATTTCTATTTCTAACGAATAGCTTTTTGTCGATTACAAATATTCGATACTTTAATATTTTCTATTTATTGTATTCCTTTCTCTGTGGTTCTAGTAAGGGGCTGTACTCACCATACTTGTTTCAACAAGAAGACTGGAGTTAATCCATGTCTTGATTAGCGAACATGCGTTCCGACATGCATCGGAGTTACTGTAGTTTTAATGTTAATCTTCTTTCTATACAAGGGTCCATTGATATCTGATCCACCATTTCTGTGTATTACTACATAGATGCCTTAACTAACATATCAGCCTTCATCAACTGATTGCTACCTCGACGACCCGCCTTCCTTTTTAAGGCGAGGCTCTGGTAATTTGAGCTGTTGCTGTTTTTCGTTTAATGGTCTTTTAAAAAATTCATGCACTACGAAAACAAAAATTAATTTTGTTTTCTATGAAAAGCTCTGTTGGGATCTGAACTTATTCTCATGATTTTCCAGCCAATATATATGCTTTTATTTTTACGCTGTTCTTACAAAGTTTTTGTGATAGAACTAATGGGTCATTCAGTTCTGTTAAGCAAAATAATGCTAGCGTTTTTTGTTACAGAAATGTAAACAGATTTATGGATTAAATTGATGAAAATTAATTATCTTTTCCGCCAATTGACTGTGTCCAGTTGTATTACAAGAATGTTTTTTTAATATATCAATTAAATAATCACAAGGTACCAACTAGAATCAAGTGCTTTTTTGGTTGTATCAAATATGTCTCTAATAAATCTGAATCCCCATGTAAAGAACTAGTTTGAACCTTTTATACTGAGATCTCTAATAATATTACATACTGGGGTAAAGTAACTAAAATAAGCCATAGATAACTTGCAATAGAGAAGAAGATCGTATATTCCTTGCTAAGCCCTGCCAGAAGAAAAGGAAACTGTTATCATAAAATGACATTTAATTTGATCTTCCTTAGTTCTTTGAAAAAAACCAGCGAATAATTATATTTTTAACAATTTTAAGTGTCATAGAAAGTGTTTTTTTAACAATTTTATTTTAAATTAGCATTTTTGATTTAAAAAAAAAAATTCTATTACCAAATCTGTTAAGCCAACAAAATAAAAATTTTACGAGTAAAAAATATAACCGGGTTTTATAACTCTTTAACTAATTGATTTAAGTGAATGATGTTCTCATTCCTTCAACTTTTAGTTCCCATTGCTACTTTTAAGTTTACTTTCAATTATGTATATTATAGGGCCTGTTTCAATCAAGCCGTATTCTTTTTATTAATTGAAGATTGAGGTTATATAAATAAAAAAAAAATAATTAACTTTTAGTAAATTAATAAATTGTTGCAGGATTATTTAACTCAAAGATGCATTAAAATTCTTAACAAGATTCAATTTCCTTATCCAACCAAGCACTCACACTATAACATATATTGATTATTAGTTTTTAAATTATACATATCCGCACACCCATACACCCACAGACACACACGCTATTGTACATTCAGCAAAAAGTATAAATTTTTATTTTGTTTCCTCTGCACTTCTGCGTACAGAAAATAATTGAATGAATACGTGTTTGAACATTTTTATTTTAAGTCCAATTCATTCAATATTTAATATTTATTTGTTGTTGTTGTTTTTGTTTTTCTTTTTTGGTTTCGCTTTATGCCTTCACCGTATGTGTGTTGATGTTGTATTTTGGTATTTTTTTATTTTCTGGGTGTTTGTGTGTTCTACGTAATTTTTTAACTTAAGCGCTGCCTTTTTATTTCTTTTGTTTTGCTTTACGATTATAATTTTTATTCTTGTGAAAGCTTTTTTTTCTCCTTCTCTCTCTATCTCTTTCTCTGTCGCTTTACCTCCCTTTCACGTTTTATCATTATTGTATTGTTGTAAATATATTTTTTGTGTCTTCTTTTTTTTTGTATTACCAAAAACGAAACAACAAGAAAAAGTTACCATAAAATAAATATTCAACGTAACCTGCCTTTCATTCGAATTCGCAAACAACATTAAGAAGAAGTCGAGATATAAATCAGCAAAAAACAAGAAAACTTTTTTTACTTTATTCGTTTCTTATACAAAATAGTTAAACAGAAAACATTATTCTTTTAGTTTAGTGTTGTTGTTCTATTTTATTTTCTTCCTTTGTTGTTATTATCCTTATTATTATTATTATTTTTATTATTTTTGTGTGTATTAAAACTATATCACTACCACTGCTACTAAAAGCACAACTCCAACTGCAAAATTGTGATACAGAAAAAGAAGATAAATAAAAAATAAAAAAAAACAAAAGCTTAAAGTAAAGATAAAAATAGAATCAGTTTTCTCAAACGAACATCATCGATTTGATATAAATATTGTTAAACAAAAAGGAGTAGATGGCATAATAAAAATTTATCAAGCGTAAATATTGGCCTCAGGCAGCAAATTTATAAATTTTGGTTAAATTCATCGCCATAAGGCAGCCCCAATAAATTTTTCTTACACATCTGAACAAAAGGGGGAGAGCTAAACAGAAATGAAAGAAAATTTATTTCTCTTTTTCTTATTTCATAAGCAAAAAAATCATTTATCCCGTTAAGAAAACATTCATCGAAAACCATAAACATTTTTGTGAGATTGATTTTAGTTCAAAATATTACAGCCTTCCGTCGCCGGTTCCCGAACAGGGTCAGGCTAACGAGCCTGAAAATTACCGCCCAATTGCAATTTGTTCTGCACTTTCCAAAGTGATGGAAAGTATGATTAATTTTCATCTTGTAAGGTACCTGGTGTCCAACAGCTTACTGAGCAACCGACAGTACGATTTCCATAGTGGGCACTCTACGGTGACTTGCTGACTTTCCTGTCGGAACAATGGTGCAACTGCATACATCATTTCAGTATAGAGTCCCCTCCCGGGGATAAATTATAAGTCTTTATGGATCACACAACTATCTAGACTTGTGTCTTGCGGAGGTAAAAGGGACAAATCCCAGTCCCCTTAGGTTAGTAGAAGCCAACTGGACAATCTACTATATTTCCACGGGAACCTGTAAAGCCCCAAAGTTCCGCTATTTGTCTTTTTAGCCTTTTAGCTGTTCTCTGACTGATTATTGAGGTAAGCCCTTTGGGAGTATCGTGGTGGCTGTGTGCTTCGAGGCCCTCATTTGAGTTTTTGGGTCGGATCATTCACAATGAACACAATAAATGGTCCAGGTCTAGTGAGTATGAATGCCGCCCGCCATGTTCTTAATTATATTAAGCTTCATGCCTTGTGAACCAGGAGTTCGATAGTCTCCAACTCTTCAGCAAGGAGTGAGTGAAGGCTGCGGCCAACTCCGGGCTTTTAAAGTTGCAACTAGGAGTGACCGGTGGATATACGTATCCGAAAGCCTTTTAGGGCGGGAATGGCGCTACATTTCATCCACAGTGGTAATGATCCACCATCTGATTAAGGCTTACGGCCAGGTGCGGATGTAAATCTTATCACGTCATTTCGTTGCATTTGGTGTCGGTAATAATTTCTCCAGATTTATATCGAGTTTTCTCAAGAATCGCACTATACGAGTTGTTATAGATGACGATTTCAAGATTAATTCAAGGGTGCCGCAAGGCTCCGTTCTTTCTCCAACCCTTTTTATTATTTTTCTAAATGACCTGTTTTGTCGAATATTCAACCCTATGACAGCACCATTTGTCATTCGTATTCATTTGGCAATAGACCGAACCAGTTGGAGGTGAGTTCCATAAGGCAGAATATGAATGATACGTTCAATCATAATCTCGCGTTATTGTTGGAATGGGGTTGTGTAAATGAACGTAACTCGTAATATTGCATGCTTACGCCTAGAACTATGTTCGGGAATGGTGCTACATTTGTTACTATGAATGATATAGGTATTACTGAATCGGACGCTCTTGACATTCTTGGCATGAAAATTCAGTGTGATGTTCTTCTTTTCAAGTTTCTTAAGAAGCTTTCAAGTGCCTCGGTTTTCTAAAACGGTGTAAAAGATACTTCACTCCAAACGATCTGCGTAGTATCTATACCACCTATATCCATCTGAAAATGGAATACAACTCTAGTGTATAGGCCGGCGCCCCAAAGTCTATTTTCGAGTTTCTCGACCGCGTACAAAAGAGGGCAAAGAGGCTCATTGGGGACAGTAGGATATCCAATTTCATTGATTCTCTTGAGCATCAACGGAATGTAGGTTGTACATCAATGTCCCCCCGGGGGCACATTATAGTCTTTTTGGAACCTACTATTCCATTTAGACTGGTGTCTTGCGGGGTAAAAGGGAGCCCAGGCCCCTCAAAGGCTAGTAGGAGTCACCTGAACAATCCACATATTTCCACGGGAATCAGTTGCCCCAGAGTACACTATTTGTTCTCTTTAGACAATGATGTGCTCTGAGTGGTTATTGAGGTTGGCCCCTATATGGGAGTATCGTGGTGGTTGTGGTTTCGGACCCTCGTGAGAGTTTGTGGGCCGGATCATTCAAATTAACACAATGAATGGTTCAGGTCCAGTGAGTATGAATGCTGTCGTGTTCTTGATAAAAAAGAGCTTCATACGTTCTGGACCAGGAGTTGGAAAGTCTCCAACTCTTTAGCAAGGAGTGAAGGCTGCGGCCTACTTCGGGCTTTCGAAATTGCTACTAGAAGTGACCGGAGGATATACGTATTCGATGGCCTTCTAGGGCGTGGTTGGTGTCCAATCAACCAAGTGGTTTGACCACCATCTGATTATGACTATATAGTCGGTGCAGATGTAAATCAAATCACGCTTTGTACATCAATGTTTTATCGTTACTACAATGGTAAGTGCCCTGACGAAATTAAGGAACTTGTTCCCGTTACTTGCACATTTTTGCGTTTGACTCGATTTTCGTTGAGAGCGCATCAATTTATGGTCGATTGGCCAGTGAATCGTACTACGCATTACAGGGAGAATTCGTCTTTAAGCAGTGTGGAATAAACTCCCTCCAGAGGTCTTTCCAATACGAGTAAATATTTAAGTTTACGTTGCGTGTTACTCCGATACTACTTCATCTCCTTAGTCTTTTCTTTTCTTAGCTAATTTTTTTAGATTAAATTGAGTTAGATTTTAGGATTCGACTTACTCGAAGAATCTTGTTATGGTTCATTTGAATGTATTCTTAATCAAAAATTTCACATATTAGAGAGTAATAGGATTAAAACTTTCGGTAGAAATGTTACCCGGTGCCAATTCACCGCAGGATGGTGCAATGGAGAGCAACTAAAGCCCCTTAATCTTAAATCACTTTAAATCAGACGTAAACTTTCCGCAAATGCCGTAATTCTACATTTTTGTGGTTTGAGTTTTGAGAACCTGTGAAGTAAAACTTTTGAATGACTGAAATAGCCCTAATTCTCCAGCTATTTCAGAGGATAAAGGAAGGGTTGCTCAATTTATGAATATTCACTTGAAGGAATTACTTCAATTTAGTATTTAGCCAAAAGACTGATGCATTAATAACTCTGTAATAGGTTTTTTAACTGACAAGCTTTAACTGCAGCTTAAGGGACTTTATCTTACAACCGCAAGGGTTGTTACACTCTTGGAGTTTTTTATCTTTCATATCTAGATGTTTCGAGCATTTTCATTTCATAATGGTTCTTATATATTGATGCGATAGAGAGAATTTTAAGTGTGTTAACGTCATATTTTGGAACAGAAGGAGTCTTTTAAACATTCATACTTTAATGCTCACGCTGTTTGTGTCTGCTACCCTTTGATTTCCGACCACTCATGCAATAAAATAATTTCAATAGCAATGCTGCTCAACTTGGCGATCAAGACAGTGAGTTGCAGTATCAGGCAACTTGGTGGTTGCAAAGTGTTGAGTTCATGTGTAATTTCCCAAATACGTGCGGAACAAAGAAGCCTCTCACTCATGCTCTGTGTGTTTTAGCCGGTTTGACACAAAAATGATTTTGGGGCTTTTTGTTTTGTTCACCATTTTTATACACTTAAACCCCCCTCCCCCCTCAATAAATAAATCCGGATATTTTTATAAATGTCTGTTCCCATTAGTTATCCAATAATTAGTTATCCAATAAAGGCAAAGACTTTTTTACCTTAACTAGGACTGCTCCTTATATTTTACAAGAGCAAAGAAAAATCATGTAACTTGGTGATCCAAACTTTTATTATTTAGAATGAAATTATGAATCTGTATTACCCACAAGTTTGGATCTGATATAATCGAACAAATTTTTGCATTACGGCCACAAGAAACTTTTTTTAAATAATTATTTCAAGAGATTGCAAGTGCAACATACAAAACTGTGGCTGCGACAGGATCCCTAATCCTAGTCACGATCCATTGTTTAACAAACATACAGGAAACAGGAAAATTCACACTTAAGTTAACCAAATATTCCTCTTAACCGATGCAACTATCCTGCTTTCAATAATCAGAAAGAGGCTTCAATGAGAGCGAATTCGATATCGGAAAATAAACACTTTATTTAGTAACCTCTGCCATACGCACCAACGCATTTTTTGGGCTGCAGAATAATTAGTACTCATGCCAAGACCGCCAGATAGTGTACACAACCTTAAACCCACGATTTTCCGCTTACCAACCAAGAGCTGCTACACAACAATTTTTCGTTTAAATTCAAAGTATAAAATATTTTATTGTATAATTTAAAAGCTAATTGCAGTCAGATACATATGACAGTTAAGCATTTTCCTATTTAGTCTGTAGAGAACCATTAACTAAGAAATATTATTAATAGTTTTTTAGCAGTTTCAACCTATAAAATTTATCGTTTTCAAATAAAACCGATGAATAGGAGACCATAATCAGGGGTGTATAAATGATGTCCTATTATAATGCAAAAACCACTCAATTAATGGGACTTGTGCGTTATATAGACAAAGACAACTGGATTTCATTTTAATAAAGAATCTGGTGAAGTTAGAACTGCTGCTAGCTAGAATACAATACTTTAGGTACTACTAATCAAGCCTCTGGTAAGGTGTGAACTTGCAGCTACTGTTGCCATATTAAAACAGTTGTCGCCAAAGTGGGGATACAAAATTCGTTTCGGGTTTTAAGGATTTCTGTAGGGATATTTTCAGTGCTTTGGGGATTATTTTTTTTGTAATAATTTTTAACATTGTTTAAGACAAGAATGTAAAGGGTGTTTAAATAGAGGTATAGAACATGGCATGATATACACGAAATTTGAAAGATAAGCTTCTCGCTTTAAAATTTAATAATGGCTACTGGAATATGACCGCCACGACTAGGTAGGACGTAGTCTAATCTATAGGTCCAATTTTCCTTGACTTTTTTTTAATATTTGTCGCCGTATGTCGGCAATAACGCGGTAAATGTTGTCCTCCAAGTGGTTATTTGTTTCAGGCTTATCGGCCTAGACAAGCAACTTCATAGAAAATAGTAATGACGGTGTTAGATCACACGATCTTGGAAGCCAATTAGCGGCTATGAAACGTTTCTTTTAATAAATCAATTGTGACACGAGTTGTATGATATGTTGTGCGGTCTTGTTGAAATCATGGCTTCTGCACATCATGGTTTTACAATTGATGAACGAAAAAGTCAGTAATAATGGCTTCGCAGCGGTCACCATTGACTGTAACGTTCTGGCCCAGCACTATTTTTATAGCAATACGGATTATTCCACCAGCCCATAACGCACGTCAAACAGTCGAATTTTCTGCATAAACGGTGTCTCAACATACAGTTGAGGATAAGCATTACTCTTAATAATGCAGTTTTGTTTATTGACTTGTTCATTCAAACAAAAGTGAGCTTCATCGCTTCATCAGCACAATATAATTTGGACCCAATTTACGCTTCCATCACCACAATATTATTTGGACCCAATTTACGCTTCCGGACCAAATTAACACAAATTGGATGCGTTGTTTAGGCGTCAGTCTAGTTATGTTATAATGCCAAACCAAACTAAATATAAATCATTTGGCAGCTGACAAAATGGCGGCCAGTTAAAAAGTGCTGCCAACTGAAAATTCTGTATCTCTATAAAAAAACAGCTGATTTTATGAAAATATATGGTAAAAAGTTGCGAATATAGTTGAAGTACGAAATTTTTAATAATTCTACTTTGCTTTAGATTCAAATTTAAATTAAATTTATTATTTATAGAAGAAAAAATGAATCTTTCTCATCTCATTGAAACGAAGATTTAATTTTTTAACCTTAAAATGGTTATTGCATCAAAAATTAAAATGATTTCTATTAAAACTTCATTGTAATGCTATAATAAACTCTAAATAAATAATTCGAACTAAACAACAAATATTTCAAGTCTTTCTTAAATAATTGTTTTATTTAAACATCACTGGTTTAACATCATTTGCAGACCAGGTAAATTGTTATTTACTTTATTTGGATTATCTATGGGAAATGCTTGTGTAAAATGAGAATCATTGCAGATTTTTAAAAAAACCAAAATAATAGTATTGTTTTCAGGGGGATAATTGCTGTACAAAAGAACGGGCGACTTCTAGAGTCTTTTGGGGATACAAATTTTTAATTAGGGTATTCAGTTTGAAAATTTATATGGGAAGCCTGCTCACGACCCGCTTTTTTCACCATATAGTTGTTAGTGCAAGCTTTACCTTTGTGGTGCAGGATAAATGTCTAAAAGTTTAGATTTTATTTGAAAATAAAATCCTTGAAATTGTTAAAACAAATAATATCTAAATTAATCGATAATGTTCAAAAGAGAATTAAATTTAGAAAAGTACAATTGACACGGTACACAGATATATTGAAAATAAATATTTAAAAAAAAAACTGCCTTTAATTATTTTAATTTTCGTTTTTCTTTTCATCATTGTTTAATCATGATAAACAATTGTTTTGTCAAATTAATTGCCAAACAATTTAGATTTTTCACGAAACTTATTGATCATATAATGGCTCCAAATAATTGGCATAATTGTGATTTATGTTTTTATTCATTATTTTAATCGAATGATATTATAATTTTGTTGTTGTTTTTATAAAAAAAAAATGAAAATGCAAAAAGTAAAAACAAAATCAATCTATTGTAAACCGTCAACCTCCAATAGGCACATAAAACCTAAAGAACCGAAATTTTTTTTCTTAACAAAAGATCAAAACGATTTGCAAGGGATTTGAAATAACTTAAAAAAAATATCACCTTGCTATCACTACAGAAACTAGAAAAGCTTTCAAATAATGAATGAATGAAAAAAAAAAGAGACAACAAAAAATTTTAATTGGAAATAATTAATAAGGAAAAACAAAAATATTGGATTTTTTTTTTAATTTATTTTGTTTTTTCGTTTTTTGTTTAACTTTAAAAATTATTTAATTTTTTGTAAAAACTTTAGAAATTTTCCATTTCTTGTTTTTTTTTTTTTTTTTTGTTTCAATTCTGAACCCAGTTACAGGATTTTTTTTTATTCTTAAAATTTAAGTTTTATTTTTATCCTTGTATATACATATTTATATCGAATATTTATTAAAAATTCTTAAAATGTTAAGGTTTTCCAAACGTTGCTCAAATCAAGTTTAAAAGCAAGTCACTTTTCAATCACCGGTTATCGTTAGCTGTCTTAGATCTCATAAATAACTATCATCAGCAAAGTTACACAATATTGATGAACACTGAATTTGCATTTAGAACACCTTTACAGCACTCTTCAATACCTTTTCAAACACGAGAGCAATAAAAACTGTTGCTATTTTCATACACGCTCGATTATTTAAAACAAAACAAAAAAAAAAAAGCAAGTCCTAAAAGTATGCTAAGAAATTAGGAACATTTTCATTTGATAATCGCTTAAAAAATGCGATTAAAGACACTCTATTTGCATACGATCTATCATATAATATCACCTTTTAATACCGCATTTTTACCACATCCTCATGTCAAAACTTACTTTTTAATTTATAATTTTTCTTTTATTATTGGTTATTGTGTTCTTTTTTTTCAGTTTAATTTCGATAAAAATTTTTAAATTTTTTTATTTTTATAAAAAAAATGAAATCTCTACCTTTAATTAACAGATACTGCTTATGATGATATTTTCACTTGTTTTTTAATAATCGCATTTTTAGAGATTTTCAATCGCTTTCTTAACCGATTGCTATCATTTTTAAACTGACTGAAGGCCCACGTAGAGTGTTAAAGCCAGTTTGCTACTATTAATAATCTCTTTGTGCCGACCAATGTTTCAAAAAAAAAAAACTTTCACTCATTAACGCACCACTTAATATGAGCTGATATAACTCAGAAAAATTTTTAATTATATTTATATAAATTTAGTCTGAATTTAATATACTTTCTTAATTAGAAAGAAAAGTGAAAAACTCTTCGAGCTATAAATCGCTTTATTTTCTTATTTTTTTAATCGCAATCATACAATTAAACTCGACCAGTGTGTAGACCGTTCTTCAATGATTATTTTGATATATTGCCTAGTTCTTAATACTACTTGTATCGTAGAAGAGAAGAACATACACTTTATTTTAATCCTATTCTCTTCTTAGCACGGTTTTTTATTACCTCGATTCGGTTCGTCCAAAATAATAATAATAGTTCTATTACCAAATCTGTTAAGCCAACAAAATAAAAAATTTACGAGTAAAAAATATAACCGGGTTTTAGAGCTCTTTAACTAATTGATTTAAGTGAACGATGTTCTCATTCCTTCCAGTTTTAGTTCCGATTGCTACTTTTAAGTTTAACCATCAACTTCTACTAACAATTATTTATATTATAGAAGCTTTTTCAATCAAGCCGTGTTCTTTTTATTAATTGAGAAGATTGAGGTTATATCAATAAAAAAATAATTAACTAATTAATTTTTAAATATTTTTTCAAATATTTTTTAATCCCCGCAAATATTTCAATATTTGTGTTCTGACTGGCTTCTTTTGATATGTTATTTGTCTAAGAGTGAAGAATAAGTTAAACAGTGAATCTACACAATTATTTAATCGTGCATTTATAGAAGATAACGAACGCAATGCATAAAATTCTTCATTTATATTATAATTTTTCCAAGTAACCAAAGTAGATAACTTCGGGCACATTGCGTACTATAATAAAATTGGTTGTAAATTTTTTTAGGTTTGTTCCGCCAGTGAGTAGAAGTATTCACATCGCAAGCGCTCGCCATTCGCGAATAAACAGCCATGAAAGACTTTATATGGAGAAGGAATAAACATAAGCCATATCTATATTATTACTGTATAAAGGTGTTTCCATACATTTCATTAGAAAAAAGATGAGGTTTGCCACAGAAAAGTACTCAACAACCTGTGGATAATTGAACACATATTTTTTTAGGTTTAAAATTTTAAACCACTCTTTAGATGTTTTTTATCTGTTTTATTGTTCACATTTACGAAGACCTTCAAGCTTAATTATAATATTGCAATTTTAAATAATAATAATTAAGCGACAAGTTAATTACGATTAAATATTTATACAAGAAACGTATTCTTTGTTTTTCACTATCAAACAAACGGTGGCATTAAAGGCTCCCTCTTTCAATGTTGTCCAATCTAATGTTTGGACACACAATTTTCGATAGAGTTACTAAAATTACATTTCCTTTACTTATTTACATTTACCTTTGAATTATTAACGATAAAGATAAGTATACGAATCTTTATTATTATTGTGAATTAATTTTTTGGAGAGTTGTCCACATGTTTCAATGATAAAAAAAAGAGATTTCCATTTTTAAAATAAAATTCGTATCATCGCTCGAAGCATACACGAGTTTTTTTTTCCTAATCAAGAAGTTAAACTGAAAATTGGTTGTATAAATTTAATAAATATTTGTATACATTAAATTGTTTATTATCACGGCGCACAGGTTTCAGTTTACTTATGTACTTAAGCAATAGCCCCAAATTGTTCAAATGTTATTCCCTATAATATCCAGTAGCGTGGAAGGTATAAGGAAAGTTCTTATTTTTTAGCAACAAAAAAGTCACTTGACTGTGATAATATCATCAGTTGCTTGTCATAAGTTCAAAAAAGTCCAATTCCATATGCATTAACTTGTTGTTGTTGTTTATTTCCTGTTTCATAAGTAAAGAATATTGTTAAAAAAAATTCATAATATCGTTATCCCTTTAACTCTACATGAATAAATTAGTAAAAATAAAAAAAAATAAAAAAAAAGATACAAAAACACTCTCAAAACAACAAATGTTTCTAATAGAATCTTAATTGTTTGGCAACACTGATTCATTTGTATATACATAATTAGGCTACCAGATAATGCCAATTTTTATATTAAAATTTAAGTTAAATATTTATATTTACATTTTTTTAAACTTTAAACAATCATTTTAATTACATGTTTCTCTTTCTGTCTATATTTTCGGTGTGTTTAATTAATAATTATTGTAAAACAACAAATACTCATCACTGTCTCTGTCTGTTAATTTGGTTTTGCTTTTTATTTGTTTAACTCTCGATTTCTATATTTTATTATTATCTGTTATTTGTTGCTCTCTCTCTCGCTATCGCTCTCGCTCTCTTTTTCTCTCACTGCCAGATATGAAAGATTCTGCTACTTATTTCATCTATATTTTATGCACGAAAATTACTAAAATGCATCCAAATTTCCAATAATCTATTATTATTATTATTATAAAACATTTTTATTTTAATTTTTTGTTGATTGTTTTATATATATTTTTTTTAATTAAAAATCATTTTATTTTAACACTACATCATCATTTTTTTAAGAAAGTCAAAAACTTTAACATCAATAAAAAGATTTTTCATTCATACATTAAAACTGTTAATCACCTGACTTTACTCTCGTTCTCTTAAACTCTTATCGCAATCTTTACAATACCAACTCTTTCCATTTCTATCTATTTTCAATTCACTTTACTCTTCTTCTCTACACTAATTATAAGTGGCGACATAAAACGAGACAAATCTTTAACACTGACTTGGCTAATTATAACCATAATTAATTAGTTAACGTAGCACAGCTTGCCAAAAACTTAATGTTAAAATTAAATAAAAAAAAAATCTCTCATTGACTTTAAGGAGAATAAATTAATTTATAAAAATAAGAAAAAAAAAATACATATAAAATAAAAATTTGTTACCTACATTTAATTAATTAATTAATTAAATTTATTAAATTAAAATTTAAAACAAATGTGTTTGTTATTTTAGCAATGATCTTTTTGTTTTTTATTCTTTTTCTTTTTAAGAATATGTAAGAAAAACAACAAAACTGAATTATAATTATGAAACTAAAATAATTTGAAATGTTCAAAAATATTTATTTTCTGTTTTTTTTTTTCAAATTAAAATTATAATTATTTAAAACATATTGAAAACAATAAAGCAAAAGCAAAAGCAAAACTCTTTTGAAAATTCTGGGGCCAGTAGTACGTAAGTGTTCGGGCAAAAATCTATTTTGGTAATAATTAATTTGTAGTTACAAAAATTTTAGACCTTTGAAATCTTTGAAATTTAATAAAATAAATATTTAAAGTATTTATTTCGTTTTTATTATATTTATTAACTTATGTCATCTCAAAATATTTTTTTAACAATTCTAGTGGCCATGCAATTTAGGAATGAGTTCTTTTATTTAGTTAACAATTTCATCAAAAATTATTATCCTCATCTATATTAACGATGATAATATTGGTTTCAATTTCAATGCTGTTGATTTATTTCATTTCTTGCTTTACCAATTATTTAGTTTCCTTTTTCTCTTTAGTTGATAAATAAATAAATAGTTTTCTGTGTGTGTTTTCTGTATTGAATTATTGAATTAAGTTCCTACAAATTTCAATTTACAACAAAAAAAACAAAAATTATATTTAATAACAAGAAACAAAGAAGACAAAAAAAAAGAAGACACTTAAAAACGAAACTAACAACAACTACAAATAAGTTTTATTTTATCTATTAAACTAAAAGAATAAATAATAAAATAAAATTAAATAAAATTAAATTACAAAAATAAAATTAAAAACAAAAACAAAATAAACCCAATCAAATAAAACCAATACGAGCACGCAACAAAAACCAAAAAAACAATTTTAAATCGCCCTTTTCAGATGTACGGTAACTATCCGCTAGCTGGAAGCCCACCATTGCCAGACATTATAGGACAGTATTATTCACCCGGCTACGGAGGCCCAGGACCTTATGATTTATATGGAGGACCTTCGACATCGGCTGGCTATTTATATGATCCAGCGGCAGTTGCCGCCGGATACTATGGTCAAACCTCGCCTATACGTAGGCGCAGATATAGCATTGCTGGCCTACCATCGGCCTCAATGATGAACGATTATTACGGTTATCAGCCGGTGGGTCCACAGCCCCTGCACCAGTCTTCCTCTTCAAATATTATTAATTTGCTCAACGAGGCTCACAAGTCGATATCGCGCTCCTCCCAAATACTTGGCCATCACGCCCGTCTTGCTCAAGCCCAACAGGCTGCCGCCCAAACTGTGACACCCCTAACACACTATCCCGGTCGTGTTATATCTAGTTATCCCACTCTGCATCCGGGAGATACCTCGCCGCCCTATCTAAACGATAATCTTATGCAAATGTCCGCGAGTTTTTCGTCCCAGCCGAATATGTACTTCCAGCAATATACACAGCCGCCAACGGCGGCACCCACCCAAATGGGCATGGGCGTGGGCGTGGGCGGAATGGTTGGTGGAACGCGTCTAAGACCCGCGTATTCGGTATCGAATCTTAACTATCTTAATTATCCTAGCGGTGTAGGAATGGGTGTGAGCGGTGTGGGCTTGGGCGGCAGTAAATATGCAACAACGGGTGGTGGTGGTGTGGCCGGTAGTAGCTATATAAATCCATACTCTCAAACGCTATACAATCCTTCCGATATTAATGCCTACAATGTCAATAATATTATGCAACAGCGCAATTTAATGTCTACGTTACACGCCTCAAATCCCGCCATATCGCAACTATATCAACAGCAACATCATATGCCAACCCAACAGCAGCAACAGCAGCAGCAACAACAACAACAGCAATACAATATGCACCAGCAAATGTTGGCGCACAATATTCAACAGCAATTTGCTGGCACACAACAATATGCTCACCAAATGGCACCCAGCACACATCCCTCAGCTCATATACATGCGTCGGTACAGCAACAGCTAAATCCGGACCATCAATTTCACATACACCAGCATCAAAATCATTTGCAAACCCATCCCTTGGCTGCTTTGGCCAGCACGACGGCACCTTTTCCGGCCACCCTAACAAGCAGTGCTTTGCACGATGTACGCAGTGCCATGGGTGGTGGAGCTGGGGGTGTTGGTAATTTATCGGCTTCTGGCGGAGCTGCATACGATCACTTATTACACTCTACATATCCGCACCATCATCTGCAACATACTCACTCGCACATGCAGCATCCGCTAACAGCAAGTACTTCATTAGGACACTCATACTCTCATCATCCGCATCATATGTCACCATATTCGAAAATAGATTTAGATTATCCAAAACTGCCACAAGAGCAAAAACGACAAGTAAGTTTTAAATTTGACGTAGATACGCTATCTCTAGATTCTTAAGTCTTAACGAATTAAATATAATTAAATAAAATTTCCTAAAAACAAAAGGCAAAAAAAAATATTAACGCTGCAGCAATTAAGCAATTAAGCAATTTACTTACATTTACTGCCTAAAATTACTAAATAAAAATTTATTATATTTATACCATATTTATTTCACATTTTGCTTTTATCTTAAATTCAAAGCTCGGCCAGAAAGGAAGACAGAAATAAAAACAAAAAAAAAATATGAAACAACTTGAATTAGCATAAATAGATAATAAATTGGTTGGCGTAGTCAGTCGTTAGCATAAATACTCGTTGTATTGCAGCAGCTGTGTAGCAATGGCCATAACTACTACAGCAGCAACAAATGAAAACCAAAAATCAAAAATTAAAACTGCCTGTTTTCATTCTATATATCCTTTCTTCTTAATACACTGCCATTACTTTCATTTCCTTTTATTTTCTTTTATGCAAACAATAATATTTTTGTACTAATAAAACGTTTCTTTCTTTATTAAAACTGCTTGGAAAATAGCTTGGAAAAAAGGCATTTAAATAAAGAAAATATAAAATATATAGATTTATATATAAAATATCTTTGTTTTCTGTGAATGCCTAGGCCCGAGAACATTGTGCATTTATTAAATATACAAAAATAAAAATAAAAACAAAAAATAAAAAACAATTTACCAAATGCCAAATTAACCAACAGACAAGGGAATTTTTTGCTAGCAAAAGTACAATATTTCAACTATTTTAATTAGACTTTAGACGCATCGAAATAAAAGCGATATGATATGATGACTAAATTTAAAAAAAGTCTCTGCTTAAAAAATAGTTTTAACGAAAATAAAAAAATAAAAAAAAAAAAAATAAATATGGTACTTGTGTTTTTAGGTTGTCCATAACACAATTGAAGCGTTGGGCGAAAATAAACATATTTTAGAGCGATTTATTTTATCTGGCGATTTTACAATATCAATCGTTTACAATTATGATTGTAGATTTTCCAGCAAATATTTTTTTAGATTTGTAGCAGCAGGTAATTTTTCTACTCAACCCAACATTATTTTTACTCCCCTAGCGGTGCTCCTCCTATGTGTATACCAAGTGTTATGCAAAGACGATTAATTTTCTCTGAAGATAATGAGATAATCGAATTAATGTCTGCCATCAACAAGAGTTTTTTTTCGCCGCTATTCTAAAAGCTTTTCACTTTTTTCGCTTTAACATAGCCAGACACAGGCAATTTTTAGTTTTCGTAATTAAATTCAGCTTAAGTCTGCAGTTAGCCCAAATAGACGTACATAGATGAACAATAGCCACTCTGTTTAATTATTAACAAAAATATTAAAATAATATGCACAGATAGCACTATTATTATATTTCATTATTTTTTTGATTTCATTATTTTTTTAAAACAGTTCAAACTGAACACTTTAGCAGGTGAAGCTTTAAGATTCATAGCTACCTTTCCATTTTAGTTTTTCTTTTCTGATTTAACGTTCTACTCCTTTTTAAAGCAACAATCGGCCAGCGGTCAAGACTATATTTCACCACCACCACTTGATAAATTCTTCAGGAGAGTTTGTGAGTTTGTTACTTGTTTCAATGTCATATGTTGAACGTTGCCTTAAAAAAGCCCGAATTGCAACATCTGCTATATAAAATTATAGCTGATTATTTTTATCTAAAGGCATTACGACGGTTCGACTTTTAATTTAAATTTCCTTTTTATCACTTCCATGCATCTTTAATAAATTATATTTTGTATACAGAAGTTTATTTTAATTTTTAATATTTTATTAGGCTATAAAACTGTTTAAAGCACAGTCCAATATGTATCAGTGATTTGTAGATCTAAGTGATATAAAGCAAATAATATAGTGTTCATTGCCGTCAATTAAAGATTATAACTTCGTAGCAAATAATATCGCATTCAGAAAAATTCTTTACTTAATCATAATGGCCAACACAAAAATTGTTTTTTTTTAAAGTACCTTTGCAAAAAGAACTTTTTACACAAAGTACCTTGTGAACCTAAAACAAAAACCTTCTAATCTTAATCTTGATTTAACATACATTACAATATATGCTTTACAGGTACTATGATGGCTTTAAAGTTTAATTCTACAGCATTCTCTGAACCTCAACAAATTTTAATTGAATTTATTGCCAGCTGACTAAGAATAATAAAATTGTTTTTCAAAATGAATTTTTTTTCTGTTTTGTTGAATTAAAGAAAATTTCTTTTAGCAATTTGTTAAGATATTATTGAAATATAACCAGTATGAAATATATTTTTTTTCATCGTTTTGTCGCCTAACGCTTTCATTGTGTGTATAAAAGGTAAAATTAAATTTAGTGCCTAATAAAACTATTTTTTTTGCTAACAACGCCTATTAATAATAAACTAAAACAATAAACCTAAATAAAAAAAAAAAAAAAAAAAACATTTAGACATTTAGGAAGAAACGATTTCGTGTTCTTTATATTTTCATTCGTTTAATCGTTAGGACGAAAAACCAATCAACAGAAGACTGTAAATATTATTTATGAATATGAAGAAGAGTGTAAAATTAATGCATACGTTCGTTGCAGCTATAAAATATTGTTTTTCCTTTCAAGAATTATTAAATCAAAACCTTAATATTAAATTAAAATTTTCCCCTACGAAATTAACTTAAAAATTTTAACATCATGTGTGTTCCTTAATTATAAAATTAAGAAAAAATTAAATAAGATTTTAGGAAATAAAATTGTAGTGCATAACTGTAGGCGCAATATTATTATTTTAATTGAATTTATTTTTTTTTTTTGTTTTTATTATTTAAACTTTTGTTTTCTTAAATACTAGAGAGTGTGATCATTAGAAAAGAAGGTCAATTAAAATATTAAAATTAATGGTAAATAAAATAAAATAAAAAGCGTAAAAATAAACAAACAAACAAAAAACAAGAAGAGTAATCTAATAAATTGCATTTTGTAAAATTAAGTTTAAGAAAAACAACAATTGAAATTATTAAACATTAAAAAAAACCATTAAATAAAACTATAATCATATTTTAAAATAAAAAAAAAAACACCGGAAAAAAATTAACTTAGTTACAAATTCAAAGCATATTTATACTCAATGTTACATTCCATGTTATAATTTTTATTTCTTTAAATGTCTTTTAGAAATTTAAAAACTAATTTTATTATAATAATAAACAAACCTTTAAAACATTATAATCTTTATTATTTCTTTTTGGTTATAATTTGGTAGATTTCCCAAATATATATTAAACCAAAAGCTTATTTATGTCCCTTTTATAAACCATCGAATGAAATAAACAAAGACATTTCTGTAACAGAAACAAACAAATTTAAAAGCAATCCTTAAAAAATCTCTAATATTTTTTTTTAGTTATAGAGGAAAAAACAAAAAAAGGATAAAAAAAAATCCATTGCAACAAATTTATACTTGGAAAGGAGAAAATAAATCACAAACGAAAACTACAGTGTTGTATTTGCATTTATATACACAATATTGTATACACTAAGCTATTATAACAATTATTATAATTATGATTATAATTAATTATTTATATGAAACTATCTAATCGACTGTTACAAATCTTTTTAAAAAGACAACAAAAAAAATGAAAAAAATAATTATACCACAACAATAATCTTTCTTATATATTATATACATACATACTTACTGTATAAGTAGTAAATATACTCGTACTTTATACACATAAAACACTTACATGCATACATATATACATGCATACCCTACATGCATATATTATTATCATACTTTTAGATATTTGCAGACAAATTCAAAATATCAAACACAAAATAAAATGCTTTCTTTGTGTAAACGATTATATTGCATTTTATAGATTATAAAGATCTTGTAAGGGCCAGCTAATTACCGTTATACACTTTAAACATATTGAAAGCAGCTTGCAAACAAGCGTAGTACTTTGTAAACAATGTGTTACAAATAAAGTACCTTTTGGTAAAATAATTGCGATTTTAAATCAATATTTCGTTTGTAATTTTTCAAATAATAACTTAAAGCAATAAAAAGAAAGACAGAAAGAAAGAACCAAATCATTTTGTTTAACAAAAGCATATACGTACCTTTTTTTTATAAAAAGGACTTTTTTTAGAATGGGCCTTAAGAAAGAAACATTTCCATTTTATTTAATAAATTAAGCAGGTCCTTATTAAATGACACAAAAAGTTACCCTTAATATTAAAAGAAAAATACTACGCAAGGTATTTCAATAAAAAAAGTACTTTTTAAAAAATAATTTTTTTCAAACAATTTTCTTTCTTATTTTGAGCACAAAAGAAAATATTTAAAAAAAAAAGTACTTTTTGAAAAATAATTTTTTTTCAAACAATTTTCTTTCTTATTTTGAGCACAAAAGAAAATATTTAAAAAAAAAAGTACTTTTTGAAAAATAATTTTTTTTAACAATTTTCTCTCTTATTTTGAGCACAAAAGCAAATATTTAAAAAAAAGTAATTTTTGAAAAAAAAATTTTTTTTAACAATTTTCTCTCTTATTTTGAGCACAAAAGCAAATATTTAAAAAAAAAGTACTTTTTGAAAAATAAATTTTTTTCAACCATTTTTTTCTCTTATTTTGAGCACAAAAGAAAATATATAAAAAAGTACTTTTTGAAGGGTAGTTTACTTAAAACTTCTATATTAAAAAAAATACTCTATATTGAACTAAACTACAACTTATTTAAGCATTCTTTAAAAAGCTCTTTTAATTAAAAAGGCACCTTTTTGAAAAAGGTATCTTTAAAAACTAAGCCTTAAAAAAACTAAACGTTAAGAAATTTTGTTTAATATTTCTTACACTCACGCCAAAGTACTATTCTTATTCTTAAAAATTTTTTAAAAATATTTGTTAAGTTGGGCACCGTAACATTACGTTGCGTTCATCCCACAGCGCCAGTTCTACTTACCCAAAGTGGCCTCCTGGGCACATTATATCACTACCGCAATCTTCATACCAAGAAAGGTGAGATTCTTAGCCATTTACAGAATGGCTTAAGGTCTGCATGTTTAACTTTAGAATTACCACAGTTATCCAAACAAATGCTAACGATCTAGGATACCATATCTGATATAATGAGGCTTTAGCGGTTTCACTATTAATTCGGGTATACTTAGACATACAAGGCTTAATCTGTGACGCAAGCATATAACTACTGGCAGAATCAACCAGTAAACAAAAAATTACAAAAATAGTACTTTTTGCATACAATTTTTTTTTGAAAATATGGCCTTGGCATATCATACTCACAAATGTATGATCGAACATGATGTTTCTTTAAGGCACGTATGGGAACGAGCGAAAAAAGTTATCGATAACAGTAGGGTGATCCATGTCATTAAATTTTGGACCTTTGCCGAAATGGATCGTGCTTTAAAGAATTATAATTGAAAAATTTTAGACTCTTTAGCTATCAATTTTATTTACTTTAAAAACCCTCCACTTACTACCGGGTTTTTCAACAAAAAGTTTATTTTTCAATTTAGTTTCTTGACGTACTTTTACTTTAATTAAAATCCACTATGAAAATGGTGGTTCTGTTAAAATTACATTTCGTAAAATTCTTGTTATTTTCGGACAACATAATCGTCCTTCTAAGACCACTATTAAGAATTTGGTTATTAAATTTGAGTTGACAGGCTCGATACAAAGTGTGTGAACACTAACGCGTGTTCGATCGGGTCGTTCAACTAAAATCATCGCAACCGTGACCCACAGTATTGAAGCAGATCCAAATTTGTCAATGCCTGTACGTTCTCAACAATTGGTGTTATCCGAAAGCACTAGATGGCGAACTTTGCATAAGGATTTGACTTTGCAGCTTTACAAGGTACAATTGGTGCAGGAATTTAAGCCAACCGACTATTCACATCGCCTTGGATTCGCTCAATTTATTTAAAATCATTTTCACTTGTTAGCGTATGTCATCAAGCAAACTTGCCGCATTTGGACTTCTGAAAATCCTAAAGCGATTATTGAGAAGGCTTTGCATGCTCAACGTGTCACTGTATGGTGTGCTATATAGTCTGGAGACGTTATTGGGCCGTTTTTTTCCCAAAAATGAGGCTGGAAATTCAGTAACGGTCAATGGATGACGCTATTGCGAGATGCTAACAACTCGATTTATTGACGACGTAGATATTATTGACATGTGGTTTCAACAGGACGGCGTCACATGTCGTAGAGCGATTATTAAGAAGGTTTTGCATGTCACTGTATGGTGCGCTACATGGTCTGGAATCGTGATGGGACCGTTTTTTTGAAGCTAAGACTGGAGATGCGGTAACAGTCAATAGATCGCGCTATCGCGAGATGCTAACACCCCAAATTTGGCCTATTATGCACGACGTGGATATCACTGACATGCGGTTTTAACAGGACAGTGCCACATGTTCCACAGCCAATGAGACGATCAATTTATTACAAATCAAATTTCCCGATCGCCAGATCGTATGAGTTATCACCAGTGAATTATTTTTAATGTTAAGGACAGCTTATATATTAAGCCAATCGAATTGTTTTCAGCCTTAAAACTCATAATCCGTGATGTGATTAACGAAATAAGATCACCGTTTTGCCAAAAAAAGTGTTTAAAAACTTTGATGAAAGAATCGACATCTGTCAGCGTGAAGGTGGTGTACATTTGCAAAATATCATTTTTGATTCATAATTGTCGAACTGTTTTCTTCGTAATACAATAAAAATTTGAATCATCTTAATCTAAATTTTTTTTATTTTAGAAAACAAACTTCTTGTTTAAAAACCCTTTACTTAAAAGCTTTTATTTTCATAGAAATTGGCTGTGTATAGGAATGAGCGAAGAAAATTATGGATAAATGCTAGAGTAATCTATGTCGATAAGTTGCGTAAAACAGTGACGCCTTGTGGGGACCTTTGCCGCAATGTGGTGTGCTTTAAAGAGTTATAATTGAAGAACTCTCTGAAATCTTTTTAATTTAAACACCATCTATTTAGTACATTAAGCGTCATCAAACATTATGGAAAGAGCACTTTTTATATATGGAGCGCTAATGTAAAATAAGCTTTCTATAGAACTTTTTCTCTCATTTATAATGTGGACAGATTGAAAATGAAGTTTAGTGGCCAATTAAGTAGTGCCAGAGCATTAATTTACCTTTTCTTCTGTCGGTTCAAAGCATTAAATGAGAAGAGTATTGGCTCTTTTCCAACAACAATGTTTTCTCTGCCAAAGCCACTGCACACAAACGAATTCAAAAATTGCAAATGTTAAAATTTCGAGTGCAGCAATTAGACGGTGCGGAATAAGAAATAAAAATAAAAAATGAGAGCTGAATTAGTTTCTACGTTGACTCCTTTGCATAAGATTATTCTAGTAGTCGCAATTCATATTTATTGAAAATTGAAATTTTCTTACTGAGTACTACCCTCTTTAGTCTTTAAGAAAACTTATGTCCTTCCATACAGCACCTCAAAAAAAATGGTGGCTCTAAATAATTAAAAAATATACAACTTGTATTGCGTTTGTTGTGGACAAAAAAGATCTCTGTTTATGTTGAGCTTTTCCAGAAATCTTATCAGTTGAATTTTAGGTTATATAAAAGTTACTTTACTGTTGTTAGAACTTGACATATATTTCCTTATCTTCTAAGTGCTTATTTTATGCCAGTAAATATAGGCCAAACTCTCTAAAACCTCGGACCTTCTTTTTTTAGTTCTCAAAAAAAGTGTTACAATTTTGCCATCCCATTGTCTTGTCCAACTAAATCGAAATTGAAAGACTGCTTTAAATTATCTTACGAAAAAGGTTAGAATGTGTGAAACTATCGTGTCTATAATAGAATGAACACATAGAACACATTTCTAATTCCTGTGCAGTTTTCGAAATACACCACTTTTAGCTGGAGGTTTGCACGAGAAAGTAAACAAAATACATTCTTTCTTTACACGAAGTATTTTTTTCTGATTTGTCTCCTCACTGTTATGCAAATGTAAACTCACAAATTTGTCGTGACAACGGAATATGTTTTTAATAAAACTAAACTAAACTTTGCCTCAAGGTTTAAAGAGGGGTCAAGATTGAAACCAAAATATATTTCTAAACTGCTGCTGGAATTGTTTTAGACATCCGCATTATTCATGACTGCACCATTTTTAGGAAAAGGAGACTAAACACCTGAAAAACCTAAAGATGAGTTAAAATTCTATTTGGGTACGGTTTTCCGTCGACCCTCGTCAAATTTGGTTTGTGAACAAACCGGTTTCGGCTGTTTGCCATCTTCAGTGTTCTTTTCGTTTGTTCACAAACCAAATTTGACGAGGGTCGACGGAAAACCGTACCCAAATAGAATTGATTATAACCCCGTCGGAAAAGCCAAGCACATATGAGTTAAAATGTTTACAATTCTGTACAGTCCAGAGACATTTTAATTTTGCACAAAACAACTTGGTATCCGAAACATAATTGCCAATTCGATAACATGCTTTTAAATATACTCACCGATAAATAAAATTTCCTCAATTTGTTGCCATAACAGAAACGAAACAATAATAAAAGCAGTGAATTCTAGTGAGTCCGTCAAAAAGAAAACAAAAACAAATAAATTATCATCAGAGGCACAGTAAAGATAAGACTATTCTGGGAAAAATGTTTTAAGTTTAAAAGTTGAACAAAATTTCAGATTTGCATTCTACCATAATTTCAGAACCTCAAAAGATCCGAGATCAGCTCAATAACTTATGAGTTATGCAGAAATTAGTAACATTATAATTAAATTATGGCGAAATAGAACAATGTTATCGATTTATTAAAGGGTTCCTATTTCTCATATCTCCTTTCAAAATCTGTACGTTTTTTATTTAGTTTAGGAAACCACTCCTTTTTAGCCAAACAATACGCTTTTCATCAAAATAATGCTTGGCTGCACTGGCCCAGTTTTAAGGATATCACTTTATTATTAAAGTTTTGAATTATCGCTTCTACTTTTAATGAGTAGTTTAAGCAAGGAAATTAAATTTTCGGAATTTTGCATATTTTACTCAAATTGACATGAATCTGAATATTGTGTATCAAGTTAAAAGTGTACTATGTTAAAAAGTTTTGTTTTTTTTAAACTTAACTTAACTTACCCTCGTGTACTAAAGCTTTAATTTTATTGATTTATTGAGTTCAGTATTTGTTGTTATGTAATCGGTGTACAAGTTACTAATGTCGATTTTTTTGCCTAAAAAGATGATTTTATTAATTTATTATAATAACATAATGAGTTAGTACCATCGTGCTGGTAGCATATAGATTCCCTGGCAAAAGATTTGCTCCGGTTTTGAGGTGAAGAAATCTAGCCAATTTTTGATACACTGTTCTAAAGTGACGCGTATTCCAGTTAGGGCATTTTGCATCGATCAACCAAATGGTAGTCAGAAGCGGCCAGACTTGATCTATAAGGCAGGTGAGTCAAAACCTACCATTTACTGTTTTCCAAATAGTTTTTGTCCGGTCTTGGCCATTTTTCGTTGATTACTCTCTTTAAACGAATCAATTGTCTTCGATACAGGTCCCTTGAAATCGTCCAGCCCAATTGCAACAGCTCATAATACAAAACACCCTTCTTATCCCACCTTGACGCTATAAATTCCTTTTGAATGAACATCGATGCTTTTAATGGCTTATGGTGTGACTCCCAATGACAATCCAAGTTCACTTGGTCTATAAGGCGGATGAGTCAAACTGTTTTCTAGTGTGGCCAAGTGGTGTCGTTTTTTATAAATCAATTGTTGCCCGATTGCAACAGCTCATGATACCGAACATCTTTCTTATCCCACCGAATACAGTGGTAATGACCTTGACGCTATGAATTCCTTTTGAGTGAACACCAATGCTTTTAAAAGTAAGGAAATAAATGGCTTGTTGTATGACTCCTAATGACAATCCAAGTTCTTCTTGCGTTTGACAACAATCTTCGACGAATAATGCTTCCAATTCCTCAAACTTTTTCGAGTGGTCTGATCACTCTTTTTGTTTTCTGTATTGAAATCGCCACTTTTTAACATCGCAAACCATCGTTCACAAGTTTTTTGAATTAGTGCAAGTTGACGTGATAAGATTTACATCTGCGCCTGGCAGTAAGCCTTAATCAGATGGTGGATCTCGCCCTAGAAGGCTTTCGGATACGTATATCCTCTGGTTACTCCTAGTTGCAACTTCAAAAGCCCGGAGTAGGCCGCAGCCTTCTCTCCTTGCTAAAGAGTTGGAGACTATCCAACTCCTGGTCCAGAACGCATGAAGCTTAATATAATTAAGAACACAACGGCATTCATACTCCCTGGACCTAGACCATTCATTGTGTTCATTGTGAATGATCCGACCCACAAACTCAAACGAGGGCCTCGAAACACACAGCCGCCACGCTACTCTCGAAGGGCCAACCTCAATAATCAGACAGAGAAACAGTCTAAAGAGACGATTAGCGAAAACTCTGGGGCTTACTGGTTCCCGTGGAAATAACGTGGAGCTTCCAGTTGTACCCCTGCTGACTTCAGGGGACTGGGCTCAGGTCTAGATAGTCAAGTATTCCATAAAGACCGATAAATGTGCTTTTACTAACAGGCTTTTACTAACAACTGTGTGATTCGATTTACATCCGCGCCTGGCCATGAAGCCTTAATCAGATGGCGGATCTAACCACTGCATAATTTGGAACGTCATGCTTGTCCGAGGAAGCCGAAGCTATAATTCTATATAAATCAACAGAACTTTCTAGTTGCAACTTCGATGATTCCAGAGCAGGGCTGCAAATCATCACTCCTCGCTTAAGAGTTGGAGACTTTCCAACTCCTGTCCAGAACACATGTCTAGCATGCTCACTGGACTGGGTCATTCACTTAGCGTGTCATTAACAGTGAGATGATCCTGGCCACCATAATAACCATTATACTGTTATGGGGCCGCGAAACCACAACCACCACGTTACTCCCATATAGGGGCCAACCTCAATAATCAGTCAGAGAACTATTAAATGTCTAAGGAGACAAATAATGAACTCTGCGGCTTACTGATTCCCGTGGAAATAAAGTGGAGTTTTCAGTTGTACCCCTGCTGACTTCAGGGGACTGGGCTCCCTTTTTCCCCAGTTGCACTGTGTCTAGATAGTCAAAGTTCTATAAAGACCATATATATGTGCCCCCGGGGGGACAAGGCGATAACTTTCAGCAGCCGTTTTCTTCAAATGAACGAAAAGTATCAGATTTGCCCCGCAAAACATTTCTTTCGGCACAAAATTCATCATTATTATGGCGATTAAAAAATGTGTATTTAATGACAGATTTTGCTCAAATCGACATTATTAACTTGTATGCCAGTATTATAAAAATTATAATTATAAAAAATATTTTAAAACCTATTAATCAAAATATTTTAACAATAATGTAATGAAATTTGTAGCCAATTCCTTGTTTTTAGAAATTAGTTTGAAAAAATTTTCACATAGAAATATTATAGTCACTGTGCTTTCCATAGAGTGAGTTAGAGTTATTAAAATGGTGTAAAATAAGAGGACTAATTCACTTAAATAAGAGAAACGAATCTCTTGATAAAAAAACACTGTTAATGGCCCTTAATGTAATTTTAGGAGAAGCTTATGTGGTGGCATTTTGGGTTTGTTCTGCATTTAAGCAAATCATTATAAACTAGTCTAATTCTAAACGAAGTACATACTCAAATTACTTAGTTTATTTACTAACTGATACTAATGGATATACGAGTAAATAAATTTATTTTCCATTTATAATTAAGTTATTCTGTATGTGATTTAGTATCTGTTTTTTTATACTTTTATTTCCTCAATCAATATAATTCCTTTTCTTAAATCTTTTGTGTTTTATTTATATAAAATATAAATATATTATTTAGTTATAAAAATGAATCTGTAATAGTTATATTTTATATTATATTATGATACTTCAACAGCAAATAAAATATAAATAAAAATAATAATAATAAAATAAAATTGAAAATAAAAATAAAAATAAAATAAAATAAAACATAGTATTTTGGCAAAGCACATATTTAAAGCAACAACAAGTATTTACAAAAGCAACATTTCTTTAATTTAAAAGCAAACCCAACTGGAGAATGAAACACGGACCTATGAACCCAGTAACTGACTTTCAAACCACTTTTGTTCCAAACAATTGTAAAAAAAAACCAAACACGTTTCATGATCGTAAGACATAAAAATCATCATTATGAGTAAATTATTCATTTTATATTTATTTTTTAAAAATGTTTTTGAGAAAAGATCAAAAAAAAAAACAACACGAAATCATTGAATTTCATTTAAACAAAATTTGTTTCACAAAATTTGAATATTTTATAAATTAAGATTACAAAAATTGTTCTAAAATGTTTTTTGTTTTTAATTTAATAACTAACAAAAGTTGGACGAATTCCGTCTTGAAATACAGAGGAGGGATCAGGAAATATTGGCAATGGCGGCCAAAATGAAAACATTGGAAGAACAACATCAGGTAACTAACTTAACTAAATTAAATCAACAACAACAACTGTTTAAAATAGTAGTGCTAACCAAAATAGTAAAAAAAAATATCTTTGCTAAAAGTTGGTTTAGACAACAACAACAACAACAATTTTTATTTTTTTTTTTTCTTTCAAAATAAAATTTATTTAAATTAGGACTATCAGAGGCACATTGCGGTCTTGAAAGAATCGCTATGTGCCAAGGAGGAGCACTACAATATGTTGCAGACTGATGTTGAAGAATTAAGAGCTCGTCTAGAGGAGAAGAATCGTTTGTTGGAAAAGAAAAATCAGGGCACCATGCAAACAGTTCAGGAACGTAATCGCCTTACCAGCGAATTAACCGAACTCAAGGATCATATGGAAATTAAGGATCGTAAAATTTGTGTACTCCAACGAAAGGTGCTGTTGTTTCTAATCTAAAAAAATAATTAAATTCTTTTTTTTGTATTTTGTTCTCTTTTTGTTTGTTTATGTTTTTGGAAAGTTAAGGAGAAACTAAATAATTGGAGTTCAAAGTTAAAACTTTACAACAAAAATTTTTACAGTGTATTTATTTTCTCTTTGACTCTTATTTATAAAATATATGCTTTTTGCAAAAATATTTCTATATAAATAAGTTTTTATTGTTTATTTTTGTGTATATATGTGTGTGTATATGTGTGTATATATATATAATATAGATTGAGAACTTAGAGGACTTGCTTAAGGAGAAAGATAACCAGGTGGATATGGCTCGTGCACGGTTATCGGCAATGCAAGCTCATCATAGCAGTTCAGAGGGCGCTCTCACAAGTCTCGAAGAGGCCATTGGCGATAAAGAGAAGCAAATGGCTCAACTGCGAGAACAGCGAGATCGTGCCGAACATGAAAAACAAGAAGAAAGAGAACTGCATGAGCGTGAAATTGCCGATTACAAAATTAAATTGCGTGCCCTCGAAAGTGAAGTTGAAAAGCTAAATACTCGCCTTGAACGTGCCGTCACTGAACGTGAACGTTTAGAAATAAAGCTTGAGGCTTCACAAAGCGAATTAGGCAAATCGAAAGCCGAATTGGAAAAAGCCACCTGTGAAATGGGCCGCAGCAATGCCGATTGGGAAACCACCAAACAGCGTATAGCACGCTTAGAACTAGAAAACGAACGACTCAAACACGATTTGGAACGTTCACAGGTACTCGCCTCATTCTCATTTAAGTCTTTCAAAACTATACATCAATTTCTTGTCTTCATTTCGTTTCATTTTTGTTTAGAATCAAAAATATCAATAACAAAAATATTAAATTTTTGATTCTACCAAAACCAAAAAGAAAACTATATTTTCTTTAATAATTATTAAAAATAATAAATTATGTTATATGTATGTTTTAAATTATATTTTGAATAATTAATATTTGTAAATGTTAACAAACTCCCTATCAAACCTAATTTTATAAATTCTTAAATAAGTTCTAAAACAATATAAATAAGAAAAATATTTCAGAAACAATATACAATTACTTGTTTTTCATTTTTCTTTTTTCTTTTTTGTTTTTATTATTTTTTTACATGTACACCTCATATTTACTATCGCCTACCTCCTATTCCATCTAATAAATTACTACTACTATATAACTACTACTACTCCTAATTACTACTACTACTACTACTACTATTTTAAATATTAGATGCAGCTAGATGAACAAACCACACTACATAAAGTAAGACATATAATTTTTTTATTAAAAAAAAAATCTTATTTTTTTTCTACCTTTTAAATAATTTTTTTAATTTTGAAATTCTTTCATTTATATATGATTTAAAAAATTCTTCTCACTTAAATTGCCAGCAGGGAATAGCTAGTTAGTTAGTTATTTAGTTAGCTTAGTTTACATTCAGTTTACACGTTCAATGTTGCCCTTTCAAAATTTCATAAACTCATAATTTAAATATATAAAAGTCTCACATATTTCGAATGGACCACTAAACGGCCGATCAAAAATTCCTTAAAATAAATTTTTGTGTAAAATGTTCTGTTTCCTTGATAACAGCATTTTATAAAAAAAATAAATAATTGAAAGTTTAAATAAATTTTTATAAGCTGTATAAACGGTAGATATTGAACGTATAACTGTAACGTAATTTAATTAACCGTAAATAAATCCATTCTAATGACCATAAAACATGACACAATATTTCATTAGAAAAGTTTAGTAACTGCTTTTTATATTTAGAATACTTTTTAAAAATTAATTCGCTGTCGAATTGCACTCAGCTGATGAAATATTGCGCCGTGAAATTTATCTTACCTTACACCAGCGTTGCCAGAATTTTCAACAAAACGCATAGTACATAAAAAAATCTATTTTACCTTAAAATGTGCTTAATAATTTCAATAAAAATTAATTTCGATAATGATTTTTACAAGTCGAAAAGGGACTATTAGAAGCCGTAAAGGGCAAGTACTTTATACAATTTAGTACAGATTTATATATTTATATATTTAAATTAAATATTAATTAAATAAGATAATTTTAGTTTCTATTTCTTATTCAGATTCTACTTATAATAATGGCACTCTTTAAGTTTATAAAGTGTTTAATAGCGGGTTTTTCAACAAGAAGTTTGTTTTTCAATTGTAGCAACACCAATAATATGCTAGTCTTGACATTTAGTTTTTTGACGTAATCGTACTGGATGCATTGACTATTGTTACAATGGTTCTGTTACAGCTACATTTCATAAAACTAATGATATTTTCGGACAACATAATCGTCCTTCTGAGGCCGCTCTTAAGAACTTTGTCGCTAAATTTCACTCGTTAGACTCCATATAAATTGTGCGAACATCAATGCGTGTTCGACCGGGCCGTTCAACTGAAAACATCGCAGCCGTGAGCCACAGTTTGCGTAAGCAATTGACTTTGAAGCCTTACAAGGTTCAACTGGTGCAGGAATTGGAGCCGACCGACTATTCACATCGCCGTAGATTCCTTCAGTTCATTCAGTAACAACCGTCTAGGCATTACGTGATAAGATTTACATCTGTACCAGGCTATGGAGCCTTAATCAGATGATGATCAAACCACTGGGAATGAAAAGCACACGTCATTCACACCCTAGGAAGCCGAAGACTAATTCTAGCAACAGGTCTCTCCTAGTTGCAACTTTTATGATTCCAGAGCAGGGCTGCAAACCACCACTCCTTGCTGAAGAGCTGGAGACTTTCCAACTCCTGTCCAGAACACATGTCTAGCAAGCTCACTGGATCTAGAAACATTCCACCAGGTAGGTGTTATTAAAGGTGAAATGAACCTGGCCACTATATAAAACTGACCTGTCTGTTATGGGGGCGCGAAACCACAACCACCACGATACTCCTATATAGGGGCCAACCTCAATAATCAGTCAGAGAAACAGCTAAATGCCTGAAGAGACAAATAGCGGAAACTCTGCGGGCTGGCTACTGATTCCCGTGGAAATAACGTGGAGTTCCCAGTGGACTCCCTTTTTTTTCCCCAGTTGCACAGGTCTAGATAGTCGAGCGTTCTATAAAGACCATAAATGTGCCCCTGGAGGGGAACCGTCTGGGTATATCAACAAGCAAAATTGCCGCATTTGGGCTTCTAAAATTCGTAGAGCGATTATTAAGAAGGTTTTGCATGTCACTGTATGGTGCGCTATGTGGTCTGGGGGCCGTTTTTTTTTTTCAAAAATGATCGCCTAATTTTTCCACAACCAGCAGTTAAGTGGCTATCTAGATCGCATGATTTAACACACTGGATTATTTTTTATGCGGCTATGGTAAGGACAGTGTCTACACGGAGCCAATCGAATCGATTTCAGCCTTAAAACTCAAAATCCGAGTTGTGATTAACGAAATAGAACCACCACATCACGGTGACATGTGGCACCATTCTGTTGAAACCACATATAAGTGATACAAAATAGAACCACCGAAATGGCACCGTTGAAACCGCATATCAGTGATACTCATGTCGTCAATAATAGGCCAAAATTGAGCTGTTAGCATCTCGCGATAGGGAAAAGAACGGCCCAATCACGCCTCCAGGCTGTAAAGCGCACCATACAGTGAAAAGTTGAGCATGCAAAGGCTTCTCAATAATCACTCTATGATTTTCAGAGTTCCTAATTGGGCAATTTTTCTTGTTGACAAGTGAAAATCGGCTTCGTCTGAAAAAATAATTTTTTCAGAAAAAAACCAACCAGTTGCTCACGAATGAATTGAACGAATCTACGGCAATGTGAATGAACGGTCGGCTTCAACTACTAAACCAGTTGAAGTTTTAAAGGCTTCAAAGTCAAATCCTTACGCAAAAATCTCCATGTGGTGGTTTTGGATAACCCCATTTGTTGAAAAGGTCAAGGAATTGACCAATTTAGATCTGTTTCAACACTCATAGCTGCGATGTTTTCAATTGAACGACTTGGTCGAATACACATTGGTCTTCGCACACTTTGCATCAAGTCTGTCCACTCAAATTGAATGACCAAATACTTAATAGCAGTCTTAAAAGGATGATTATGTTGTTCGAAAATATCACGAATGTTACAAAATGTAACTTTAACTTTAACACCATTTTCATAGTGGATTTTAATTATTTAATTCCGATTTTCGTGCGAAATTGAATTGCCAAAGCATCCACTACGAATACGTTAAAAAACCAAATGTCAAAACTATCAAACTTCTGGTTGATAAACCCGACCGACTAAACAAAACATAAATAATTACAGTGCTATTTTTGGCGGCAGTATACATAATTTACATTCGCATTGCTATTTCGTGATCGCTATGTGGATAATAAAATATTTTACTATGAAAATGCATAAAATATGAGAATCACATTTGTGCTATTTAACATTTAATGAATAAAGTCATAAAATTCGTCGAATTTCTAAATTTCTTAGATATTTTACGAAACATAACAATATTTAGAAAGTAGAAATTTTAAACTTATGCCTCCAATACTTTTCTCCTTGTGTATGTTAAATTATATTATAATTTAAATTCGTAACATTTAAATATATTCTAATTATAAATTCGTTAAATAGTTTGCAAAAATATGGTAAATTCATCATTCTGGCAACGCTGTCTACCAAAATATCATCTGAAAAGAAAAAACATTAATTTAAGTCTTGTTTCAGCACTTTCGTCATTATTAGTTCTCGTAATTAGTCTATAATTATTGTAGTAAAACGATAATGTGTGCATGCGGAGTTAAAAGTTTGCACACAATCAAAAATTTGTGTATTTTTATTTCTTTTTTTTTTTTTTGAGCACCTGTATTACTTCCTTGTATTACTCTCTGTCTATCTCTATCTCTCTCCTAATATTTTAAAATTTAGTTTAGATTTTAATAACAAAAACTATTAAAAAATAATTATATTATAACAAATAAATACAATTTAAAAAAAAATCTGCCAATAATTCTTCAAAGGAAAGGTTTTGATTTAATAACACAAAACGATATACACGCAATTAAAACAAATTGAATTTAATGTGAAAAATTAATGTTAAAAACAAGAATAATTGCAAACCAGCTAGTAATCGCCCTTTTCTAGTTTTTAAATATTTTTCATAAAGTTATTTGTGTATGTTTAAGTATGTGTATATTTGATTGAGCCCCTTAAATTATGCTACACAAAAAAAAACAAGATGCACAGTTACGGTCAAATGTTTCAAATTAAAAAAATACAGATTTTGTTATCGCTATTCAAAAAAATTTAAAATATGTATGTGTGCAAATTATAAATATGTTTGCAGCTTATAAATTAATAAAAACAAAAAGTCTACATAAGACCGTTTCACGCTATAACACTAAGTATTAAGATTTGTCAAACACCTAAGAATTTGAGACAAAAATGATAGTGTCAAATCAAATATATATAATAACACTAGCAAACCCGGCGAACTCCGTTTCGCCATCAGATGGCTTCGTTTCTTGTACCATTTCGTTTCGGGATAAAAAGATGAAGAACATTTTTTTTTTGTTTTATATTTGAAAAGGAAATATTTTATTCATTTCGATTACAAAAATGAAGTGGAATTTTGTTGAACTTCTCTAAGTAAAAAATAAAAGCGAATCCAAAGTTAATACTGAATCGAAACGTTATACGCGTCCGCAAATTATCCGTTTCATTAAAGTGCCCTTTGGTAAACAACATTTTTTGTTTTTTGGTCTGACGTTAACACAAACAAAGCGGATGGTTTTCCAACTCGTGAACACGCAACGTGTTCACAGCTGCCCATGTGAAAAACAATGATTTTCTAAATTTATTCCGCAAACACCAAGCAATTGGACTTGAGACTTGTTAATTGTCGTTGCGAACGCAAGGCGAACCGGCAATTGCAATCGTTTGAAGTCAAACGGAAGATCAGTCGGAATCATTGGTATTCGAGGAATACAAACATTTTCACCTGCGTTCTTTCCGTTAATAATGGTTGCCTCTATCAAATTCGGTATAAGTCTTTTCACCGCAAGTCGAGTACCGTTGCAAAGTCACGGTGGATTCAAATTACGCAACATCATAATAACTGAACCAACTTTGAGTTGCAAGTTATGTGGTAGAAATCCTGGTTACTCCAGAGAGTTCAAAAACTCCGTTGGATAATTGACTACATCAGCGGGATTTGTTATGGAATCAACGGATTTCTATGTTACCAAATCGCCATCGATTTTTGATTGAATGGTGAAATTCAGTGCATGTACAACATTATTATTCTTTGGGGCGATAATTGCTCGTTGCCTTAACCAAGCATAATTCTGATAATTCTCACTAATGTTTGGAAAAACATTTTCGCATCAACTGCGACTTTTCCATTTCCAACAGCTAACAATTGTTTGAAAAATTGTGCAGCACTTTGATCATTTTGAAGTTGAACTCTCATATTAGTGGTTAGCGATAATGTTTTTATATTATTTCACAAAGGTGATGGCTTCAGGCAAGCATTCAATTTATCTGCAGGCGTTGCACGGGGAATTACTGGCAACGTCTGCCTGAAATCGCCTGCCAACAATATCTTTCTTCGCTTAAATTATGTGAATACACTTATGGCTGGCGTGCTTACATGTCTCGTGCGGCGGCCGATGTTCGCATGTCGTCCTCTCGGCATTTTGGACTATGGACAGGCTGGTGAATTTAACCTCAAATGCACGATCCACATAATTTACACAGTTCAACCTACCACCTTAAGGACAAATACCTGCTGTTGAAATTGAATAAAAATTTGCACAATACGCTTGATTGATTTGATGGTTTCCAATTGAACTGTTAGGAGACGAATCACTTGAATCTCAGTTTCATGTGCGCATGAGTAGCTGTCAAACAATGTATCAGGCACCGGTGCCATCTACTTAAAATGAAACGTGCTTATTTTCGTAAGGGATACTCACACACCACGTACTAGTGCCGTTGTAGTACATGTTATGTATCAGAGATGGCGCTGTATGTGAAAAATGAATTTCCTTGTTTTCCTGCTTTCCTCTTGAAATTCAAACATATTTTTGAATGGTGTAATAAATAAAAACGTATACAACAATTTATAAAGAGTACAAGTGAATATTAGTCAAAACGTACCTTCTTTATGGTCAACAGATCTGCAGGGGAAAGATACCTAATCCTCTGAACAGCCCCGAATCACGTTACGCTTAAAAGCAATTCCCAAGGAGTTCTCTAAGCAACGTGCGCCCTTCAGGAACTTCACAGGCATTTCCACCATATGGGCATACCACCGCACAAAATTAATTGCACTATAGATTGATCAACACGATGCCCTGCGAAACTCGCCACTCTATCCCATAAATGGCCTTAACCCTAGGCAAGCACCCAAAACTAACCTTTCCCATCTCCCCAGTCTCTCCATCTGGTGAGAAGAAATTCCAAACCAAGCCGGAAAGACGCAGGAGATGTAAGGGAGCCTTATTTCGCGCATTTCTATCAAAACCCCCCTCTACGTTTAAGAGCTCGCTGCTATGCGGAGTAAATTCTCTTACTTTGCTCGAGAACATTGTACATGTGCCGATAACTTTCAAAGTTCTGATAAGATTTACGTCGGTACCTAGCTGTTTAAGCCATAACTCGACAGTGGATCAAACTACTTGGGTTATATGTAGCGTGTATCCACGTATTGGGAGGCCGAAGCATAATTCTATGCAACAGGTCATTCCTAGTTGCAATTTCGGAGGTTTTAAAGCAGGGCCACCATCCCCCACTCCTTGCTGAAGAGTTAGAAACTATCCTCCTGGTCCGGAACACATGACGAGCATGCTCACTGTATCCGAATCATTCTCAGTAGAGGTGAGATGATCCTGGCTCCTTAATTATTTCATGAGGCCCGCAAAACCGCAACCATCACGAAGGGCCCACCTCAATAATTAGTCAAAGAACAGCTAAAAGGCTAAAAATCCAAAAAGCTAAACTCTGGGGCTTACTGATTCCCATGTTAATCACATGGAGTTGTCCAGTTGGCTCCTGCTAGCCTTTTAGAGGACTGGGTCCATTTTACTCCCAGTGACACATGTAATGACGGTAAGATTTTGTTAAAACATACCAATGTGCCCCCAGGGGGACACTGGGGTATTTTCGTGATATGATTTACATCTGCACCTGGCAGTGAGCCGTAATCAGATGGTAGTCAAACCACTGTGAGTGAAAAGTAGCACCACCTACGCCCTAGGAGGCCGAAGTCTAATTCTAGCAATAGGTACTTCCTAGTAGCAATTTCAATGATTCCAGAACAGGGCTGCAAACCACTACTCCTTGCTGAAGAGCTGGAGACTATCCAACTCCTGTCCAGAACACATGACTAGCTCACTGGATCTGGATCATTCACCAGTGGGTTTTATTAAAGGCGAGATGATCCTGGCCACCATATAAAAGAAACGTGTTATGGGGCCGCAAAACCACAACCACCACGATACTTCCGAAGGGCCAACCTCAATAATCAGTCAGAGAAGCAGGTAAATACCTAAAGAGACAAATAGTGGAAACTCTGCGAGCTACTGATTCCCGTGAAAATAACGTGGAGTTTCCAGTTGTACCCCTGCTGACTTCAGGGGATAGGGCCCCAGTTACACAGGTCTAGATAGTCGAAGTTCTATAAAGACCGCTAAATGTGCCCCCGGGGGGACACTGGGGTATTTAACCATGACCGAAGTCCCACTCAGTTGTCGTCAAGTAAGGTCTGAGTGGTCTACAAATAGGGTATATCCCTTATATATTACGATCATGGTCTTCGCAATGTTGTAAAATAGTCTACCAGTATCATCAAATAAGGATTCAGTTGGTCATTGGTCCCTGCTCTAGCATTTAAAGATTCAATGTGGATGTCATCAGCATAAATAAGTAAGAGATTCTATCGTGGCCCAAATTTTGTATAGAAAACACCAGAGTCTTACATCTCAAGACAAGTTGATTAAATAAGAAAGCAAAGAGAAAACAAAACTCAATAAACTTCTGTACAAGAAACTCTGTAATTATTAAGAAACTATTTTTCCATTTTCATTTAATATGAATAATTAAATAATAAAAAAAATAATAAATAAATAAAGTTAAGTGAAATTACTCAGCAAAATGTTTAACGAAGACGTAAATTGTTGGGTAAAAGGCCAATTAGACTGCCGCAAAATTAATTTATTTTATAATTTCTGTAGAAATCATTAAATAATTCTGTTATGTCGCATACATTTTACCAATGTCAAATTAAGCTCAACCCAGATAATTTCATCAAATTAACCTCAAATTGCGATAGACAACAATTTTTTGTTCACAACCAGTCAGGAAATTGGTAAATGTCGATCTATAATATCCGATATATATTTTGGTTGTCGTATAAATAGTCTAGTGTGTCGCATAGAATAACTAAGGTTTCTTGCGTTGGTACTGAAGTATTTAGATCCTTGATGTCAAAGGAAACGAATCGGGTGTTTTCGGTTATCTTGATCTCTATAAGTTGTTCGACAAGAATGTACAATGCGAATGTTCGAAAAAAGCACTAAGTACGCTATGTTAGTGTTCTGTACTATAGTTTTTGAAATCAGTGCACAAAAACACTTTTTCCTGAAGAAGTACAAAATGCATAACAAATTTTTTCAACGTTATCATGTGTGTACGATAACAAAATACCATACACAACGATTCTTGGCTTATCAACACAAACACTAAAATAACGTACGGACCTTTTTTTAGCGTACTTTTTATATACGTGCACTAATCTTTGTATTCCTTTTTATAATTTTCCCTATTTAAATCGTAAACTACAGTTGCTTATTATTGCAAAAATAGAATACATGTATGCATATGTATATGTATTCCATAAATCCTTGCAATATCTCCACCCATTTTAAATTTGAATTTGATGTTCATAATTAGACTTTTATGCAGTGTTCGAAAAACACAAGTACGCTTAAGAAGATCAGTTCGTTATTTTAGTGTTTGTGTTCATTAGTCAAGAATCGTTGTGTACGGTATTTTGTTTGCGTACACAAACACAAAGAAAAAAAATTTTTTGTTCCTTTTGTATTACTTCGAAAAATATGTGTTTGTGTGCTTATCTCAAAAACTACAGTACAGAATACTAAATTAGCGTACAATTTTTTTTCGCACACCTCTTCTAACCATGTAGTTCAAATCCTTACAACAAAATTTGTAAAAGTCAAATAAAATAAGGGAATGAAAGGGAAATGTATGAAACAAATGCTTTATACAAGAATTTTCGAATATAAAACAGACATTAATAAAGAAAAGTAGACAGGAGCATTAGCCCAACATGTTAAAGAAACGGAACATAACATGGACTTTGAAAAAGAAAAAATATTAGACAGAGAAAAAAAGTAAACAAAAGATATACATACACTTGAAAGCTTAAGGAAACAACAAAGCATAAATAAGTCTACCAACACGAAAGAAGACAAAGAAAAAACTAAACTAGAATATTATGTTAGAATAATCATTCAAGATTAAGTTTTGTGATATCAGTTTAGCTGTGATATTCTCCGTTAGTGATTATTTTTTAAATTATAAATTTCAGTCTGTTGTGTTCTCCACTGTTTTATAATTTATTTAGTGATATAAACAGAAACAAATTCTAAGTTAAATTTGAATTTGTAAAATTAATTAAAAAATCGTTGAAAACTTATCGCTAGAATCATAAATAAAAATTCTTCTGATGACGTCGGAAGGCTAATGAAACATAAAATCTGAACATGAAAAGTCTGAAAACATAAATACAATAACTGATTGTTATTGTTGTTAATTTGGTAATAAACACGAATTAAAACTAGCGAAATTTAGATTTTCGTTATTTTAATATTTTTGTTTAAATTTAATTGTTGAGATAGTTATGTTTGTTTGATATCTTATTACTAGTTAGTATAGCATAATTTTCAATTTAATAAAACATCCTAGACTTTATGCAAAATAAAAATTTATCTTACGAAATTAACTCAACTATCAACTAACATGATATGATAAGATTTCCATCTGCACCGGCAATGAGCCATAATCAGATGATGGTCGAACCACTTTGAATGGTATGTAGCGCCATCCTCGCCCTAGAAGGCCTTCAGATACATATATCCTCCAGTCACTACTAGTTGCAATTTCGAAAGCCCAGAGTAGGCCGCAGCCTTCTCTCCTTGCTAAAGAGTTGGAGACTATCCAACTCCTGGTCCAGAACGCATGAAGCTTAATATAATTAAGAACACAACGGCATTCATACTCACTGGACCTGGACCATTCATTGTGTTCATTGTGAATGATCCGACCCACGAACTGAAACGAGGGCCTCGAAACATACAGCCACCACGATACTCCCGAAGGGCCTACCTCAATAACCAGCCAGAGAACAGCTAAATGCCTAATAGCGGAACTCTGCGGAGCACTGATTCTCGTGGAAATATAGTGGGTTGTCCAGATAGCTCCTACTAGTCTTGAAGGGGTCTGGGCTCCCTTTTACCTCGCAAGACACCAGTCTAGATGGAAGTAGTAGGATCCATAAAGACTATCATGTGCCTCCGGGGGGATAGAAAGAACGTATCAAGGAAGATTAAACGTCAACATGATCGCGGAGTACTGCTGGATGTTAAAAAGAGATGATTCTCTACGAGTCCACAGCCGGAAAAGCAATAAAAGAAGAAGAAGAAGAGAAATGAAAAAGTACTAGATATGTAGTTAAGATCATGATTTATAAATAAAAAAATATTTTATAACTTTGGAAAAAATATGAAAAATTGCTTAAATTTTGTTATTATACCCAAAAATACTCCGTTTTTTGTGAGAAAACTTGACGTGATAGAAAAAAATGGATTGTATTTTTTAAATTAGCACTGAAAAGTACATAAAAGTCAGTTATTAAATTGCACCCCTGTGTTATTTATACAAAATCTTAATTAACTGAACAGTTTCGAAAAAAAACATCTATGAAATGGTTCCAAAGAAAACTGCGTTTATACTAAATAGTTACAGTGAAACTGATTTTTTTAAAAATAGTCTAAAACCGGCTTTTACAGGAAAACTGAAAATGAAATCTTAACAATGTTCGCAAACTTCGAAAGAGGAACAATAGATAAACCATACAGAATAGTTTCCATGCTATGGTTCGAGAGAAAACTTAATTTATACTAAGCAGAGGAAAATTTGTATCACGACGAATGTTGTATCAGTTACGAAATTGACCTAAATGATAATGGAACATTTTTATATTTTTACTTTTTAGTCAATTTAGCTAGAAACATAATTTTATAATTTTATACGCTAAAGAAATGAATTGTTAAATATTAATTTACTTTAATTTCATTTAATAATTTAAGCTTAACTGCAATTGCAATAGCCCATGTTAGAGTTTATAAGCACACTCGTATATACATAAATATTAGCATTATCTTGAATAATATACACGAATTGAAATAATTATTTGACCGTAACTGTGTTGAATAAATATAATTATAACACAATAAAATATAATATAAGTTATATAAAACATAAATAATTAAAATACAGACGGTAAACTTCAAATAATTGAAAGCACTTTCTTAACGCCTTACAGTCGGTTCAGAAATTATTACATGAATCTGGAAAAATATCGGTAAGTTGAGTTAGAAACTAGAGGCGATTCTAGTAGTTTGTAAATAAAATTTATATGTATGTATTATGCGAATAAGTATACAAACTGACACATATTTTGTTAAATAATTTTTGTTTGTTTTTCTTTATTTTTGATGGCAAAACAAATTTTTAAGCGTTCAATTAATGCACAACACAATTAAAAGAAATAAATTTAATATTTGTTTATATGTCTTGAACAAATGATATTTTTTTTTTTTTACAATTTTGCAAATATTGAACAGAAATTTTATTATTCAACGGCGAGTTTGTTGTTTGTTTTAAAAATTATTTAGACTTTAATTGGCATTTGGTATGGTATCAATCAGCAAACCCTATTGCAGAGCAAAACCAAACAAGCTCGTCTTAAGGCATATTTCTTTTAAACACGCATTTGTTTTATTTTCCTGCTGGAAGTTTTTTCAATTTTTCTGCTGTTTCTTCTAATCAATTGCAATTATTAACAATAAAATAAAAATTTTATTTACATAAACGATTTCTTCAATTCAAAACTAATAAAAGTAAATTTTCAAATTCAATATTAAACAATAGACAACGTTTGGTCGCACAACTTTAACAACTTCCCAAGAACTGGATCGAGCACAAGAGCGCGCTGATAAAGCAGCTGCTGAACTGAGACGTACCCAAGCCGAGCTTAGAGTTACTCAGGTACCAAAAGACAGTTCATTGAATCCATCAATTCAATTGCTATTCATTTGTATATTTTTAAAACTCTTTTTTTTTGTTGTTGTTTTATTTATTAAAATTTTGATTTCTTTTCATAGTTTTTTTTTTACATAAATTTGAATGTATCAATTATTGAAATGAATCTGAACGTTTTGTTAAGTTTTGAAAGTTGAAAGTGGTGTTTATGTGATATGATCATTGGAAAATTATTAATAGTATTTTTTTTAGCCAAAAACAGTTGAATTACATATGTACATATGCTTTTTGTTATTATTTTCAAAGCATCATAATGTAATTTACTTGAAATATATTCTATTCAATTCAATTCAATCCACACAAAATCAAAATACTTAAATTACTAATAAAATTCAAAACACTTACTCGTATTTGTCAGAAAATAACACTATGTACAACATTTCAGATTCTAAATTCTTAAATACACATCAGATCATTACAATGCCACCATCAATAAAATCGATACTAAAAATATACAGCTTCTGTCAAAAAAAATAGTCAATTTCTTTTCTTCTTTTTATTTAAAGTATTTTAATTTTAGTTTAAAATTGAGAAAAATTTTGCACAATTAATAACTCTTGGGAAATTTGAATTTGCCGCGAAATTGTGTGGGCAAAAATTTGACAGCCTTAAAGTAAACAAATTGAATTGGTACACACAGTGATGTCAACACTTGGCATAACATCTGACATACATATTTATTTCACAAAAGACATATTTCATCTCGGAATTGTTATTGTTATGTGTTGCACAGCCACGTATTCATATTTTTGAATATAATTTTATGGCTATTGCTTATTTTATTTTTATAAAAACAGTCACATGCATTTGAAAGAATTAAATGTTTATGCTAAAAATACGCATACAGAATTCTATTCAAACAAAAAGTATAAATTATTTCCTCAATTCAAAAATAGCTAAAAATTGAGTACATGTATTAAGAAATATAAACAATTTAGAAAAGTAAAATATTGTTCTGCGCAGAAAGGTGGGGTTGTAGTGTGATTCGTTTTACATCCGCACCTGGCTATGTAGCCTTAATCAGATGGTGGACAAACCACTATTGTATAATTTGGAACGTCATACAGCGTTCTAGGAAGCCGAAAACATAATTCTAAGCAGCAGAACCACCTAGTTGCAACTTTAATGATTCCAGGTCAGGGCTGCAAACCATCACACCTTGCTAAAGAATTGGACTTTCAACTCCTGTCCAGAACACATGTCTAACATGCTCACTGGACTGGATCATTGACTTTGCATGTCATTATCAGTGAGATGATCCTGGCCACCATAATAACCATTATACTGTTATGGGGCCGCGAAACCACAACCACCACGTAACTCCCATATAGGGGCCAACCTCAATGATCAGTCAGAGAACTATTAAATGTCTAAAGAGACAAATAATGAACTCTGCGGGTCACTGATCCCCGTGGAAATATGTGGAGCTTCCAGTTGACTCCCCGCCTGTCTTCAGGGGACTGGGCTTCCTTTTTCCCCCAGTTGCACAGATCTAGATAGCTGTTACGTACGATAAAGACCATAAATGTGCCCCCGGGGGGAGGTGGGGTTGTATTAGTTATATGAAATTTCATAATAGTAACATAACAATTTGTAAGCAAGCTTAAGATTAATTTTCATTTTCACGACCTGAACTCCGCCATTTGCCATTACTTTGACAGTTGTAGAAGTTATGTTCAACAACTCTGTTTGCAAGCAGCTATTTTCTTGAACTTACGGTTTTGCATTCTTCAACTGTGTGACTGGAATTACTTTATGGAGTTGCACTCTTTTATAGTGTTTTCCACTGGCTGGCTACCATTAATCAAATCTATAAATGAAAAATTAACAAACAAAAAATGTTTGGAAATGGTGTCCAATAATAAAAAACAAAATACCTTAGGCTAGAATAATCCGGAAGTTTTATATTTGATTTAAAAAAAAATATATGACAAATATTGTTCCGCTTCTGAAAGTTCTGCAAAAGTCATTTTAAACTATAAATTTAAGCACACCTCCACCATAAGCAACCTATTGAAAAGCTACATGATTGAACAAAAATTTTCTGTTGTTGAAGGATACTTTGTTAGTTTATCCAAACAAATTTCCACAGGCGTACCACAAGGTAGCATTCTTGGACCAGTTTTATATTTAATATACATACCTGCGATATGCCTGTAAATAGAACTGTCCACACTTCTACGTTTGCTGATGATACAGCGTGTCTAAGTTCGCAGGAAAACTCCCATCAAGCATCCATAAATCTTCAGCAACATATAACTCAGTTAGAGTTGTGGTTAAAATTATGGAAAATTAAAGTGAACGTTTAAAAGTGCATTCATGTGACCTTCACCCTGCGAAGAGATAATTGTTCACCCGTTCGAATCAATAACAACATTGTTCCTCACCACACTTATGTGAAATATCTTGGTATACATCTTGACCGTCGCCTTACATGGAAACATCATATTGACTCAAAGCTAAAACAAATGAAACTTAAACCAACATAATTACATTGGCTTATTGGCAGGAACTCGAAACTTAGCCTAGATTTTAAACTTCTAATTTACAAGACTGTTTTAAAACCAATATGATCTTACGGTATCCAACTTTGGGACACCGCCTCAGCTCCAAATGTGGATAGAATCCAACGTAGACAAAATAAAATTTTACGGTTAAGAACTTCTGCTCCATAATACATCAGAAATTCAAACATACATTGTGATTTAGACATACCGCTGGTGACTACAGAAATCATCAAATACGCAGGCAAATACTTGATGAAGCTTGTAGACCGTCCTAATACCATTGCTCGCAATATCTTGGAATATAGTGGACAAAGCCGATTAAAAAATAGGGATAACGCAGCTCTAATCCTCAATGCTACAGATGACACATCTTAGAAATATTTGTTTTGTTTTTTTTTTACGTCAATTTTTTTACCCAAAAAGTTAGGTCTGACATGGTCGGGACAAATGTAACTGTTTTTTTAAGATTTAAGATTTTAAAACTTATTGTTGGTTCATTTTCTTAAAGATACAATAAATAATTATTGAGAATAGGTAGAAAAAATTGTTAATCTATTTAAAAAATATTTTACACTATCCTACTGTGCAGTGTCGCAAACAGTAGGTCTGTTGCAGATGCATTACAAAATAGTCCGGACTTTTGAGAGCTAAAAGAAAATTACTCTCTGAATGTGACAAAGTTTTCCCAAATTGCGGGAACGCAAAAAACCACAATTGGACATCTTAAAATACTAATAGTGCTGACTTACTTAAATAAATTTTATTGTAGTGACGTTAAAAATGAAAAATATTTTAAAAACAAAGCATTTGCATCAGTGCCAACAGCTGTAAAAAGTTATTAAATATAAAGTGAAAAAGGTATAAGCCAGCTATTATTTAAAAATTTGTTTAAAATTTTTTGCAAAATGGAAAGCCAATAGCTTCTGAAAATTCGCTCTTCTTGCCAAATTATGTATCTCAAACTTTTTTTTCTCTTCTCAGCTGGCACTTTGGGGCTTAAGTTGATAATTTTTTTTTTTTGGTAAAAATTTTATTAAATATGAAATAATCTTTTAACGGGCTTTTAAATAATTTAACGATTTTATTTTTTCGATATCTCGCTTTCCTGTGGAAAGCTTCTTCAGGAAATTATTTTTTATATTTAACAAAAACAAAAAATTATAACAATTTGAAAAGAAAAAATTTTATTAAATTAAAAAAAAGGTCGAATAAAAATAAAAGTAATAGTAAAAATTTTATTTAAATTTTATTGAATCTGTCATGTAAAATATGAAAATAACAATAAGTATTAAAATCTTAAACTAAAAAATACAGATGATTTTGCCACTGCAAGATCAACACTGTGCTCGAGAAAAATATGACGTCTAAACCATTAGATCGAGAGTTTGCATCCTCTTGAGACGGTTATGACCCTCAAATAGGAGCAAGTTTTTCTCTAAGGGATTGGGATGAGTTGTCAGGTTTACAGTGTAAGAAAGTGTTGCATTCTGTACTTTTGGATAGTTTTTTATATACCATGGTGCACGCGTTATTAACCTTAAGAATTTTGACTGCCTTCTTTGCAATTTTTCAACGCAAGATGGCTTCGCTGTTCCCCATATCAAGATTCCATATGTCCATATTGGTTTTATGACTGCCTTGTACAGGAGCACCTTAAGGTCTAAGTCTAAAGATGACCGTGGCCCAATAAGCCAGTGTAGTGGGGCAGCTTTTATTTTAAGCTAGATTATTTTTGCAGCGATATGATGACTCGAGGTGAATACCGAGGTACTTAATATGGTCGTGTTCAGGAATTTTTACGCCATTTATGGTTACAGGTGGGCAATTTTCCCTCCTTAAAGTAAAAGTAATATGAACACATTTACTAGCATTAACTCGAATCCTCCATTTTTTTAACCATTTTTCCATTTCCACGATATGCAATTGGAGCCGTGTTGATGCGGCTACAGGATTTTCATGAATGCATAGAAATGATGTATCATCTGCGAAGGTTGATGTATGAGTCAGTAGGCTTATTGGCAAGTCTGCGGTAAACATATATACAGGAAGGTTCCTAGTATACTTCCCTGCGGCACTCAGGCAGAAATACTTTTCCGGAAAGAGATAACATCCTTCGATCTAAGTTGATAATAAATATAATTACTTTATGAACAGTTCGGTTTATACATTGAACCGGTCTAATAAGTCACAAAACTGCTAGACACAGTGGAGTGGAATTAAATTCTTCGCTTTCTTCAAATCTTTTACATAAATTCAAATACAACTGGTTTGAAAATCTAAAATGTTTCCTAAATTCATCCTCTGTGTATTGAAAAACCACATCATCTAATATTAATTGTTGCTGTTTCATTTTTCTACTGCGAAAACAGCAAGAACTTCAACAAAAATTTCTTCCCCATCGGCATCTTTAGCAAATGTCGTCTTGATCACACTTACTTGATGAGTCCATGACTTCTTCAGTGATCTATAAAAGCATATTTTATTAAAGAAAGTGATAAATATCCCCGAGCACTTACAACTTCAAGTTTATTTGAAAAATCTTTCTTTTTGCCTTTTGTATTTATTTAAAAATTATTTAAATTTTTGAATGTAAACAAAAAACAGCTGATAATTTAATTCTAATCCGAAGTTACTCAAAGTTACTCAAAGAAAAAGTTCGTATAACTTTGTACAGCAAATGAAAAATTTTACTTTCTCATTTTCTCTCAAAATTGTACAAAATTGTTATCTGGAACGCTTTTAAACTAATTTGTAGGAGTTCCTGCTATTTTGTTATGCATCTAGAACAGACTCCTGGTTTTGATGTGATAAACATTAGCAAATATAAGTAACTACTGAGAGGTAACGAGCAAACTACTGCAAGTAGAGTAATCAAGATTAAAAAGGTGTTAAGCTTTGCTCTACAACAGCCATTACAATATCTCGATTAAAGCCTATTGCTGCAATATCTACAGGTGATGATAAGTTAATATAATTCGGTTTAAAATATGTTTTCAAAAAAGTGAATTAAAGTATTAAATTAAATAACATAAATATAAGCTCTTTTCCTCTGCAAGAAGTGGTCTGACAATAGAAAGCGTAAAAAACAAATTATAGTTTGGAAGCAGTTTTTACTTACAACAAGTGAGCCAGTTCACATTGGATTAGTTGTGCTGGTCTAACATGGCAGTTTGTAGGCATTTTCGGTGAGGGGGGTAGTTTTTGGTTGGCACAATTTTTCTACCAGCTTCTACCCCGCACAACGAGAACAAAACTAATACACATGCATTTTTGAACAACTGTCTTGTGTGTTAATTTTTGCAGAGCGGTTTTTAGTCTTCAGTTGGCTATCGTCGTGTTAATATGAATATGAATTTAAAAGTAGATAAATAGATTTTATGATATTTATTTTTATCTTTTTTACCTAAATATGTTTTAATCTTTGAAACAGTCTTTTTAATTAAATTTTAACGATATATTTTTTCAATATTTCGCTTTCCTATGGAAAGCTTCTTCAGGAAAAATTAATTTTTAATAACAAAAATTAATAACAAATTGAAAAAAAATTTTTTTTTAATTAAAATAAAAAAGGTCAAATAAGAATAAAAATAATTTTACCGAAAATAAAATTAGAAAGAAACTTTTCATCATCACTTAATCCAGCCATATTTATTTTGTAATGCGTATACTGTGGTGTATACCGAACGAAAAACAAACATGAAATGAATAAAAAACACACAAAGCTGTGTACACGTATACAATTTTGTGCTAGAACAATTAGTCTAGTGTGTTTTGGAAAGAACAAAAGTTGTGCGGAACAAATATTAATCCAATGTGAACTGGCTCATTCGGTTTAAAATATGTTTTCAAAAAAGTGAATAAAAGTATTAAATTAAATAACATAAATATAAGCTCTTTTCCTCTGCAAAAAGTGGTCTGACAATAGAAAGCGTAAAAACAAATTATAGCTTGGAAGCAGTTTTTACTTACAACAAGTCATTACAAATATACTCCCTACAAAGTTGTCTCCAGGTTACTTAGGGTATTTTATCAAACAACATGTCTTAGCCATCTAAAGTAGAGGAGTTGAAAGTGCTTATAAACCTTAACTTAACTGCAAGGAATGCCCTTGTTTAAATAATTTTGAAAATTTTTTCAGATCATTCCAGATCTTTTAAAGTTATTAATTGGAAACCCTAGAAGGGAAGCATTCACAAGTGCATAAGAACTATATTTAAAAAATGGCGAAAATAAACTTAATATGCAAAACGATTTGTGTGAACATGAAGTGGCTGCAAGTGCTTCTAGTCCTTACTACAGATTGCACGTACGGCTCTTTGGAATGGAAATGAAACTCCATTTTTATTTAATTTATTATTGATTCATTTAAAATTTTAAACGTTTTTGACATAAGCTGTTCCTAAACAAAATAATACCTCCTACACTGGCAATTAACAATAACAATAAATGAAAAATAAAATTTATTTTTACACAAATAAAATTGTATTCATTTTAAAACTATTCTTTCTTAAATATTTTACTTTAATTTATTAACTTAAACTAATAATTAACTGTCGAATACGTTAAAATAAATACAAAAACAAAAATCAAATCTTAATTATCTATTGTATCTATTGCTTGCATTCATACAAATAGGGCGAAACAGATAAACGTTTTGTGAGTAATTGTTTCCAACGAATCCAATCTAAAGTTTTTTATAACTCGTACTTCTCATCATTTAAAATGCAAAATATCCAATTTATTTCTAACAGAAAAATCAAAAAAAAACATTAAAATTTAAAATATTAAAAAAAAAAGAAAACCTTTGTAAAATTAACTCATAATAGCGTTTCAATTTCATATTAAAAAAAAATCGTACTTTCTTTTTTGTAAACAAGCATATTTATACGCATACATAACTACATATACATACATTATTAAATACATACATACATATATGAACAGTGGCATACATGGATATATCAGCTGTTTTATTTTTACATTTTTGTTTTTTTTTTTGTTAATTTAATTCCAAAGTATTTGCCGTTTCAAAAGAAATCGTCATTAGCTCATTTAACGCTGTCGTCCTTAGCTTAAAATAATTGCAGTCATCATTTTGAAAATTTGCTGAATTCGATTATTTGTTGCAATCAGCTAAAATTATTTGTGTTTGAAAAGAAAAAGTAAAATCAGAAAATTATATTTTTAATTTTTGCGCCAATAATAATAAATTTAACATTGAACATGCAAATCAAAGCTTAATAACGTTTAACTTGGGGGTTACACGTTCAAACTTTGCCTTTCAAGTTGCAAATTTACATGTTTAATTTTCTATAATTAAATATTCTGGTTTCTGCTAAGTATTTCTGCGTTATTTCTCTGCAGAAGGCATCAAGTTTAGTGAAGTGTTTTATCACAGCTTTCGATTTATATGAATTATGACAAACTTAAAAGCAATTTCTTGAACGTATAACTTTAGCTAAAATCATGTTTGAATGCTTCAAATAAGAATTGCCAACTTCGACTAATTATCATTTCATCTAATGGCTCTCGATTATATATAACACAGGAATTTATTAAAAGATTGTTATTTGAATTCTTACGAGCTCAGATGTCAAATTATTTTTATACAACTTTCACTAAATCGTAATTATAAATCACTATTCTCTAACTACTGTAAGATTTTCAAGAGATTTTTACAACTTCATTTTCTCAAAGTCAATGTAATCGATCACTCCCATGGCATGAAAACTTATTCGCTAGACTAATGAGTTATTGCTCATCTCCGTTATCTTTATCGGTTTTTATCACCTACAAATGAAAATCGAAGTAGTCGTGCTCCAATTCATCATTCATCGGCTCCACTTACTTACAGGGGTCTAATTCCAAAGGATAAGGACTTTCGCGTTTGGAAAGGTGAATAAAATATAGCAGCAGATAGACCACTGGGTCCTGGGTTTTTATACCTCTAATTGGTGAAGCCGTTCGATAAGTATCGTGTTAGCTACTTTTTTTATTGTCTTTTCTACTTTCTACTGTTGCAGTGCAATAGAGGCCTCCAAGGGCGCCCTTCATAATGATAGTAATAATAAATGCCAATCATAATGATTAAATTTTATGCTTAGAGTGTTCCTAACCTATACACGTATATCCCTTTTTGGCAGAAGCATAAAACGACTTCCCATGACAATCTTAATTATATCTCGAAGCGCCTCTACACCAAATACCAAATAGGTGCCCCTGTAGGCTAGTAGGTAGTGTACTAGCTTGTCAGTATGGGGGTTGTGGATTCGATTCCCAACGAAGACCTTGGTTTGTTTCACTACAAAAATAAAAATTGACTTTCGGTGGGGCTGCTCAGCGATGAAGGCATAGTCACTGGCCGCTGTGCTGTCTTATGCGGCAGTTAATTTCCGACTATCCTTCTACTTTCACCACCTGTTTCATCTCTTCTCTATCCCTTTCCTTAAAAGAATGTAGCACGGTTTTTGACGACATAGGCATTGTTGCCTGAAGTGCTACTTCTCTTAAAAAAAAATACAACATCGTAAAATTAATGTTTTTTTTTTCTCAGACCACTACTCAGGGGATGGCCCCCTACACATGCAATGCACTGTATCAGAACTAAGAAATTAGGTTATGGGGAGGAGGAAAGAGGGTGTAGTGTTTGTGGTCATTCAATCAGAACTTTTCTACTTTTAAAGTAACAGGAATTATCCCTAGAGGCAGTTTATTTTACATACGGACTGTTCTGCTAAAAAAAGTGAATTTTAACTGTAATGCGTAGTGTGATTCACAGGCCAATCGACCACAAATAGATGCGCTCTGCACGAAAATTGATTAAAACGTAAAAACGTGCGAGTAACGGGAACAAGTTCCCTAATTTCACTTATCATTGTAGTAACGATAAAACAGTGAAATGCATTCTACATTGCGTTGATGCTCTAGAGAATCAATAAAGTAGAATACTCTATTATCCCCAATGAGCCTCTAGGCCCTCTCCAAAATAAACTTTGGGACGCCGGCCCACACATGAGAGTTGTATTCCATTTTTGGCTGGATATAGGTGGTATAAATAGTACGAAGATCGGATGGAGTGAAGCATCTCTTACACTGTTTTAGAAAACCGAGGCACTTGAAAGCTTCTTTAGAAATCTGAAAAATGTGTTTAGTCTATCGAACAACAAATTGAATTTTCATGCCAAAAACATCAAGAGCGTCCGATTATATCACCCTTAATAACAGATGTAGTATCATTTTCGAACACAGATCTATGCGTAAGCATGCAACATTGTGTTTTACGGACATTAATATCGACTTTATTCACACGACCCCATTCCTAATTTTCGCCTTCAATGAATACGAAAGACAAATGATGCTGTCATCTGCGAAAGAGTATATAGGATTGAAAGTTTGACAAGAATGTCATTTAGACAAATAAGAAATAGGGTAGAAGAACGCAGTCTCGCGGTATCCCTGAATTAATCTTGAACTCGTCTGTTGAAATCCCATTTAAAACAACTCGAATAGTGTGATTTCTAAGAAAACTCGATAATATAAATAGAGAAATTATCACCGACACCAAAAACCCACAAGCTTTGGCAGAAGTGCATTATGCCACACTCAATCAAATGCCTTGAAAATATCTAGAGCCACCAACTTACGTTTTCCGCAATGGGGTGGCTTCATTGCTCCGACAGGAAAGGCCAGCAAGTCGCAAGTCAAGTGCTTGGTAAGCTATTGAACTCCAGGTATCCTATAAGATTAAAATTAATATGTGCGTATATTTTCCGACGGGATTTAATTTCTTTTTATTTGGGTATTGTTTTACGTCGACCCTCGTCATATTTAGTTTGTGAACAAAGCGGTTTCGGCTATTTGCCATCTTCAGTGTTCTCTTTATAAACCAAATTTAACGACGGTCGACGTAAAACCAAACCCAAATAAAAATGAAAATTAATCTTTCTTTCTATCACTTTAGAGAGTGCAGAACAAATTGCTATTAAGCGGTAATTTTCCAAGTTGTTAGCCTCACCCTTTTTCGGGATCGGTATTACATTAGCAATTTTCCAAAACTTTGGAAATTTGCCGGCATGATACAACTTGCTGGAGAGGGCTGCTAACAGACGCGCTAGTGTCAAAGATCACTGTCTTAAGAGCAGTGCTCGAATCCCACCCGGCCCAGGCGATTTGTTGATGTTGAGATTAGCTAAAACTCGAGCCCGAAAGAATATCTTCGGCATAGTAATGGATACTCTGTCGAGCTCAGGCATTGCTTTATTAACCGGGTCAGTGAATATTTGGTCATTCTTTAAAAGGTTCGGAATTGAAGAACTAAAACTATCCCTTACTTTGTTAAAAAAAGACCCCGACTCCTCGGGGTAGCACGAAGGCGTTCATCGCCTTTTTCTTACGCCTTAGTACATTGTTACATTAAATTCTTGTCCTTTTGCGTTGCGAATCCGAATCTGTGTTTTTATTTCCACGTCAGACACTGAATGCTTCCCCTCTTGATCTGACTGCATTTTTGCACGTCTGATTAAACGAACACTTCGATCTAGTTGTTATCGAAATTTTTTTGGATGGAATAAAATAAATGTTCGCAACCATTTCCGCTATAACATCGACCTTATTGTCCAAGAAATATAGTTTCCAATTAAATTGGCTAAAAAATTCGTTGAAGTTTGCAGTTCGAAATGTCAAACGGCAGAAAGAGAAGTACAAGAAAACAGAAACAACCTTTGACATTTTGAACTACTCGTACTATAATAGCAAGGTCCTGTCACAGCTTTTGTTTAATAACGACGTAACAAAATGTAATATCACACCGTCATATAGAGAAGACTTAACTCAAAACTCAGAAAACATAACGAGGAGAAACTATTAGTGTGTGCGTTTTTACATACACATGCCATTTATGAAAGATATAACCGCCCCTAATAGCATAAGATGATTTATAATCTTTTCTCCGTGAATTTACTGCTACTTGAGTTAAGTTAAATTACATTCAAACTTTCCTGTTTACCGAAAGAAATTTCATCACTTTATCAAAAATGCTTTCATACAGTGAAAGCTAAAATTCCCTAATTATCACATGTTTAAGTCGATGTTATAAATTTAGTGTGAGATGCCTGCAGTATATCATTTTAACACTCGCTCTGCAGATATCGAGGAAACTCAAATACTGGCACTAGAGAAACATTCCATAATCCGAATAATTCCTCAATCGTCTAGATCAGTGATGGGCGAACTTTTTGTGTGGCGGGCCAATAAATTAAAAAAAATCTTGCGGCGGGCCATTAAATTAAAAAAAACATAGAGGGTCATTCATTGAAAAATTATGGGGTTGCTGTTCAATTAAAAGTTCAGTTTAAGCTATATATTTATTAGTTATATTACGTAATATTTTAAAACAACATAAAAATTTTATAAGATACGGTTTATTATGATTTTAAGATGTATGGGAAGCATGGATCTGTTTCTGACTTGACATAATTTCCTCAAAATCTGGTTCCAGCTGGGAGGATGCGACTTTTAATAAATTAAATAGACTCTCGTCTGACAATCGGTTTCTTATTGAATTTTTTCTGCATTTCATTACTGAAAAGGCCTGTTCATATAAATATGAGGAAGCAAACATTGCCATAATTTTCTGTGCATGATTAATTAGCTTTGGAAATTCATCTTTTGGCAAGGATTTATAGAAATTAAGCTTGTCTGTATTTAAAAATAGCTGTTTAAAATTATTATTACATTGCAATTCTATAATTTTCAATTGTAGATCAGATGGAACGTTCTCAGGATTAACATTAAAAGGCATTGAAAAAATATCTAAACATGCTTGGATTTTTTTAAAGTCAGCAAAGCTCAAATTCTGAATACAGTTTTAATAAAGACTTTTAACTTCTCTTCACTCACAGGCCTCAAAGAATTAAGTCTTTGAAAATGAGTCAAATCATTTTTTCCCAAACATTTAGAAAATATAAACAATTGAGTTTTAAAAGACCTCAAACTGCCCCAAGTTTCATCTATAAATTGATTTCTTCCCTGTAATTTCTTGTTCAGTTTATTATAGTGCTCGAGTAAATCCGTGAAAAAAGCAAACTCGATGCAACAATTCTTATCCTCCAATATTTCCCACTCATCCCAAATTACAGTTTTGGTTTTTAGAAAAACTTTAATTTCTTCAAGAAGACTTCAAACTCTCGAGAAGGCATGCCCACAAGTCAGCCACCTGATCTTTGTGTAGTAATAAAGTACATCTGAAAATTCTGCATCAACTTCCGATAAAAACTCTTGAAATTGTCGATGTAATAAACCACGGGCTCGAATGGTATTAATTAATTTAAAAATAATATTAAGTACGTGGTAAATATCCAAGGCAGCCTTGCAAAGAACATCTTGGTGGATTATACCATGTAAAAAAATTGTTTCGCATTCAGGATTCTGACTTTTATAAAGTCCTGCAAACCCCGTATTTTTTCCCCACCATGTGAGGTGCTCCATCCGTTGTTAAATTAATTAATTTGTAAATTGGGGCATTAAGAGATTCCATCCCCTCTCTAAATTTATCATAAACTATTTTTCCTGTCATTTTTCCTTTCAAAGATCTCAAACAAGCAAGTTCTTCGGTTATTACAAAGTTTTCATCGACTCCTCTGATAAAAATTAGAAGTTGGGCTGTATCACTCCTATCAACACTCTCGTCCATAGTAACTGAAAAATACTTAAACTTTTTAAGACGTCCATCGAGTTGATTGGTTAAATTAGAAGAAATCGCTTCAATTCTGTTTGTGACTGTTCTACGTCACAGCCCTATAGATTCGAAATCTTTTACCTTTTCTAAGCATAATACTTTTCCAATGCTAATTAACACATCCTTAATAAATTCTCCTTCCGAAAACGGTTTGTTACTTTTTGCTATTTTATAGGCAACGATGTGACCAGCTAACTTGGAGCATCGCTGGACACTTCTTTGATTTTTAAAAAAACATTTGCTGACTAGATATTTTTCTTTTCAATTCCTCTGAATGAACTTTCTTGTCTTCATCTGTCATTTTATAGTACTTCGACCCAAGATGTTTTGAATTAAAGTGCCTAGCGGGATTATAATCTTTTAGTACAGCTACCGGTTCTTGGCAGATAAGACAAATAGGTTTTTGGTTATATTCCATAAAGAAGTACTTCCATGTCCACTCTTCTTGAAATACTCGACATTCCGAATCAATTTTTCTCTTTCTATTTTCGATTGACATTTATGGGGGTATTTACAATACACTTTATTATTTTAATTACACAAATAAAACTGTACGTTGGCAACTTTATAATTTTACTTCACAATTTATTCTTTACGTCACGAGATTTACACTTTTACTGATTGCTGATTAATCCATCGCTGGCCCTTTTATATTTGTTGCGCATGTTGTCTCGAATATTCAAGAATCTTCTAGATCTCACATATAATAGTTGTTGTTGTGTTATACGTTCAGTTTTCTATATTAGTTGTTAGTGTTTTATGATGTTTATGTTTCTTCTTGGAATATTGCATCAGAAAGTTGTTGTTCTCTTGTGTGTGCGATATTTCCTAGAAAACTACGCAACTTAGACACAATACAATAGGTCTATATTATTTGTTTTTGTTTCATGCTTTTTAAGTTTCTTCTTGGAATATTGTATAAGAAAGTTGTCTTGTTGTACAATATTTCCTAGAAAACTACGCAGTTTGTACACAATATAATATAAAAACATCGCATTTTTTTGCTAAAATTGTCAATTTACATCTTTTTTAAAACATAATGTAAATTTATTTTTTGGGCATAATTTTTTAATAGGTGATTAATTTTTTTTTTTTTAAAAACGCTCGGCGGGCCGGATGTGGTCTGCGGGCCGTAGTTCGCCCATCACTGGTCTAGATATTGTAATCATTCATCGACATTCTGAAAAGTGTTAATAATCGAGAGTTATTTCTTTTCTTTATTAAATCATTTTCTTTCACAAATAATTTTCTTACTTCTACATTTGTTAACGTTTTTCCTTTCATTGTTGCTGCACTTCTAACTTCTTCCACCACTAACTATTCTAATATTTTGTTTACATTCTTTCCTTGTATAAAAATAACATGGAACATTTGTTTTTGATTTCGTACTCTTTTGCCATTTTCGCCAAAAAAAAAAAAAATAAAAGAAAAAAACAAGAAACAACTAAACAGTAACACCTGTCAAAGGTGTATTATTTAAGATTCATACATTCTTCATTTATGTTATTGTCGCTCAATTGCTTTTGTTTGTAGCTATGTTTCTGTCTGTCCTTTTTGTGCATTTATTTCAATATCATTTAACACCATTTCTGGTTAAAAATAAATACTTAAATATAAAATGCCATCAAATTTGCAGTCGGATGCCGAAAGAGCTCGTGAGGAGGCGGCTGCCTTGCAGGAGAAACTGGAAAAGAGCCAGGGTGAAGTTTATAGACTGAAAGCGAAATTGGAAAATGCGCAGGGCGAACAGGAAAGCTTGCGCCAGGAGCTAGAAAAAGTACAAGGTGGCATTTCACGTATACATGCCGATCGAGATCGGGTATTAATGGCATCCACTGTTTAAAAGCATTTTGTGATTCATAATATTTGAATTTTGTTTTAAAGGCCTTCTCAGAAGTGGATAAGATGAAAGAGGAAATGGAACGTACCCAAGCTACTTTGGGTAAAGCACAACTGCAGCAAGAAAAGCTACAAAATGCTCTTGACAAGGCACAAAACGATGTGGATCATTTGCAGGAGAAACTAGACAAGGCCAGTGCCGATAATCGTCGTTTAGTCTTAGAGAAGGAGAAGATGACATACGACTATGATAATTTGCAATCGCAATTGGACAAGGCCTTGGGTCAGGCTGCACGCGTACAAAAAGAACGCGAAACTCTAACCTTAGATACCGATCGTATACGCGAAAAGCTCGAAAAAGTTCAGGTAACTATCAACAGTCATATCTGTAATATTAGTAATTTATGTATTCTGTCGAGCATTAAGTCTATAATGAATTATACAATTTATATTAAATAGTACAACGCTACAATCTCTGTAAATGTAGATCACTTTTTTGTAATACGCTAAGAAGAACCTTACTAACTTCCTTTGCCATCAATCTTAATAACCAACCACTCCACAAATATATTACAAATATAAACTATACACTTAGAGTATATGTGTTATTGTAATACATACTGCTATTATATTAACTATCTAACCTGTCACTTCTATTCTTAAATTATAACTATTTTCCTGTATGTTGCATTTCAATTAACGTTGTAAATAACTGTTATTTAAAAAAAAAAACTAATAAAACCCCAAAATGTAGATACAACTAGCACGTGTCCAGAAGGAACGTGATCAATTCTCCGACGAATTAGAAACTCTGAAAGAGCGATCAGAATCTTCACAGACACTGCTGCAGAAGGCAGCTCGTGATAGGGAAGCGATGCAAACCGATTTGGAAGTACTCAAAGAACGTTATGAAAAATCGCATGCCATACAACAAAAGTTACAGGTAATTCTATACAACACTTGTAGAAGCCCAACAAAAACTAACTACATGAGAAGTAAGAAAAATGCATGATTACTTCAAGCAATTGGCTGTTTGTTAGTTGTAGCTTAATCAAAATTGTCAAAAATATCCTTTAACACTTTTAATATTATTTCAAAATATCTACCCAGCCTTTTGCATATTATCATTTATCTGCCCTTTTCTTTCGTTAGATGGAACGTGATGATGCTGTTACCGAGGTGGAAATACTTAAGGAAAAACTGGACAAGGCTCTGTATGCCAGTCAGAAACTTATTGATGAAAAAGATACTTCCAACAAAGAGTTTGAAAAGATGTTGGAGAAATATGATCGCGCTCAAAATGAAATTTATCGCCTTCAATCACGCTGTGATACAGCTGAAGCGGATCGTGCCCGTTTAGAGGTTGAAGCGGAACGTTCATCGCTAGCAGCCTCAAAAGCACGAGAAGATTTACGCAAGCTTCAAGAGGAGAGTACCCGTTTACAAGAAGCCTGTGATAGAGCGGCATTGCAGCTAAGTCGCGCTAAGGAATGCGAAGATAACGCTCGTGCCGAACTCGAACATCATAGAGAACGTTATGATAAAATACAAACTGATCTACGCCGCTCACAGGGCGAAAAAGAACATCTACAGTCGGAACTTGAGCGTGTTAGTTATGAGCTGGAGCGAGCTCATGCCGCCCAAAGTAAGGCCAGCGCTAGTGTTGAAGCTGCCAAAGATGAATGTGCACATTATGCTATTGAACTCGAGAAAATGCGAGATCGGTATGAGAAGAGCCAAACCGAACTTAGAAAATTACAAGACACCGATACATTTGGACGTGAAACTCGTCGTCTAAAAGAAGAGAACGAACGCCTGAGAGAAAAACTGGACAAAACCCTTATGGAACTCGAAACAATACGCGGCAAATCCCAATACGAATCAGAAACATTTGAGAAGTATAAAGACAAATATGAGAAAATTGAAAATGAAATCGCCACCATGGAATCTAAACTCCACGAAACTTCATTACAGCTTGAGCTGTCGAAGGGAGAAGTGGCCAAGCTACTGGCTAATCAAGAAAAACAACGTAGCGAACTGGAAAGAGCCCATATTGAAAGAGAAAAGGCACGAGATAAGCACGAGAAATTGCTAAAGGAAGTCGAACGCCTGAGATTACAACAAGCCTCTGCAATTAGTCCCGCTGACTCAGTACGTACATCTTCAATGTCGGCTGGGGAACGACAAGAAATCGACCGATTAAGAGATCGTTTAGAAAAAGCCTTGCAATCTCGCGATGCCACAGAGTTAGAAGCAGGACGTTTGGCTAAGGAACTCGAGAAAGCTCAAATGCACTTGGCGAAACAACAAGAGACAAATGAATCAACTCGTATTGAATTTGAGCGTATGTCTGCTGAGTTGGGTCGCCTTCATGACCGTCTTGAAAAGGCGGAAGCAGAAAAGGAAACTTTAAGACAATCTGCCAGAAATGGTGCAGCAGACAAACCTCATCCACAACTTGAAAAACACATTCAACAGCTGGAAGCTGATGTCAAACAGCTGTCAATCGAAAGGGAACAACTAGTGCATCAATTGGAAAAGAGCCAGGAAATCCTTATGAACTTCCAAAAAGAACTCCAAAATGCCGAGGCAGAACTCCAAAATGCACGAGAGGAGAATCGCAAATTACGCAATGGCCAACCAGTGGCCCCAGCCGCACCAGCCGAAATACAAGCAATGCAAAAAGAAATTCAAATGTTACAACAGAAACTCCAAGAATCCGAAAAGGCGATACAGGCAGCCGGAGCTCCTGCTCAAGGTGGAGCATCAAGAGAAGAAATAGAGCAATGGCGCAAAGTTATAGAGGCTGAAAAGAACAAAGCTGATATGGCAGATAAGGCTGCTCAAGAAATGCATAAACGCATACAGGTATAGCGCTTTCAAAATTGAAAAGTTCACATCATCTTATCCTAAATTCTTTTTCAGATGATGGATCAGCATATTAAGGAACAACATGCTCAAATGCAGAAAATGCAACAACAGTTACAGCAGCAAGCACAACAACAACAACAACAGCAGCAGCAGCAACAGCAGCAGCAACAACAAGCACCTGCGAACACACAAGAAATACAGCAACTCAACCAAGAACTGGAGAAAGTTAAAGCTGAACTTCAAGCTGCAACAACACAAAGAGATCAATTCCAACAACAATTGGAAATTTTGGTTGAAGAACTACAAAAGAGTCAGGTATTAATTTATTTACTTTTGTTTTACCATTTATATTTCGCCATGTCCTTAATTGTAGGTTGCCAACCAAGAACAAGCAAAACAATTGCAGGCGGCCCAACAACAAATACAACAATTGCAGCAACAAATACAACAGATAAGCCAAGCGGGAGGAGCAACTGCTGCTGCCAGCGAAGCACAAAAACAACAATTGGAACAACAGCAAAAACAATTGGAAGAAATTCGCAATCAAATTGATAATCAAGCCAAGGCGGTCGAAAGTGAACGGAAAATTATTGAAGAGCAGCGCAAACAAATCGAAGCCAAACGCAAAGATATTGAAGAAAAAGAAAAGAAAATGGTTGAATTTGATGTACAACTGCGCAAACGAAAAGATCAAGTGGATCAATTAGAAAAGTCGCTGCAGGCTCAAGGAGGCGGTGCTGCAGCTGCTGGAGAACTTAACAAAAAACTTATGGAAACACAAAGGCAATTGGAAGCGTAAGTTTAACATTGTCTTAGCATACATACATACATACATACATACATACATTCATATTCATGTACATATGTATTGAGATAACATTTATGAAAGATATCTTTATACAACTTCTTTCCACTTTACAGCTGCATCAAAGAATTGCAAAATACAAAAGAAGAACACAAGAAGGCAACTGCTGAAACAGAACGATTACTCAAATTGGTACAGATGTCCCAAGAAGAACAGAATGCCAAAGAGAAGACAATTATGGACTTGCAACAGTATGTTATCACTTACTTCAATTTCATTTATTTATTAGTTTATGTTTCTTTTATATTCAATTGCAGAGCCTTGAAGATTGCCCAAGCAAAAGTCAAACAAGCACAAACACAGCAGCAACAACAACAAGATGTAAGTTTTGTTTCCTTGTTTCTGTGACATTTTAATTGCACCTTTTCCAACCAAAAAAAAATGTTCTTTTTAAAATATTCTTTATAACAGAAGTTGTTTATGTCAATTTGGGTTTTATTTGGAAAATCTAGGGCCAATGAACTTTGGCTTAAATTTGGGTTCAAATTGTGAGCAATAATATGAGCTGATAATATTTAGTACGTCGACATGTTTTCATGTTATATAAAAGTGAGATAGAAAAATTTAAGAAGTCTAAACATTTTATAGATGGGTTAGCTTTGTTTTTAGTTTTGTATGCAAAGGATCGTTAAATTAAGAACATTTCGTGATAAGATTTACATCTGCACCTGGCCGTAGGTCTTAATCAGATGGTGGTCAAACCACTGGAAATGAAAAGCAACGTCATTCACGCTCTAGAAAGCCGAGGAATAATTCTAGCAACAGGTCTTTTCTAGTTGCAATTTCAGCAGTTCCAAAGCAGGGTTGCAAACCACTACTCCTTGCTGAAGAGCTAGAGACTATCCAACTCCTGGTCCAGAACACATGACTAGCATGCTCACTGGATCCGGATCATTCACCCGTTGGTGTTATTAAAGGCGTGATGATCCTGGCCCACTTAAATCAGTTCATGCTGGGGCCGCAAAACCACAACCACCACCTCAATAATCAGTCAGAGAACAGCGAAAAATCTAAAGAGACAATTAGCGGAACTCTGGGGCTTAATAATTCCCGTGGAAATAACGTGGAGCTTCCAGTTGACTCCCTGCTTGCCTTCAGGGGACTGGGCTCCCTTATACCTCCAGCAGCACAGGTCTAGATGGTCAAGTATTCCATAAAGACCGATATATGTGCCCCCGGGGGGGGGACGTTAAGCTGTCTATTGTACCATTTAATCTTTTATTCGAATCATTATCATTACTTACTACACTGTTTACGCCAGAAAGGTATACTACTTCTTTTTTGCCGCCATTTTGGTAAGCATTGGTGTTGACAGTTCACATTTGGCAGCCGTGAAGTAGACACGTGGCAAATTTATTATGGAGAAATATTCGATAAGCCAACGTGGTTTAATCGTTAAAACATTTTTTCAAAATCAATCATCGATTATTTTGATGATGAGTAAGTTACGTGAAATTTTTGAAAGAAACAACGTGTCAACAAAACCACTACTTATTTAGGTGAAGATTGAGTGAAAGATTTCAAAGAAAGAGGGTAGGTGATGGGCCCAAACATGAACCACAACGTACTGCAAGGTCGGCTGAAAATATTACTGCTGCTCAAGGAAGTGTTCAAAATAATCCATCAACCTCAATTCGACGCCGTGTTCAGGAGCTTGGTCTTCAAAGAAAAACTTTGGCCACAATTTTGCACAAGGCTTTGCATTTGTTTCCATATAAGATTCCGTTGACCATTTACGCCGCCTTAAATATACCAATCGGATGTTACAGCTCTTCCATAACAATCCCGATTTTCCATTAAATGGATATATGTATTAACAGAATAGTTGGTTCTGGGGAATGGGAAACCTTCATATTATTTAACAGTCACCTTTGCATCCATTAAAAGTAACAGTCCGGTGTGCAGTTTGGTTAGGAGAAATCATTGGACCTTACTTCTTTAAAAATGAAAACGGCTTTACGATAATTGTGAATAGGGAGCGATATAATTGAAAACTTTTTAACGCTTTAACTGCATGCTTTGGGCTTGATTAAAATGTGGTATCAACAAGACGATGCCACATCGCATACAGCCAGGATTACAAATGAATTACTGTGAATTATTTCAAGAAATTGTGATCTCTATTGGCCTTCACGGTCGCCACGGTCGAATATGTGAAAAGCAAAGTTTATGCAAATAAAGCAGAAACGCTAGAGCAGCTCAAACAAAATATTCATGACGCAATTTTTTTTAGTCAAGTACCGTGCTACATTCTTTACGAAAGGGATAGAGAAGATATGAAACAGGTGGCGAAAGTAGAAGGATAGTCGGAAATTAACTGCCGTATAAGACAGCACAGCGACCAGTGACTATGCCTTCATCGCTGAGCAGCCCCACCGACAGTCAATTTTTATTTTTGTAGTGAAAAAAACCAAGGTCTTCGTTGGGAATCGAACCCACAACCCCCATACTGACAAGGTAGTACACTACCTACTAGCCTATAGGGGCACCTTTTAATTAATGAAATATCGCGTGAAATGTTAGAGAATGTAATGAAAAATATGGCTCGTATTTGTGAGGCTAACAGTAGCGGACATTTATCTGATATTATATTCCATACACAATTCCCAACATTAAATAAAACCTATATCAATATAAGACGCATTCTCTTTCATTTAATTAAAAGTTATAACCAAAAAGTAGTATACCTTCCCGGCGGACACCCATGTACTTAAATAATTTCATTCTAAAGATAGTATAGCCCAGCGGTCCTACAGTTAAAATTCCGCTACCAAACGGTGACCCTTAACCTTAAGAACTTAAGCCCCCGATAAAGATAATTATGATCTGTTCACTGTTTTTAGTTTGAATCAAACTTTGTTAACATGTTGAGATATTCTTAGTATCTGGTGATTTTCTTCAACGTGTACAGTCTCAACGATCTTCCTGTGTATGTACATATGTATGTATTATATGTTTTTCTATTCCTTAATATAATGAAATCTATTGTCAGAATTAAGAACACAAAAATTATTAATATTTCCCTGTAAAATTATGTCTGATTTATTCAAGTTATTCGCCGCACAGTGGCAGATTTTGAAGGGTGGCGGTCAAAATTCTATAAATTATTTTAATGAAATTTCTTGTTGGATAGAAGACATCTTAAGTTTCAATTTGATGTATTAACTTTATATGTGTTTGAAAAATGATTTTTAAAAATATAGGTACCGGGTTTTTCAACAAAAAGTTTGCTTTTTCAATTGTGGCAACACCAATAACATGATTTTTTTTTTATGGAAAGAGAAGTAGCACTTTATGCAGTAATGCCTATTTAGTCAAGTACCGTGCTACATTCTTTAGGAAAGGGATAGAGAAGAGATGAAACAGGTGGTGAAAGTAGACGGATAGTCGGAAATTAACTGCCGTATATAAGACATCACAGCGACCAATGACTATGCCTTCATCGCTGAGCAGCCCTACCGACAATCAGTTTTTATTTTTGTACTGAAAAAAAACCAAGGTCTTCGTTGGGAATCGCACCCGCAACCCCCATACTGACAAGCTAGTACACTATCTTCCAAACCTCAGGTGCACCTGTAGTTTTGACATTTAGTTTTTTGACATATTCGTAGTACATATTGACTATTGTTACAATGAATTTAATTTCGCACGAAAATCGCATTAAAATAATTAAAATCCATTTTGAAAATGGTGGTTCTGTTAAAGTTACTTTCGGCTTACGAGGTTCAACTGGTGCAGACATTGAAGCCACTTGACCCGATTCGCTCAATTCATTCAGGAACAATCGGCTGGTTTTGCTGAAAAGCTTATTTCAGACGAAGCTTATTTTCACTTGTCAGGGTATGTCAACAAGCACAATTGCCGCGTTTGGGCTTCTAAAAATCATAGAGCGATTATTGAGAAGTCTTTGTATGCTCAACGTGTCACTGTATGGTGCGGTATGTGGTCTGGAGGCGTGATTATGCCGCTTTTTTCGAAGATGAGGCTGGAAGTGCGTTAACGGTCAATGGATCACGTTATAGCGAGATGATAGCAACTCAGTTTCGGCCTATTATTGACGACGTTGATATCATTGACATTTGGTTTCAATACATGTCAACCAGCCAATGAAACGATCAATTTATTGCAAAAAAAAATTCACGACAATCACCAGTTAGGTGGCTCGCCACATTGGACGATTTAACACCGCTGAATTATACTTTGTGCGGCTATGTTAAGAACAGGGTCTATACGGAACCAATGGAATCGATTTCAGCCTTAAAACTCAAAATCCATTATGCGATTAACGAAATCGGCCCGCGATTTTGCCAAAACGTGTTAAAAACTCTGTCAGCATGGTCGTGGTGGACATTTGTCATTTTCCCTTCGTAATACAACAAAAGTTTGTATCATCTTAATCGAAATTTTTTGTTTTATTTTGTTTTAGAAAACAAACTTCTTGTTAAAAACAACCGTTTATAAATTATATTACGAAGTTTTTCATAAAAGAACCAGGAGCTGCGTTTCACTTAACATCTAGATTGGGGTATATTTTAGTCCTTTATTACAGCAGCGAAGGGTTAAAATTTTTTAAGTATTTTATAAGTAGCAAAACATATTGTCCAAAAATATACAAAACCAAAAAAGTGATGCCACTTAAAGTGCAAAAACGTTCTAAAATGTTCTAAAATAATTTCAGATTCTTTTAAAAAAGCGCGTTTTTGACAACCCTATTCGAAAAGAAATAATCGACATTTTTAAGATTTCGAGGTTTTTGTGTGTTTACGGCCGCCTTCTTGTGAAATGTGCCACTGTGCGCAGGTGAAATTACATGTTATTGAGCCAGTTCACATTGGATTAGTTGTGCTGGCAGTTTGTTGGCATTTTCGGTGAGGGGAGTAGTTTTTGGTTGAAACAATTTTTCTATCAGCTTCAGCGCCGCACAACAAAAACAAAACTAATACACATGCATTTATGAAAACACAGGTCTTGTGTGTTTTTTTTTGCAGAGCGATTTTTAGTCTTCAGTTGGCTATTGTAGTGTAAATATGAATATGAATTCAAAAGTAGATAAATAGATTTTATTCTATTTATTTTTATCTTTTTTATTATTGAATTCTAGTTTTTGTTATAATATTTTTATATTTTACAGAAAATTAAATATGTGTTAATCTTTTAAACGTCTTTTTAATTAAATTTTAACGATATACATATTTTTTCAATATTTCGCTTTCCTATGGAAAGATTCTTCAGGAAAAATTAATTTTTAATAACAAAAATTATTAACAAATTGAAAAATTTTTTTGTTATTTAATTAAAATAAAAAAGGTCGATTAAGAATAAAAATAATTTAACATAAAATAAAATTAGAAACAAACATTTCATCATCACTTACAGCCATATTTATTTTGTAATGCGTATACTGTGGTGTATACCGAACGAAAAACAAACATGAAATGAATAAAAAACACTAATACACACAAAGATGTGTATACGTATAGAATTTTGTGCTAAAATAATTAGTCTAGTGTGTTTTGGAAAGAACTAAAGTTGTGCGAAACAAATATTAATCCAATGTGAACTGGCCCATTTAAAATTATATTTGTTGAAACCCTCTGATTACAGCCACACAGATGAATGTAAAATGGTGTTGCCAACTGATTTATTTTAATTTACTATATTATACATACCTACATATTTATATGTATGCATGTATATATAAATAAGTTCTTCTTCTTTTTAAACTAATATTACAAATATTTATTTAATTATTTTTACTTACAGGCTGGACCAGCTGGATTCTTAAAGAGCTTTTTCTAAACATAAAAATATCTTACAGTTATAACTCTATCTATCTCTCTATCTCCCTCTCTTTATTACTCTCTACATAAACTACACTACAGTTTACAGTTTCTACTATAAATATGTATTTATATTTGTATATTTGTTGTTGTTCTTGCTTATACTTTTTTTCAAAACCATAAAATATCAAGAAAACAAAACAAAAAATAACAGTATTTTCATACTCTCTATACGTTAAACTATTCTTTAAAACAAAAATTATAAACAAAAACAAAACAAAAAACAAAAAAAGGAAAGAAGGAATGAAATGAAAAACCAAAAACTCAAATTCAAAATATTTTTTCTACTATTTATACATAATTATAAATAAATCTCTCTCTAATATCGCTAATAGTTGCTTTAAATTTAATTAAGTATAAAACTTGTGTACAATTTAAGTTTAATCAAATCAAATAACACAATTCGCATAATTTTTACGTTGTAATCTATTTATTTATTAATTAATCAATTATTTTTGTTTTTTTTCTTAGTCAAATTTTATGTGAATTGCGCCCACTGATGAATTGGTCATGATGTGAAAAATAATTAGAAATAAAAATAATGTGATGTCATACATAAATAAATAATTTATAAATTTAACTATAAATAATTAAATTGTCAAATAATTAAATAAATAATGAAAACATCATATACACAAAAAACATATTAATACTTAGTAAATTTAGTAAAAAATTAACAACAACAAATAAAAATATATTTAATAAATTATTAATAATAATAATAATACAGCATACCCATACATATTCACTTTAAAAAAGACAACAAAAATTTTGGTAGTTAAATATTTATTATTATTATATTAACAATAATAACATGATAGACCCTCTCCTCCCTGTTATAGTTAGCGTAAAATTAATTAAGATAAAGAAAGTTATAAACAAAACATAAAATTAATAATTTAGTGTAAATATTTGTAAACAACAACAATAATAAAAAATATATACAAGATGAAATATAGCTATTATATTGTTTAGCAGAAAAAATAAAATATAAATTAATCCACGTAAAAGCAAAAAAAAAAGAAAATAGTATTAAAACTAATTAAAGATTTAAATAAAACATATAAAGTATTATTAGCAACCCTCACAGACACACAAATGTTACGCATACTAAAACAATTCTTCATATTCCAGTTTCCTCAGTCACAAAATTGGGTAACTTTGACGAATACTCACCGAAAGCTTTTAATAATTTAAAGACTGATTTTTTTTTTTTGTTTTTGTCAATAATCTAATCTGGCTAATTTTTGCGTAAAGCAGAGCAGAGATCAATTCCTTTTCTATTGTTCATGTTCATGGAATTAGGAATTAGATACTGTAACACTCAATACACTATCTGAAAGACAACAGCAAAAATAATATAACTTTCCATCGACTTTTCTTGCATTTAACTTCACAGGAGCATTATTTATTAAAAGTAGGTCCTTGTAAATGCCGAACAGCATATAATAGAAGATATTGAGATCAATTCCTTTTCTATTGTTTATGTTCATGGAATTAGGAATTAAATACTGTAACACTCAATACACTATCTGAAAGACAACAGCAAAAATAATCTAACTTTCCAGCGACTTTTTTTGCATTTAACTTCACAGGAGCATTATTTATTAAAAGTAGGTCCTTGTAAATGCCGAACAGCATATAATACAATAGAAGATATTGATCTCTGATTATTGTTTACTTCAAATTCGTACAGTATAATTTAATTTGAAATTTTAATACATATTTTAGATTAGATTTGCAGGTATCCAGGATGTATGAAGGTGTTAAAATTTCACTATTATATTTATTTCTTTTAATAAAGGTTTCGTTATATTGAGTTCATTTATTGCAAAATAATAACAAAGCACTTTCGAGTTTTAAATTAAATTAAACGACACACAATTAAATACACACAAAATAAACACGACGGTAACGTCACCACTGTAACCCATTAAAAGATGCTTTTTTACTTGTTGTTTTTTTCTCAACGATGTCTCAACTTGAATTCATTCATTTGCCCAGCAAGTGGTGCTTATATAGCAGTTTTAAGCCCTTCTCGCATATACAAGTATATTCTAATTTAACATCACCCCATATTGATTTACTGAATGCTAATATTCAGTAAAGGCGCCTGTTTTTTTTCTGTTAGTTGTTTTTGTTTTCTGTTGTTTAGCTTACTTCGTAGAATTTCTTATAAGCATGTTGTTGTTGTTGTCTTGTTTGTATAAGATTTCGTAGAAAACTACACAGTTTGTAAATCACTTAATAGGTCATTTCGTTTACTTTTTTTTAGTGATTATTATTTTCTTTTAAAACTTCACCAAACCATAACAATATGATATCCTGTGCATAGGTTTGTGTACTGATTCAAACTTACTTTAAAGTCTGCCAGCTAAGAATTAGATTTGTAAAGCGGTATCGAGCGAAATTTGTTGACATAAATAAGTGTAATTTTAAATACCTTTCTATTCGATGGAGAGTTTATAATAATTTAACTGAAATAGACCAATCAACTAGTCAAGCAAGTTTATTTTACAACTTTATACTTAACTTTAATAACTAAAAAATATTTGCCAAAATTGTAGAAATAAAAAAAAACTAACAAATTTATTTGTTATAATCATGACCTGTACGCTAAATTGAAACGAACTTGATTCCAAATTATATTTTAAAGCCACTTAAAATTAATTCTAAATTAATTATGAACAACATAATATACAAAAAAGAATAAAATTCAAGAAAACTTAAGCGGTTATGATTAAAAATTTGACACCATTGTCACTTTACTTTCCAAGAAAGCGGCACCATCAATTAGTACGCCTCAAGTGCCGATTTTTACTTCTGCTTAAAAAATAGATTTCATAGTTTCTGTTTCTACTCCAAGAAACGATTTAACAGCTGTTTGTTATTCTACAAGAAAGTTTGATTTTCGATGCTGACATTAGAACAGGTGTTTTAAAACCTTAAAAATTTTATTTAAATATCCAACATTTGTTCTAATTGCATTACATATTTTTTTAAACATCATTTTTCTATTCTTATTATTCAGTTTGTATTTCATTTGTTTCTTGTCTTTACTTACCTTTATTAAGAATGCTATTTGGAGAAGATATTGATTTACTTACAACTCGTTCTTGTACTTTGCGCTCATACTAACTCGCCTGCGCTTGAAGTCAAATTTTTGTTCAGTGACTCTAGTAATTCACCACGCAAGAAAGGTGTAGTAAAAACTCTACACGTTTTCGTTTTACAGAAAAAGAAAATTCAAAACGTTCAAGCGTTAAAAAGTCAATTTTCCCACTTTAAAATAATTCAGTGCTTTTCTCTGCAGAAAAGTATTAAAAAAAGTTGGAAAAAAATATTAGTGTTGCCACACACTATTTTCGATATTTAGGTCTTTATGTCCACAATAGCAACTACGTTTGGAAGTGAAGGTGGTAATATGGTAATAAAAGAAATTTTAAAAATTAATTTAAAAGTATTTTAGAGTTCTTTTTATTATTAAGTATTTATGTACAAATGTATATAAAGTGCTACAGTTCAATTCAATTTATAAATGTTTTTACTTTAAATTCCACAAATTATACTGAAATTAAAAACTTTCTTTGTGAGATTTTAAAAGTTACTTGATTATATGGTATTTAAACCACTGTGCAATTAACAACTATAATATACAAGGTACTATCAAGTACATATTGCATTTGTTTTTTTATTTATAATTTTGATTACATGTAAATTAAATTAAATAATAATTTTTATTTATTTATGTTGAAAACAAGCAACAGACTATTCGTATTAAAATATTCTATAATAACATAATTGTATAATTTTTAACACTTTACTCATATACATATATATAGTTATAAAAATCATTGAAAACAAAAATTAATTAATTAAAGTTATTAAAAAAAACAAAGTTGCGTGAGTGTGTGTGTAGGTGTTTAAAGGAAATTTACGCATACAACCACAAAATGCAATTACACAAATTTAAATAAATATAAATAATCATACAAATAAATTAAATAAATACAAAAATAAAGTTAATTAAAAAAATAGTAATTATTACTATTATTAAATAAAATTATTACAATTCTGCACTAGGAAAAACTATGTACATTATTGTTTTGAAATGTTGACAAGTATCCTATTAAGAAAAGAAAATTACATTCAAACATTTGGTACATATACATAAACATACATGCATATAAACATAAAAACATTAATTTGATATAATTTCGTTTTTCTTAGAAAATTTATTAATTAAATTAAAGGAAGCAAAACAAAAGTAAATAAAACAACAAAGCAAACAAAAACTAACTTAAATGAAATAAAAAAATTTGAGAAATTATGTAAAATTAAGACATCACTGCCATGTTTAAGAAGGAAATTTAAAAGATATAAAAAATAAAAAAACCAAGTTAAAGAGAAAAAAGAAAATCCAAAAAAATGTTAAACAAAAATAAACAAATTGTATTAATTTTTACATGATTATTATTATTATTCTTATTGTTTCAATTTTACTTTATAATATTAAAAAAAAAATACAAAGCAATTCGAAATAAAACATAAAGAAATCACAATATAAAAATTCTTAATTCTTTTCTTAAAAATTTGCGTATGTATGTTATAAAAAATTAAATTCAAGTAGCAACTAGAAAATTAATTTAAAAGTTTTGAAAAATATTTAAACAAAATAATCCTTGAAAATTAAATTCATATAAATTGTTGACAAATTGACACAGTGAATTTAAGCTGATAATTTATTTCTTGAAGCAACAACTAAGATTCTCAAGCAAAATCAAAGATTTAAAGAATTGTTTTTTAAACAGCTTATACAAATCGTTATAGGAACTGATTTCATAAACCGCTGTAAAGTCCAAAAGCTTTATTTATCATGTGTTGGCTCTACCTTCAAGTACATTAAAATTGAAAATTTTGAAACAATGGCAAGGCTACAGAAAAAATTGTTTAAATATGGCAAATTAACATTAAACGTAGTGGCAACTTCAAAAAGCACGAAATGCAACTTTTTCTGTTTACTTTTTATTAACGAAAATCATTGCAATTACGTTTTATTTTAATTTGTTTTCAAGATGTTTTCACAAAGGAAGGCAGACACCAAGTTATATGAATTAAAATTTGAATTCAAGTTGATTTTGAAAATCGTGCCTATGCTTTTAAAAAAGTGAACGGATTGGAAACTTAAAGGTAAAAACTCGAACGTGTGATCCACCATGTTAAAAGTTAATGAAAATACCTATTTGACTTCAACAAGAAATCCCTGCAAGATAGGATGCCTGCAAACTTAAATCAAAAGCAGGAATTTTTTTTGCTTAACTTACGACCTTGATGAAGCATGTCTTCTCCAAATATCTAAAATAAATTTTGGTGTTTCTTATCTCCTCGATTTCAATCAATAGGCTGATACTGTTACAAAAAATTAATTTGAAAAATAGTCCAAGATCCTTTTTAAATTGTAACAATCATCTAAATCAAACTTACTTCCCTTGCTCCCTTGGTACTAAGGTCAAGAGAAACAAGAAGAAAAATTATGCAAAAAATATGTGGCCATAGACTGTCAAAATCTCTTAAAAATAATTTTTGAAAACTTAAGAACCCAAAAATTTAAATTCCTACTTTAACTACTTCCCCACAAAAAGGGTGATTCAAAATGATCATTCTCATTATTTCGCTAAAACTCAATACACTTTGGAAACATTTTAACTTGGAAATAAACTTCATTTAATAAGAAGGCTTCTTGACTCCCAATATCAACAAAATCTTGCATCCCTGTTAATTTTAATAGTCCAAAAATACCAAAATTCCAAAATATTTGTACCTATGTAATATTATGTATACACTCATAGTCCGTATGTACATAGCTTTCATTTGGTACCTTGCTCAATGGCTCAAACTTACCAAAAAGAAAATTCCAGAAATTGTGTATAAAAGTACCACATTATTTAAATAAATTATTTAGTTTAAAATAGTGTTAAACTCGCAAATGCTGGAGGCGTTTTTTTCTAACAGGAGAAATCGTTGGAAAACAAGAATTTTTCCTCAACGTAAATAAAATTATTTATTACTACGTTAGGAGGAGAAGTGATATAGGTCTTTACGGATTATGCATTATGCAGCAGAAAACCTAGAGCTAACCAAAAAAAAAATTAAAAATCCCATGAATTATGCTTGTCTCCGCATCATGCAAAATTAGCAAAATTCGAGGAAAATTAAGAGAAGAGGGAAAAAAGGAAATAGTGGAAAACAAATATTCAGAAGTAGGCCTTCCGATCGAAAAAATATTTTTTTCTAATTCAGAGGCGAAGAAAAAAAATGCTTTAAAGTCATATTGGAAGTAATATGAAGAAGAAAAATATCTGCTAGAAGCTGACAAATAAAAAGGCGAAACTATAATATACAGTCAATAAAATATCTTTTATGTAGATGCTCAAGAAACGAGATTCAAAGGATTCAAAAACATGATGTATTTGTTGCATGCTTCAAAAATTGAGTTCCACAGCATTTTAAAGGAGACCAGCAGGCATAAAACATTTTATCAGAATAATTGTATTTCAAAAATAAAACTAAATATCACATAAACATAAAAATCTTATAATTATAAATATTTAGCAACTAAACATTTGGGGAATTTTGCGACTTTAAAATAATCGTACTTTGTCAGTATCCCCAGTAACAGTCAGTAATTAAAATAATACGAATATAAATTTTCTCAATGTAGCTCATAACTTAATACTAACATCAGTTAATGAGCGAGCGATTCAAATCTAATAGATACATTATGATTATTTTATATTTATGTAGTTGTAAAACCTCTTTGGGGAGGAGTTTTAAACCGCAACAAGATGAATTTATGAACATACTTAAACCAATTTAAGCATAATTGCTTAGTTTAAACAAAACAATTTATTGCAATGGATAATACAGCACTTCTTTCAAAAAAATATTAAATAGAGTCGGGAAGACTTCACTTTTATAAACCGTAATACAAAATTTCAAACTAAAGCACATCTAACAAAATAGCACGAAATGTCCCAATGTGCGATGGTCTAGTGAAAAGCAAAACACAAACAAATTTGACGATTAATAAAAGAGTCCATGTGTACAATCCAGCCACAAAAATACTCTCTTAATAAAGAAAGCAAAACGCATACTACATGCCAGTTCTTAACAAAAAAATTACTTTTTTATGGTCAGATATGATACAAATTAATGTCAACGCCTGGCCACTTTATTCTAATCTGATGGTGGTCTAACCACTGGGTGAATACAATGCGTCCACCAAAGCTCTAAGGCGCATACATACCTAGGTGCATACACGCCTTAGTTTGCAATTTTTGAGAACACAGCACAGCAAGCAGGACCATGCCCCTACTGTTTGCTCTAGAGCCTGAGGCTATCAAACTCCTTGTCTTGTTACATATTCCACAGCTCTTTGGACGAGTTAAAAAGCCAACCGCCTTCCCACTTTGGGTTTTTTAAACCACAGCCACCACGTTACTCCTCGTGAGGCCTCACCAATAACCAGTACAGAGCCGTAGCCTTGTGGGCAACTAGTTCCCGTGGTACCAGTTTGTACACATCCACTGGTTGGACCTCAAGAGACCATTTTTATTTCTCCTCCAGTATCAAGCTTCTATTAGCCTAGGTGACTGGTACCGCTTTTTACGAAAGCATATGTAAAAATGAAGAAAAGATCCAGTTTGGCTGCTTGCGCCCGAGGGGACGCAACTTTTCAATGATCAGAGTGTGTTTTGTTTTACATCCGCACCTGGCCATGTAGCCTTAATCAGATGGTGGACAAACCACTATAGTATAATTTGGAACGTTATACATGCGTCCTAGATAGCCGAAGACATAATTCTAAGCAACAGAACCACCTAGTTGCAACTTTAATAATTCCAGGACAGGTCTGCAAACCATCACACCTTGCTAAAGGGTTGGAGAGTTTCTAACTCCTGTCCAGAACACATGTCAAGCATGCTCACTGGACTGGATCATTCACTTTACATGTCATTATCAGTGAAATGATCCTGGCCACCATAATTTTCATAAATCCCTTATGCGGCCGCAAAACCACAACCACCACGATACTCCCATATAGGGGCCAACCTCAATAATCAGTCAGAGAACTATTAAATGTCTAAAGAGACAAATAATGAACTCTGCGGGTTCACTGATCCCCGTGGAAATAAAGTGGAGCTTCCAGTTGTCTCCCTGTCTGACTTCAGGGGACTGGGCTCCCTTTTTCCCCAGTTGCACTGAGTCCAGATAGTGGAATATTCTATAAAGACCATATTTATATGCCCCTGGGGGGAAGTCTTCTCAACGATCAATCAGATGAAAATTTATTAAAATTTTTTTTAAGTTTTTAGGCTTTTGTACAGACAGTACAAAAACGTAAATGTCTATCCGCCTGTCGCTGCCATCCATCTCTGGTTCTGTAATATGTAGAAGCTTGAAATTTTCACAGCAGATTTTCAGAAGAAGATGTATAACTAAAGTCGCTATAAAACAAATTCTTAAGATTGAAGGGTATTCTGAAAGTTCGTGACACAAATTTTATTAGACGGATAGACTGGCACGTCAAATTTGCATAGTGTCAGTAAAATTAAATGCCCTATAGCAGCAAGTATAACGAATAAAACTTTAAGTTAAAGGGTTTTAAATTTTCCACATATGGGACTCGCAATATTTAAAACAAAACAAAAATATAAATGCTGAAGCTATAGTGACGTAATTGGTTGCTTTAATTTTATTTGGAAACAATAAATTTGTTTTATAAAGGCCGTGAAATTTTCATAGAGTATGTGCTGCTATCTCTGCTATAAAGGCAAATACAAAAATTAAATTGAAAACTGAATAGAGGTTATTCCGATAGTAACATGACTTTCACATATAAGACCTTATATTTAAGCCGCGACAGTCTGGACTATAAGTTTACGCAGATTGTAGTGATAGTTTGTTATGGAAGCAAGCTTAAAAATTTAAGTTAACACGTGGCCCAACAACATTATTAATTTCTTAAAATCTTATTTCGAATTTACCTACAAAATTATTCCTATGGACACTGAAACAAATAAAAAACAATTAAAAGGTGACTACTAATACACGGCGCGAAAATTATCATGTGTGAGTCCAATACTTTATGAATTTATTTAAACGTGTTTAGCTATTTATTAACTGAGTTAGTAAATATTTAATATTTTTCATATTTTTTCAATGAAACAACCTTAACATTAAAAATTATGATTATAACGTAAAAATTTCTTTCAGTGCAAAATCACCAATGCATTCTCGTTTAAAAAACTTGTACTAATTGACGACAAACAAATTAAAAAAGTCTTACATCGAACTAATTTGATAGTAATTGATACGGAAATCTTTGAAATCTTTGTCATATTCTATTACTAAACCTGATTGGATAGATTATTAGAAATGTATTTCATACTGCCAATCTGCGTAAGATGTCCTGTTTTATTGTTACTACAACGAAATGTGCCCTGATGGAATCATGGTACTCGCTCCTAAAAACTGTAATGTTGCCCTCGCAATACGTTATTCGCAAACAGAATAAGTAAAGGCGCATTTCCTAGTAGTCGATTGGCTATAGTTAATCGCACTGCGCATTACCGAGAGAATTCGTTCTTTCGCCAACAAGTCTTTTCTGTCGCTTTAAATATGCAAAAACTCAAATCGAATGTCCACAAAAATTACATCCTCTTTTCTTAATTCTCACGACCTAATTTTCCCGTTCTGAAACAACGCGTCATCCTCTAAATACCGATTCTATTAAAAGAAAAAAATAATAAAATTTATAGCCTGACTAAAAATTGATAATTTGGAATCCACTTACACAATGCAATTTTTTATGAAAGTATTTACTTAAGATATAGAGAAGCAAGCGGGGTAAGCAAAATCAAATAGTTTTAATTTAGATGTAATTTTTTGACACTTGCTTTGTATGAATATTTGACAAAACGTAAAAAAGTAAAAATAAAATAAAAAAATAAGGTTTGTTTTTATGCTAGCGGCTTTGCTTGAAATTAGGTTCTATTTCTATTCCCATTTCTTCAATTACGGTTAAAGACAACAAGACATAGACATAGGACTTTTGAAGTCCGACCAGTGACTTATAACACACACACACACACACACTGGTAGCACGTGAATCAGTTGCCCACAGGGCTATGGGTCGTGTTGGTTATTGGTGAGGCCCCTCGGGGAGCAAAGTGGTGCCTGTGCTTTGATCGAAGTTTGAAGAAAGTTACGTGTTAACACAAAAAAATTAACATCCAATGTCCTAGCTTGCGCATGCAACAGGACTATGAGTTGAATAGTCTCCAACTATTCAGCAAGGTGTGAGGGCAGGGATGAACGCTTTTACCTATACCTGGTAGTGAGATCACCATCAGATTAAGGACTCGCGGCCAGGTGCTAACATTAATCTTACCATGTATATCCGAAGAAAAAGAGATGACAGCGGAACTCATTGTCCCTAAAAAGGTGAAAGACAAAACACTCCGAGGTAGACTTTTTTATAATTTTCTTGTCATAGATTAGAATGTTTCGAGCACTCCTTCATTTCAGTGATGGCAGGCTTGCAATAATTACATCTACAGTACAGTGGGTTTTATTTAGGGCAGTTCTTTATGAATTTTTGTGTCTTCTATCAGAGCACACATCATTTGCTTTTTATAAAATTTAATGCATTAAGGATGCAAACCCTTGTTTCTTAGCGAACTACGCCACACAATTTTACGCATGTTTTCATGTATGAAGGCAGCTATGAAGATGAACGAAAAGCGAATTTTGTTTCCAGCTCTTTGCCATTCAAATTGTTTTTAAATTCGCTCATGCCCAAAACATTTAGACAATCTTAAAGTTTATATCTTCTTATATTCTGGCAAATATTGTGGTATATATCTTGGCATATATAAATATTTTGTTAGTTACAAAAATAACTTAAAAAATTAGTTTTAAAATGTGATTATATACTCGTATGCAAATGAATACCGTTCATAGTGATTTATTTATTTTCATTAAAGTGCAATAAAGGATTTTAGATGGCCGATATAGCGCTTCAGAATGAGACATAAAGATGAAGGGAAACGTATTATTTAGTAATAAATGAAATGAATTTAGAAAAATAATCAATTTTCGTAGCTCTACCTGAATTTTTCTAAAAAAAAATATAGATTAAATTTGAGATATCTCTTCTAGAAACTTCGCTTTTTTGTTGCTAAAAATAACATAAAATTTACCTGTATAACACTGCTTTGGTGGTAAATTGATTTAAGTGGCCTTAGTCCTACACAAAAAGTGTACCTGATCATGTTTAGAACAACTATGCAGCGATTTTGGTTTCTGTTCTTTCTTTAATGATGCAACAGAAATCGGGCACAACGTTTTCTTCTATACAATAAGACATATAAAAATTGTCGTAGATTCGGTCACAATTATACTTCTATTTATTCTAATTTATAGGTTCCATTTATTATTATTTACTTATTTATTTATAACAGATTATGCTATCAAATGTTTCAGCAATATATTGAAAAGAAAAAAAAAGGTATAGAATAAAAATCGTGACCTCATGCTTTAATAATTAAATAAAAATGGTGGAATAAAATATTATACATTAAGAATTTTTTTGCCATAATTGCTTTTCAATAAATAAAAAATTAAATAGTATTATTCAAATGCGAATGTCAGTTAATTTGTTTGGGTATATTTAATGCTTTCGCTTTATTATTTTTTGTCGTTGAGGTTTTGAATTGTAAAAAAAAAATTTTACCGAGAGTAACCATCTGCTTACTATTCTTGTGAAAGGCAGAATGTAATCGAAGCATACTTTGGGGCGTAAGAATAAAAATTACTTTAAATGACACTGACACATTTTTAAAATTATAAGTAAATATGTAGTTCGACATCTGAAATGGAAAGATTACAAATAAACTGTCAAACTGTACTTACCCGTCGTGCCACAGAACTCACTTTATTACTAAACTTCACCTTGAACAAAAACCAATCTTAGTTTTTGCTACAAGAATTTATTTTACTAACTGTGTTAAAATAGACTAGAATATGGCCAACGAATAAGGGCCAACGGCAATTATGAATGAATTCGCTATCAGCTTTAATATAATTAGGAAAATGTTTATAAAGTGTATTTAAAGAAGGTTCTGTTAACGAATTCTGTTAAAGAAAAAGCAAAAACAACACACGCATATCGATGTTTTGAATTGTAGAATGTAAAAGTCGCCTCCATTTTTCTAAAGCCTCTTTTTGCGAGTCGCCATTTAAAGTCATGCGATTCTTGGAATATTTTAATTCTTTCGTGACAAAGGGCTAAAAAGGGCGACATTATTTTAAGATTTCTGAGATATGAGTTGGTATTATCTCTTGCTTGCTCCTCTGTACCAGAATTCATTAGCAGAACATTGACATTTAATATTTGTTGTATCGTGTAATAGTTTGTTTATATAGTTGCATACATATAGTAAACGTAAAATAAAATTAACCCAACAAATAAAATCTAGGACAGGAAAAATGTCAAAATTAATTGATGCTCGATTTCAGGAATGAAGCTAATTAATTTGGAATTAATTTAATATTCGTATAAGTAGAATTTAATAATAAAAAAAAAATATATATAAAAGTAATTTTAATAAAATAACAAAAATACACTTACTTAGGCCTTAAACGTATTACATAAATATATACACACACACACAATCATGCATATACAAACTTTAAGAAATAAAATCAATCAATGAAAATAAAGAAAATATAACGAAAGCAAAAAATGTAAGTCATTTTGAGCACTAAATACTTTTTAAATGAAAAGTAAATGCAACAATAAAGCGAACAGAACAAACAATACACACCTGAACACCAACACAATCACTTAATACTAATACAAATTTTATATGCCTTATTAAGCTAACTAAAAAATAAACAAAAAAATATAACAAATAATAATAAATAATATAAACATATATATATAAATAAATAATAAACTAATAATAATAATAATAAGAAACTAAATATTTGTTTGGGGAAAAATTAAAAAACTTTTTCAAGTTAATTTTTATTACAAAAATCAAACATATTAATTTATTTAAAACATGATAAATAAATATATATATATAAATACTTAATAATATTTAACCACAAAAGAAAAAAAGGGAAGTTTCTGCTAAAGTGCTTTCTTTATTTAATTTATTTAATTTAAAATCAATTTATTTTAATTTAAAATCAATAATAAATATAGTTATTTGTTCTTTTTAATATTTTATAAATCATTTTTTATAGTTTCAATATTTCGCCACACTTTTCGGTGGCATCTTCAAATTGTTTTAAAGTTAAACACTAGCCTAACTTTAAAAATGTTTTGATTTTAAATTTAGAAATATGCATTACAAATGATTATAATAATTACATGAACATTAAAGCAGATACGGACAATGTTTTGCAAAATCATAGACCTTAAGTTCACAAAACAAAATTCTGTATTTATCTAATTAATTTATAATTAATTTAATTTTTTGTAAATTTTATCTTAAAATTTATGTTTGAATGTATGTATATGTAAAGTAATGTGGTTTTCTATATGTATTTGTTATTTTCAAAATTTTATTACATTTGAAGAGTTGTATCCCTACCGGAAATGGAACTAGTACTAGCATTGATTATGCTTCAAAAATCTCTAGCACAATTGGTTCTAGACGTGTACTAGTATATTTATTAAAATATAAAATAAAAATATTTATCAAAACACAAAAGGAAATGACTTAAAAATTATATATTTTTAACGAATTTTTTCAGGTTATTTCAGTTAATATGAATATATAAGTTTTTATAAACGTAAAAAACGAAAATTTGTATGGTAGTGTGTTATTCAATGTCAATTGTTTTACCTAAAACATCAAGTTTACTATTTAACAAAGTTAGTCCTTAACGCAAACCGTTTTACAAGGCTTTAACATTTACTACTTTAATTAAATAAGCCAGAGCTGCATTCTAGAACTCTTAAATAGTGGAATGCAATCAACATTCATTTCCAGTTCGACTTTTGGATAGTTTTTTTTAAGTATTTTCCATTTTCAATGTTCTTTTTTCTCCCTAAAAAAATTCACGATAATTAAATGATTAATTGAAACAAAATAAAGAAAAAACAAATAAACAATAGAATAAAGACGAATTTTATGCGGTGGCCTAACAGTAGTTTTTGTTTTTTTTTTTAATATATATTTTTTTTTAATTTGTTTGACACAAAATTTTTATTTGTTGTTTGATTTGAAAAATTGTTTATACACTTTCCTTTTCTTGAAGATGCCACTCAATAATGTGGAGAAGTAATGATAATAAAAAAAATTAATTAAATTTTTTATTAAGATGTGCTTAAAAAAATATTTAATAAATATAAATTTATTTAATTAATTAATTTTTATTAAGTATAACACAATTTAAATTAAGTTTATATTTCTTTTGTTTCAATTAATTCAATAATTTAAATTGAATTAAACGAATTTAATTAAATTGATAATTTTATTTTATTATAATTTTAGTTTGCTAAATATAATAAACATTTTTTAGTAATTAATTTTAAGCACTAGGTCTTATTTAATAAAAAATTTTTTAAAAAACTTTATTTTTTATTATATTTTCGATATTTCGCCATACCGTTGGTTGGCTTAAAATTAATTACTAAAAAATATTAAAAAAGGTCAAAAAATTATAACTATTATATATAATAAACATTGTTTAATAAATTAAATGAATTTAATTGTTTCAACATAACTTAAATGAATTACGTTTAGCTTTATATAACTTAAGTTAATATAACTATTGTATATTAAATTAAAATCGTTTAGTTTAATATAGTTAATTTATTAATAAAATAAATTCAAGCTGAAATAAATAAAGATTTATTTGGTTTAGCTGAACATATTCAATTAAAATTATTTAGTATATTTAATTTAATTTATTTTATAAACCAAAATTTCATTTGGTTTGTTTGTATTAAATTGACTAATTTAATAAAGCTTTATTATTTTTTAAGGTAATTTTACTAATAAATTATTTTGTTAATTTTTTATTATTTTTATTCGAACTTTCTCCATCTTTAACAAATAAGTATTTATCTTTTTTATATGTCTTTTTTATTAAATTTAACACATATAAACTCAATATTTCGCTTTCTTCTTTTTTTTTTAAATTTTTAATAATTGTTGTTTTATAACAATTAATTGCCTGAAGAAGCTTTTCCAAGGGAAAGCGAAATATTGAGTTTATATGTGTTAAATTTAATTAAAAAGACCTATAAAAGAATAAATACTTATTTATTAATAAATTTTAAATTTAATTAAATAAAATAAGTTTTTTAAATAAAATTAATATTTGTTCGACTTCAATTAATTTAACGTTATATTGGTGCGATTTGCTATTTTGAGTTATTTTTATTTTATTGCAAAATAATAAATAACACAGTATTTTAGAGTTTTTAAATTAAGTTAACGGTTTATTTACTTATAACACACAAAATAAACACAATGGTAACTTTGATGTCTTTAAACACTGATGACACAACTTGAATTGAATTAATTTGCCCAGCAAGTGGTGTTGTTTTAAGAGGGTCTCTCACATACAAGAATTTTCTACTTTAACATCACTCCATATTTTTTGTTGTTGTTGTTGTCATTTAATTTAGGCGATTGGTTGGCTGTGTGATTAGTTTTGTTCAGTGTTAGTTGTCTTAGTTTTCTGCTGTTAACTTCTTTGGTAGAATTTGGTAGAATTGTGTTTAGTGTGCACAAGATTTCCTAGAAAACTACGCAGTTTGTAAAATGCACAGTGGGTCGTCTACTTTTCTTTTACTGTTAATTATTTTCGCTTAAAACTAAATAAACCATCTTCGTAACAATATAATAACAATTGATTTGGATTAAATAAAGTCAATTGATTAAATTATAATTTAAATGTCAGCTAAAAAGTAAATCGCATTTAATCCTTTTCGTCATTATCATTGCGCTAATTTGTTAACATCAAAAATGTCAAAGAAATTCTAAAATTACTTAACTGATATCATTAGACACCATATTATAAATATTATATTTAATGTGAAGTGGTGAAGGTGAATTCAAAGTTTCTTGCTGTACTAAGTGTGGCAAACAGCTGGCTAAAATGTAAAGAACAGAGAAACAGGGTCAATAATAAATGCAATCAAATTTTTGAGAAGCTTTTTAAAATAATCTTAAAACAATTTTTATATCAACTCTTAAGACTGTATTCAACACTTTTCTACCTTCAACCTATTTAATATAAAAACTAAACAACTTTAATGTGAACAAACTTTCTTGCCGTTTGCACATAAATTTGAATTGACGTATGAAAAAGCGAACAAAATCGCTGAAGAAACTCTACATAAAATTTAATTCGTTTACAATAACAAATGAACGAAAACAGTAAAATTGTAAATTTTTTAAAAAGAATTTAAGGATCAGTTTCGCTAAGTATTTCAAGTCACTTCCATCACTAGAAGTTTCAATAGAATTATCCTTTCGGGCGAAGTAGTTTGTTATTTAAATTTATATTGTGGATCTGTTAAGTCGCTTATACATCTGATATCCTAAAAGAATATCGTTTAGAGTACGTTGGAGCTTTAATGCTCTTTCTTTATCTGGATCCATATTTAGAATTTCATTTTGTAAATCACTTAAGTCTTTTATACTATGTTCACACCTAGTGTGTTTAACATCTCAATCGTGTTTAAGCACTAAACACGGCGAATTTTAGGTGTTTTACCATACATTGACGTGTTTTGTTAAACATCTCAAATGAGTTGTTTTTGATTTAAACACGTCGTTAAACACGTAAATTCCAAATACAACTCGGAATTTCATTTAATTTTGGGATGTGCTCAGTGCGTTTTTGGCCCTTTATGCTAATAGGTACTGTAATTAGGTAATTTGTCAGGGGTTTGGGTTTGATTCTAAAAAGGCTGTTTTCACTACAAAAAATCATTTTTAAGGTAACAAAAGTAGATAAAACGTCAGCCTTAAACATCTCAATTATAGTGTGAAGGGCTGTGTTTAAATTTTAAAACATTTTGCTTAAACGCGCTCAAAAACACAAGTGTGAACTTAGTATTAAGGATTTTACTAATATTTATTTGGTAAGCGGTTCAATATTTTTGTCACAGTCACTTTCGCAATAACTTTCCTCACCCTTACCGGCAGTAGTTAATAACATAATGTCGCTATAAAATAATGACTCTTCTCTAAGTAGTTCTTTTAAATCCTCCTGGTTTAGTGAATTAAATTCTTCGCCTTTACTTCGGCTAACAATTTTTAAAAGGTCATACAATAATGGAGATACTTCAGTTTCCGTATTGCTACCAATATTTTTTTTGAAAAAGCACATTAATTTAAAATCGCACAAAATTAACTCGCCTTGAACGATGTTTGGATGTAATTTTAATTTAAGATTTTCCATTTATAAGCTTCAATTTCTTGTTGCTAAAAGCAATACACAATTTATCTCTTCTAATGGTATTTCCAAGTGGACAGTTGTGGTGGACTTAGTTTAACATCAAGTATACATATATTTGCTGATAGATTTTGTAAGTTAAGGTGTCAGAATCTACTTTTTTATATTTACAAAGATAATGTGGCGAATTCGTTTGTTTGCCTTTAATGATTACATAAAACTGGGACCAAGGCGAATTGATAACATTAGCTTGAGTGCATTGATGATGCAATCTAGAGTTTATTTCCTTTTTTAATTTGCAATTACCAATATTGGTTTTTTTCTTTGTTATTTTTTTCCAATAATAATAATAAGGCGAATTGTTGTTAAATATAATGTAGTCTCCTGCTATGAATTCGTTTTGACTGGTTCATATAGTTATTTTTTCACGAAGCTTTCGGAAGTATTATGTTGTTTATATATTACCCGCCAGTAAATGAAATACGGTTGTCATTTCCCGTATTATCTGGCTGTTGTTCTCTTGAAGTTGAAGGCGAGCGCTTTCGATGTGAAAATATCATTATCAAGCCGCAGTGTAACTAGTACTGTAGCGCGATTCACTATTATGTTATAACGACAATTATTATTGTTAAAAAATTTTAACAACAAAATTGTCGATTTGGCTATTCTGTAACTTTTAAAACAACATTCCTTATTGTTGAGTTACTGTTGTCGACGATAAAAATCGTTAGCTAACCTAAATCCCATTTTGGTTGTTATAATAGTCGACAACACTAAAATATAAATAAATTTCGGCTCGGCTTCTTTTCGGGGTACTTTTAGCTTTCGTTCTAAAAAATAATCACAAAAACAATTAGAAACAAAGAAAATAAAATATACACACATTTTTACTTACCTTGTATAAAAAACTTGAAAAATGTAAAAATTTTGATACGCGCCCTTTACTTCTACAACAATTGAGTTTGTTTTTTATGCATTCTTCTTTGTGCTTTTCGTATATATTTGCAGAGATGCCACTTGTTTTCAATGTTTGTCGACTAGCAATAGCAAGCAGTTACTGAATCGCACTATCGTTAGTGCAAACAATCAAATGTGTAGAAAGCATTAACATGGTATCGAATCGTTAAAAGTTAGTGAATCGCACTACTGGTGAGTCAGTGTTCGCGTTTAGATAGTTCTGTTGTTAAGTTCGTATGTATTAATGTAGGTGCCAGCTAAATGGCACTTTATGCAAAGTAAATTTCTCAATACCTCCGTCTTTTATTATTATCTAGGTACGCGTGTCCGTCTAAGGGTGTTTTGCGTTTGTTCGTGTGCATTCGTAGTTTTAATCGTGTGAAAATTGTGTCTGAGGTCGTGCTTATAACATCACTGTTGAACGTTTTTGTTTTGTAGATTTCCATGTTTTCAAGAATGTCTAGTCTTCGTTCTTTATTGCTAGGATGTAGTAATGTCATACATTCATCTATTTCCCTTGGTATGTGTCCGTGCGTGTCAAGGTGTAATGCAAAGTTGGAATCTTCTCTTTTCCGTTTGCATAAGCGTATGTGTTTTTTGTGTTCGTCCAGTTTGCCCTATATAAGTATATTTGCATGTACAAGTAAGTCTGTATACCCCGCTGCAACTAAATTTGTCAGTTGTTTCTGTCGTTGTTCTGTCTTAGAGTGTTGCCAGTTTTTAATGCTGTGAGTATTCCTTCTTTGTGAAAAAGGTTAGTTAGGTTGTATATATTTCTGATCATGTGTAAGTAAAAGTGTGCCGTCGTGCTGTATCGGTTGTCTCTGTGTCTTATCTATTCCTGTTTTTAGTGTTGTATTTTCTAAGAAGTTTATCGATGGTAGTGACCTTGCAGACGTTAGTTATAGCTATGGTATAAATTGTGTCGTGTTCGTTGTTGTACTTATCTGGAGTAAGTAGAAATATCTTAAGTCTGCGTATCATATGTCTAAATGCTGCTAGTTTATGTCGGTAGGGTATCAGAAGTAAGTTGTTCGAATAGCAGTAATTTCATTCTCAACAAATCAATTAGTATGTCTCCACAAAAACGTATATAAATAATCGTAACAGAAATCGCACTAGTTAAAATAATAGAAACTAAGGACGAGCCAGAAATAGATAAAATAAGAAGCCTATGACCAATACAATATGACAAATTTTCGTATATCATTCATTCTAAGTATCGGCTTCTCTTTTTCTTTCTAGTAACACTACAGTAATAATTGCCGCTGCTGCACTCGATGCTTTGTGTGATATAGATTAAAGTCAGTACCTAGCCGTGTGGGTCATGACGGTAGTCTTACCACGCCCTAAGGCACATAAATACCTAAATGCATGCACTTCTTAGTAGCAATTTTCAAGTGCACAGCAGTAGGGCCGAGAGTTGATCCTTGCCCTGCTACATGCGCAAAGTCGGACATTGGATGTTCTCTTAACTTTTCAGTAGCATATTGTTACGTTTATGCCTTTTATAAACGTTTTGTTGTGAGTTCTTTATTGCAAAATAAATAATAACACCAGTTTTTAAATTAATAACAAGTTTATTTACTTTAACTACACAAAGTTAACACTACAAAACAATTTACTTAAGATGCACGTCTTTACTTCACCAGATTAAATTTCACATTGACTGACTATCCACTCAGACGCTGCCCTTTTTATATTTGTCCATTAAAAGTCTAGAAAATTTAAGTCCCTTTGTATCACATTTTGTTGTTGTATGTTGTTTATTCGATGTGTAGACACCTGTATGTCTGTGTGTATTTTTGTTTTTATTATGATAAGGCTTCTGCCTGGGATTTATTTCAAAATATTTGTTGTCTCCTGTAGATAAGTTTTCTTAGAAAACTACGCAGATGGTAAACAGCATACATGTTTGTTGTTGTCTTGCGCGTTTAGTTAGTAAACGTAAATTTGTTTTTGTCTTGCATGCCAGGCAGTTAGTAAACAGCATATCAAATTGTTGTTGTCTGCGTGTAACTAGACTTTTTGTTGTTGTTCCATAAGTTTTCTTTAGCAAGCCACGCAGTTCGTAAACAATATACCCAGTAGTTCGCTTAACTGCTAAAAACTGCTTAAAAAGCAATCGACTTTAAACCACGTCGTTATTCCCTGAGGGTACACATAACTAGAAACAGGCCTATAGCCCTGCGGGCAACTGCTTTCCGTGGTACCAGACCTCTCTTCCAGTTTCGGACTCTTGCCAGCCCAGGCGACTGGTTCCGCCTTTTACACCCGAAAGCACATATCAAGACGGGGAAGAGATCCATCTTGGCTGCATGCCCTTGGGAAGGATTCGATGCTTTATTGAATATAATTTGATACCCACTTCACAGATTTAGGCTGCTTTTCCCGCCAACAGTTTGACAACAGAACCCAATGTAAACACTGCATAATTAACAAATCCCTGCATGTCTGAGATACAAAAATTAAACGAAACTTCCCTCAATTAAAGAAACAGAAGCAATTAGTTAATATACTCGACCAATTGTATAGAATTTAACCATTAAATTAATAATCACAATATAGTGTCTATATATAAATCGTAAACTAAACGAAATTTCAATAGAGGAAAATTGAATTGTAAATATATATACATAAAACTTATGTAGTTATACTTATATTAAATACATTAAATTAAATCTTATAAGAAAAATTTCAAACAAAATAAAATTTTTGTATAAAATACACCGCAAAAAAATTATAGGACGAAGAAGATAATAATAAGAAATATGTTAAACGAATTGTGAAAGCATAAAAGAAATCCTGAAATCGATTGATTTTCTTTTCCAAAATAAAAAAAATAAAAATTAATTATTGTTATAAAACATTTTTATTTCTAACTTTATTGTTGACCAGTTTTTATGTATAGGGAATCTGTAGGACAATATTTGTAAAAAGCAATTTAAATAAACTAAATTTTATACAAACTAATTTATATTTAAAATATATTATTAAACCTTAAATTATTAAATTAAATTATTAGACTCGCTTGAATAACTTAAACTAAAGGTGGAAATAAATTCAAATCCAATACCAAATATTTAGTTTAGAAAAACAACAACAAATTCACATATCTACAAACACAGGCAGTTTAATATAAAAATAAAAAAAAACAAAAACGAAATTAAATCATACAGTAATAAACATAAATTATGGTACATACAAGTAAACAAGATATTCAGAACAAAATAGCATAATAAAAAACAATCTGCCAGTTTATTATTTTGTTAACGTCAATTGTTATTCCAACTTTTCTTCCTTTAAATATTTAATACTCTATTAAATTTAAATAATTTGTAAATAAGGTGTACGTCAAATTGAAAGGTTTCTTATTTTTTGTCATATCTATTCCTTAATACCATAAGTGGAAACATTATTTAATAATAAAAATAAACAACGATTCACCATTTAAAAGTATCAGTTGGGATTAAAAATGTGTAAAATTTTCGGGGCAGTATAATCATGAACCAATAAAGATTATACAGTGAACTCGCAGAAACGTGAACCCCCAGCAACATGAACATCCAAAAACCGGAACATTATTTTTTATATTGACTACTCTAAAACGTGAACAAAGGCTAAAGGCTCTAAAACATGAACTTTTTATCGAACGTTAAAATTAAATTTTGCAAGCTTATTTAAAAATTTTGGGATTCCCCGCAGAAGAATCTCGTAGTTTGTTTGTTGTAAACAACTTTTGTTGCGTAATAAGTTGTTTTGATATTACGATGTATCGTGTTTGGTGGTTGAATCAAAAGTGTTTTATTATTTCAACAAAGCTTAATATCTAATAACATTAATAATATATATAAATGGTGTTTCAATGTAACTCACACCTAGATGTCGCAACACTACAACTCCCATCTCAAGTTTAATAATAAGTAATCATATTCATTAAATTTTGGGTTTATATACCAGAAATACATAAAATAAATGTCGTTATAATAACTACATCTTACCAATTCAAACCAAATATTTTCTCTAATTAATACGAAATACAGTTATATGCGAAAGCTCTTCTTGTTTACCAATACAAAAACGAAAAGCATAACTTACAACTGGTTTTCTACATTTTTAAATATAAATATAGTTTTGTAATATACAAAATATAATATAATATTAAAAGTTATTCTTTGTAATTAGGACTTTGCAAACACCTTAAATTACGAGGCCTAGTCTTTCCTTGACCCGGAGTAACGTTCACCTGTCCACCCTCTTCCCCAGAAGTTGATTAATCAGCATCTGTTGGGTTTTTGTCAACGGAAGCACTTGGAACTGTCTGCTCGCCCACCTACAGACTCTAACTTAGTTAATACCCCCTCAATAGTTTTGACGTGATCCTCAAAATTACGACCTGTGATGATGATATCATCCAAATAGTTTACTACGTTAGGAAAACCACGTAAAACATTTTCAATAGTCCTCTGAAAAATAGCTGCCGCAGGCTTGACTCCGAATGCTAAACGAGTCATTTTAAATATACCCATGTGGGTACTCCATGCGCATAACAATTGAGAACTTTCATCTAACAACAACTGATTATAAGCGTTAGACAGATCTAATTTTGTTCTCCACGAAGAGAAGCAAATAGTTCGTCAATTAACGGAAGAGGATATTTAACGTCTTCTAAATATCTGTTGATGGTAGATTTATAATCCCCGCATATACGGATCTGACCATTGGGTTTAATAATGGGTACCAAAGGTGTGCCCCATTCCGAATTGTCTACGTGTACCAACACGCCTTTATCAACTAAATCCTGTAGTTGTATTTCAATTTTTGAGCGCCAAGCTAATGGCACAGGCCTTGGTTTAAAAAAAATTGGTTTAACGTTTTCCATTAAATATAATTTCACCGCACCACCTGTATACAAACCTAAATCTTCTTTAAACAAGTTTGTGAACCGTTCCTTTATGCTTAGTACGCATTCACTTATGTCCCTTATTGAATTTACATTTGAGAGACCGATACCGAACTTCGTCATAAAATCACACCCCAATATAGGAGGGCTACGCGAATTTGTAACAACAAAAGTTAAATTTTTAATTTGGTCACGAAATCTCACTGTTGCTAAAAACTCACCAATAACATTTATGCCATCTCCCCCGTAGGCACATAATTTTTTAGCACAGGGCTTCAATTCCCCGTCTTTAAAAAAATTACCAAAGGTTTTACCCGACATCAACGAACAAACAGCCCCAGTGTCCACCACAAACTCAATCATTACATTATTGACTTCTACTGACAATGTAAATGGAGCAGCAGAACGTTTCCCCGCTACACTGTAAACAGAAAAAGAATTATCATTACTATATTCATTTACTCCTTCACCACAGTTATTGGTAGGCCAATTCCTATTTGATACTTGAACTACATTAACTTGACTATTACCGCATACACTAGCCAAATGCCCTACTCTGCAACACTTGTTACAAACACTGCTTTTGTATTTACATTTATCGCTTGCGTGATTCTTCCATCCGCAATGAGTACACCTCTTTTTTGCCTTCTTGCTGCCGCTATTATCGCTTACATTGAACTGTTTGTTGATTTTACTGCTACTCGTTGCTTCATCTTTGCTGCCGCTGATGGTGATATACTTTTTAGGTCTTCGTGCATATTTCCTTTGCACATAATTAACCTCTTCCTTTGTACCTCTTTGCGCACACAACTTAGCCTCTATCGTTAACGCCTTCCTTAAAGCCACTTCTAAAGTAAGGGTTTCATCTTCCTCACAAAGCCCTTCAAAAATTTTGCCTTCAAATCCAGTGACAAATTTATTTATTACAAATTTTTCCAGCTGTGCTCCAAATTTGCACTCCATTGCTAATTTTTTTAAACGTGCATACCACACTGACACGGACTCCTCATCCTTTTTCTTTGCGTCAAAAAAAATTCTACGCTCCCGAAAAACTATCACTGGGGGTGAATAATGCTGGTTTAGCATGCCACACAACTCCTTATACTTCTTCTTCGCAGGTAAATCAGGGAAACACAATTCCCTCAACAAGCCATACGCTTCCAGGCCAACGGACTTCAACAACGTTGACGTTTTTTTACAGTCATCTTGCACGGCCGCCTCTATAAAATGCGAGTCCAACACCTCCTGCCAAAGATACCACTTATCCACAACCGGCCGGAACTCCTTTATACCAGTTGCCATGGATGTTGTAACCATACCCTCATTGTGAGCTATTGATGTACCACCTGGACTTGGCATATTGAATAAATAAGACCACCCAAAATTCACACGATCCTTTTTTTTACAGAAAATCTGCTTCTTTGTATAATATTTATTATATAAAAAAAAATCTTTAAACAGAAAATGTATTCTTGACAAGAAAAAAAAAAAATTTTTTTTTAAACGTACATATGTATATGCTATGCACACTGCCTTTTTTTTATTTTTTCCAAAAGTCGTCACCACTACGATGTATCGTGTTTGGTGGTTGAATCAAAAGTGTTTTATTATTTCAACAAAGCTTAATATCTAATAACATTAATAATATATATAAATGGTGTTTTAATGTAACTCACACCTAGATGTCGCAACACTACAGATATTAACGCGGCAATTATACTTGAAGCATCTAAAAACAGGTGATCTCTAAAAATATTTTTATTGAAAATATGTGTCATAAAAAACCAAAAGTGTTGACTCTTCAAGAAAAGTCAGATATTTTGGAGCTTTTAGGAAAAGGTTCACTTGTAGCAGGTTTGTCGAAATAGTATAATTTCGCCAAATTGACGATTTTTTCAATAAGAAACAAAAAAGATGCAATTTCGAAATGTGTTAATAATACATTTTCGGGTCCTGAAAAACGAAAAACACTGCATTCTTCGAAACTTCAAAAAATGGAAAGATCTCTGTATTAATTTAGAAATTAGTACCTTCGAAACCCTTTTGCAACCCATATTAGCATAGTAAATATGTATATTAAAATATGGCAGGAACTTACAAGAAGTAGAACCAAAACATATTTCATAGATAAAAAATAACGTTAAATTATAAAAAAGATAAAAGAGACTAAAATATGTTATAGAAAAAACGCAATCTAAAACGTGAAAAAAATCGAAAACGTAAACACCCTCACGTTTCTGCTACTCTTTGAGTCTGGTTACATTTTTTCTCACTAAATATCTTGCTCACAAAGCATGGAGTTTTTGAGAAACTTCCGCCGCTCTCCACACCACAATATCACGTGAATTCAGAAGGACTCGTAATGCTTGATGTGTTGCTTAGCAAATATTCGCCCTGAACCTCCTCAGCTACAATTGGGCCAGCATTGCTATTATGTTACTATTTGCCTCTCTAAGGAACGCTCAAACCATTTTTCCTCATACACCACACTCTTGACAATCTTAATCTGCTGTTTTTATTTACAGACGCAATCTTTTTTGCTGTTAGCGGAGCCTTCCATAAATCATTGTTTAAACAATTCATTCATCTCAGCTAGTTAACTATTATTTTTCTGAATACTCAAACCTTTATTGGGATTTGAACTTAACATCTATTTAACATACAATTAGCCATCCCTACTACTATATCCACCATGACTGCTTATGGTTAGTTAGCGAAAAAGACAGCAAATTTTGCAATTCTATGAAAGAGTCACATTAACTTTTGTTGTCACCGATGGTTAGCCAATCTTACTTTCGTTATAATATACTTTTAAGACTCAACTATAATATGCATAATCTGGCTTAAGCTAATGTCAAAAATTGAACGAAAAGTCTGTCAAATGCTAAAGCGAATCATTGAAGACTTTAATAGCTTGTTTCCACGGCACCTGCTTCGCTTTCTATTCTTGCTTCACACCCCAATCATAAGCGAATCAACCTGCTTCGCCATACAAAATTTTGAGAACGAAGCTGGTAGATTCATATTGAATCTAGCTGCGAATCAAGGAAAAATCCTCTCTTCTGTAATTTTTATCGTAAGTTTATCTGCACTAGTTATCAAAATTAAACATTTTTGTAAACAAAGAAAAATTACAAACAAAACAAAGTTAAAAGTGAAAACTTAAAAAATATAATTGTTTTGTGGGTGTGTTAATTAATTTTATAAAATTAATGAAAAAAAATGGATAGGAAAAAAATTATACTTAATGCTATCGCGGCAAGAAGGATATCTTCTGTTGTTTTTTAACTCTTGTTGTTGTTTTTCAACTTATGTTTTTCTGTTTAATAACAACTGTCAAATCGAAGCAGATAAATGAGTCGTGTAAACAGCATGATTCATAAACTTGCTTCAGAGAGCGAAACACGAGATTCAAATTGTTGTGGTAACAGGCTATTACGTGGCTATATTGTACTTACATGAATATAAAAGTTATTATGCAGAGTTGCTAATATGTTTTATTCGTACTTTTGCAAAATAATAATTTTTTTTGTAAATAAATGAAATTTATTAACAAAAAGGCCTTTAATAATCATATTTTGTATACTTAATACTATGTAGTCAATAATTGCTCTTCCATCTTTTTAAATTCCTATGCTCACACTTTCTTTATTACTTTTAGTGTAAAAAAAAACCTTTTTTATTATATTTTCTATGTTTTAATCTCATAATGTAAATGAAAAGAATAAAATAATTTCACAAAAATTCATTTCTTTTATTATTAAGTTGGTATTTACATATATATACATATATTTATTGACTAAGATATCACTTATTATTCTAGCTGATTGCTAACTTAAAGTCTATTATTAAAAATTAAATACAAATTTTTCTTCAATGACTACAATTAAAATCACATTTTGTTCCAAATTTATCAACTTAAATTCTGGTGTTAAAAGTTCAACCAAGAATTGTCTTTAATGACTACAAAAAAAGTTTAGCTTATTATTAAAAAATAAAAAAAATGCTGCCTCCGTTGGCTCTTAAAAAACTAATTTTGCACATTTTGCTTACCAGATAAGCGTCCATCTTTTAAAACGCAAAGCTAAAATTTTTATTAAAAATATATTTTTTTATTTTTTTAATTGACCTTTTTATAGCTTAAATAAATATCTGTTATTCTTTTTAACGGTCTTTTTTAATTAATTTAACAATATATATTTTTTTTAATATTTCGCTTTCCCATGGAAAGCTTCTTCAAGAAAATTAATTTTAATAACAACAATTATTGTTAATAAATTTTTCAATTTGTTAAAAATTGTTGTTATTAAAAGCTTTAGCTTTGCGTTTTAGAAAATCAGGCCCTGAATAAGTAAAAAAAATATGAAATATTAAAAAAACAAATTAAAAACTAAGCAGGATCACTACTACAAACTATGATCACTTCTATAATTTCTGCGTAGTTTATAAAGCTCATGTAACATGTTTGCTTGAATATCGTCTTTTACTGGCACTGGCAGGTCCTTCATCAAGCTAACGGTTGTCTTCATGAAGCTCTCATCAGTAAAGTTTTCTTCGGTCGTTGATGCCAAGATGCTCTCAATGCTTTCTATAGTCGCACCAATGCTTTCTATAGTCGGCTATCTATCGAGCGTTATTTTTTTCTTCTTTGGGGGGGTTGAAGTTGCTAAAAAAGAATATTCCTGCAAACTGTATCCACTGAACATAGCTTGCTCCAAGGTTCAGTCTATTTCTTCAACGTTATCACGAGTACTACAAAATAAAGATTGACATTATAAAAAAGTAAAAAATATTCAATGTAAATGCTTAGACCGGCGGGGCGCGAGAGAGTTTTTTAAAAATACCATAGGCTGCAGTAGTGCCCATTCCTCAATGTAGCCCATTCCACTGCCTGAAGGAGCTTCCATCCTCTTCATGTCCTTGAAGAAACGTTCGCGAAGTAATTTCTTACCTGTGTTTGCATTCCGCGAATTTATATAATTCATATGAAAATGAAAACCGCACACAAAATTTTCAAGGTATTATTTACCACTTTTACTGCATTTTTCTGCTACTTCATTCCATGATCGTTCTTTTAAATTGCGGTTATAATAAAACGCGTCTCTTTTGTCATATAAACACTTTTTTGTTTGCACGCTTTCTATTAAATTAAAATAAAATATTTTTTCACTTGCGTCCTCCATTGCAATTTGTTAAGTAATGTATCTATAAAAAAATGCGCATTGCAAAATCAGCTGTTTCCGTACTGAATGTGCGATCAGTTTCGTACTTTGCATAAGCAATTGACATTTGACGAAACTTGACGAAAAGTTTTGTAAAGTACATTATAGTTCGCCACATATGATTAGTAGGTATTTGCACAGTTGTTTAAGTTGGCTTAAGCCTGCATATGCATATTATAGTTGGGCCTTTAGTCTATTTTACTTTATACACTTCTCTGTTACGAATTCTATATACACTCAGGTTTACATATTTACATAATACAAAGAGCGAACCACTTGTGTCCAATAACCCTCGATCCCTTTGTGCTATCTGCAAAAAAGAAGAAGAGGGGACGAAAGTGAGGAAAAGCAGCTTAGAAAATAAGCAATAAGAGTAAAAGATGTAAGAAACCAATGTATATTGCAAATAGTCCAAATCTATAGCAATGTGGAAGTCAGAAATCTATAGAAATGCAAATAAAAGTCATGCACTACCAAACACAACTCCCTTTAAAAGAGTCACCTAATGAAATGCATTATAGATAAAAATCATTAAAGTGTCTATATCCCGGCTGTCGCTGGCTAACATGCTCCAGGGCACGTAAGCGCCAGCCGTCATTTTTACAAAATTACTGGGTATGCATGGACGTTATGTCTCGTGACGTTCTTTCACGTGCCCGCCGATCATCCATTTACTTACTGGACTCTCTGGCCAAATAATGACTCTTCTTGCTGTGTAAATATAAATTTCCTTAAACAGCCAATACCTCTTACAAGATCTAAGCATAAAATTAAAATTTCATTTTTTATAGTCAGTATTGCCGTTACTTTAGGGTCAACTGAGATATGTGAACTGGTTCGATTTAAATTATTGAGAGTTCATTTCTGCGCAAGTTATCCTTATTCTATTGAGCCTTTAATAGTAACAAAAAATACCTCACTGATCCAATACTTGGAATAAAAATGTTTCTTGTAATTTGTTCTCTTCATGCTATAATTAAGACTGATTTAATACAGATCTGTACAATAAAAGGGGGTTGTTGGGTTATTATAAAACAAGTGAGTTTCTTGGTTCATGATAAAAAGACGACACATTATGTAATGTATATTTAAAATACTTTTCTGAATCTAAGGGTCGAGGGTCTGTGGGATAGAGTTTGTAAATAAACCGGTTAATAGCTGAAAGTATTTGTATTCGGAACGACAATACTCCGACTTTTAGTGGCCTCCTTAATATATAATAAATTAATAAATAAATTCTTTGATGTTAATGGTTTATTATCATAAGAAAATTATTTGGCTTTTTTCAACACTTTAAAAACTACACAGTCAAAATAAAAGCAACTCAGTTCATTTTTAACAAAAATTACTGGTCTTTCTTAAAATAAATTCAAAAATTCACTCAGATTTCTTGTAATGATGGTTTCAATACTTTGTCGCGTTCCTTTTGTTTGCTATTACCGCGGCACAACGCCTTCCCTTGGAATTCACTAAATGCTGGCCAATCTTTCTGCACAGCCTCCCAGAGCCCCTCAATGCTCCTTGGTTTAATGGCAAATTTTCGATGGGGTTCAAATCTGGGGACTATGCAGGTCACTCCATTACATTGATAGAATTATCGTTGAACCATTTTTTGTTTGCCATTTTGCTGGTGTGTTTACAGGTCATTGTTTTGCTGGAAGACCCACACCAGCGGCATTTCGTAGGAAACATATGGCAACATAATTTCATCAAGATTTTTTACTTAAACCGTTGAATCCATAACGGTTTTGATCCAATATATAGAACCCACACCTTGATACGAGAAGCAACCCCATACCATAATACTATGATCTCATTGTTTGATAGTTTTTGCTGTGAATTGTGGCTTGTATTCTCTGTTAGGTGGCCAATGCACAAAAAATCTGGAACCGTTTTCCCAAAAAAAAAAAATTTTGGATTCATCAGACCATAGCACATTTCTCCACTTTTGTTTTGGCCAATTTAAATGTGCTTTAGTTACAGATATCCGTTTAACAACATGCTTAGAGGAAAAACCCAGCACTTTTCCGAGGACTACAGTCATTGAGGCTGTTGTCTCGAAGTCTGCGGCAAATAATTTCTACGCTTGCCGGCACATCCAATGCTTTTTTTAGCTCCGTAGCTATCATAAAGGGATATGCTTCAGTCGTCGGTACTAACTGTTTTACTATTAAGGGTGATAAAACTCGTTTCCTACCACGATATTCAACCTTTTCCTCATATCTTAGGGCATTTATTATCGTTTTATTGGAACAGCCCAGCAATTCCCTTATTTGGGAATTTGCTTTACCCTGGGACGCAAATTTTTTTATTTGTTCACTTTTCTCAGGGGAACAATTCTTTCCGCGACCTATAACTTTACAATTATTACACGATTTTATAGAAAATATATTAAAAAATTTATATTACCTTCCGTTTTTACTTTTTTTCACAAATTTTTGCAAAACAAATTTAAAAAAGCCTGCTGGTGCTATTTTATTAACTGCACGAAATGATAAGTGTTGACAAAAGATCTTTTATAACTGATTACAGTTACGCTCCGAGATAGCATAAAAAATGAAACTGGTTTTTACACTCAAAAAAATAATATAGTAAACAGGTGACATTTTTACATCTTTCGAATCAGAATATTGTAACTGGTGCTGTTATATCGCAATTGGACGTATAATACATCTAAAACCCGCAATTTAGGTGCTCCTGTAGGCTAGTAGGTAGTATACTAGCTTACCAGTCTGGTAGTTGTGGGTTCGATCCCCAATAAAAACCTTGGCTGTTTTCACTACAAAAAATAAAAATTAACTGTTGGTGGGCCTGCTCAGTGATGAAGGCATAGTCACTGGTCGCTGTGCTGTGTTATACAACAGTTAATTTCCGATAATATAGGCCTTATAGAAATGAAAACTGCCCCGGTAAGCTAGTAGATAGTGTACTTAGCCTACCAATCTAGGGATGGTTGTTTTCACTATAAAAAATAAGAGCTTGAAGGCTATGTAACTATCCTTCTACTTTCACCACCTGCCCATCTCTTCTCTATCCCTCTCCTAAATGATCTACTTCTTTTTAAAAAAAAAATTTGAGTTCTTAGCCAAATAAAAAAAGCTAGTTATGATGCTCGAGATCCTGAAATTTCGAATACAACACAAATGCGCGTACAACTACAAAGATCTAAATACGAAATTATAAATCCTAAAAACAGTAGAAACGTTTAAATACAGTGCAGCTTGAAATGGAATCAAATTCTTGACAATTGTAGGGGTTACAATCAACTTCCAAGAAGAAATCTTGGTTTTGTATTTCAAGAATTTTTAACACACATACATACATAACTTACAAGGATCTGTTTAGCAAAACCCGAATTTCAATTTAATCACAAAACCTTTTTTTCACTTTGTTTTTATAAAATTTTTCGTAAATCGAAGAAAGGATGCTTGAAAGACAATGAAAAAAAATTTTATACATATTGCATTTGTACAGAAAGAGAATACGCAAAATTTAAGTTTCCTTATCATTTTAATGCGCACCTTATTATTAGAAATCCCTTATAATTTTAAATTTATTAAAATTTTTATCTATTTTTATCTAAAAATCTTGAATACAAACGAAATTATCTTATAATCGTACTTGTATACATTGTAGCAAAACTAAATTAAATTAAAATTTTAGTAAATAAATAACTAAAATATTTATTAATGAATATACAACAACAACAACAAAATCATATAATCCCCGCCGTCGTATATCCTTTAATAATTCAAATTAAAATACAAAACATAACTTACAGTATTTAATTAAAACTAATATGTATATTAAAAATTAATAAAATAATAAACAAAAAACAAAAAATAACTTGTAATAAATAAAATCTTCAACAAATCGGGAATTAATATTTAAACATTTTATATTAAAAAAAAATCTTTAAAACATAAATAAAATAAAGTAAATATATTATAACTATATTACAAAAATCTCAAAAGTATATCGTTTGTATAAATTGTGTAAAATATGTATAACTTAATTTATTCTTAAATTATTAATAAAATTAACAAAAACAAAAAATCATTGCGGTTGTGTGCAATTTAATTTTTCAGTGTAAATTTTTTATTTTCATGTGGTGAATAAATTTCATTTCTCCTTATTTCAATTCATTATTAAATTAAAAATGAATTTCTGATTGTTTACTCTGGCCATAATCTATTTACTATATTTCTACCATTGTCGACGAGCACCCTTAACCCAGTGCTGCCAATAATGTAGAAAATGAAAATATATTTATATACTTACTGCATAGTAGTTAGGTTTTAGAATACTTGTATTATATATTAAAGTATACCAAAGTTTGCTAAGTTATACTAAAGTGTACTAAAGAATACTAAAATATATTAAAGTATACCAAAGTATACTAAAGTTTGCTAAAGTATACTAAAGTTTAGTAAGGTATACATACTAAAGGGTACTAAAGAATACTAAATTATACTAAAATATATTAAAGTATACCAACGTATACTAAAATTTGCTAAAGTTTGCTAAGGTATACTAAAGCGTACTAAAGAATACTAAAATATATTAAACTATATCAACGTATACTAATATGCTAAATATATATAAAGTATACATAAAGTTTGCTAAGGTATACTGAAGTGTACTAAAGAATACTAAAGTATACTAAAATATATTAAAGTATACCAACGTATACTAAAATTTGCTAAAGTATACTAAAGTTTTCTAAGGTATACTAAAGTGTACTAAAGAATACTAAAGTATACTAAATAATATAAAAGTATACCAAAGTATACTAAAGTTTGCTAAGGTATACTAAAGGGTACTAAAGTGTACTAAGGTATATTTAAGAATGCTAAAATATATTAAGTGTACTGAAGAATGCTAAAGTATACTTAAGTATACAAAAGTTTTCTGCTACCATGAAAACTAGTGAAATGCCAATAAAACTAGAAGTAAATATCAGGAGTTACTACTTCCTATACGTAGGTACTATTAGGCCACAGAAACCTTTTGGTGAAGACTACTATTTGTGAAATACCATAAATTTGAGACGGTCACAAAATCCAAACAACATTAAATTACCGCTCTCTTGCGGTAAATTTGTGGTATTAGTAAAAAAAATAGTTCTTCTAATTGAATTTATTTCGTTAAATTTTTCGAAGCTTGAGAATTTACTAAAAAGATAGACAAAAAATTTCGTATAACTCAATATTCAATTATCTTTTATTAATATAATTTTTAACTAAGCACACACAGTAATTTAAACTAACAATTAAAATTGAAAAATAATTTTTTATTTTCAAATTTAAGATATACAAAATATTATTAATATTAAATATATAGAGAAAATATCTGGTAATTTACAAAATCAGAAGAATGTAAATTTTATTATGAAATAAATAATTAAAATCAACAAGACATTACATAAATTATATAAATTTTTAATTGTTATTAATTAAAAATAGTTTATGTTTGCAAGATAAATGAAAAGAATTTTTACCTCATCGTTTTTACAACAAACAAAAGGCAAATAGCAATTTCTGAAAGAAAGAAAAATTAAAGAAGAAAATAATATTCATACCAAATTTCATTATATTCGAAAAGTTTTTATAACATAATGTCTACAACTGGGATTAATTTTGGCATAATACGATCATGTGAGAGAACACCGCCAAGAGTAAGGCATTTTCGTATAACAAATTAGTTCATATCACAAATTATGATTATTAATTGTGATTAATAATTCCATTAATCATTTGTGAATATCATTATAAAATAAAATTGTTTTAATATATATATATATATATATATATATATATATATTTGTTAATATTTTCACAACTTTTGCATTTTCAAATCAAAATAATTTTTTTAATATCATTAATTATTAAGTGGGTTTAATTGACAGCTCTTTTCATTAAACTGTTTCGATAAAATCTCTCATGAAACGCTCTCATTATAAATATTATGACTGCAATGCCAATACAAAAATAATTAAAATTATATGAAAAAAATAAATAACATAAATGTTAACATAAATATCCCTAACCTTATCCCATGTGTAGACGCTGTGTTAATTCCAAATTTTTTACTACGAAGTTGTTAATCATCAGTTAAACACAAATATAAATTCAAGTTAAAATAAATACAATTCTTTTTTAATTAAAATTGTTTGAAAAAGAATAATTATACGAAATAAAGAAACTAAAACAAATTACAAATTCAACTCTTCAAAGAATAACAAAATAAAACAAAAATATTTCATTTCCTTTTTTTATTAATAATTCAGTGATCTATGATATTAAAATAAACTAACCAACTTATACACATAAATATGTATACACTCATATATATATGTACATGTATGTATGTAATTATTATATATTATTGATAAATATTTTCCCTCTTTTTTATAAATTATTATTTATTGCAATCTAAGAAAGAAAAAAAAACATTTTTTAAATATAAAATTGACCTTTTTGCAGTGACATGAAAAATTACAATTAAAACTTTAAACAAACAGAATAATATATATTAACTTAGATAAATTTAAAAATAACAACAGATAAGTGAATGCAAAGAAACTGAAGTGCATAGAAAAAAACTAAAATAATTTAAACAAAAATAAAAAAAAATAATAATAATAATTATTCAAAACATATTCATTACATAAATGTCATTTATAAAAATATGTTCTTTAAAACTGCCTATAAATAAAAAGTCATATATTAAAAAAAAAATTAAAATAAATCAACAATCTTTTTCATTAGTTTATGCTTTTGACAAGCATACCTGTTTGCTGACACCGACAGCGCAGGTGACTACTTTTTGCTGTGTGTAGCTCAACTGCTACGAAACTGACTGCCCTGTTCAAACGGGCAATAAATATCAAGGTTGGCTCTCCCATTCGTGGTGCGCGACCAAATATTGATTGAAATAACATGGTTCGTGTTAATAAATTATGAGAGTGAATCTTGTGGTTTTATTTTGAATCTTGCTGCGAATCATAATAAATTACACTCTTCTCTAATTTTGAAAACAACTGATCGTTTGTTTATCTGCACCATTTGTCAAAAAATGTTAACAAAGAAAAAAACAATCAAAACAAAAAGTAAAAGTTAGCACAATAAACATCTATAAATAGGTCTGTCTGCGTACTCGAAATCTCTTGCAAAAAGAATGCTAAAAAGATAATTTTTTGACAGTTGAAAGTCAGAGAATGTCCAAAATGTTACTGGAGAAATTTTTGCTTGCAAGATTTCGCAACTACTTTGAACAGCTGTTTTCATATAGTGTTTGAATTAAATAATTGTTGTGAAGTGAAAATAAAAATTGAAATTTAGCAAGGGCAGAGGTAAGTGGTTATTTTTAATGTTTATAATAAATTATAATAAACAAAACATTTTATTTCATGGTAGAAGCGTTCAAACGTTCCATACACATGCGCCACAATTCTTTTGCTTTAATATTTCCATTGTTTACACATCGATCACCTGTTTTCTTGCAAAATTTCACTGGATACTGTCTGCGTACTTTTTCAGATTTTCTCAGTCGACAGAGTAACATTGTTCTTATACTAAGTTCACACCTAGCGTGTTTAACATGTCAGTCGTGTTTAAGCACTAAACGCGGCGAATTTGAGGTGTTTTACAAACATACATTGACGTGTCGTTAAACACGTAAATTTCCAATACAACTCTAAATTTCATATAATTTTTGGACGTGCTAAGTGCGTTTTTGCCCCCGTAGGGTAGTAGTCTGGGGTTTGGGTTTAAATCCCAACTAAAATGGCTGTTTTCACTACAAAAAATCATTTTTAAGGTAAAAAAAAGTAGATAAAACATCAGCCTTAAACATCTCACTTATAGTGTGAACGGCTGTGTTTAAATTTTAAAACATTTTGCTTAAGCACGTTCAAAAACACAAGTGTGAACTTGGTATTAAACACGGCGAATTCGAGGTGTTTTACCATACATTGACGTGTTTTGTTAAACATCTCAAATGAGTTGTTTTTTGATTTAAACACGTCGTTAAACACGTAAATTCCAAATACAACTCGGAATTTCATTTAATTTTGGGATGTGCTAAGTGCGTTTTTGCCCCTTTATGCTAATAGGTAGTGTAAGTAACTAATTTGTCTGGGGTTTGGGTTTGATTCCAAACTAAAATGGGTGTTTTCACTACAAAAACTCATTTTTAAGGTAAAAAAAGTAGATAAAATGTCAGCCTTAAACATCTCAACTACAGTGTGAACGGCTGTGTTTAAATTTTAAAACATTTTGCTTAAACACGTTCAAAAACACAAGTGCTAACTTACTATTACTCTCCTAAAAAAATTTACTGAGTATTTGCTACTGGAAAAGTACGCAGACAGACCTAATATAAATTAAAGGATCTTACCAGGATTTATATAAATTACTAAAACACAGGATATTTTATAATTGACTTACTTTAATATATTATTATTATTATTATTATTATTATTTTACAACTGACAAATTTACTTATTTATTTATTCACAACACATGTTAGTGCTGAGGTTCATTTGTCTTACCTAACTCGGAGGTTTTGCGTGTGTTTATTATCTAAGTGGATAATAATTAAAAAAAGGAGGGAAATGCCTAGACGCGTTTGTCTGGCAGGCACTAGTTGTCCAAGCGGTACACAAGGAATAATATTTTTAACGCCCAATTAATTATCCAAGGAGTACAGTAGGATTACAGAAGATTAAACAACACGTTGACTTGATGATTTCTTCTTTGTTAACCATGAACTTTATTTATTTCTTATGTTATTTATGTATACTTAAAAATAATAGTAAATACCCAATAAAAAAATAAAATAAAAAACATATCTTCATACCTAAACTTATGCAGCCGGAAATCGTTCAGTTTCAAATCTGGTTACCAAATCATTAATTACCGTTCCCATCATTAATTAGAGATAAACAAAGAATTCTGCTTATCCAATTTCCTTGCCATCATTAATTACAAACAAACTGATACAATTTCATCACTGGTTTTTGTATTAATGCTAACACACTATTTCTCGCGTGTTCATTTTTATTAGAGCGCAGACAATACGAGCGAATTAAAATAAATTTTTAAAAGAAATTAGAATCTCACATAATGTAGGAAATAAATTAACCTGTTAATATGGGAAAACAAAAATTCATAAGTCAGCAGTTTGTATAAGTCCTAATTCAATTACGAAGCTTCTTTTTGTTGGTACGCAAGCAAAAAAGAGGGTGATAAAAATTAACAACACAATTACATTGATACCGCACGGAATCGCACCTCAACCGAGACTGAATTATTCCCATAACATTAGTTGCCTCCTAAACTGTCCGATCACGTTGCACCAACATGCGCTGATATGCAGACGCTGATCCAGCAAAATTATGTTCTCACGAACAAATGCAAGTAGGCAGTTTGTAATAGGACCGGATGCGCGAGTTTATAAATTGGTAAATAATTAAGTGGTGCGTAGGCTGGCAGTGCTGCCGGTGGTGCTAACTTATAGTTAAGCTTATTCGTTTTTAATAAACGTTTTTTTTTATTTTCAGTTCTTTGATTGCAAAATAATAGCACAGTACGTTAGAGTTTCAAATTAAGTTAAATGATTTATTTACTTTCAATACACACAAAACACGATGGTAACTTTATTGTTTTTACTCCCTGATTACTTAATTTGAATTAGTTAATTTGCCTAGCAAGTTGTGCTTAAATAGTTGATTTAAGCGGTTTTCCCATATACAAGAATATTCTACTATAAAATTACTCCATATTCTAGTTGTTATTATCAGGGTTCAGAATTTTTCATTTATGAATATTCAAAAATCAACGTTCATGATATTTTTCATTAATGAGAAATCTAAAATTTTATATTTATTTTTCACGCTCATAAACGAACAACAAGAATTATTAGTCTTATTCATATGTGATGAATGATAAATTAGCTTCTTCTTTTCAAAGTTTTTTTTTTTTCATAAATGTATATGTTCATTTATGAACGTTGAAATTTTATAAAGTTTCTCATAAATGAACGTGAAAAACTGTTCTACGTACGATCGCAGTTTACCGTAAAATTTAGTAAAAATACATGGGTACATATTAACTCAAAATACAATTTTGCAATATATTCTAAAAGGAATAAAAAAAAAACATTTTTTTTTCAGCATACGCCTACAATTGCACATTACCCAATATGTGCGTTTATATACGCAAATGCTTAGCGCACATATTTTTACGATCTTTTCATTTATGAAAAATTATCAAAATTGTAAATATTCATAAATGAACCCTTATGTGTTTCTCATTTTTTCACTTATGAATAGAAAGAAAAAATAAATCGTCGCATTCACAAATGAGAAAACACAATATGTTTTGTAGTCTCTCACACATGTATGAGAAGAAGCGGCTAAAAATGAAATGTACATATTCACACATGCATGAACAATGAGAGAACACTTCGCTACTCTGGTTATTATCATTCAGTTTAGGCGCCTGCTTGGCTGTGTGTTTTGTTTTGTTCCGTGTTAGTTGTTTTTGTTTTCTCTTGTTAACTTATTTGGTAGAATTTCTTATAAGCATGTTGTTGCTGTCTTGTATGTATAAGATTTCTTAGAAAACTACGCATTTAGTAAAATGCACAATGAATCTTCGCAACAATATAAAAGTATATTCCAATAAAACGGGCAAGCTTACCTGTTTGCTGATTCCATTTACTTTAAGATGGCAAATGTAATTATTTTTCATAAAATTTTGAACAGAATACATATTTTTATAACTATCTTACATGTTTATTGATTTTAAAATAATAAAATTCGCGCGAAATATTTATACATGTGCTACAAGTCGTATGAACATTACGGTTTGCTATAGTTAAACAGAAAGCCAAACAAGCGGTTGCCATCTGAACATGGTATAATGGCAACTGTTGGAACCATAGATTATTTTTATCTATGGTTGAAACAATTAACAGAAAAATACATCAGTATTGTGTCAAATGATCAGCAGATAAATGTAAACAATTAAAGAGAAATAAAAAGAGGGATTAAAGAAAAATATCAATTAGCTATAAATTAGTTACAATTTATTTCAATATTCTATAAAAATGGGTTTACATTATCATTTTATTTTACATTTGATCTGGGCGATAGTTTTTATAACAGACTCAACTAAAAATTAAATGAACGATCTTGTGAGCATTTGAGCGAATTTAAAGACGGTGTACGAAAATGGAAAACAATGAAGTTAAGTTCGAAAATTAAAATGTTTAGATATTATTTTTAATTTAGCTGTCGCAGCTTATACCACTTTCGTTAATTAGCATCGGGCTATAATACAAAAAACAACCATCAGCTGATAAAAAGTTTATAATTCGAAAATTTAAAAAACCAATTCGATCTACTCCACCGTCAGTGAATTAAATAATGCAACATTTGTACAAGAACATTAATGCCTTTCATCTCGAAATGTTCGATAATCGGTAAAGTTAATGCGTACGATTTGCAAAACAACAAATTGATAAAAATAAATTTGAGACCTGTACGCAGCTGTAAGTATACTTATGTTAACCAGTTTTTTATTGATAAATTTAAACATATTGTTATATTTATTTTTTAATAATTATAATTAAATAATTATACGCAACTCTTTAGAGTTTAAAATCAAATCGAAGTTATTTGCTTATTCGCGTAGTATAATAACTGTCTACAGCAGTGATTTTTCAACCTTTTTTTTGTTGCGGCACATATTTAACAATTTCAAAATTTGGCGGCACTCAAAGAAAAAGATAAAAAGATACCAACACACTGCATAAATAGTTTATGACAAAATTTTTAAATATACGAAATAAACTAATATATACTACAATAATAATTAAACGTTTATTAAGGGATTAATTAGAAGGTAATAATAAAAATATTTTTAATGCGATATCCGTTTAACAACATGCTTAGGGGAAAGACCCAGCACTTTTCCGAGGACTACAGGCAGTGAGGCTGTTGAGCATTTATTATCGTTTTATTGGAACAGCCCAGCTATTCCCTTATTTGGGAATTTGCTTTACCCTGGGACGCAAATTTTTTTATTGGTTCACGTTTCTCGGGGGAACAATGCTTGCCGCGACCTATAACTATACAATTTTTATAAAATTTTGTAGAAAATATATTAAAAAATTTGTATTACCTTCCGTTTTTACTTTTTTTCACAAATGTTAATGGTTTATTATCATAAGAAAATTATTTGGCTTTTTTCAACACTTTATAATACGCTAATTAATTAAAACTTAAAAACTGCACAGTCGAAATAAAAGCACTTCAGTTCATTTTTAACAAAAATTACTGGTCTTTCTTAAAATAAATAAAAAAATTCACTCAGATATCTTGTAGTTAAATTAATTACTATATAGTTTCAATACTTTGTCGCGTTCCTTTTGTTTGCTATTACCGCGGCAGAACGCCTTCCCTTGGAATTCACTAAATGCTGGCGTCTTTCAACGTTGATGGTACTCCAAATTTTCTGCACCGCATCCCAGAGTCCCTCAACGCTTATTGTAGGTAACTTCTTCTTTATGTCCGTCCACAGATTTTCGATAGGGTTCAAATCTAGGGACTATGTAGGCCAATCCATTACATTGGTAGAATTATAGTGTTTACGGGTTATTGTCTTGCTCGAAGACCCACACCAGCAGCATTTCATAGGAAGCATACGGCAGCATAATTTCATCAAGAATTTTTACATAAACCGATGAATCCATAACGGTTTTGATCCAATACAAAACATCTCGAACCCTTTTCACCAAAAAGGACAATTTTGGTTTCGTCAGTCCATGGCACATTTCTCCACTTTTCCTTTAGATGTGCTTTAGTTACAGATATCCGTTTAGCAACATGCTTATAGGGAAGAAGCGGCACTTTTCCGAAGACTACAGGCATTGAGGCTGTTGGCACATCCAATGTTTTTTTAGCTCCGTAGCTATCATAACGGGATTTGCTTTAGTCGTCCGTACTAACCGTTTAAGGGTGATAAAACTCGTTTCCTACCACGATATTCAACCTTTTCCTCATGCCTTAGGGCATTTATTATTTTATTGGAACTGCCCAGCAATTCCCTTTTTTGGCAATTTGGATTACTCTGGGGCGCAAATTTTTTTATTGGTTCACGTTTCTCAGGGGAACAATGCTTTCCGCGACCTATAACTATACAATTTTTATAAAATTTTATAGAAAATATATAAAAAAATTTGTATTACCTTCCGTTTTTACTTTTTTTTCACAAATTTTTGCAAAACAAATTTAAAAAAGCCTGCTGGTGCTATTTTATTAACTGCACGAAATGATAAGTGTTGACAAAATATCTTTTATAACTGATTACAGTTACGCTCCGAGATAGCATAAAAAATGAAACTGGTTTTTAGACTCAAAAAAATAATATAGTAAGCAGGTGACATTTTTACATCTTTCGAATCAGAATATTGTAACTGGTGCTATTATATCGCAGCTGGACGTATAATACATCTAAAACCCGCAATTTAGGTGCTCCTGTAGGCAAGTAGGTAGTATACTAGCTTACCAGTCTGGGAGTTGTGGGTTCGATCCCCAATAAAAACCTTGGCTGTTTTCACTACAAAAAATAAAAATTAACTGTTGGTGGGCCTGCTCAGTGATGAAGGCATAGTCACTGGTCGCTGTGCTGTGTTATACAACAGTTAATTTCCGATAACCTAGGCGAAATTTGAGCTTGATGTTTTTTGATAATTTCATTTATATTTGGTCGTAAAAATGACAATACTACTCTCATATCGTCTTCTATATTTAACAGTCTTGATATTTTTTTAGTTTTAATGTTGACTAATGCTGAAAATCCGAATTCACACAAATAAGATGTGGAAAATTGTAATAATATGTTTAAAGCTTTTTTGGCTATCATTGGATAATCTCATCTGATGTTAATCCAAAATGAATGTTTTAAAATTAAATCTCGATTATTGGAAAGCAAAATGAGTTCTTTCTCTTCATTCAAAGTTAAATCAAATACAGAAGTATCCGTTACGAGAAATGGATTACGAACCCAATCAAATTTCTTAATATCTAATTTTGGGAAATAATGAATAATTCTCTCCTCTAGTGTTGTCAATTGATCAACAACAATTAATTTAATAGGTTTATAACTGTCTTTAGGGACTGATTCAAACCTTTCTAAATTGCCTTCCTGAGCTTTATTTTTCATTAAGTTATTTGTTTTTTGAATCGGTTGAGTTTAAGATATTTTCATTAGGCGCTTGCATACTTGAATTGATGTTGTTAAAAATAACAAAAATGTTTGATAAGTAAGCCAGTTTAGTACACCATATTTTATCTTCCAACAAATGAACAAATTCATAATTTTTATTTTGTTCAAAAAATATTTTCATTTTGTCTTTTAATTTCAGCACACGAGCAATAAATTTTCCTCTGGACAACCATCTTACTTCTGTATGGAGTAACAAGGATTCGTATTTGGTTTCCATAGTTTGGCATAATTTACTAAATAAATAATCTACTTTTGATTTGATATAATTATTTGATTTGATATAATTAACCATTTTAACACATTGCTCCAGAACTATTTTCAAATCTCGATGCAAAGAATAATGAGTAACTAATATATCCTCATTCAGTTCTTTAACATGTGCTACAAATCCTTTTAGATGTCCAGTCATAGCTGGAGCATCATCTGTGCAAATGCCAATACATGACTTCCAAGTAACTTTAATTTCTTCTAAATATGAACTAATTACTTGAAAAATATGTTTACCAGTTGTAAAATCAGGTAACTCCCGACAACATAAAAATTGATTAATTATTTCATTTTCGTGAATAAATCTTACGAATGCAATTAATTGAGCATTTCCTGTAATATCTGTTGTGTCGTCAACTTGTAAAGCATAATTCGAATTTGCAAGAGTTTTTGCAGTATTTTGTTTTATATTTTCTGACATATCTTTAATTCTGCGATGGATTGTATCATTTGAAAGTGGTATTATGCAAATATCAATATCAGCTGATCCACCAATTTTACAATTTTGCGACAAGCAGGTAATATAATTTCTTCAGCTATTTTCATTATTCAATATAGGTGTTTGGAAGTCTGTTCTTTTTCTGTGTGTTATTTTTTGTTTTTTTGGTTTTTTCTGATTGTTAAACTTAGTTCATGGAATTTTACTGTAGCATAAGTTTTCTTAGAACCGTCTTAATTCATAAACATTCACAATACACCATTTCATTTACTTTTTTAGGGATAATTATTATTTTTCATAACCTAATCTAATCAATTTCGTAACAATATTTTCATTAATATATTATATTTTGTTTTTAGTTTATATAAACTAGTTAATCTTAATGCATGGATTATGGAAAATAATTTCTATTTTACTATTATAATAAATATTAAAGAATCAAAAGCTGAATGTAACTTTTTTTAATATGTGCTTGGATTTTCCGACGGGGCTAAAATTACTTTTATTTGGGTACGGTTTTCCGTCGACCCTCGTCAAATTTGGTTTGTGAACAAACCGGTTTCGGCTATTTGCCATCTTCAGTGTTCCGAAACCGGTTTGTTCACAAACCAAATTTGACAAGGGTCGACGAAAACCCGTACCCAAATAAAAGTAACTTTTTTAGGTTTTAAAGTGATTTTTTACTTTAAATTACGACATCGCCGATATTTTTTTCCAAGGTGTCTTTAACGCACCGACCGAAAGGCATATCTCTAGTGTGCTTTTTTCTTTTAATAACATATCAACGTTGCTTGTTGCCCTTCTTCCTTTACCTGGTAAACCGAAAATCTAATGAAGTTTGATTTTGGCGGGACTAAATGAAAATTTTAGCCGAATAAATTTTCGATATGCCTTATTGTATAGAAAGAGAAAACATTTTGGAGGACGGCTGCCTGCAATTTCATGTATACATACATGCCTGAATTTAGAAAGTGTTTTTTTTAAGTATTAAATGTTTTACTTCAACATTTATCTGATAAGGTATAGTATTTGTGTTAATTTTGAATGAAAAATGTTACCATATAAGATCCAATTTCTTAAAATAGATGAATATTCAGTCCGTTTGACAAAATACAGATCTTTTGGTGACAAATTACACTTTCAGCATCTGAAATACAGTATGCTGGTCTTAAAAAACACGGACATTAAAAAAAGCCAAGACATTCAGATTTATACAAATTTACGCGTTTGCAGTAAAATAGTCATTGATAAGTTTTATCTATTTATCTTTACGCTTATATTTATAAAATAATAATTCTTACGATAATTATAATTTATTGCCATCTGCTGCCTTTTAAATCTATGTTTTGGAGATTATTGATAACTTTGAATTATTTCGTAAAACCAAATAACAACCCCATTCTGAAATTTAAGCTATGATCTTTTAAAAAAGGCAAGTGTTTAATTTTTTCGATACGAAACACACATTTTTTTTGATTTTTCTAAACAAATTTTCATGTAAATGAATCACAAAATTTTGGTGCGTAGTCAACAATTAATTCGCCGTAATATGAGATATAAATTACAAATCGTGCAGCTATATGAAAAAGATTAAAGGTGCAAAAACAATCTTCTATTGCATTGAAATTTCCATTGAGAATATATAAACAGAACTAGCCAGAAGTTAGAACTACTTTCTGGTGTAAAGGCAATCTAAGGAAAATTCATTAAATAAAGTTACTTTGAAAAAAAAAACGATGAACGGTTTTAAATTTAAGCTCGCCTTGTAGTTAATTCAGATTTGATATTATTCAAAATATATTCATACAATAAGACTTGGTAGCACTCACTTTACAAGTTGTCTTATTTGCTTTTTTAAAAACAACAACTTTTGAATTGCAGTTTTGGCAAACAAAAGTTTTTTATAAGCAACAAATTCGTAATGTGGTGTAATTAGAAATCAGGAAGCTTCTTTTGAGAAGTGAAATAATCTTCTAGTTTTGTTTTGACAAACTCTGTTTTCTTACAGAAATTCTAAACGTTAAAAACTTGGCAGTACCTAAAAATGATTTCGCTTACCAACACTTACAACAACGCGTTCATGTATAAATAGGTATCACTTATACGGTAAACTCGTTTTCCGACATAAAAATACGAGAAACTGAATTTTATCAGATTTCAATTGCAAGCTAAGCAATAAATATAATTATAACTAACTGGTGTACACAATTGTAGTGGTAAAGTAGAAAATGATCCATTTTATAAAGTAAGGGTGCGGCTGTTCTACTAAATAGAAAAAGTGTAATTAAAAATAAAACTGTGTTTAAATACAAAAAAGAAAAAATTAATCGTCGTCATCTTCATGGACTGCTATATTAACCGCAGTTCTTGTTGGCAGACAGACGACTTTAGTGTGTAAGGCTCTTGCACAAAAAGGTCAGCCAAGAGATCTTTTTCAACATAAGACAAAAACTATTATGGATCACAAGAAGTCGCCAGTAAGAAGAAAGCGACAATCGAAAGTCATTGAAGAAAATTTCTGGGACTGCAGTGTTTGCACGTACAGAAACTCAGCCGAGGCATTTAAATGTCGAATGTGTGACGTACGTAAAGGTGAGTGACCGCCAAGTGGATAAAAAAATATCAAATAATAAATGAAAATCTATACATTTTTGTAGCGAAAATGATAAAGATGACGGCGTTTGGGGGTGGTAAGAATATAAAAACAAATGTAGAACAAAATTATTGCGGCACTGTCCATCTCCTTTTTACTCTTACATTTCCTGTTTTTGTTTTGATTTCTATGTGAAACAGGTCAAAGTATTTTGCTTATATTGTGCATTATGTGTCCTGATAAAGAACGTGCGTTAAAAACGAAGTGGAGCGATATTTCATATATATTTTTTTGAATGTTGACAAACATCTGCTGAAAAGAGTATTCAATATAAACATGCACACACAGTTACTCCTTTTTATATACGAACAGACTACTTATACATGAGTCGTCTTCTATTCGGCTATTGTGTAGTGTGCGAAAAATTTTTTTAAAGCCGGTAGTTCGGTATTTAAAGGTTAACAAAGGAAAGTGAAAGAAAAAGAAATGCCCTTGATTTGTTAAGTTTTTATTTAATTAATGACTATACATGTACATATGCTTCCGCCTTAAAATTATTTAGTCCCAATTTACATTGGAAGAGAGGAACTCTTCCACAATTCTCTTTACACACATTATTTACAACAACAAACTAAGCATTGCACCGACAAAAATTGTCCAACGTAAATTGGGACATACTAAAAAATTCATAAATTAAAAGGTTTGCAACTGTACGCGTGTATAATTAATATAGCTAGCATTACTTTAAATATTTGTACAACGGCTACATAAACATAAACAGCAATGTCAGCTAAATTTCTCATGTTGCTTCTATAGAACACATAAAAAAACAGAAGCTTTGTGGAATTAATTTAAGCGCTTTCTTATCGTATTACTATTCAAACGATATGTATGTTTATTATGAAAGCACATTGATATATTCTGTTTTGCTTAATTGCAAAAAAAAGTTTTAAGTTTAATTTTTCTAAATACTTCGTAAACAAAAAAAAAATTAACTGATACCTATTACGCCAGCAGTAGTCATTATTTAAGTTATAATAGCTTATAAAGCTGTAAATATTTAACACTTTGTTATAACTTTAGATATTTATTTGTATAATATAATAGTGACACTGTTATTGGGAACGACAATATACCTAAAGCATGCATAAAAACTCTGTGAATTAATTCCTATTCTAGATCCAGCTGGCTTTAAGTCATTCGCTTGTGCAATACAAAAAGAAGAAATTTTGCTTCTTTTGCCAATCAAAGGAAAAGCTATCATGAGCTAATGCTCATTTACTTGTGTAATTCGCCTTGATTAATTTCTTACCTTTTGATATTGCCTATGTTGGCGGCTCTGACCGAGGTAAACATATTCATTATAAAGTGCTTTTTTTGATATTAAGTGGAATTTGGAAAAATGCGAACAAACAAAAATTCGAATATTAGGCCAGTTCGCAAATGGATCTCTGTGCTGCATAATCTGATCATTTTACAAATTCAGTGAAAAAGATGATAAAACAATTGATGTTCTATCGAGAATATTTATATGAGGGTACCTGTTTTCGCCACAATGTCCGCCCGTGTGTCATCTAGGACTCTATCTCTGAAACTGTCTTTGAAATATTTGATATTAAAAATTAAAAGATGCTGCGGAAAAGAGCTTTATTAAATAATAATATTTTAGCTTTTTTAACTGTAACACACGCAAAATTTTCACAATGTATGAAAAACTGATTTCGCTATTGAAACAAGTACAAAAAATAATACCTACTTTAAATTAAAGGGCAGGGCAATAGTTACTACATGTTCAAGTACGTGAGCTTGTTTTTTAACCGCAATAGGCAGACACATGCATATAATATCGGTTAGAAAAGTTGGGAGGTATAAACCCCACTAAAGAAGCGTAGAAATCACGTATTCGTTGTACATAACCGGCTAACATTTAAATTAAGTTGTTTAAATATTTTTTGAAAAATTTTGTTTTATAATTGCTGCACTCTGCAGAGTCAAGTCAAATGGTTTGACTGCTGGACATATCAACAATGATTCATACACCATACTAGTAATAATTTTCCACGTATGACGTGTTTTTCCTGCATGAACATAGAAAAACAAAGCGACAAATTTAACGAATAGCCAAAAATGTATATTTGAGAAATTTTTTTTTAAGTAGCACTTCAGGCAACAATGCCTATTTAGTCAAGTACCGTGCTGCATTCTTTAGGAAAGGGATAGGGAAGAGATGAAACAGGTGGCGAAAGTAGACGGATAGTCGGAAATTAACTGCCGTATAAGACAGCACAGCGACCAGTGACCATGCCTTCATCACCGAGCAGCCCCACCGATAGTCAATTTTTATTTTGTAGTGAAAAGCAGCCAAGGTCTTTGTTAGGAATCGAACCCACCAACCCCAAACTGACAAGCTAGCACATTACCTACTAGCCTACAGTATCCACAGATAATAAGGAAAAAGAAATCGAGAGTAGGCAATTGTCAAGATGGCATTATGGGTGAAATTTCTGTAAAACTAAAATGAACGTCTCATTCTCATCCTGACAAGTCAAGGATAGGAACCTAACAAGAAGTTTGTTTTTCAATTATCACAACACCAACAACATGATAGTTTTGACATTTAGTTTTTTGACGTATTCGTAGTAGATGCATTGGCAATTCTTCCAATGAAATCAATTTCGCACGAAAGTCGCTTTAAAATAATTAAAATGGTTCCCTTAAAGTTACATTTCCTAAACATAATCGTCCTTCTAAGACGGCTATTAATAATTTGGTCGTTATACTTCAGTCGACAGGCTTAATACAAAATGTGCGAACGCCAACGCGTGTTTGATCGGGTCGTTCAATTATTATTTTTTTTATCACTTATCATGGAGCCCCCGCTATTGAATTACTATAGTAAAAGTGCACAATTTATTTTTGAAAACATAAAAATTAAATTGGAATAGTTTTTTGATTTATAATAATTCAAGCTCATGTTTACAGGTACTTCTACACGCAAACCACGCCTTAATTCAGCGCTCGTCGCCCAACAAGCTGCTACTTTACCAGGTGCTTCAGGAGCCATGCCAAACGGTAATAAATCCGCATCCGGCTCTCGCCACAGTAGTTCCGGGCACGATAAACACAAGCATAAAAAATATCCAGCCCGCTTGAAAAATGTTGACCGTTCAACGGCTCAAACGAGAGAGGTCACTGTCAATTCAGTGACTGTATTCATTACAGAGTACAAGCCGAAACCCGTAGGAAGTAGAAGAGAATCTAGTGAACAAAGTTTTAGTGAAAGTAATGATTCACGCAGTTAAATTTCTCACTCTCTCTCTCTCTTTTTAAATAAACTTCATTGTTTTAAAATGCAACAGCAATTTTAGAAAATATCGACACAACCAACCACTTAACCAACAACTTACACACACAAAATTGGAAAAGAGAAACAGAAAAATGAATTGAAAAAACTTACCTGTTGACATTTCACCATGCATCGTTTCTATTTCACCAATTTTAAAGGACTAGAAGGTAAGAACAAGCAAACAGCTTAAAAAATGGAGTATGTTAATAGTTTTTTTTTTATATTATAATAAAATTATTATTACTATTGTATATTATTTTAATTTAGACAAGTTTATCGAAGATTGTTAAGAATAATAAATATTAGGTGTAATAAGTTTGCTATATTTGTAAAACTGTAAGGTTATATTTTAATTAATACAAAATTTTGTACAATTTTTTTGTTTGGTTGTTTGTAAAAGAGCGATACTGCATATTTTTCATAAAATATAACGTTACTCGCCACATTAATATTGCTTGATTAAATATGAGTTTTCTTTTTTCTATTAAAAATTGTGTATTTTACTGAATTTTGGAACTAATAAAAGAAATTACCGGTTTTTATTATGTCGTCCGCAATTATACAATGAACTTGCAGAAACGTAAACTAATTTTTTTTGTCGCATGTTTTGGTCTCTTATCCGTTTTTAATTTATGATAAAATGCCGTTATTTTCAGCATTGAAAAATTTTTCGATTCTTCTTTTTTTAAGTCCCTGTCACATTTTAAAACACTTTTCACATTCGCTGTAGTTTCCAAGAGGGCTTCTAAGATACTAATTTCTAAATTAATATATTATTATTATTCATTAAAAATAGAGTGTAGCTAAATTTAAATTAAGATAACATAAAACATTCTTTGATGCAAAGAAAAATAAATAATTTAATAATAATTTTATTCAAACACTTTGTAACATTAACAATGATTTAAAAAAAAAGGATATTCATTGGACGAGCTAAACTAAAAAGTCGGTGATCTCTTGTTGACTTTGTTTTTGCTTCAGCATTTGTAATGCAGCTTTTTCTTTGCTGTTTCTTAATATTTTAATATCATTGTGATCTATATTTCCACTGTCACCCTATTTCAACGCTGTATTAGGGGTTTTAAGTCTCCTTTGCTTTAACTTAGTAACTAGCTCGCCTAAAGCTCATTCATCGTCTTCAGATTCTTTTTCTTTCATTCGAATGTATCACGTTCAGTGGAATGAATATTCGTTAGGGTTGTGTTGTATTTTTTAAAAGTTATTGAATCTTGTTGATGTTTCCAAGCGTTCATGCTTTTACGTTTTTATTTTATCACTAATTTTAAAATGATTACACTGATAGATTATAATTCATTTGATAGTATGCCAGATACATTTGTGGATACAACAGTCTCCTACGCTTAATGGGGAATAATTAATTGTAAAAAATAATGTTTAATTTTTAATTTTTAGACCTTTTTGAGAGTCTACATTTTTCTAACTTCTATTTTTTGGGCTACAGATCACTATTTTGATTTAAATAAAAAACTCTTGTTTATTTAAAAAAAAATCAGATTTTGTAAAGAAACATTTTTTTTCTTTGTCGTCTTTTTCATTTTTTATTTTCTTTATTTTTTTTAATATTTCGAACACCATCGGTGTTCTTCATCAGGAAACTAAAAATAAACAGTAAAAACTAGAAATTGAAAAAAAAAACTTGAAAAAACAAATTTGAAAAACAAAAATTGAAAAATACGCACAAAAAACAACACTATTTTTATATTCTAAAACAGAACAAATAATTTTTATAAATATTGAAAAATCGTTATTGAAAACCTTACTTTGAACAAAACTGTCTCCTTTAGTTGGAGTATTATGCGTACTAAAGGTTTTTTTGTTTATGTTTTGTCAATATATGCATATACGCATGCGCGCAATATTCGACATCTCCCTTATAATTTGTTCTCCTGTGTCCTGGAGTGTCAATAATATGTAACATTTCCATTATGTATCTCTTTTTATAGTTATTCTCTTGTTGTAGAATCGTCGCATTGTCTATATTGGGAGCATGGTTACTCATTGCACAGTGGGCAGCTAATTTCGTCCTTAATTTCGACTTTGTCGTTCCTACATATACTTTATTACAATTATTCGACCCATCTCCGTAACAAGGTATTTGGTATACTACGTTAAATTTGTCTAGTTTGTAAATTTTTGTCTTAGTGTTTGAAAACAGCATGTTTAGAGTGAAGTCGGTTTTTAGTGCAATATTGACGTTTTTCTGGTCGTAAATATCCGATCTAATAATCCTCTCTGTGAAACCTGGGACAAGCGTCATAGATTTGTAAATTATTTGCCATTTTAATCTCGGTGTGTTGTTGAGATCCTTCTCGGCACTTTTTATTATGTTCATCGCCATCGTAAAGGAGAAACGATTTCTTTGTAAAATTTTTCATATTTTCTTAATGTTTTCTTTGTGGTATTTTTTGTCACTTACCTGAAAAACTCTTTTCGCTAAACTTCGCGCTGTGTTGATTTTGAGGTATTTTGAGTGATTGGAGTAAAAATTAATAATACGTCCGGAGGAAGTAGATTTTTGATACCAGTCTGTTGATATTGTATTATCATGTCTTATGATCAATACATCCAAATAATGTAATTTTCTGTCTTTCTCTAATTTCATCGTGAACTTAATATGTCTATGAAAACTATTTAAGGCTTCAAGAGTTTCACTCAAATTCATTTGTTGTCGTTATGCAGAATAAGTCATCTACATATTTGTAAATCACTTTTGGTCCATGTTTCAATCGCCCTATCACATTATCTAATAACTGTTGCATTACTATATCTGCAATGATAGGTGAAACTGGGGAGCCCATCGGCATTCTTCTTAATTGTTCGTATATTACGTCATTATATTTAAAATATCAATTTTCTTTTATACAAAAAAGTATCATGTCCATAAATAATTTCTTGTGTATTTTTGTAAATGAGGAGATTATTTTCCATTTATTGTTGATTATATCCAATGCTAAATTAACTGATACGCTAGGGAACAAGGATATAACGTCGAGTGAGACTAGGACTTCATCGTCGGAGAGAGATATATTCGTTAATTTATTTTTTAATTCTATTCCGTCTTTGACATTATACTTCGAGTCCTCAGTTAGATTTTTCAGAATATTAACTATGTACCTAAACGGGCCGTATGATGCGGGATTTATCGATGAATAAATAGGTCTAAGTGGTGTGTCTTTTTTATGAACTTTTGGAAGTCCATAGAATCTTGGGACAGTAGCCACAGTGGTGACCAACTTATATTTTTCAATAGTTCCAATTATATTCAATTTGAATAATTTCTCCCCTAAATTGTTATTACGAGTCTGTAGTCTTGTAGTTGGGTCTATTTTTAATCTTTTGTACATGCGCATGTCTTGTAACATATTCTTCATCTTCTTATCATATTCACTCTTTTCGATTGCTATCGTAGTATTACCTTTGTCTGCTTGAAATATTAAAACATTTTCATTTTAAAAAAAATGAGCTTGTTTGTACCACTGTATTAAATAGTTCTTTTTCTCTCGAATTTAATGACCATTTGTTGCAATAATTGTCCATCGTCATAGAAGATAGAAAAATGTAAAAAATAATTATATACATGTAGGTTTCGTTCTTTTTTCCTTTTTAAATGAAACACTTTTATTTTAATTTAATTTTAATTAATTAAATTAAATTTACAGTAAATGTTTCTTCTTTTATTTTAACATTCGCGAGCACGACGTCTTTCTTCTTATCTGTCTCTTCTAACACTGAACTTGTTTTCTCTCAACTTATTATTGAGAGGTGTAAGAATATATCCTATTCTGTCTTTCTATTCTGTCTTTCTTGTCCTATTCTGTCTGTCCTTGTCATTATCTTCAAATACCCTACAGTCACGTGCATTCGGCCCTACATACATAAATATTCTGCTCTACTTACGTAGTCTTTTAAATATTTTGGTTTAGTAGGGAAACAAATCTCCTCAGTATTTCCTGATAAATAGATGAAGGTTGGTTATTATCTTGAGGATCTTGGTTGCCCTATGGCTCTCGAAGAGGATCTTGATTGCTAGAATGTTCTCGATTTTATAGCAATGTAGATTCCAAATAATATTAATTGGAACGATTATTTTCCAAAAGACTCGTTATTATATTTTTAACGTCTGGCGCAAAATGAACTTTACGGGGCTGAACTTTTGTGGCCTTTAAGTGGTCAATATGACGTTTTATTAAATATCCATCATAAATGAAATTAGCCACATTAAAAAAAAATTTTTTTGAATAGCTCCTGTTAGGTGGAGCAACCTAAGCTCTCGGTTCAATAGATTATCAATACCAAATTTTCTTTTTGAAAAATATTTTATTTCAACACTAAGTGGCGTTGAAATTTCTAGGATTATTAAATATAAAAATTAGAATTTAACATTAAAATTATAAAATACTTATACAATGAACAACCCTAAATTTTGGGTTTTTTTGGGGAAATAAAATTTACATTTAAATTAAAAAAAAAATACTATTTGGTAAAGAGTCAACAAAGCCAATTTAATGGCATGTAAACTATAAAAATATTAAAAACATATAATATCCTCAAGAAAAAAGTCAACATACAGCTATAAAAGCTATAAATTATTAAAGCTTTTGAACTAAAACAAACATCAAATTTTTTTTTAATATTTAGTAGGATTACCTTGAGCATCTTTTACTGCTTGAAGCTGGCATCACTAAATTTTCAGTGATATGTGGAGTAATTTCGGCCAATGCACGAATTAATGCAGTTTTGATGTCATGTCAAGGCACTAATCGTTCCAAAACATCCCAAACGTGCATGATCGGGTTAAGATCTGGTGACTGAGGTGGGGAGCATAATAAAGGAGCCAGTCTCGAACTATGTGAGTGGTGTGTTTGGGTTCGTTGTCTTGATGAAAAACTCAATGATTTCCAAGACCCAAGCTTTCGACGAATGGTTTCACATTTTGTTCCAGTATACTTTTATACTGATATCCGTCCATATTACTATCGACGAAAATCAAACGACCCACCCCAGATGATGGTATAGCTCCCTAAACCAGAACCATGTTCCACCGTAGCTATTATATTCAAGTTCGGTTTAAGTGCAGTATTGGGTTTTCTCCACACATTTGCTCGGCTGTCGCTTCCAAAAATATTGTACTTGCTCTCATCGGTAAATAAGACAGTTTTTCAGAAATGCAAATCATAATTTAGATAAGCGTTTGTAAATTCGTAAGGTAATGTTTTTTTACCCTACAATAATACTAAATTCACTCTTGTGTATTTGAACGCGTCTAAGCAAAGTATTTTAATAACTAAACGCAGCCGTTCACACTATCGCCCATGTTCTGAAAAACGCAGCGTTTTTAAATCGCTTAAGATTTTAAAAACGCAAAACTGATTTCGCAATGTTCTGAAAACCAAGCGATTTGCTGGCGTTTTGCTATTTTTCAAAGTTATGTTCGAATAATAACAACAATCATAACAAAAAACACCAACAAAGAAATAAATTTAAAATTAAAATGCCTACTGCGTTCTTGGTTGCTATATTGGGTTTAAAAAAGCTACAATCAAAAGAATCCTTTAATGAAAAAAAGAACACTAAGGGATTCTTCCAATCCATTGGACATTCCGGACCAAGCGTAAGTGCATACATACATATATAATTACATAAAAAGAGTTCAAATTTAATAGCATGGCTCCGCGTTTTAAGTTTCGTAACTCTGTACAGATTAAACAAAACTGCATTTTTGATGATTTTGGAAGGAACTTCTCGCCATATGAACAGAAGTTCAATTCCAGAAATAGTGCGTTTGGCTGGCACTTTAAGATTTTTGGCAGTAAGGACCCGTCCTTTCGTACAATCGAAATTTCGTGCTTTTGGTATTCTGTCAGTCGATATCGCTTAAAGTGTATCAGAATTACGTATTCTATGAGTCGATAGCTATCTACCTATAGAATGTGAGCCTTCGCTATTTTGCTCGATAACAAATAAGCTATCGCAAAACGAATGAATCATGGGCGGCACCACCATTTTTTTAATTTATGCCCAAAATCTTATATTCATGGTCACATATCTTAATTAAAAGAATGTTTATTAAAATGTATCTTTGTGTTTAACTCGTACTTACAATCATTGAATTAAGGCTGTGGAACGTTTTTCTATTAAAAAACATTTTCTCTTTTTCTTTTGGCCTCTGCAATCAGCCAATTACTAAACCAAATAACCATTAAACATTTTCTTATTTTTAGTTTTGTTTATTGCATACAAACCTCCCGGAATCGTATATTTTCTCAAAAAAATACTCCTTACATTCATTACTTTCTTCGGCACAAAATGTAATAAATTTCGGGCACAGCTTACTCTCTACCTTCACAATAAATTTTTGTATAAGTTTACTTATTGCACTTTGACAAAGATAAATAATAAAATCGTTTCCAACATTATGTTGTAAGCCTCTAGATGCCAGAAGAGACAAAGCTGCAGGCAATTGAATTTTTGGTGGTACGCTTGTTGAAATTACTACTCCGTTATTTCGTATTTAGAACATACCTGAAGACTTCTTTCGTTAGTCGAAATCGCTTTACAAATCTGTAAAAAAGAAACAATCAAAATTTTTATTAAGATATAATATTTTAACTTACTCGTGAGTCTGCCAATGTTAAGGGATCACTTCTTATGTGGATTTGTTTTCTAATGCGTGTTAAATTACACTCTTCTTCATCCGAAGAAGAGGAAAAACAAAACAAACTTGAATCCATTAATCAATTGCTATTTGTTTTTAAAATTTTTGTATATAATTTTTTTCTATTTTTCACGAAACATATGTTTCTTGTTTATGTTAATTTACAGTGTGGGTAAATTTGTTCTTGCTTCCGTTTTACAACACTGAAACACCAAACGCTTCGTAACGTTTCGATTCATAGAATTAGAAAATTGCGAACTATCGGAATTAATTGCGATACGCAATTATTTCGCTATCGACTTTTAGAATCAGGCCCCAGCAGATAAACTTACGATAAAAATTAGAGAAGAGAGGATTTTTCCTTGATTCGCAGCTAGATTCAATATGAATCTACCAGCTTCGTTCTCTAAATTTTGTATGGCAAAGCAGATTGCTTCGCTTATGATTGGGGTGTGAAGCAAGAATAGAGAGCGAAGCAGGTGCCGTGGAAACAAGCTATAAACAGCATGATTCATAAACTTGCTTCAAAAAACGAAACACGAGATTCTAATTGTCGTACAAACAGGCTATTATACTGCTTTTATATGCTTCTGTTAGGCACACATACACACCCATACCAATAAACGCCAGCTGCTTGTGACTATTCAGAGTTGTGTTTAATGGTGTGTTTTCTTACGGTTGTATCTTCTACATGTCAATAGGTGGCGCTTCTTAACGGTTATTCTTTGTTTTAAAAAACTTAAAGTATTTTATTCAATAATAACATAAACAAATAAAAATAGCAATAAATGCAATTGAAGATAAAGAAAAACTGGAATTCATTCAAGAATAATGTTCTTTAAGAAGAATTATGTAAATGAAATTTATTAAACAATAATGTGCCTTTAGAAGGGGTGAGGTTAAAAAATAAAATGTGTAAAGTTAAGTTAATTTATCTTATTCCATACAAACATGAGCATGCCGACTTTTGGTTGCCACAAATTGTTATTTATCATATGTCTGGTTACTAATCTTGTTATCTTAAAAGAGTATTAGAGAACTAACATACATATGCTTATTAATAAAGAAAACATGTTTATGCATGAGCGCCGTTAACTCGCGTGTTTCGTTAGTGTCGTTTTACACGCTTCAACTTTTGTTGCTCAACTTTTGATTTTTCCATTAGAAAGAAAGAGATGGAGTCTAAAGCCTTCTTTTTCTTTCTAATGGAAAAATCAAAAGTTGAAGCCTGTAAAACGGCACACAATGTTAGACTCTTGAGAGTTGAGTGTTGTCACACTAAAACTTGCTTTAAGCCTAGTACTCTGTTTGAATTTGCGAAAAGTGTTGTGCAACATTTATTATTTCGCTTGAAAAATTTGACAATAAGCAAGTGGTGACAATACTGCTTTTTAAAAGAAAACTGTCGATTTTATTGTCTTTAAGTATGCAACATTGTTTCAATTATGTAAACAAAAAACATATGTTTGTATTTGATTTGTGAAAACAATATTATTTACAAGATTCGTGAAAAAAAGCAAGCAAAGATTTCGAAATAATGGAAAACACAATAATATTAGCAGCTTGTGCTGCTGCGCAACAATTAATACAAATTGCCGACGAACTTTTTAAAATATTTTGAGTGGGCTGAAGATCTTCAGTGCTCAGCAGCTGTGAGCAACTGGTTTTAAAATCAAAATTTTCATTAGTTATGAAAGTTATAACAAGCAATAATATGTTATCACAATAACACTTACGTTCTTAATTCCGACGCCTCAGTGAGGAACTCCAAGTCCTCAGAAAACTCCCATAGATCTTGAGATTCCTCTGAAGAGAACTCCAAGTCGCATCCACTACCCGATTTTTTTGAGGCTTTATATTTTTGTTTGTAGTACCGTCTGCTGTCAAGAATACTCCTCCAGTTCTGCTTACATGCTTTATCTATGAAGTATATAAATAATATTGTAGAAGTTAAATCATATATACATACGTACATATATTTCATTCCTTACCGGGTTTTCCAATTTCTTTACTAATTTCTATCCACGATGTTTTAATGGCATTGCGGTTGCAGTGTAACTTATCGGATTTATCCCAAATATGATTCCTTTTTTTTATAGCACAAATAAGTCTACGCTTTCCTGCGTCACTAAATTAAAATTTTTCTTTTTCATTTTTTATTACATTTAGGCTTTTTTCCATTTTCTTTTAATAAGTTTTAAATTTCACAATACGTTTAAAATTAAAAGCACAAATAATAAAGTGATCAGCTGTTGGTTACAATTCCGTGCGAAAAAAGTGCTGCTCATATTGTTTCGCAGTTCAAAAAAAATGTTGCCAGAAACATTTTTCAGTTGGAAAAACACGCTGCTAGAAACATTTCGTGACTCTTTCAAAAATAAACAGAGTACCAGTTCAGCAACATTATTTATTAATTGTTTCGTACGAATTATTTTTATATGGGTTTTGACAGCATTTCGCACGAAATCATGAACAGAGTACCATGCTTTATTCAAAATTTCTTTTTCTTTATACAATAATTTCTTAATTTAAAAAAAAAAAAACTTATTTCTTTGTGTACAATTTTTATTATTTTTACATTGAATGCAATTTAATTATATTTTGAATTAATTATATTTTAGAATAATTTAGATTGACAATTTTGCATTTGTACAAATAAAATTATTTCATTTACACTTTTATTCATTTTTAATCACTTTATTAAATCCTAACGACCAGCCGCTTACGCGACTGATCACTTTTATTAATGAATGATACAATGTTCACTTCTTATAAGTTAATTTATTCTATAAACATAAACAAAGAATATATGTTGTGGGAATATGCAAATGCTTTTCTGAATGCGTCATATATAGCTTTTTGTCTTAATTTATATAATTCTTGTCCAACGTTATAGTTTCCTTTCATATTACCACCTCCATACAATACACCAGTTGCTGATTCTACTACATATATCGTTCTAATTCCAAGCTTACCAACTATTTAACTGAACGATGTTGGCGCTTTATTAAAATTTTTTATAGCTTCTATAACTGCTTTTCTAATATCTTCGTCTTTTTTTGCTGTCGTATATTCTAAATCATGTATTTGCGCAACTAAATCAACTTCGTTTACAGGGTCTCCTTTGTTAATTTGATTACCCTGTACGAGATACTTGTAACCAGGTACAACCGCCATAAACAACTGATGTTCAAATAATTTATAATATTTGAGCGGTAAAAATTTATAACACACCCACCATACACACCACCCCCAGTGGTGTGAGGGAGAAGAAAGAAAAACAAACACGCACACAAACATTTGTCATGGCATTAACATGGAGCGTTCGCTCCGATGCCGGCATGTTTGTGTGTGTGTTTGTTTGTATGCAAATATTGCATATTCCCACACATGAGTTTGATTTAGTGTGGACAATCACATTTCACATTGGAATGTGGGGTGTCCGATTGCAATAACGACACTGTCAAACACACTACACATTTTTTGCGTTATATTTAATAACAGTTTTACAATTTAATTATTTTTCACTTTAAAATCTTTATATATTATATTTTTATTAAGGTTTTTGTATATATATTTATATAACTTAAGTTTTTCCTTATTGAAAATACTAAAAAAAAACCGTTTTAGTTTTAGCGGCCAACCACACCGCACTTAATTTGAAACAGAACTCAGTAAACTTAATGATAACTCTTAATTTATATTAAACTAAATGACCTAAATCTATAGTGGCGTAATTTTACAATTAAGAAATAATTGCACAATTGCAATTATTGTGAAATATTAGCGGTACTCAAAAATGGGTGCGATTTTGTATTGCAACAGTTTGCTTTTGCTACGTTTTTGTCATCATTTGTGAGCGTCCTTTTACAATTTTATTTAAAAAAATATATTTTTTATTTTCAAAATGGCGCGAAAGACATTTGTTGAAACAAATATTAAATAAAGTTATATAAAAATTACTTATGTTATTCTCATTATTATAAAATTGATATGATACTAATGTTTCCAATGCTTTAATAGAGTCATTGAATTCATGTAGTACTTATCAGTGTTAACAGTTCATAAAATATGTATATAATTCTTCAACTGATAACTCATTATAAAAACTTGCATGAATTTTCATAACATTCAACATGAAGTTACTTACCTTGTTAAAAAATTTATATTTTGATGTCATCCAAAAAGGTGTGTTGAAGATATGGTTTAAGGGCGATACGGGGAATTTCCGTAGAAATTCAATGATCCTATCGCCCTTTCCTCCCTTTTGACATCCTTGATTTGTGTTACTTGATTGCCCACTTCTGAGATTAGTTTCTGAATCAGCATAATTGTATATGTCTAATTTGACCACTTGATATCGAGTTTCTCCCAGCGATGTCCATGTGGTCAATGTATCGTTCTTTCTTCTCGAGATAGACTGTGAGATTGAGCCAATGCTCGATTGTATACTTGTAGGCTGCAATAACTCGTCTAGAAAATCGAATACATATGTAGTTGGTGTAGGTGCAGTCGTGGATGATGTGGTAGTGGTCGCCATGACTGCCAACGATGAAGATGGCGCCCCGGTGTTGCTGGTGTACGAGTCGACTATTAAATTCATTAGATCGCTGCTCGGTATTTCTTTTATATACATCATGTATAAATCGCCTTTTGCAGCTCTTTTCCTGTCATTACTATCTATCGCCTGTATGAAAACAGTCTTTTCGTCTTTTTCCACTGGAGGTTGCGTTGCTTTATACATTGACGCTCTACTGTCTTCAGAGTTGGTAATATCATCGCTAAAATGTTGGTTTCCCACAACAGTTCCAATACTTCCAGCAATGACGCTATTTTGTTCGATGACCCAGCTTTCAACTCTTCTTCTAGTGTATTCGCCTTCATATTTGCCTCTTGCCCGGCTGTTTCCATCGTTATCCCTAATTCTTCTATCACATCCTGGGTGCATGGGATCTTCACTGATGGGATTATTTGAGTATTCGAAATTATCTCTACTCCACCTTCCTCGTCCGATGATTGGCTCAGCTGATGGGCTTTGACAGCTGGTTATAATTGACACAGTTACACCTTTGGTGGTAGTGCTTATATCTTTATTAGGAGCTATATCGTACGCAATAATAGAATAATCATTCTTGCTAAATATATTTTCCGATGAAGGAGTAGCAATTAGCACCTCTTTTTCAAAAGCCACTTCAATTTTCCTGGCTAAGCAATCAGTTGCTATCAAGCTAGCTTGTTTTACGGTCAACACTAACCTGTTATAAACTACTGCAGGGGCTTTGTTTGGCGGCATGGTTGATTTAAATGTGCATACCGTTATGGTGCTAAACGAGTTTGACTTAACTTGACTAAACTTTTTAAGGGTTTTTTTTTTAAATAGCTTCAGACACAAAAAGTCTGAAGCACTTTTTATTGGTTTCAAATACAAATTGGAACTCATCGATTATTTACAATAAACCCTTAATTATACTACTAGTGATAAAGGTGCCGTGATATTAATAATTGATTATCTAGCAATTATTAATAAAAAAAAAATAATGTTAAAATACAGACGCTGATCTAAGCTTAATTTTAGTTTACCAAAATTATTGATTAGTTTACAATAAATAAAAATAATTTATTTTACAGGTTGTTAACCTGGCTGTTGTTAACTTATTCGTTGTTAACTCCAGTGACAGTTTCCTCAATGAATCTGAATCTCCAATACTTATCACCATCAGCTTTCTTAATGCGACGAGACTCAGGGCCGACTTTAAACAGTATTTCTGTTGCAAAGTGGTGTAATATTATGTTTTTTATTTATTTTAACTTTTAGTAGTTTAATGGAAATGCTCTAATGAAAACAACTGTTTGCTTGAGTTAAATGGTTTCTTTATTTCTTATTCTTCTCTTCTAACATTTGCTCAGCGAGGAGCAGTGAAAATCCAGCTCAACTTGGAGCTAGTGTAAAAAGAATATTAAATATTTAACACTTTTGATTTTGTTTATTTTAACACTCTTGTTTTATACTCCAACGACCAGCCGCTTACGCGACTGATCGCTAGGTTCTTACAAATATTTATTTCTTATAAGCTAACTTATTCTATTAACGAAAACAAAGAATATGTGTTGTGGGAATATGCAACAATTGCATATTCCCACACATAGGTTTGGTTTAGTGTGGACAATCACATTTCACATTGGAATGTGGGGTGTCCGATTGCATGCAGAAGGCATGGCAATAGCGACACTGTCAAACACACTACGCCTCCCTTTTTTTCATGAATGATCAACATCTTTTGGTTGATCATTCTTTTACAATCTTAACCAGTAAAAATACCCATAACCAAAGCAAAATGTAAGAAAAATACCCACTGGAATGAATAGGTGAATGAATGTTACTGGATACAATAATAAGTACAAAATGAAATGAAATGAAGGAAGTAATACCATTTCAATGAACCTAAATCAAATCCAATAATCCAATTCAAAATTATCCAAAGTAAACGAAAAATGTCATATACTGCAAATAAGTGGAGATCAATGAGACTCCCTCAACCCTTCGGTGGAGTGGAGGAGAAAAAAAAATCAAAGAATAATTGCACGATGTCCAATTTACTGTCGGCAGTTATCTCGCATAACGTTCGGTTTGAGCACTATAGGACCCTTAGGACTTTATTCCCTTTGTCTTACTAAATTTCCTCCCGGGTACCATCAATTGCTCTATCATTCTTGATAGGTTTAAGGTTGTCAGACGATCGTTACCAGCTATTTTCCCAAGCATTAGATAGAGGCGATCTAGATCAGCATATCTATTTATAACGTGGTCCTTTAACTAAATTAGGAAAATACTCGCTTTCCCTTATTTCCATCATTAGGGAAAATGCTTCTGTGGCATTAGATGTTTTCATTAGGGTTGTTCCACTATAGAACAACCACAATCAAACATACCGTTCATCAACTGCGTAGTCTTCCAAGACAACAACAACTATCCTAAAATAAGTTTCAACAAAAAACGGATTTCAGCAAAGAGGATGCGATAGAATTAACAGAAGAGGAACTTCCTAATACCAGTAATGCAATGAAAGCAGTAATGGGATATGATCCCAAAGATGATAAACGCCCTTGTTCAAAACGCAAAACTCCCAGAACTGGCGCCCTTATTCCGAAAATTCCGCGATTACGAGAACACTCCCATGTAAAATTCCAACAAAATTGAAACATTGAAGAATTTAGGAGGAGGGACCGTAACAAATTCCAAGGAAGATTCAAATATTCCGTTATAGACCACAAGAAAGAAAAGTGTCCTAATATTCAGTCTAATACAACATGAAGATTCATGAGAAATATTCCGTTCATCATTACAACCAATGAATCCAAAAGTTGTATCAAATCTAACAAAGTGATCAAATTTGTCAGGTTCAAGAAAATTTTCCCCCAGAAATAATATAAAAATGATCCACGAGAAATATGAATAACAAATAAAAACTAAAATAAATCAAAGAAAAATTCAAACATCCCTGTGGCGTATCATTGATACTGATTTCCTTGTAAAAAAAATTCGATATCAACAATTTCCGTCTCCTCTAAGGAATTCTAAAAAATTTTCGAGAAGAATAATGAAAAAAAAATCTTCCTCCTGAGAGGACTTAGAGGATAATAATCATAATAACCAACGACAATGGCGACGAATCCAATTAAATGCCAATGCCACTGCTACGAATTGTTCCATGCCACTAGAGGGACGCGTAAGTTTCGCAGTCACAAGGAACTTCGCAACAGTAGCCCGCAAAAGGACTCGTAAAAATGATCATTATCCTATCATCATTCCATTCTATCACCAATCCATAATCCAGTGGTACCAAAAAAAATTTGTTCTTAAAGTTATATTTAAAATTCCATTCAAATATATTATATTAAGTGAGAAAAAAAATTGTTTCTTTTTCTCCTTTCCGTGTTATTTCCCTTAAATATTCCTGATTAATATTCTCGGTTGCAGTCATAAACAATCAATAAATTTTCAGATTGAGAAGCCAATTTGATCTGGCTTTAATAGTAGAAAAATTTATTCTGAAACATAAGCAACCCTTAAATCATGTAATCATTCATGTAAAAATAATTAATTAATATATTCATTAATAAGGTAATTACAATCATTATTAAATAAACTAATACACCGATCAATAATAATATTATGCCTGTTAATACCAGACTCGTTTGTCTGGTTCAACTATTGAATTGAAAGAAGGGTTGGAGGCTGTGTCTGCCCAAGTGGTACACTAGGACAGCTCACGGTTAATACCAGACTCGTTTGTCTGGTTTAACTGAATAAAGGGGCTGGTGGCTGGGTTGTTCAAGTGGTACACAAGGACAACTCACAGGGAAGACCAGGATCGCTTTGCTGAGGAAGAACAGGAGGTGAAGACCAGGATCGCCATGCTGAGGAAGAACAGGTGGTGAAGACCAGGATCGCTATGCTGAGGAAGAACTGGTCGTGAAGACCAGGACCGCTATGCTGAGGAAGAACAGGTGGTGAAGACCAGGATCGCTATGCTGAGGAAGAACAGGTGGTGAAGACCAGGATTGCTATGCTCAGTAATGAATTGCGCCAAAATGTTGCTACCAATCAGTACACACTCTAAACAATGGTTACAGTTGCAATAATAATATTTTATTGAATAACTGTGTATTTATACAAACCACTTAAAAATTGCTTGAATACAAAAATCAATACAACAAAAAACATATAAAAAATTAATACAAAAAAAATGAATATACTGCAAAAATTGATCCATATAAAAACTTGATACAAAAAATGAATATAATAAAAAGTAAAAAAAAAAAAAAACTGAATACAATAAAAAACAATTATAAATACATCTATCTATGATTGCAACAAAAAAAAAAAAAATGCCAGAAATTGCCCAGTGTTTTAGTGTGACCTTCGTTCCCATCGTAAACAAAGATTCAATTTCACTACTGTCTGGTAACTTGAACCACCCGTGGAAAATAAAATTTTATTTTTCATTTATGCTGACGGGGTGGTTCCCATACCTGGACAGTAGTGTTTACACAAACAAACATACAGGAGAGATACAAAACAAACAAATAAAAATCATAACGTGATTCCTTTTACAGTGTGGGAATGAAGATCAGTTTATTCGAGACTCAAACAAACAGGAAGTACGCGGTTTGTTTACAGTTTAATTTATTTTGCAAAAATCAAATCAAGGCCAAAAGAATTAAATGTAATGAATTTTATTTTGCTATAACAAAAATTAAATCAAGGCCAAAAGCAATTGTGGGAACAAATGTAAGTCTATTTGAGACTCGAATAAACATGAAGTTTGTGTTTTGCCTACAGGGTAATTCTCTGAGAGATTCCTTTTATCTTGATACATGACGAATCAAAATTAAAAGGAATCAAAAGAATTAACAATGCCTTAGTGGAAAAAAATTTTTTTTTCATACACTTAAAATGTTACTTAAAATGTATCCAAATTTATGTATTTGTTCAAATGCTACAATATAGAACATAATATAATAGAATATAATTAGAAAAATATTATGTTATATAGTTCAAAAGTGAACAAATTGAACAAAACCGAATTCTCATCTGCAAATAGAAAACTGTAATAAAAATTATAAACTGGTCCGAACAAGGCAGAGTTAGTCGCACGTCCTCAGTTCTTTTTTTTTCTTTGTCAGACACAGTAGTCCACGAAGGTCTTCCTGCGTCCTAACAATTGTTATTTTATTATTGTTATTCTAATTCGCAAATAAAACTCAAGCGCTTTTATTTAACTGACGTTTGTTGTCTGAAAGTTGCATCAAGAAGAGAGAAAGTTACATACTACAATGACCTTACTTGAATTTTGTCAAATCTAACTAGTCGTCTAGTATGCTCACAAAAGAATAAAATACAAAACAATTCAGAACGTGTGAGCAACAAGAGCTTTGCATAAGCTAGTAGTTGAGAGCGATCAAACACCCATCAAGTAAAATAATATGTGCGAATTCTTCTCTCATTGTTTGTGTGAGTGTATAGTATGAATCTAACATAATGTGTGAGAGTAGAGACTCAAAGAGCTTTTATAATATTAAGCAAAGACTATCTAAAAGAATGTATTGTTAACAGGCAATGTTATATATATAGAGTCTAAAATTATGTATAAAAATATATATAACTTAATTATGAACTGCTACAGAACTTAATTTGCTCAACAGTCAAATTGTAGAAATGATAACACTTTTCTTTTATTATTTATTTATTTAGATCGGCCGCAATGCAACCGATCAGTTCAGTTCTTTTATTATTCGCATAAACTGTTTGTTATTTTATTACGCAAGTCCTTTATTATATATTTTGGCAGGATCGCCATGTAAAAAGAATACAATTAATATTTAATACTTTTGATTTTGTTTATTTCAACACTCTTTATTATACTCCAACGACCAGCCGCTTACGCGACTGATCGCTAGAAGTGTACTTTTATTAATGTTCTTACAAATATTTATTTCTTATAAGATAACTTATTCTATTAACGAAAACAAAGAATATGTGTTGTGGGAATATGCAACATTTGCATATTCCCACACATGGGTTTGGTTTAGTGTGGACAATCACGTTTCACATTAGAATGTGGGGTGTCCGATTGCATGCAGAAGGCATGGCAATAAAGACACTGTCAAACACACTACACTAGAAAGATTGAACAAAGATTGATTCCCTTTCTCAATTGCAGTCGTGGTGGTTCCACTATAGTGGTTGGCTTTAGTTTTAGTAGTCGAGGAAATCTTATTACCATAGTCAGGACAGATGGTTTTGAATGCTTTGTCCAGATCAGCATAACTGAATGTTGGTGTGGTAAAAGGAGGATTCTTTTATGGTGAATGGAGGAAGTATTTTTGATGAAAGTAGGGTGTGATCCTATACGGCAGGACTAATTAAATTTTTCGAGACAAATTTACATCAAAGTATATTTTTCGATGGAAGGATGGAATAGTGTGGTCTCTGACTGCAGGATCTATTCTCAATGTATTGTTGTGTGAGGTGTTGTGTCGGTTCAGTATTATACAAAGCACTGCTGGCACTTTAGTCCAGCATCAAAATGCCGTTTTTCATATAGTCAGTATTTCGCTAAGCACTGCTGCCGATAAAATAATAAGGTCTATCCTTTTTACCTTCTGATTTAACATTAATTTTATTGAACAAATATTTACAGCTAATATAACTAAAATTATGTCTATTCATCATAATTACATTCAATTAATTTTCCCATGAATAATATAAATAATTTGCATTATCCGATACCAAGTTCATGGTCAAATGAAATTATGCTGACGCAAAGAAATAAATATTTATTTACAGTGTGTCTTAAAATAAAAGTACAAATATTTAAATTGTGTTTATACAGTGAGTCTTAAAAATAAAAGTACAAATGTAAGAATTTTGTTTGTATAGTGTATACACACTACAGACTCTAGTGAGTTTAGTTCAAACAGTGCGTCAGAACTAAATACTATTTTCATTTGCTTAATGTCTTTTAGCACTTGGACTATTTTCGTAATAAAAGAATTGCAATCGATACCTTTGTGTACGGTTGACGAATAATAATTGATTTATTTCTAAAAATTGATTGTCTTTTATACAATAATAAATGATGACTTTTTAACAAATTCACATACATAATTTTTTGCGAAATATCAGTTTGCTCACAATACAGAAATGTATAAGTAATATGAGACTTAGTAAATAATCTTAAGCAAGTTGCATCGGTATTAATTTTAATCATAATATATAAATTTGAATAAACAAGAAATTTTACAAAAAGGGAATTAACTTTAATAAACACATTTAAATAAGTTATTGAACTTAACTTCGCATAAGCTCTTTGGACATTGTGAATTCATTTTAATTGAAGTATGACAGTGACAAACAAACGACAGCAATAAAATCAATAAAGAAAAAATAGTGCTGTTTACTTCCCTCTGTAAAATAGCCTTTTCCCGCTTGAACCACTTCATTACTCCACCTCTTCGTTTTGGCTTTTTTAGCTCCTTTAACACTGGGTCGTAGGCAGGTTTGGGATGCTCTTGCCGTTTTCTATACTCCTCTATAGTTATGGCCTTTGACCCTACCGTTTGTTTGATTAAAACACAAAAAACTTAATTAATGATTTTGTTTTTCTTTTTATTTATTTAAATTTGATTTTATTATAATTTGTTTTTATTAAAAACCTTTATTAGCCACTTCAATAAACATTTGTAAATTTTGCCCGTTTTAATTACTGTTTGTTAACACCGTATCACATCGAGATCCGAACTTTACAAAGAACTGCCAACTTCTGCTGACTACGAAAAACTGTACAAACGTTTTAGAGCTACAGAATTTAAGGAATATTAGGAATGCAGTCCCGTTATAACAGAATGTAGGTACATAAGCAAATCTATGCATATTGAGAGACAAATGTTTAAATGAGAAAACATAGAAATATTGAAAAGTGTTTTAACCAGGAATTTAAACGACTGCATTCATAACATTCTATAAATTCTGTAGTATGTATGAAGTACAACACAATAATACACTATATTCTGACTGTACAGTTGTCATTATATGACTTAAATCTGACCTATATTGCCTCGAGCGGTTAACGCCTATAGGCCCTAAGCGTGCAAATTAAATTGTTTTAGTTAATTAATTTAATAAAAAATATATTTCATTTTAAAATAATATATTTTTATTTATTTATTCTTTATTGTTTTTATAACACACTCCAATGTTATCGCTTTGGGGCCAGCGTTTAGGGGAACCGGGATGTATACAGGGGCCTCAGCGTTGACCGGTTTTGGCTTATATTCCTCCAGTAGGTACTTCTCCCAACGCTGAAATATTTCGTCTATTTCTTCAGACATCTATGCAATTATAATTAGTTCTTCTTGTTTGGTCCGGGATTGTCTGTAGGAACGTCCGCAGGATCGCCATGTAAAGGATGAATGTTAAAGGATTGCCTTATAAAGGATGATTAATAATTTTAAAAATATAACTTAATTCCCTATCGTCATCGATTATTCTTACCCAGCTGTCGAGGATAAGGCGCTCGAAACAACTGCCAGCAGAAAGTTTGAAAATTAAAAAGACAGCACTAGGCACGTTAATGCCACGGAAGTATTCAGTTTAATTCTAATTTTATTTACAATCTTAACCTAGCTTATATACTAATTTCTTATTACCTAAATTGAGTGACTTTTACTTTCACTCAATTTTTATTTCTATTTTTCTTACTAATAATTATTATTTAGAAATACATATGTCAGCAACATGTAAGCGGACGGCCACAAAGCAAATCAAAAGTGTTTCATAAATTTGACACTTTTGTTCTGATTTACTTTGGTGGTGTTGGAGTGTGATTCTTGCCTTTCTATATAGTAATCCTGGAGGGTCCCGTTGGATTCGCAGGGTTAAAAACAAAAAGGCGAGGTTATTCAGTTATAATTGCTAACAAACCGGGAGGGTCCCGTAGGATTCGCAGGCCGCTACTTTATTACTGTCACCTAACTTCCGTTCAGTCTCACAGTTCTTATTGAGCTGTGGGTTCGAACTGTCACGGTCAGTTGTACTTCACAAATCATTCTTAATCTAACACTTATTTACTATTTATACTATTCATTAACAATAAACTTAAATAAACTTGCTGACAAATAATAAATCAATTATGCGAGGGTGACTCGCAACAGTGGTATTTGCCACACTTCAACAAGTGTAATTCAAGTAGTTGTTGCACTACACTGTTGAAGTTGGTATGTACACACTTACACGTCACATGACGTTCTGTGCACACTACAATAACTGTCTTTCTGTCCTCCTTTTAATAAGCAAGAATTAGTTATATATTCATTTTGCCCTTCAATTATGTTGCAAATGCAATTTCGTTCCCACGAAAATTGTCAACAAATTCATTAGACTCTGATGAACCAAAAGGGTTTCAGTTTACAATTAACAATTTAATTATTACACAATAGCATTAAGATATATTTTCACATATCTTAACTTGCATATATGACTGCACTGCTAATTTAAATCTTAATTATTATTACAAGTAAATGTAGATGAATAAATAAATAAATCCTCTGGCATGGATGTTGCATAAACTGGTGTCTTCAGTTAATTGCAGAGATTTGAGCGCTGTTCCAGCTTTTATCTATCCTTTTGCCTTTTGGCCAGGCGGATCTTCCCCTTTGCCTTAGTTTAGGCAAATTCTTAAACACTGTTGGGGTGCCTTTTGGCTAGGCGGACCCTTTTTCCTTTAAAAATTATCCTTCCTTAGGGATGCTTCTTATATTCTAACACTTCCTTTAGGTCCTGGAAAGGTGCTTTAAATTGTAAAGTGATGTACAATGTGTTATGTGTGTCAATAATAATTCACTTTATTTATTGTAATATGTGCATATAAAAATAGTCTTAAAATATTCTTTTCATCAGAACACAAATCAGCGTGTGTTTCTTTTCGTTGATGTGATGCAACTGCCAGTCATTTACAAGAACAACCACTCACACATCAATTGTATAAAGTAGATGACAATAACTAACAATAATACATTATAACTGTATTGACCCATTCCATTTGCACTGTGGGCCCAATACTTAACACCTGTAAAGGGTGTATTGTGTAAAGTTAATTCCCTATAGTCCTCGTTTAGTTTGACCCAGCTGACGAGGAGGACAGCTCAACTTGTAGGCGTTCGAAAGAACTGCCACCAGAGTTGTAAGAAATAAAAAGAAAGTTAGGCACGCTAATGCCGTTAAGTATTCAGTTTAAATCTTAATTTTATTAACAATTTGACCTTGCTTATATACTAATTTCTTATTATCTAAATTGAGTGACTTTTCACTTTCACTCACTTTTACTATCATTATTCTCATTGTTAAATTACATTATTGTCAAATCATCATTATTGTTATTGTTTACATGAGTTAGAGGTTTCTTTATTATAACCTCATAAAAAAAAGAAATGATTCTTTTTTTTGTTCTTTCTTTATTTAATCACTTGGACCTTACAGTGGATCCATTACAACTGCATTATTACAATGTTAAGATATGGCTTAAATACTAATTTTGTCAATACAAAGACTTGTGGTGGTGTGATTTATTTCCAATCAATTTAAAATAGATTGGTAAGCAATTATTTGGGAATAACAAAATTTAATAAACAATTATTTGGAAATAATAAACTTAGTAAACAATTATTTGGAATTAATAAAATTTAATAAACAATTATCTGGAATTAATAAAATTTAATAAACAATTATTTGGAAATAAAAAGTTAAACAGGTAATTCTTAAGAATATTGTCTGGAAAATAGTGCATGTGGCGGAAGTCGATTTCCTGTGTTGATGCATTTTCTGGTATGTGCCAATTGTGTGACCCAATCATTTTAGAAATGATTATTTGGCACTTTTTATTCTGTGGGAACGTTTTTATAAACGGGTGAAAACTTCTGTGTTGTTAACTCATGTGTCAGCAACATGCAAGCGGACAGCCACGAAGTAAATTATAAGTATTGTTGAAATTTGATACTTTTGTCCTAATTTACTTTGGTGGTCTTTTGCCACACTTCATCAAATGCAATTCAAGTAGCATGACGACATGTGTACACTACAAAATCTTGTAGCACTCTTTATATCCAGTTTGGCAGGATCGTCATGTAATGCTATTATTTTAATTTAAAAGGCTTTTCACTGATTTGTTTTAATTGAATAGTCCTAGAGCTCCTTTAATTAGAGCTCATAGGTCTTGTTAAAAGACGTGTATCGATACTTGTGGTCCATTTATATTTTGAATGAAAGAAAAGCAGACAATTTCAGTAAGTTAAATATAGTGCTTTCTTTATTAAAATTATTTTTATTATAAACCACGTTTTTAATATTTTAATTCCTTTGCCACCAGTCACGAGTACCACGCTATAACTTTAATGCTTTTTTCCAGAATGATCTTTTTTGCCAACAAAAAAGTTATATAAAACGCGCGTTTATTTGGCTTTTTTAGAACATATAAAAAGCACATGTATGATCATATAAGTAGTAGATTATAAAGTAAAGTAATAGATTATAAAGTGGCGATAACAGGTCTTTTTGTTTAATCAAATTCAATTCAATTGTCTTTAAATCTTAATTTCTACAGCTTTGTTGGTTTCGTTGGAGAAACCAACTTCAAAATGTTGCAAATAATATTAAACACTTCACTTTTGCTTAAATATGCACGTTTTGTGTTTTATTTAATATTAATTAAAATTGACCGTTTTAAAACCATTTGTTTTTCTCTATATCAAGTTTTTAACTCGACCTTCAAATTACATTTGAACTTATATTCTACCAAATATTCTTAAGTAAAAACGGGCTAACGGTAGAAAAAGAACAAACAAGAATAATATGTATGTTTTGATATACAACAATATTAAATAGAATACAGTGGCGGCGGTAACAAATAGAATACAGAGGCGGCGGTAACAAGCTTATATAGGGCGCGTTCATAAGACGTAACAGTTGTACAACTGTTGAGCTCAACTGTTCGCAACTGTTGAGCTCAACAGCTACGTCTTAGAAACGCTATCAATTGTGCTACCGAATGAACAGCTGTTAAATGTAAACAATTAAAAAAGCAAAAATTTAACAAAATAAATTATTAAAGAAATATGGAAAACGCAGAATTCATTATTGAGTTTTTCGAGAGTGATGTTGAAGGAGTTATAACAAATTTAGTAGAAAACATAATGGACAATGACGGGGAGATAGATTTGCAATTGTTTCAAGCAGAGCAGCGTTGTAGGAAAGCCAGGACTAAAAACTACTATAAAACAATAGTTCCTAAGTATACAGATGATTTGTTTAAGGAACACTTCAGAATGTCTCGCGGTACATGTGATGTAAGTTTCCAACAACCATAAAGAAAATTGTATTTCAAGGATATTCAAAAAATTTTAGGAGTTAGTGCGTAGAATAGGGCACACAATTCCCGGAAGAAAAAACCGCCTTGCTGATTTGCCACAAAAGGTGATTTTTACAGTGTGGGTTTTTTCAAAGCAGGAGAGTTTTCTGGCGGCAGGTGATCGTTTTGGTTTCGCCAAAAGTACTGGCTACAAGATATTCAGAGAAATCGTGTCTATTCTTGTTGCTATGTTGCCAACGTACGTGAAATTCCCCAACCGAAATGAGAGCAACAAAGAGGCTTTAATATTTCTAAGGCGTTCTCGCGGATTTCCTGGAGTTGTTGGTGCAATCGATGGATGCCATATTCCCATAAAAGCTCCAGTGGGCAATCCGACTGATTTTTATAATAGAAATAAAATACATTCAATAATTCTTCAAGGTAAATGTTGTTTTTAAGATTTTGAATAAAAAAATTAAATACATATGTACATAAATATGTACTTATATTAACATGTTGCAATTTGTAGGTGCATGTGATCATAAAGGGCGCTTTATAGATGCTTTCATTGGAATGTCTGGGAAAATGCATGATGCCAGAGTATTTAGGCAAAGTGAAATTTTCTCGAGACTTAATTGCTCTACATCACCGCTGCTACCTTCATATTTGCATATTGTGGGTGATTCAGCTTACCCTTTGCTACAGAACGTGATGACCCCATATCGCGATAATGGACATCTTAGTACGCAACAACGTAACTACAACATAAAACTCAGCAACTGTCGCTCAATTATTGAAAGAGCTTTTGGCTTGTTAAAAGGGAAATTTAGGAGACTGAAATATTTAGATATTAGTACTCCGGAAATGGGCAACGAGATAATTTCAGCAGCATGCACCTTACACAATTTTTTAATAAATAGAAATGAAATTGATTTTCAATATTTGGATGATGGTGCATCTAGTGTTGAAGAAATGGACGAAATAATAAGCGAAGATATGGACGAGAGGTTTTCTGGCACGTCGAAAAGAAATTCCATTACAGAAACATTGATGTAGTGACCATTCCAAAATGAATTCAATAAAACAACGGAAACTTGTATTACAATTTTTATAAAAAAAACAAAAATTAAATCACATATATATATATATATATACATATCGTTACCTGAAACGCAAAACTAACTACTACTACTACTAAAATGTTAGTTAGGGCGTTTTGCGTTTCAGGTAACGATATGTATGTACATGAATTCATGAATATATAAAATAGCTTTTATATATAAAAAAAATGAGAATGTATTCACTATTAATTAACAAAAAATCACAAAGCTAAAATTCGCTATTAAAGCTACTGGATTATTTCAAATAAAAAAACAGCATTGTTCAGTTTTATTTGATCTACAACTATTATAACTATTATATATGTATATATAGGGTTAACAATTTATATAGCTCGTTTACCCAAAATAAATGCAATGTTGTACAAAACGTTACTAAATAGCGAGTTAATATTTTTTTTTCCAAATTTTAGAAATACGAAAAACATTAACTGCAAAAATTATTATAGCTTAAAAAAATGGAAAGTTTTGCACAATATTGTTATTTTGGATAAGCGGGCTATTTAAATTGTCCTCACTGTATATACATACTACATACATAAGTATGAAAACAAAAACTTAAGAATTCAGTTCAAATGAATTTAAAAAAGTTTTATTTATTGATAAGATTGAGATAAATTTTGTAAAAAGTAATGCTTGCTTACTTTAAATAAAATTCTAAATATTGACACAGAACATGCAAAACGCCGTATTTAACATTTCAAGAGTTTTACAGAACCAAAAGTGTTTCTATATTCTCCTGTAAAATTTATGATTATGCATTTTCTGTGACCACATACTTCTTACAAAATTTATCTCAATCTCATCAATAAAACTTTTTTCAATTCATTAAAAAAGCAAGAGAAACAAGGAATAATAATAAGCAAGAATTAAATAAATAAAGCTTTTTAAATTCACTACAAAATAACAGTACTTAATTATTGCGTGTTTGTAAAAACTGGCGAAGTAATTCGTTGCGCTCTTGAAGAATTTTGTTGGTTTCTCTGAGAACTCGATTCAAGTCTTCACTTGCAGCAGCTTTTCTTTCTTCAGCCTCTACCATTTTTTTTCTCATATAAAATAATGAGCTCATACTTTTAGCTGCACCCGTTCTTTTCATTTTAAATGAAACCCGACCTCTACCTGTAAGATAACACTAAGTAAACAATAAAATTGTATGTGGCTATATAATTTCTGTCACTGACCTGTACTGTTTTTACTGTTGTTGTCCTTTATAGTCTTATATGTTTTTTTCATGTTACGTAGCTTACGGTCTAACAACTCTTCATCCACATTATAGCCAGCTTCTTTCATATTCTGTGCCATTTCGGACCACAAAGCTTTTTTTCCTAATTTTTGGGTCTCGGAATTTGTTTTTGTTGGCATTATATAACTCAATCATCAACTTTGTGGCTTTTGCATCCCATTTGAATGTGTGAGATCCTGAGTGAAAAATATACATACATATGTGCATTAGCATGTACGTATAGAGAATGTGCGAAGAACAAAAATTACCTTCATTTGCATCCACAACCGCAACAAACTCCGGATTAGCTGTGGATTCGTTGATATGTCTTTTTAAAAATGTTTCATCTGCAAACAAATTTAATTAGAGATACATGTACATATCAATCTTCAATTGACAGTAAATTTTTCTTACCACTTCTTAATCTTTTGTGCGTTTCGCTGTTTTCATATATTCGATATATGTGATCCTCCATGCGGTAATCTGCATACCAGCATTTTTCCATTGTTTTTTATATATATTTTTTAAATTTCTGTAATTTATTTTCTGACCACAAAACTTTGTGTTTCTGACAACAAACGAAATGAGCACTTATTGCAATGCCGATAGTATTTTCAATTCAACGCTTAGCGCCGCCGCGTTCAAATTATATCCTTCAACGTTATAATAAATGAAATACTATATAATTAAAAGTATACACTGAAAAAAGTATATACATATACATATATGTATATTGAGTCTCATAAGTATATATTAATTTTAATTGTTTTTAATTTTATTATACTTTTTTATAAGCATTAACAAATTAGCTTATGCCGGCCTACTCACGTTGAATTTATTATAAGCGGCATAAATTTTTCGATCAGCTGGACACAACATGTTGAGTAAAAGTAGCGAAGAAAATTTATGATGGCAGAAATGGTAGCAAACACTCAACTGTTGAGCTGAGCGGAATTGCTCAACAATGCGTTTCTAAGACAAATACTCAACAGTTGTGCAACTGTTACGTCTTATGAACGCGCCCATACTAACAATGAAAATCACGTAGATTTTGGGTTTGAGTGACATCACTCAATTCTTATTTCTATAATTTCAAAATATATTATTATTAAAATTGCCAGGCTATCAAAAAAATACAGTGCAATAATATAAATGTATTGAGTGTAAATTTAATATTTATAAACATATACATATACAAATATATCAAAAAAATCAAAACAATTAAAAATAGGTAAAAAATGCAGTGCACCTGTCAGTGTTTATGTAAAATACAGTAACAACAATAATAAAGCATATTGAAGTGGAGAAATATTGCTGACGTTTAATAAATTGCTAACACAAATAATTTGGTAATTAAACACTTTGCAATTAAGACTGCTAAGACGAGTTAATTGGTAACCAATATTGACATATTCCGGAAGTTCTATCGATAAAAAAGTTAGACTCGTTTCTATAAAATTTTCATTCTCTTTTTTTAGTATTTTTTTCACTTCAGTGACCTTTTGATTTTTAAGTTCCTCTTGGATTTCATTTTCAGAAATATTTCTTAGATCATTAGAATAAATTACGCCTTTGGAATAATTCAGTGTCTTATGTTCCTTTACTTCCACATCAATAGTGGAGGAGAGAGAAGCCAGTTTTATTAGCTTGTTTGCCTGAGCTAAGTTTTTGGTTTTCATCAGGATCGTTCCAGATTGTAGGTTTTTTTGCATATCTTTATTTCTCCACTTACATTATCAATTACCTTTTTTTATCAAAAAGGGTGAAACATTAGTTAACTTTCATCACATTTAGACACATTATTGGCACTTACGGATACATTTATTTTACTATTTTCACTTGGATTTGCACTGGTTCTGGTCATTAGCAGATATTTTGCTCCACATGTTTGATTTTTTAGCTGTCTTTCCTTATCCAGCTTGAAGCTGGGTTGCGGAAGATTAATTCTGTTCCCAATATTGGGAGGATCGTTCATGTTTAGTAATCAATAGTTTTATCTTGTTTTTCACTATTTAACAAATACAAATACGTTCACAAGAGAATTATTATTCAAATAGAACTATTAATTATAGAATTAAGATGTTTATAACTGTTTTTATTTTTTAAAAAAATTTTTCTTTCTTCCTTTTTTTTAATTTATTTCTTTGTTGACAGTAAAAGCACAACCGTGCACTTCTAAAATTCAAGGTAGAATGAATTTTTATTTTATATAAATATTCTTAATAGTATAAATTTATATTCTTTTTTCTTCTTTTATTTTTCCCATTTTGTTTTTAGATGAATTTTAATAAGATATGTTCTTCAATAATATTTCGTTTATGTGATTTTAAATATTCTCTTTAGATAAAAATTTGATTTATATATTTTTATAATATCTGCTTTAGAAACAATTTAATTAATATATCTATTTTTATATTTTAATTAACTTAAGGGCACCTTTTGTTGTTGTTTTTTTTTTTTTCTTACGGAGTCTTCCTTATCTTTTTTTGTAGTCCTTCTTCGGCTCTTGGCTAATCTTTCTTCTTTTCTTGGCTAGTCTTCCTTTTTTTCTTGGCTAGTTTTCCTTCTTTCTTAAGTATCTTCTTAGATTTGTATTGGGACACGTTGTTGATGTCGAACACTTTTTGGCGGGTGTCCCTTTTTCCTTTTCGCTTTTTTTTAATTTTCACAATTTTTTTGAGGGATGTCCTTTTCCTTTTTCCCCCTTTTCTTTTTCACAGTTCTCACAATTTTTTTGAGGGATGTCGTTTTTTTTTGGTTTTTTTTTCAGTTTTCACAAATTTTTTAAGAGATGTCCTTTTTCTTTTCCCCTTTTTTTACTTTGCGGAAAAGGCTGACACATAAATGTCCCCTTTTTCCTAGGATACTAAGAAGCCTTCTTTTCCAACTTTATTTTCACGCCAATGGCAGAAGTTTCGTTCCCCATTTATGAAGACACAACTAAACCAATGTATAGTTATATAGCGTTTCCATTGTAGGTGTGCCGTTTAATTGCAACAAACGTGTTTACTCTTTGAATGTCAGCTTTGTACTGACTCTTTATTTTTATTTTCAAGATTGATCAGTCGTGCAGTTAGAAAAGTGCACATATGTATGTATGTATGTGACTATATACATAAATAAATATTTATAAAATGTTAGGAAGTGCAAATACATATATTCGCCTGTTGTTTCAGCTGCTTCCTTATAACATTTATATCTCCCGAGCCACTTGTTTCCTCATCTTCGAATAATGATGAATAAAAGGCGACATTCAACATTTTCTCAGAATATACGTATTTATGTAATCAAATTAAATAAATTCACAAAACAAAGGTCTTTTTAATTAAATTTAACACATAACAGCGATATATGTGTTAAATTTAATTAAAAACACCTTTATAAAGATAAATACTTATTTATTAAAAGAGAAAAAAAGTCGAAAAAAAATAATAATCAAAAAAACAAAATTAGTTACTAGTTTTGTATACTAAATTTAAAATTTCTATTTTGCGCCAATTCTGTTCCTCTTCCGAATGCTTGAAAATCGAAAATATGCATTTCGGCTTTCCTCGCATTTTTTTATTTTTTCATTTTGAACTTATTAACTCGGTGACTGCACCACACAACTGATCAAATTTTTCATTTGCTTCCTGTTGAACTTTGCGTCGCTTTGAGCTGCTACGAGGTAATTCTTTCTCAGTTGATCCATTAGCGGTTTCTTCAACATTGAGTGTCATACTCGAAGTATTTGGTGAATATGGACTTTCCTCTATTACTTCTGATTATTCACTTCCAACTAAATTAAACAGCTGATGACTTCTTCTAGTTGATGTTGGTGGTTGAAGATGCGGCTGATGTTTTAAGGTGCAGTTGGTGCTGGAGGTTTCTTTCTTCAGAAGTACTTTTCCACAAGTTTCACAAATGTTTAAATGGTTTTCTTAAAAATTTTTCTACAAATATCACGAAATGTTTTCCACAATGTTTCAAAAAAAATTTTCACGAAATGTCTTTCTTTTCAAAAATTTTCTACAGATGTTTTTCTTTTCGAAAAAATTTCCACAAATGTTTTTTTTCTTCAAAATAATTTTCCACAAATGTTTAATTATCACTAATGTTTTTTTTTTTTTTTAAATTTTCACAATGTTTTTCCTTTCTCAAACAAAAATTGTCCACAAATGTTTAACTGTCACGAAATGTTTTTCTAAAAAAAATTTCCACAATGTTTTTTTTTTTCAAAAAAAAAATTCCACAAATGTTTATTTTGTTTTTTCTTTTAGGAATTATTTCTTAAAAGTTCTGTGAAGGATCGCTCCTGTTTGGGCTTCCTTCTTGTAGATTATTCTTCAGATCCGTTTCTTCCTTTTTTTTTCTTCAAGGATTATTCCTTAAAAGTTCTGTGAGAGATCGCTCCTGTTTGGGCTTCCTTTTTGTAGATTATTTTTCAGATCCTTTTCTTCCTTTTTTTTCTCTTCAAGGATTATTCCTTAAAAGTTCTGTGAAAGATCGCTCCTGTTTGGGCTTCCTTCTTGTATATTATTTTCTGAAGATTATTCCTCAGATCCCATCCTCGTCGCTAGTTTTAGGTTTGATAGGAACAAATTATTTTTGTTTCCTAGCCTTTTGGGGTTGCGATGTGCAGTAAAACAAATTGATTGTTTTTTCTCTTGAGTTCAAAAATATGACTGACTTTTATTTTCCAAATTTTCATCTTAAATACTAAATTCTAAAGAGGAAGTGTTTTTATAAAAATGCTTATTCGTATGTTCTTATTCTTAAATACTATAATACAAAGCGTTCTTATTTCTATAATTATTTAGGTTAAATGTTAAATAGTTCTTGAATGTTTTGTGGAGTCAAGTGTTATTTGGAATTTTATAATTAATGGGTTAGTAAAGCAAAATATGCATGTGCATACATGTGCGTGGTCGTATTGTAAACGAAAACCACTTGTATGCATTTTTCAAAGAAGTTTGTGTAAAAATGCATGTGCATACATGTGTGTGTGGTCATATGAAGACCACTTATAACCAATAATTTATAGGTCAATAAAAAGAAAGTAAAAAAATGCATTTTTCCAAAGAAACCACTTCTTGAATGGGGAAGTAATGTGAGCATGTTTATGTGCGGTACTGGGTGCAGTATTTATGTTAGATAATTATCCTTGTAGGGGCTACCGTAACTTTTAACGCCTCTAAAGAATTTTAAGTGCATAAACATAATTGAAGCAAAAAAGGGGGGTGCACTTCAAATTCTTCAGAATTCCAATTACAATTACTGTCAATATAAAGAAATGTAATTTCGATCAGCAAATAAAATTCGATGTAATTCCCAATGTTAAAATTAATAGAAAGTGCAGCTCACGAAATTTGAAAGAAGCGTTTCCTCTTGTTGAAATGGGACATTGCCCAATATTAAGTGGAAACAACAAAAACAATAACTTAGTTTATTCTAATCATATATACATGAACGTATGTATGTGAAACGGACGTTCATATTTATATGTTAAAACTAAGTGTACAAATTGATACATACATACATGTGTGTTAATATTATTATAGTGTGTGGTGGTGAAGTGGATATCGTAACTCTTATACCGCAAAACTATATTTTGGCAACAGTGTTGCCACCGTCGTTAACTTGAGTGTGCTGACTTGCAAAATGACAATTTAAAATATACAAAATAACATCAGCATGCAAACTTAAGTAAAATAAGAATCTGAATATTAATATTTATTATGTAAAAAGGAAAATTTATTTATTCATTAAGTTTATGATTTAAAAAAATATGCGCACCAGCTATGCTTCAAATGACTAGACTATTTTTGGCTTCTGGGAGGATACGGGCTGCACCAATTTAATGTTATGACTTTTTTTATTATTGAAAGAAATCTTTTACTTTTACCGACTCTCTTCGACTGTCTCCCTTTATTTTAGTTCGCGTTTTTATATATAAACAAAACTAATGCGAAAAACTTAAATTTAGGTGAAACTATTCTTTTACCGACCTGTCCAAAAGTTCTTGAAATGAGTGAAGCGTTTTGTCATTTTGGAGGCAACGCATGATCTCTTGTAACGCAAAATGAAATCGTTCTACCTGGCCGTTAGAACAGCTTGTGTAGGGGGGAGTTCTCAAAATTAATATATCTTGTGCGTTTTCTATCATGAAATTTATTGCGTCAGAATTAAAAGATTTTTCATTATCGAATACTATAGATTCAGGTACCATGGCGAAAAGGATATCCTATCCCTAAGTGGTGTTATGTATAAATAAAAATTGAAACACTTGATTGTTTAATTGTTATCGCTTGTGCGACTGTTCTGGTTGATGTCTGTTTTTATCTTGATTATTATTATTAAAAATACTTACTTGCTAGCTTATAAACAAATACTTAAAAATGAATATTAACATGGAAATTTGCAAACATTGCATATTCCCACCACACATAGCTTAAAATAAATAAAAGTACACACAGAGTTAAAATAGACTGACTGTGTATGGTGAGAATGTGCTTTGCTTGCATATTTTCACACATGAGTTAGATTCGTGTCAGAGAACTTCACTTGTTGTGATTAAAAAACCATTCAACAATAACAAGGGCACAAAAATCTTGTCTTTTATTTTATTAGCAAATGATCAAACTTCAGTAACTCGTATTCTCTTCTAGACACGGTCTCTTCATTTTCGCAGTCATCACTGTTGCTTGCTTCGTCTACTGTATTCGCAACAGCGCTGTTGTTATCGACTGGACACATTCCTCTCTGCTCGAACGGTATTTCGTTCAGCCGTAAAATGAGGACGTTCTTTGTTCCAGTCGTTGGAAGATTTAGTTGTTGTAGCCAACCACGCAGCTGCGCAGCCGTATATTTATTTAAACTTACTTCATCCATACCGTTATCGCAATAATAAAAAAAAATTGTTCACAGTTTTTGGTTCTATTATAGGTTTTGTCTTTTATTTTTCCACTATTTGGTATTTTTTTTGTTTTATTACAACATTCGTTCGAGAAAAAAAAAACCTTCGATGTTCTAATTTATTTTATTTGATTCACGCAACACTTATGTACGTTTCATACAGTTTTTAATTTGCTCTTAGTTTTGTTTTTTTTTGATAAATCCCACTTTTGAAATTGTAGGAGGCACGACTTATTTGTTCGACGGTTATCATTAAACTGTCCTCTTTTCTTTATTTAAATCAACTTAAAGCTAAATTACATCAAAGGAGACTATGAAGTGTTACACATAAGAGAGAGAGAGAGAGAGAGAAAATGATCATAAACCTTAACTTAAAATAGTTATAGTAACGTATATATTACTTATGTATGTTGGACAGAGGGAAGCATGCGCAATGGGAAATACTGCTGTAATTATTGACTACACTTGCCCACACACTCTCTTTAGTTGTTCATTTTAAAGCAACCGCATTAATGTTGACTCATAAAAATAATCTTTTTTAAACTGGGATTGATTTAATTAATCAAACTTGTTCAAACTTTTATATACGTTGTTCATTGTAAGGCAATCGAACCACTTGCAGTTTAAAAATTTTATGTTGAGTTTTTTTTTGTTAAAATAATAAAAAATTATTTTATTTTTATTTCTTCTTTTTATTAGTTAAGCTTATATTTTCATTGGTTGACACTCAAGAATTGATTGAATTTCTTGTATACTTTTCCACCCTTATTTATACTAGTTGCATATTCGGTCAGTTGTTTTTGCAAGTTTAAAATAGTTCAAAAAATTCCGAAGAATTGTTTTGAATTGGAAATTAATTACTTTATGGTTTTGTAATATTATTTAAAAGGTGTTATAATTTAATAAAATAAAAAATATTATTTTATTTGTATTTCATTTATTTATTGAATAGTTGATTGCTCAGCGAGGAGCAGATTCTAATAAGCTCAACTGGGAGCTTAGAGGTGTTAACAATGAATTCTTTTTATCTTCCCAATTGCAGTCGTTTATATACCGACTATGAGAAGAATTTCAATAATCTAGTACTTAACTTATTAATGTTAATTATATACAAATGTTATTATAAATATTATTAATATTAGTGTTAGTATGAAAAGTGAAATGTAACCTGGTTCTTATTGCATTCATTTTGGGATTTCTTTCCGCAAAATAAATGTGTCACCTGAAACTCACCGATCGACACACACACGCTATGTAAGTGCCCGTTGAAGGCCATTCATCAGTTGCATGTATGTAAAGTATAACAACAACAAACATAAGTGCAGTGCTAGTGCATTGCACTTGAGTAATTTGATTTAAACTTTTAGTTTGTTGTGTTAGGTATTTACATTAGGGTGGTTCCACTACAGTTTTTCCAAAATACAATTTAATGAATTTATTATCTGTGATACAATTCCAAAGAATTGTGTCAGAATTTATCTTATTTCATAAAGGGTTTTGATATAACATTTAAACTTTGCCGTATTTTTATCATAGTCATAATCATACTTGTCAACTCGGTGTACTTGCCTTTTCCACTCAACACACACAATTTTGAATAACATTGAAGTACAAAAAGCAAGAAACCATTGTGCATGAATTTGTTCATTTTAACAACGGCAAGTATTTGTTTATTTTCATTTAGAGTTGGTTTTGATGTACATCATCATACAAAAACAGAACAATAAATAAAAAACGGTACAATTATTTTAAGTAAAAACTCAACAATTTATTAAAATTATTACTTTTTTTTAACTATTAATTCATATAAGTAATGCAACAACTTAAAAATTTTATTCTTTTAATTTTAATTAATAATAAGGCAATTTTATATTTACTAAGCTTCAAAATTTTTAAAATATGAATTGTTAATACCAGACTCGTTTGTCTGGTTTAACGTAATGAGTTGAAGAAGGGTGGAGGATGTGGCTGTCCAAGTGATACACCAGGACAGCTCGGTTAATCCTAGACTCGTTTGTCGGGTTAACTATGTACTAGGACTGGTGGTGGGATTTGTCCGAGCGGTACACAAGGACAAATTACCAGGAAAACCAGGATCGATGGGGTTTGATGAGAGTTGGTTGTCACCAGGGTCGTCCTTGCCAGGCTTACGGTATCTCTACGTTCGTCCTTATCCGGCGTGATAGGTGCTGCTGATTTACTCGTTCCTAGAGGATTACTGTCCAAATCAATGAAAGGCTCTGACTTGCAGTGTTGATTGTAATGATGATTATTTATTAGAACTTGGCTTATTTATTTTACAAGTGTTTAATGGGTTGCCTAATTTGACGAACCCCGTTCTTCCAATTTGGGAAGTTAGTATTTTTGGGTTTATTTTCAATTAATAGTTAAACAATTTAATCAATTTCTTTAGTTCATTCAAGTATATTTACCACAAAATAAGTTATCAAAAACGTTTATTTTTTCAGTTGATCATTTGAAATTGTGTTAATTTGCTTGCTGGGTTACTTGCTTGTGCCGGTATATGCATGCACCCGTACATACATACAATACAATATTCTCTTTCTTTTATTTGTTTTTGAGCAACCGAATTAATTTTATAAGCTAACAATATACAAACAAATATTGGAAAAAACAATGTTTGTTTTTATTTTCTTTGAATCTCTTATTTCATGTAAATTTAATTTAACATTTAAAATGAGTTTACAATTTAAGACACAATTGTTATAAAGATTTGTTAAATTAATAAAAACACAGGCCATGTATTAAGACGAATATTTCATGACAATGCAAACAAACTTAAACTAACTTTCTTTGCATGAAAGTTGATCAAATATATTAAAATGAAAGTTTTATAAATTAAGGTATTTATAGCGGTTTAGAATGGTGTGAATTAGTCCATGTGGTATAATTATTTTAACATTGCGGCAATTAATAAACTTAAATAAAACGGGCACACAATTTATTTATCGATTGGCAAATTTTGGTTTATAACTAAACACAATAATTGTTTATATTGAACAATAACTCAACCGCACCGCACGAATGGCAAAAAAGAACTGTACTGTTGACTACTTGTTTACTTCTTTTGTCTCAAGTTGGAAATTTACCAACCAAAAGTTTAGCGGTATTTTTCCAAGTAAACAAGTTAATCCAACCTTATACACATATGTATGTTTATGTCGATGTACATACATATGCGTATGTTAGGCAAAGACATTATAGACATTATAGAGAGACCGTTTTGTAGGGTTTGCATGCAATAAATAATAAATAAAAATAACTTATACATTACAAATTCAAAGAAACAATTGAAACTAATCCAGGTGACTTAACAACAAGCTTAAACTTTAATACAATATAAAAATAATACAACAACAATGAATATAATATGAAAATTAATCAATATAAAATAAAGCAAAAAATGAATATACAAAAAAATTGAATATAATAAAAAGTCAAAAAAAACTGAATACAATAAAAAACAATTATAAATACACCTATCTATAATTGCAACAAAAAAAATTGCCACAAATTGCCCAATTAACGCAATTAACGAACCACTATAAAAGAATAGTATGACCTTCATTCCCATCGTAAACAAAGATTCAATTTCACTACTGTCTGGTAACTTGAACCACCCGTGGAAAATAAAATTTTATTTTTCATCTATGCTGACGGGGTGGTTCCCATACCTGGACAGTAGTGTTTACACAAACAAACATACAGGAGAGATACAAAACAAACAAATAAAAATCATAACGTGATTCCTATTACAGTGTGGGAATGAAGATCAGTTTATTCGAGACTCAAACAAACAGGAAGTACGCGGTTTGTTTACAGTTTAATTTATTTTGCAAAAATCAAATCAAGGCCAAAAGAATTAAATGTAATGAATTTTATTTTGCTATAACAACAAAAATTAAATCAAGACCAAAAGCAATTGTGGGAACAAATGTAAGTCTATTTGAGACTCGAATAAACATGAAGTTTGTGTTTTGCCTACAGGGTAATTCTCTTAGAGATTCCTTTTATCTTGATACATGACGAATCAAAATTAAAAGGAATCAAAAGAATTAACATGAATGAAGGATTTTGTTCCTAGACGGTTCCTTTTTTCTGTAATAACATTTCCAGCCAATGCTGCTGCTGCACTGCTAGCAGGAATAGCATGAATTTGAAAGGTTTGGAATAGACTTTTCTCTTAATTTCCACCACCTGTTTTCCACCTAAATCTTTTCTAATTAGAAAATTTTCTCATGTTCATTTGAACAGCCATATTTGCATGTGTATTTCGGCGCATGCAATTCAACTAAATTTAAACCACAAAAGCCAAGCAAACAATAAAAAAGCAAATGTTTGTCAATGCGCAATTGGTTATGTTCTTTGCATTGTTGGTATTTTATATTGTTTAAGGCACACAGACGGTCGGTTCAAACATGTTGTATGAATTAATGAGAATAAAAACGTTTTGATGCAATGAATTTACTGCAAGCCTTTTCCTTGCCTGTGCGAACTTGTTCATAAAATGATTTGTTAATTCTACTCATAATCAGAATTTGATGTGTACTAAAGGGCTGCACAAGTATATTCGTTTTCATATCTTCAGTGAATGACATGCATCAGTGTACAATGCATAAATCCTCTGCTGAAAGTCCAACCATCAAAACATCGGAAGCAAGATGATGGGACAAGAGCTGATCATTGGATATTCCAGATAGCTCAAACTCCTTTCATCATTATCCCATTTAGTCAATTTTAATGCATTAAGGGCTGCATCCAGTTGTTAACCTGCCATATTTATTGTTATTTAATATTATAACTTCTCTTAAAGTATGATAAACAGTTTTAAAATTAACAGAAAAATGCAACGATAAACTATTAGAAATATTAATTAAATCAGAATACGCAATTAACGAACCACTATAAAAGAATTCAAGATGAATTTCACTTGTAAATTTAATAGACCAGCTTTCTTGCTCCCCTGGTAAAATATACGCAGGTAAAATATACTCAGTACCACAAGTACAAGTCTTCTTACTATAATTTCCAAAGAAAGTGTCAGATGTCCTGATTTCAACAAACGCTTGGGTATTATTTTTATAAATTAAATATACAGTACTTTTCGCTTAAAGCGAACTTCAAGGGACTGAGCAAAATGGTTCGTTTTAAACAAAAGTTCACTTTAAATGAAGGTTAGAAAAAAACATCTTATATAATTGCACATGCATGTGAAATTCCCTTGCAAAATAGCTTCGTCGTCTAATTCTTCCGTAGTTACAAGGTCGTCATCAAAACATATGTAGTCATTGAAGCTTAGTGTCCCAACTGTAACTGAAAATAATAAAAGTTTATTTAAAGTGCGACAACTCAGCAAACCCTTTTTATTACCATCTGTGAAAGTTTCCTTTAGTTGGTTTAATAGCAGATCATCATCCGAGTCGAACTCACCCTCATTCTTGGTAAATCCGCCGTGCCGAAAGCAATTAGCAATTGTTGTTTTGCTGACTTTTAACCATGCCATATGCAAAAAATTAATTGCATCCAGTATACTTACTTTGAAGTTATCTTCACCGGTATCAACTGAATTAACAATTTTTGAGAGAAGTAAGTGGCGATATTTACTTTTCAATGCGTGAATGACACCTTGGTCCACAGGTTGTAAAACTGAGCTAGTATTTGGAGGCATAAACACTAATTTAATGCACTCTAAGTCCTTTGTGTGTGGATGAGCTGGGCAGTTGTCTACCAGTAGTATAATTTTTCGATTCACACGGCGTAAATTATTGTCCCATTGTCTTAACTCATTGTTAAAAATTTCGGATGTCATCCAAGCCTTTTTATTAGATTGGTAATTAACTGGTAATTTGTTTATGTTTTTGAAGCACCTGGGATTCTTTGATTTTCCTATTACTAAAAGTTTTCGTTTCTCTGTACCCGTCATATTTGCTACTACGAGTACTGTCAGTCGTTCCTTTGAAAGTTTTCCACCTGTACAGGTCTCACCTTTGAAGCGCAGTGTATTATTAGGAGTCAGTTTATAAAATAAACCAGTTTCGTCGCCATTGAATATGTCCTCATCTTTAAAATGTTTTCTTATATCTGCCCACTTAGTTTGCAACCAATCATTGACCACATCCACATTGACTTCAGCCGCCTCTCCAACTATTTTTCCGCTGGTGATGTTGTGGCGTCTTTTAAATCTAACAATCCAACTTTCGCTGCACTTAAATTCGCAGTAGTTAAGCTTTTCTCCAAATTCTTGTGCTTTCGCCTGTAAAACGGCATTGGTTATAGTCAAATTATTGGCTCTTTTCTGAGTAAACCATTTGAATAGGCAATGGTCGAGTTCTATGAAACAAGAAGTTTTAACTTTTTTTACATTTAATGAGTTTTGCTCAAAATTAGTTAGGACCAATTACCTTTTTTTCCAAATTGTAGCAATTGTTGACTTGCTGAGGCCCATTTCTTGGCATATTTGCTTTTGTTTTACACCTTGTTGTAAGCGTTTTATTATTTCATATTTCTCTTTTAAAGTAAAACACTTTCTTTTTTTTTCATTTGGTACTACATCCATCTTTCAATTTAATTCTGCACATCGCCTTCACGCAAACAAACATTAAACTTAGGGAAATTCCCGGAATCGAGAACAAACAATCGGTGTTAGTGTTGCAAGTGCAAAAATAAAATTTTTTGTTCATGGCACCACTTTTTAGTTCGTTTTAACCGAAAAATGAACCTGTTTTGCATGCAAATAAAGTTCATTGTAACCGAAAGTTCGCATTAAACGGGTTCGTAATAAGCAACAAAAATTGCATGGGTTATAAGAAATAAAACGCGTACTTTTGAAATTGGTACATTTTAGGCGAAAGTTCGCAGTAAACGGGTTCGTATAAACGAAAACTACTGTATATTCAATGATAGTATCATAAATTCACACAAACTTGTTTGTATAATAAGGGCTTCTGCTTGCTGCTGCTTGATGTAAAAGAAGGGTTTCTTAGAAAACTACGCAGATGGTAAACAACCTTGTATATTTGATGTTGTACAATTAGTTTTTGTCTTGCGCGTTTAAATGATAAGCAGCATGCAGCAGGCAGTTATTAAAAGCAATTGTGGTATCTGTTTCACTAATAACATGAATGACACTGATAACTCGTGCATTTTTAAATGAAAAGGTTGTTTTGTTTTATGATTGTTTTGATTATTTCTTGTTAATTTTTGGTGTTAGTTATTTGGAGATTTATTTTATTTTTATAAGTTAAATAAAAGAAATATAATTTGTATTTCAATAAATAAAATCGATTAGAGTTTGTTTTTAGTATTTTATTAGATTAAATTAAATGTTTAAAAATATAAAAAATATTTAAAATGTGTTTCCTTATTCAGCATTTAATTTTATTCTTAATTCGTCGGTTCCTAAATTAGAAAGCAAAAAACATTATTTTATTGACGGAGTCATCATTTGATGTTATGTTGGATCTTTTTTCCGTAATTAAATTTCTTCCTGCTGAAAAAATTCTTTCGGCTGGAGTATCTAAGATTTTACAACTAACTTTAAAAAGAAGAGGTAGTTGATTTTTATGCACTTCCCACCACTGCAATATATAAAGTCATCATGGAGCGGTGTTTTTATGTTATGATACGTTGATATTTCGTTACTTATTTTGTCAATCGGATCCATTATTGCTGTATGTGGCATGAAATCAGAGTATAATGTACTACTCTTATTAGAAATTGTAATATTTTCTTCTCTGGTTTCTTCTTGCTGTTCCTGATAGTAACTCATATTGCGCTTACATTTTTCTGTTATACTTCTTTTTCTTCACTACTAAATTTAATTAGTGTATTAAACGGTGGAAATAAAAATAAGTCTATTTTATGATATATGGTTAAGCTTCTCAATACTATTGTTTCTAAATATTTTGTTAATTTTTCTTTGAAATTACTAATAATTTGCGTATCAGAAGTATCACAGGTGCATATTTTTTTTAATCGGTGAATGTAAATGTAGACAAGATGTATTGTAGAATATTTTTCTCCTTCTAATTTTTTGGATGCCTTTTCAAATTCTTCTAATATTTTTATTACATCTGATAATGTGTCAAAATTGATAGCACAAACTCTGTTCAATTCATATTTTTGCTGCAAGATTTGAGTTATCTCTGCCCAATTCGATTTAATTGAAGCAAGCGTTCCATCTAGTAGAAGAAAAACTTTTCAAAGTTGTACTTAAACCAGCGTTGAGACCAGAAACTTTGAAATATTTGACTAGCTTTGTACACGAGCGAGATAAAATAGCAATATCATTTGCTTTTTCCATTGCTTTTTGTAAAGTATAGTGCATCAAATGGTTAATACAACATAAATGACAGTTGTCACGAAAGGCAGCAACCATATTAGAACCTCTATCGGTTACAATAAAGGTATTATGATCAAGTTTTAAATTAAAATCCTTTAAAATTTTGTCAACTTTAAATCTAATGTTTTTACCTGGAAAAAAACATTTAATTAATTTTTAGTTACAATTTAAAGTGGCAATAACTTACTTTTACATCTCAAACCTTCCATACACTGCATTCCCAAAAGTCTGCTGACTAGAGCACAATCTTTAACGTAGTGTATTGTTAAAGCTATATAATTTTTTTTAAAAAGCTATCAGTCCAAAGATCTGATGTAAGCCCAAATCCATTTCTTGTAAAGGTGGTGCCTATTTCTCGCTTAACTTTTTCCATACAAATGGAGTAAAGTTGGTTTACGTTTCTGAAAACTGTAGTTGGGTGTGGTAAAAGATGCTCCAAAGTAACATTAGCACCATATTTAGCACCAATTGAAACAAGGCGTTGTGCAACATTTTTGAAGCCGGAATCCTCGGTTAGTTTAAATGGTCTGCAATTATTAACAGTCCATTCAGTGATGTCTGTGATGTTAACAGCTTTTTACACTCACTATCGACATCAATTTTGGTAATGGTTTTACTTTCCTTCACTGTATACGCATAGCATTTTTTGCTTAACCAAATTAGAAGTAGATTTGCTGTTATATTTGTAGATGTTAGCACATTGCCGACCTGCAACTAAATTAGGCAATTCCTCACTAGATGCATTCTTAATTTTTCCACATATATATTCCACACCTTGCTTTTGCCTCTTTTGTTGCTAATTTTAAATTCACCACTCAGAATTTTTGATTTGATTGTTTCATTGTTAAACATGCCTAATGTACTGGCGAGATCAATATTTGAAGAACTGTTTGCAGACATCTTGTTGCAAAATATAATATACATATATAATTTTTGACAAAAAATCAATATTTTCTATGGCTTACCTTGTAAATATGTATATGTATGTAGATATTTCGTTTATTTAAATTTGTTATATAACTTATTATTTTCCTTATTGGAAAATTTAAAAAAAATATTTTTTGTTAACGCGGTCAACGCGACCGCTTCTTTATTTAAATTATAGTTACAAGTAAGAACTAAAATAAGAACTAGCTACTATGTTTGCAAATATTCATAATTTATACTAGATTAATTACAAATAAGCAGTAATTGTATTATTTGTATTCTTATTAATTTTATTGCAAAATACTTATTGACTAAAATTGACATAATTGCAAATAAGCTAGAATTGCATTATTTGCTTTCTTACAAATTGATTACGAAACATTTTTATTAACCTAATTAATTGCTAAAGCATTGCAACTTACTTCCGCGTTTAAAAAGATGAATAAACAAAATTATTAAAGAATAGAGTTCATTGACTTTGTTTGTGTTAACTTATATATTTTTAGGCTAATTAATATTGAATAATTGTGTTAGTACTTGATCGTACCTACACTAATTTGAGCTGCCGGCACTGGAACCGTAACTCGTATTGTACTGTAATATTAATAGTGAATCGCCGGTTCTTGAACCGTGACTCGTATACTATACTAAAGCAGATAAAAACACGTGACCTTGTTCTTGATTGTCAATTTTATTCTGATTCTTTGTATAAATTTGCTTCGCTTAAATACATTAAATTGTCCAAGCAAAATTAAGAAAGTAACTATAAACAATTAAAACTACAAATTGCAAAATAATCAAGTTTAGTAACCAGGAAGTGTATAAAAATAAATAATAAAATATAGTTTGGTAAGCAAATTAAATTAAGTGGGTCATGAATAAATGTTTTCCATATTAAATAAAAGGTGCATTCAACTTTCATGAATTATTCACTTTTATTAACTCCGATCGACGTCTTTTTCACTTTAAGTCTTCACATCAACTCACTGTTTTATCTTAAAACAAAACCCACCCTTATATTTCTGTCGTTTTCTACTCTCTCTTGTCTCTTGTTCGTTCGTCGTTAAGTGTTGTCAATGTTATTGTCCGAAAGCTGTTTTACTTTTTCAATCTGTCCGATCTTCGTCTTTGTCCAGTTCCTAAATGTATGTACAGTGCTTGTCAGCTTATTTGATGCAAGCAAAATCTTTTTCTTAAAATAAATATAACTCTTAAACTAAGTATGCTACTAGAAAAATTCAAAATGCAGTTTTAATGAAATGGATAGGAATATTAAAATTATAAATTAATTTATTTAATGCTTAACATTATTACAAAGAAAAATGAGATCAACAAAAAATACTTCATGTTCAAATAGAGCAGCTTATTTGATGCAAAATACTATAATAATAACTTTTTTCTGAATTTTTTTTTTAAATATTATGATTAATATTTTGTGTGATATCCTTTTTGATCCAGCACAGCTTTCAAACGATTTGGCATAGAGTCAACCAATTTTTGTGTTGTTTCTGGTGTTATTTTGTTCCACTCTTCAAGCAACGCACGTTTCAATGTTTCCCTACTAGTAATCTGGTGATTTCTGATATTATTTTCTAATAAGGCCCATAAATTTTCTATTACGTTTAAATCTGGAGACTGTGCAGGTGGTTCCATCACATGAGGGCAGTTCCATATGAGCCATGTCTGAACAACATTAGATTTATGTTTTGGGTCGTTGTCTTGGTAAAAACGAAAATTCTTTCTTAGACCCAATTTCGATGCACTTTCAACCAAATTTTCTTTTAATATGTTTAAGTACATTGTTTTGTCCATATTACCTTCAATAAAGACCAGGTTACCAACACCTGATGCGGCCATGCAAGCCCAAACCATAACGCTTCCTCCGCCGTGTTTAACAGTCGCACGAAGGTTCTTTTTTTTAAGCTGAGTATTTGGCTTCCGCCACACATATGACTTTCCGTCTGAGCCAAAGATATTAAATTTTGACTCATCTGAATATATTACGGTATTCCAGAAATCTACCCCTTTCGAAATGTGTGCCTTTGCAAACGCCAATCGGGAACTTTTGTTTTTCGGACTGATAAATGGTTTTTTGAGTGGTACTCGACCCATATTAAAAAACTAGATAATATCTTCTTTAAAAATTAAAAATAACAATAAATATGCACCACGCAATACCGAGAACCGATCAAGCAGTGAAATTAGAAACAATTTCATATTTATTTACAAATATAACGGTATTACCACAGTTACAATTTTTTTGCATCAAATAAGCTGAGAGATTCAAAAAGCCTTTGTTTTTTGTTTTTGCTATTTTTGTACAGCGAAAGAAGAATATAAAAAATAATAAAAGCATTTGCTTTTTGTATATACAGTGACCTCATAAAGTGCATTTGTTTTATTTGAAAGTTCAATGCACTCTTTGAGTTATATTGATTTAAACTTTTTAGATTTACTTGCATCAAATAAGCTGACAACCACTGTATGTTAATATTAAAATAATTTATTTTTTATTTTTGATTATAACTATAAAAAAGATCACACTTAAAATTTCACGTTTGCTTGACTTAAAGAGAGGACTGAAAATACTGTTTGCCCAAATGGCACATTCTTTTATAGATGAAATTATTTCCAAATTTTTGCTAATATAATTTACCTATAAGGCAAAGAGGACTGTATTTAGATAAATTTTACTATTGGGTAATTTTTGCAATTAATCGTTTAGGTTATTTACACTTTTCAAATAATGGGCTTAACAAAATAATCAATTACCAAAAAAGTAGAGCAAAAAACCAATAAATTAATAAAAAATTTTAAAAATAAACTACCCAACCTAAAGATAAAAAACCCTTTCGCGTGAAAACAAGCTATGAAAAATTTTCCGCAGGTAATAAAATTTACATCATAAAGATGACAAACATTATTTAAATAAGCATTTTTCTGCGGACTTATAAATAATAAAAATTTATTTTTTAAGCTATTGTCTTCTATTTTAGTATTTTTTGGTTGGGAAAATTATGTGTATGGACACATATAATATAATATAATATAATATAATATAATATAATATAATATAATATAATCGGTGTATGGACACATACATATACATACATATTTTTTAAACGGAATTTCCAAGCAAATGGATTATTACCTAGATTATTATTACCAGTAGTGCGATTCACTATTATGTTATAACGACAATTGTTATTGTTAAAAAATTTTAACAACAAAATTGTCGATTTGGCTATTCAGTAACTTTTAAAACAACATTCGTTATTGTTAAGTTACTGTTGTCGACGGTAAAAATCGTTAGCTAACCTACATTTCAATTTAGTTGTTATAATAGTCGACATCATTAAAAAATAAATAAATTTTCAATTTAAAGTAAAAGTTAATTTTCCTAATTATTATTTGAGTTTTATAAAAATTTATAGGACAATTACTCTGCGGGATTTCTGCCAATCCTTCTATATTGTTTATTTGTGGCTCTATTCGGGATAATGCGTCCGCATTCCCATTCTGTATTCCCTTTTTATATTTGATTGTATAGTCAAATTCGGATAATTTCAACCTCCAGCGGACAAGTTTAGAATTTGGCTCTTTAATGGAGAATAGCCAGGTTAATGGCTTGTGGTCCGTTTCTATTATAAACTTCCTTCCAAACAGATACGGTCTGAAATATTTTGTTGCCCATACAATCGCAAGAAGTTCTTTTTCGATTGTGCTATAATTTAACTCATGTTCGTTTAGAGTGCGACTGGCATAACAAATTGGTTTGTTGTTCTGTGAAAGCACGGCTCCAAGTGCTACGGCGCTTGCATCTGTATTGAGTGAAAAGGTTTTAGTGAAATCAGGGTAGACTAATACTGGGTCGTTTGTAAGGATTCTTTTGAGTGTTTCGAAGCTTTTTTTGTATGAAGGATCATTGATATCGATTTTAGCTTCCTTTTTAAGACATTGTGTCATTGGTTTCGCCAAACGGAAATAGTCTTGAATGAATTTTCTGTAATAACCGGTCAATCCGAGAAATTGTTTGATTTGTTTTCGAGTTGTAGGAATTGGGAAATTAACAACACACTCGATTTTCGAGGGGTTTGGTTTTACACCTTCTTGGGTAATTATATGACCCAAGAATTCCGTTTCCTTTTTGCAAAATTCAGACTTATCCAATTGTATTTTAAGATTGGCATCCTGTAAACGTTTGAAAATTGCTTTAATTGATTGTACATGTTCTTGTAATGAGGTAGAAAAGATTATTATATCATCTAGATACACTAGACAAATCTTTCCGATGTACTCTTCCAATACATTATTCATCAGTCGTTGGAAAGTTGCAGGAGCGGTTTTTAGTCCAAAAGGCATTCTTAAAAATTCGTAATGCCCTCCTTCGACCGAGAATGCAGTTTTATGTATGTCTTCCTTGCTTACTTCTATCTGGTAAAATCCTTTTGCTAAATCTAACGTTGTGAAATACATACTCTTGCCCAATTTGTCCAAAATCTCGTCGATTTTTGGTATTGGGTACCGATCATCTATCGTTACTTCGTTTAACTTCCTGTAATCGACTACTAATCTCCACTTCTTGTCCCCGCTAGCGTCTGATTTTTTCGGGACAATCCATATTGGGGCTGAATATGGAGAATTACTGGAACGTATGATTCCGGCATTAAGCATTTCCTATATTTGGGTTCTTACCTCGTTTTTATGCACGTAGGGGTATCGATATGACTTGGTGAATATAGGGACGTCGTTTATTGTTCTTATTGAATGTTTTATAGCATGTGTAAAGGTTAGGTCAGAATCCGTATGATAAAATATATTTTTATATTCTTTGGCGAGTTTGATTATTTCCCTTCTTTCCTCTTCATTCATGTGTGAGGTTCGGATTTGATTAATTATAGGGTTCCTGTCTCGTTCTGTCATATTGATGTGGTTGCACGGTGTTTCCCTGTACAACAGTGGAATTTTCCTATTATTTATTATTAGTACATTGTCCGTGGAACTTACATTCGATTAATTGTATTTTCTCTTCAGGATTTCCGAGTTCTTCAAATAGCGGAACTTGATAAATTATATTAGTTGGAATTGTATTCTGTAACGTTTTCAGTGTTAAGGGCTTTGAGTGAATTCTCCATTTCGGATTACATATGTTAGGGTTAACTATTGAGTGCGTGGCTTCTGTGTCAATCAAGAATTTGAGATGGGATTTTATAGTTATATATGGTAGTTCCCCGTTGAGGCTGGTGAGTGAAAATTCTGCGGATCATTATCTGAAGTATTTGGAGTTATCCTATTATCCTGTATCATATTAATGTGTACAAAGGACTAAAAATACTTTTTATTTTATTAATAGATATTTAACTTTATTTTAATCCAACGACCAGCCGCTCACGCGACTGAGCGTTCTTTTATTAATGATAATGTTTATAATAATTAAATTCTTACAAGCTAGATAGAGGCGACCTAGATCAGCATATCTATTAATAACGTAGTATTCCAACTAAGGTAGGAAAGTACGCGCTTTCCTTTATCATCATCACCAGGGAAAATGCTTCTGTGGCATTTTCCCGTGCTCTTGGGCAATTATTGGCCCATAAGTAACCGATTTTGTGGGCTCTGACCTCCGCCGTGCCCATTCATGCAACCGTCTCTGACCTCAAATTGATCCCGACAACGAAACAAGGAGTAAAATAAAAAAATTCCGCGATGGATCCTCAATGATCCAACTCAAGTAAAAATAAAATCACAAACATCTCCCAAATAAGGGATATTAAAGGAATAGTGACCGGTATAGCGATACCGGAAGGAAATGAAAAAAAAGGGAAGCAAGAAACTGATTCCAGCAAAGAGGATGCAATAGAATTAGCAGAAAAGGAATCAAATGATGACCCATGATGAACTCCCCACCAACGGTAATGCAATGAGAGCAGTAATGGGATACGATCGAAAGACGATCCCGCAACAAAATGCGCAACAACCGGTGATAAAGTGTCAATTCAAACAAACCATCCCCGAGTACAAATGGGCCAATACATCAGCACCGAGTGGACCTTAGTCCAGATGCTGACATAATCCGCCCGCGGCGAGCCTATTTAGCCCACCATAAAGATCCGCCCGGCGGACATATATCCGATGCCACGCAAACGCAAAACTCCGAGGACTGGCGCCCTTGCCCCGAAAATTCCGCGATCACGAGAACCCGTCCATCATCACAACCGATGAATCCAAAAGTGGAAAAAATTGTGTCAAACCTAACAAAGTGATCAAATTTGTCAGGTCCAAGGTTCAGGAAGGCTCCTATTCGTATCCTGGAATTGATTTCTAGCTTGAAAGTTGTTGCCGTTTTGAGGGTTATACCTGTTATGTGGATAATTGTTATTCCGACCTTGATTCCCATTTTGGAAGTTATTTCCCCTTTGGTTAGGTGGATATCCAGTATTTCTATTCCGGTAAGTGTTCCCGGTTTGTGGGTTATGCCCGTTGTAAGGATAATTATTATTCTGACCCTGGTTCCTATTTTGGAAGTTGTCATATTTATTGTTTGAGCTATGCTGTACGGGTTTTTGATAGCTCCTATTGCGAGTCGTTCGCGGATTCTCATTTCCTGTGTAAGCGTAGCCGGCTTGGAATAGGATATCCATGGCCGTTTCTAAACTGGTTGGTTCCCTGCAGAACAGAATGGTTTTCATTGGTTCTGGAATCTTACTTTTAAATATATTCAGTGCCGTTTGCATATTATTCAGAGTACTAGCGCTGGCTGCCTCTGTTTCTCCCAAAATTATTACTAGCTTATTATTAAGTCTATGCAGCTTGTTCTTTATTTCGTTATAAAAATCCACTGTATTTGTCCTAAATGTTATTCCACTTAATTCGTCGAATAGTTCGTCACAAGAACGTCTGTCGCCAAAATTATTCTGCGGTACACTTTTTATGTCGGCCCAAGTCGTAGCGTGACAATTTATTTCGATTGTCTGTCTTGCCCTGCTTTTTAGTCTTGATTTAATCAGATCCGAAAACAGTTGTTGGGATAGCTGGTCATATGTTCTTAAGTGTGGGTGTATTCTGTCTACGAGTGTGATAAATGTCTGTAAGTCGTTGGAGTTTCCATGAAATTCTGGCAAAGTCTGGAGGTACTTAATTGGGTCTATGACCACTTGGTTAGGTGATTGGTCTACCATCTTTTTTCCTTTCTAATTACGTCTGAGGATTTGCCCTATTCTTCTCTTCCAAATTCTCCTATTCCTAGTGACCCTTATGACCCTTACGACTCGTGGGGGTTGTTCTATTTCGTCCGTAAGATAGCCGTCGTTTGATTCTATGCCTGAATCCACTATTGTCTCCGGAAACTCGTGGTCAGCGTTTGATTTTCCGTACTCGAAATCCGAAGGATATTCTGACAATAAATCGCTATCACTCATAAGAAAATCTTATATTCCGAGACCCGAAAAGATTTGGGTGTTCTTATCAAAATTTGGGAAAAAAATTCTTTTCAAAAAAAAAAAATTTATAAAATACGCTAGTGCTTGAGAATTTTCACTTTGCCCTTTTGTAAAAATAAAATTGGTAATATACGCTAGTACTTAAAATGTTCACTTGTGTAATTGTTTGAAAATTTTCACTTTTCCTTTTTGTAAAAAAAATAAAATTAGTAATATACGCTAATACTAAAAATTTTTCACTTATGTTTAAGAGTTTTCACTTATGTTTTTCTTTTCCTCACTTCTTTTTTTTTGTAAATATAAAATGAAATAGGAAATATGGGCTTACTTTATGATCCTTGGTTGCAATAATGTCCTCTTTGGTAAATGGTGTAGTGGTTTCTTCTTCTTCTTTGACGAGTGTTGTCTATGTTGATGGTTGTAGTGATGAGTGTTGTCTATGTTGATGGTTGTAGTGATGAGGGTTGTCTATGTTGATGGTTGTGGTGATGAGTGTTGTCTATGTTGATTTTGTCGTTCAAAAAATGTTCCTTTTCGCAGTTCTTCTGTGGTAAGACAAGTTTGTTTTCAGGATTTGTTCCCTTTCTGCAGTTCGCGAAAAAATTTTTTAAAAAACGCGATCCTACCGACTGCGCCAGTTAAGTGTTTGGTCTTTTGCCAAATACGGTAATAAAACGAAAGTAAAACGCTGTTACCACGGTTGCCACTGAGTAAAAAAATGTTCTACCAAAATTTTCCGAAAATGTTACCAAAAAGTTACCAAAATTTTTTTTAATGCAAACAAAAATCTTTATTTTTATTATAATAAAAACAACAACTTTTATTAATAAAAAACATAACATAAAACGTTTTAATTCATAACATAAATAAATATTTCAATTCACTATACGTACTAATTCCGTATTTAATTTCAATAAATTGTTTAATATTGCAGTCATTTAAAATAATCTTTTGCTGACCAAACATAATGTTGGTCATTACCTAAAGTCAATTCTTTAGCTAGCATTATGTTGTTTAAAGAATTGAATTCTAATCTGTTTCTCAATTTGGTTTTTATTAAACTTAGACTAAAAAACTTTCTTTCTGCAGCTGCTGAGCTATGTGGAAGGCACATTAAATTAAATATAAAATCAGTCAGTTCCTTAAAGCTATATTCATTAAGTCCGTTTTTTATAGAACTTATGTTTTGCCAGAATGATAAAATATCATCTGCTTGATTGAGATCATTTTCTAATAGAGTAAGATGTCTCCATTGTGTAATTATTGTATCATTATTATAGTCATTTAAATATGAAAATGCATTTAAAAGTTGTAAAAAAGAGTCTTTGGTTTGATTGATAATGTTATTTGGTGTTATAATAGACAAAGATTTTAAATCAGTTCTACTAAAATCAAATCTCTTCTTTAATTGATCAAGAAATTCTATATAAAACTTCCTACAGCATACTTTAATTTCTATTTGTTGCGATTCCGAGAAATTTTTGTCTTTTAAATACTTTTCTGCTTCACTACCAATAAATACTTCCAGTGGAGGTAAAAAGTTTTCGGAATTATTGGTTACAAAATTGTTTAAACATTCGATGCTTTTTATATAACTGCTTTTAATATAATTGAAAGCAACAAGCTTAAAATTAATATCTAGTTGCTGAAACAAATAAGGCAAACGGACCGTTTCGGATTGAAATTCCTTATTAAAGTTGTTAATAATTTTCAATATGTATGACAAAAACATCATATAAACCCTTATTTCTTCATTTGCCAATAAATTTGAAATTTCAATTGGCTTACATCCGTTTACCTCCAGTGCACTTGATAGAAAATACAGCTGTAGGGGCTTCCATTGCTCAATTATTCTTGAAACGACCGCTTCCAACGCTAACCATCGAGTTACGGAAAGCCCCAGCATTTTGTGCGGCTCAGAGTTACAATACTCTTGAAATTCTTTAAGTTCATGAATTCTTTTAGAACTATGCGCGAAAAAATTGTAAATCTTTCTGCATAGATTTTCAACATCCAGTGGCAATTTTTTGCATGCATAGCTTGAACACAAATGCAATGAATGGCATGTACATTTTATATAGAAGAAATCTGTGTCGCGTTTAAGTTTCGTTTTTAAGCCATTTAATTCTCCAGCCATTGTGCTCGCTCCGTCCGTTGCCAAACCAATTAGGTTTTCTATGGGGATATTATTCTTATCAAAAAATGCTTTGATTGTTTCGTATATGGATTTGGCGTCAGCTTGAAACAATTCCAGTAAAGATAAAAATCTGTCCTTGATTGATTTAGAAATTCTGTCGAAGTACCTCACGACTAACACCAAGCATTTACGATCTGAAACGTCAGTTGTTTCATCAACAATAAGGGAAAACTTTGAGCACTGCATTGTTGATGTTATGTTTTCACGGGCTTTTCCTCCTAATGTGTCAGCCAATTGAGTAGCTTTAGTGCGACCACATTTAATCAATTTCGCAATGCGAGAATCTGGACAACATTCCCGTAGCAGAAAAGGCAAAAAATCCATTAAAAGGAAGGGTAGGTTGTGGCAAATGCAAAACATGACTAATGTCAATTCCGCATGCATTATTTGTTTATCCAGAGATCTCTGCTCCTCAGTAAAAAACTGGTCAAGTTGAACTTGATTTTTCTTCTGTTCTAAGCGTTGGACATGTGCACTTTTTGTTGCGTGATTCTTTAAATGTGACAAATGATTAACTAATGCCTTTTCGCAGACTGAACAGTAACATTGGCCTGCTTTTTCCAAAAGCCAAGGAAACTGTTGCTTCCACTCCGAACGAAACTTCGTGGCTCGCTTTGTAATTTCATTTCTGTAAGAAATATACAACTTGTCAAATATTTGATTTTATGCATTGTGCATTCAATATTTATTTTACGGATTTTCTTCGGAAGTTCCATGTTCATCGTCGCTGCTCAAAATCGACACGTCCTCCGCCACCTTTCGCTTTTTTATGATAAATCTAAACGAAAAAATATTTCAATATATGCGTCATAAAACAGTAATGTTTATACTTAATTATCCATACAGATCATCACAAGATGAAGAATATTTTTAATTTGTCCAAAATTTTCACATCTAACTCAAACTTAACATAGATAAACAAACATAACATCAAAGCCGATGTTAACAAAAGCTATTAACTATGACATTTGCATATTACGCCGTTGAACAATTTGGTGCACATTCACACAGTTGTTTTTTTAATGATTTTTTTTCAGTGTTGAGTAATGCAGAAAGTGATAAAAGAAAAGCAATAATTTGATGGTTTGTCAAGCCTTAAAAAAGTTACCAAAACAAAAACAAAGTTACCAAGTTACCAACCCTAAAAAAAATTACCAATTTTGGTAGAATGTTACCAACTATGGCAACTGTGGCTGTTACTTCAGTTGTGTTGAGTTCAATACTGATTTCTTTATTTTCTACTTTCTTATTTATACAAAAATTTGGGTTACTATAATTTTACTGACCTGCCTTAAGTTATTACAATTGGAGTTAAAATTACAATCTTGCATAATTTATTGTTCTACTTAAACGTTTATAATTATTGATTCCGGGTTTATAGTTTTGGTTTATTGTGATACTTAAGTGTTTAATATTATAATCTTGCATACTTAAAATTATAGGCTATTCTAGTTAAAGTGATTTTGATTCCGGGTTCATAATTTTAGTTTCTTGTCCTATTTAAAGTAATTTGATTCCGGGTTCAAGTTGCATGTGTTTGGTAAGATACCGCACGCAAGCATTCTTGGAACCTTTCGTTCAAGTGGGTGAATTTGTCAAGTGTCTTATGCAAGTACGCAATGTGTGTGGTTGTGTATATCATTATGGACAACAGCACACGTTGCTATTTAGGTAATGAAAGAATGTCAAGTGTTTTATGCAAGAACGCAATGTGTGTGGTTGTGTATATTATTATGGACAACCGCACACGTTGCTATTTGTGTGTAATGAAAAAAGAGAATTATTCATATTTCAAATACAGTGGTGGCCATAACTCTTATCCCCCTTTCCTCTCGTTTCACGTCCTTTATTTGGGTCACCTGTTTGGCTAACTCCGATACCAACTTCTATATTAGAATATTCTTGGGATCGACAGGTGAATTCGTCAGGAAGGTCGACCTCAACTCCGCCTCTTTCCACCAATTCTTTTTGGGCAAGTTGGATATCTTTTTGTAATTGTAAATATCCAGTTTTATAACTTGATATCCACACTCGCCCGGCGAGCTCCAAGTACTCAGTGTATCTCCCCTCCTTCTGCAGATAGATTGAGAGATTAATCCAATGTTGGATGCTGAACTGGTAGGTGGGAGTAACCCGTCGAGAAAATCGAATCCCGAGGTTACTGGAGGATTTAAGTCTGTCGACTGCTGCACATTTACAGGTGTAGTTGCTATATGTGCAGTCGTGGATGACATGGAAGTGGTCTCCATGACAGCTGACGATGAAGATGGAGCCCCTGTGCTGCTGGTGTACGAGTCGATTATCTGATTCACTAGTTCCTGAGATGGCATTTCTTTGGTAAACATCATGTAAAATTCGCCTTTTGGGAGCCTTCGTTCGAAATCCTCGAACGAACAATTCTTTAAGTTTACTGACTCCATCTTCATAACTTTCAACGTCGCCACTACTCCCTGGATAAGTGAGGAAATAATCTTTTTTGTTACCAAATTGCGCTGTTTTATGTACGTTCTCTCTATAGTTTTCAACACTGGTAGAATTAGAGCTAACACATTCGTCTCCCATATCAGCTCCAAAATTTCCACAAAGTTTAGAATTTTGTTCTTCAACCCAGGATTCTGTTCGTCGTCTTTTTGGGTAGTTGGCATTTTCTCCATTACTATACCCAGGTCGTTTATTATATCCTGTGTACATGGAATCTCTATCGGTGGTATGATTTGGACATTGGAAATTATTTCCACCCCTGTTGAATCTTCGTCCGTATATATATATATATATATATATATATATATATATATATATATATATATATATATATATATATATATATATATATATATATATATGTATATATATCCGCTGAGCCTCGTGCAGAAATGTGCCCAAAAAAAATCAATTTTTTATGATTTAATATTATTTCATTAAGTTTCTTTAATTCAATTTAATTTTTCTTTTAGACAATAATTGATGTTAAGTCAGCTTTGTCTGACGGTAAAATGCTAATTAATTAAGGCATGTTTCCACATTAAGTCTTGAAGCAACCTGTTCCAATTCCATGTAGCTTTCGAATTTTATTCTTGAAATTTTAATTCACGATAGTTAGTTACAATAAGTCCGTATATTCATTCATTCAATTCATTCACCTTCCGTTGTGTTTAAATGCCAAAAAAAATTTATCTAATAGAATAAGAATACATAAAATTAGTGGTTTACACTTTCGTATAAAATCATTCGATTTATTTTTTCTTCAAAACCTCGCACGCACTCAATGATTTTATCTTTACTTAGTGGAAAGAAATTCAAATAATCGCGAGCAAATATCTTGCAAAAGATTTTGCAAAATTCTAGTAAAATAACACAGACTGTAGACTTTCCCACCCCAAACAAATTTCCAATGCTTCTATATTCTGCTGACGATCCTAATGCTTATATAGCAATTGCTATCCTTTTTTCCAGGGCTATGGACTTTCTAAATTTTGTTTCCTGCTTCTGAAAACATTTTAATTTCTTACAAAGTATGTTAAAAGTTTTGCGACTCATTCTGAAATTATTTTTAAATGTTTCGTCTGCAAACATTTGGCAGTCGGCTTCCCAAAACGATTTACAGCGATCCTAAAGGGGAAATGTTTAAAGTTTTATGCTTGCATCGAATTAATTTTGATACCATTTGCCACAATCTCTTTTCTTTATATAATTCAATGGAATTAGCCGCCATTAACAGGACCATTAGTTGTTTTTTTAAATTGATTATATTTTTTTAGGACGCGCCGTTTGTTTTTATTTTCCTTTTTTTCACCCTTAAACAATTCATCGATGTTTATAATTCCGTCATTAACAAAACTGAAATAATATGCCGCCGAAAATTGCATAATTGTTTTTTTTTTCCATTTTTCTTATATTTTTAATTTTCTCAAACTTTTTTATAATTTTGTTTAACAACATTAATCAGCTGATAAAACGTCAGCCTTAAACATCTCAATTATAGTGTGAACGGCTGTGTTTAAATTTTAAAACATTTTGCTTAAACACGTTCAAAAACCCAAGTGTGAATTTACTATAAAGCAGGGTACGGATTTGCACACTCATGTGCAGCACACGCACATGAAGTCAAATATGCACAAAAAATAAATACGCACTTGCACACAGGGTACGGATTTGCACACTCATGTACAGCACACGCACATGAAGTCAAATATGCACAAAAAATAAATACGGACATGCACATGCGTAAGTGCCAATTTTTGTATGTGCCTACTAAACGCACATGTGCAAGTTCAACTTGCGTAGGCACATTTCATGTGCCACTCTTAAAATGTGCGGCACATGAGTGCACACGATCTTGCACATTAACATATGTATGTGCAGGACGAAGAAGTACAATAATAACAAAAATAAATTGTAGTGTTTTGTTGTTATGGTATGTGTTGAATATTTACCCATTTGAAAATAATTTTAACTGCGTAGTATAATGATGTGCAGAATGAAGATGTGCATTCATGTGCCTGTACTTTGCACTTGGCACATGTGCGTGTGCTTCTATTGTCCATGCACACTCATGTGCCTTCATATAAAGATCAAAAATTGTTGCACATATTCATGTGCATGTACACAAATTTTGGCACATGTGCTGCACATTCATGAATAAATTTCTACTCTGCTATAAAGCTTGAATTATTTTGTGGGTTAAGGTTTTGATTACAATTACGTGATTTGATATTTTGTTGGTGATGGTTTTGTCTGAAACTAAATTTATTTTGTTCGCTTTTGTTTCGCGTAAAAGATTGTTGGTTTTCTACTCGGAGGTGAGCGTATCCGGCTTCGAAAAGAATATTCATTGCTCCTTGTTAAGTATCTGGGTTGCTGCGGGGATTTTAGATTTGAAAATGCTAAGGGCTGTACGGGAGTTATTTTGAGCGACGGTATTTGTTGCTTCTGATCCTCGGCCGAGTACAAATAAGGTTTTATTATTAAGGCGCCTATGTTTATTCTTTATTTCATCAAAAAAGTCTAGGCTGGTTGTTTTAACGTAGTTGCCCTGAGTAAGTCAAAGAGTTCGTCGCAACTTAGTCGGTCACCGAAGTTATTTTGTAGCACTGTTTTTATGTCGTTCCAGGAAGTTACCTGGCAATTGATTTCGATAATTTCTCTGGCTTTGCCCTTAAGTTTACTTTAAATCTATTCTATCTACTAAATTGTATTCTATCTACTAAATTTAGGAATGTTTGTAGATTCCTGTTATCACCATTAAATTCGGGGAGGTTTCCCAAATATTTAATAGGATCAAATTGTATTTGAGCCATTTCGTCTTAAATTTTAATTTTATTTTATTGCTTTCTTTTATGGTTTAAACATAAAAGTCTTGTTTTTAATTTAATGAGGGTTATCTCGCGTGAAATATTTTTTTTTTACACTTTAATCTATATATAATTAATTTTACTTATTAATACCCTATGTAGTGCTTTGTTGCGATTGATGTCCTTTTTAGATGGTATTGCAGTTGTGGGGTTCTTTTCTCTCTTCTCTTTTTTCTTTTGATGTCTTGATATGCGGTGATTATTTTCTGTTGATCAAAGCTTTCCAAGAAGTTTAAGTTTTTGATGATTAGAGCAATTCTTTGTCCACAGAGTAAACAAAAATTTTTTGTTGTTGAAAGTTTTTTGAGCAATCTTTTGTCTATGAAACACAAATACTTCCTTCTCAGGTTATAGTTCTTTAAGTTTTTAACTTTATGATTTTTTTATCTTCAGGGTTACTGATTTTGCACTTTTTATTTATTTATTAAATTTTATTTAAACACAATGTCCTGTCCCTTATATATAATTATTGCTTAGTCTTTGAGTATGATCTTTCATATCTCAAGCAGAAAAGAAGAAAAAAAAAAATCTCTTTTACATCACCACGTTCGCTTTTTATCACGACGTAAGAATAAAATCTTTTTCTTTTACTTATTTTATTTTCGGTGAATGTAATTATGAATTGATCCTTGGGTATGATCTTTCATATCCAAAGGAACAATATCCTTTTAACGATACCGCACTAGGGATTAATATCCACGTTCTACTTTTTGCTTTTGTTTTACGTTGGGTAGGACTTACGGTATCCTACCGACTGCGCCAATTTTATGTTGAGTTTTTTTTTTTGTAAAAATAAAAAATTATTTTATTTTTATTTCTTCTTTCACTTTCCTTATTTCTATTTCTTGGCGTGGGGGCCCTGGAGCTTTTGGCAACGAAGGACTCTGCGTTCAAAGTACGTACGCGATATCTGCTCGGAAATTCGGCAGCTGGTAACGTCTATCATTAGCATTCGGCTTGTTTATTCTTTTAAACAAAATATGCGCGTTTACCATGGCTAAGTCAAGCAAATGGACAAACAGTCGATTTGTATACTTGTTGCTGGAATTTTATATCGCCCAATTAGACCATCCATTAGATCGACTTCACCCATATGGCTATTGTACTCATGGATTATATTGGGGCAATCGATGTCAACAAACATTTTTTCAGAGCGAACAAAAGGTGGTACTTGTGTTTTTGGGTTTGCTTAATTTTTAAAAGGTTTTATGCCTGCATAGGTCGATGCGAATCGAACAGCTTTATTATCTTTCCAAAGCGATAGGGAAAGTTCGACTCCAGAAGCAGATCCACAAAACTCAGTTGAATACCCACGCGGTAGCTTCTTCAGATCGTTGTCGCTTGGCAACTTACAGTTCGGAATGCGGTTTGAACGAATAGTCCCCAAGGAGTAAATCCCAAGCGGTTTTAGATATACAAGAAGTGGCACTGAAGTGTAAAAGTTGTCAAAATATATTATGTGGTTTTTATAGTCTGGAATATTGCGTGACAATCTAACAACCACATTCGCTGATGCTCCAAGGTCTGGTGAGCCAGCTTGGACAGCATTATCTCCTGCGCCGCAATATATTTGGAAATTATAGCAAAACCTGAAGGAGTCACATAAAACAAACAGTCTTATTCCCTATTTGTGTGGTTTATCAGGCAAATATTGTCGAAGAAAAGTTTTCATCTTCGTTGCGCACATTTGCTCATCTACACATAACCGTTGGAACGGATTGAAACTTTATATTAAAATGATTAACAATCGGTCGTATTTTATATAAAGGATCGTGGTCTGCAGTATTCTTGGCGGGCAGTTTACTGTTATCATTAAAGTGCAAGTTGCTCCGTATTTTGTCAAATTGATTTCTTGGCATAGTGTTTTGGATTGTCTGGAATGCATATTCGCCCCAATATGAACGGACACTCGGATAGCGAAAAACTGACATAAAAAATAATATTCCAATATATTGACGAATTTCCGCATTGGTTGTAATGAAAGAAGTTATTGCAACTTTTGAGCAGCAAATAAATTCGATTGTTCAACAATGTGGTCTATAATAGTGTCGCCCAAAAAATATTCGAAACATTTAAAAGGCGTATCAAGCATTTTTAGATCTTCTCCTAGTTTAGATTCAGAAAATACAATCTTAGAGTTATCCATTACTAAATTGTTTTGGCGCCACAAGATTTTCTTAAATGTTTGAGATTTTGGATTCATATCCGAAACGGATCCAATAAACTCCCCTGTTTTACATGTATTATTACTTTCAAGCTGAGTCAAATTTTGCTTAACTGGCACACTGCACATGTGCTTCTGTGATCGAGAAGTATTTGAGGCATTCGAAGTAGAAGGAGATATTAAATTTGCCATAGAAGCAGGACTTCCGCTTGAAGTAACACAAATCTCTGGAATCTGACATATTCACCACTTTGTTTATTGCCTCATCATATCCAACGTTGGTCTGACACTCCATCTCGCTATCATCATCATTCAAACTATCTTCCATATCTTCTACTTCAGTGTCGCTCTCGAAACTCATCGATTCCAAAATTTTAGCAATCTTTTCATCAGAAAGCGATGACGGCTTTTGACGTTCCATGTCTATTAACGATAATTCTTAAGCTCTCATATCTCTTGAAACGTTCAGCTTTCAAACTTACCTAATATATTTTTCCCCAGTTTTCCCAACACCGCCTCCAGACACGGGCTACCTTAGAATATCAATAAAAAATTTGCGAAAACTTTTTTTCGTTTTATTTTTTATTTTTTCCTTTCTCTACACTGCCGGCAAGAACCAAGTATTTTTTCTTTTAACTCCGACCACTTTTTATATATTTTTTTATTTATTTAAATTTACAATTTTTGCGAAGTAACTATTATGTCCGTATTTCACAATCTTTCAATTTTAAATGACCGTAATAGCTGGTGAAAGCGCTAACATACTTTGCGAGTGCAATGAAAGCAAATTTTGGACTTCCCCGAATTAGAAAAAGTACAAAAAAAAAGACTGAACGCAATTTTTAAAGGAATAAGTGAGCAATGAACTTAGGCCGCCTGCAGGCGGTCTTGGGTACTACAGGGTTAACCCTGTATTTCCACTCGTCGTTGACACTCAAGAATAGATTGAATTCTTTTTATACTTTTCCAGCCTTATTTATACTAGTTGCATATTTGGTAAGTTGTTTTTGTAAGTTTAAAATAGTTTAAAAAAATTCCGAAGAATTGTTTTGAATTGGAAATTAATTACTTTAAGGTTTTTCCAAAATACAATTTAATGCATTTATTATTTGTGATACAATTCCAAAGAATTGTGTCAGAACTAATTTTATTTTATAAAGGGTTTTGATATAACAGCCCGCTTCCGTTTTCCGAGCATTTCTGTCCCAGATAGACAATTTCTCTTTTCAAGAATTGACATTTTTTGGTGTTTACCTTAAGATTACTCGCTCTGATTGCGCTAAAGAACCTTTTTTAGTTTTTCTTCTTGGTCTTCTAGATTTCTTGCGTAAATAACGATGTTTTCAAGATACACGAAACATTCAATTCCTTGTAGGCCAGTTAATATGTGGTTCATGATGATGTGGTTGGAAAGTTGCTGGGGCGCTCCTGTTAAACCGAAAGGCCTCCTTTTGCATTCATAATGTCCGAGTCCCGTACAAAATGCTGTTTTTGCTCGGTCAGGTTTATCTACCAAGGCTTGGTGATATCCACTGGCAAGATCCAATGTTGAGAAATATCTACTGCATCCTAGCTGATCAAGAATTTCGTCTACCCTTAAAATTGGAAAAACGATTTTTATTGTTTTTTCGTTTAGCTGTCTAAAATCCACTACTAGCCTCCACTTATCTTCTGCACCACCGTTCGACTTCTTAGGAACTAAAACTACTGGTGAGTTCCAGGGCGACTTACTGTGTTGAATGATGTTTTGGTCAACCAGTTTCTGCACTTGCCTATTAATTTCACTTGCCTATTTAATTTCAGGCAGACAGTATTGTCTCCTATTTATAGGGCTGGTTCCAGGTATTGTTGGTATCTTATGTTCTAATACCGTTGTATATGTTAGTTGGTCTTCAGGAAGATAAAATACATCCTTGAATTTTTGCAAAATTTTTTCCATCGATTTCCTCTCCTCTTGATTAAGATCGTCATACAATTTTGTCATCCCCATATTTTATTAAATCTTTGGTCTGATTCCTACTCACTTTTGGGCAACCTTTGTTCTGTCTTCAAGACTTTGAAGTCGTCAGCGTACTCGAAATTCAGTTGGTTATTTGAATTTAAAATAATTTCCTTCTCACTGGTGTTTATGATGTTAACTAGTCCTTTTCCATCGATTATAGTAGCTAACGTGTTGCCCGTGAGTACATTATTTTCAATTTTCGACTTCGTAATTAGAATATCCTGGTCTGGCATGGTCCTTTTGCCACATACTATTGATCGTGCTCTGGCGGGGATTGCTGTGCCCATTTCGACGTAAACTTCGTACAGTTTGTCTTATCTCACTAAAGGTATGCTTATGCAATGTTTGTTTTTTATAAAGGTGTGACATTTTTGTTGATGGCATCTTAAATAGTTCTGTTCCACAACGAATCTCGACCCAGTATTCCATCTGCAAGTAATTGACATGCCGAAGGAACTACTTCAAAATGGAAATTTAGATTCGGTATTGCCAACTGATTCACTTCGATTACTCCCTGAGTGTCTATACTGCCCCCGAACGCTCCTTTCAGTTTAGTTTTACATCTAGTAGTAATGAGCTTGTTTTCACTACACTCACATCTGCGCCGGAATCCACAACTAATAAAAGAATACCATTCTTTGCCTGTTTACAGGACAATCTAATGGCCGCGTCGTCACTTGCAATAGTTTTTCGTAGAAAAGTTGTATAGTTTGAAGGATGCTCGTACGTTTTGCTTATCGTTGGTTTTAAAAATATTTTAATTTTTTCTTCGCAATTATCTACTATTGTATTAATACATTGGAAAAATATCTTAGTTGTCCATATCAGTTAAACGTAGAGCAAACTTTCTGCTTGTACGCCTTGTGTTTTTGAAATCACAACGTTTTCTTCTGTATCAATAATATTCATGCTGACATTACAATCTTCTAACTGCACTTTTTTATTTTTGCTCGTACTTTCGGCTTTTCAACTATTAGGGCATGGTTGGGCCCTTATTGGTTTCCCGGGTGTGCCATGCTGTTTACGTCGTTTAACTGTCTTCTTATGTTGTTATTGTTTCTAAATAGCTTATTTTGGCCGCTAGTGCTCGCGCAATGTCCCATTTGATGGCATTTGAATCATACAATATTATTGCGTGCTGTCCCTGCAAATTGCTCTCTAGAATCTTGTGTCAATGAGTTAGTTTTTTTGTCTAAATCCAGTGTTGTTCCTTTCGCAAAATCTTCAATATTTTTAATATCCCTAAACTCAATGTGTTTTTTGTTTCTCTAATTTGGCAGGATCGCCATGTTATATTAAAAAGGAGTTTAACACTTTATTTTTAATTTTATCATTTTATTTAAGAACAGCCGCTTGTGCGACTGTTCTGTTCAATGTCTTTTCTTAAACTTAACTTTTAAAATTATGCTTATATTCCGAATGCTTAAAAGTGCACTTAATACCGTACACTTTATTATAAATCAGCGTTGTCCACAAAGAGAAACAACTTAGGAATGTGTGTGTAGTGGTGAGTGCACTGGGAGAAAATTTTGTGGCAAATAATTTGAATGTTTTTAAATGAACCATATTTTACGTTCAGTTAATAATATGAAGGAATAATTAAAAAAATATACTTATATAAATTATAGAGTTCGACTGAAAAATAAAAAAAATGAAAATGCTTCATATATTTATTGTAGAATATAAAATAAAAGATTAATTCAAGTCAAATACAAATTTTTTGTAGAAAAATTTTCGGATTAGCTTTGCTGAATAGCTTTGTAGAAAAATTAAAATTTTAAATAAAAATATGAATTCAAATGCGATTGAACATTAAAAAAACTTCAAATATGTATTTGTATATATTAGCTTGAATTTGCACACATACGATTAAGTTTGCGCATGTAAAATAAGTTTTATTTAAAAATTAAATAAATTATTTGCTAGAATTAACGAATTCAATAAGTTCTTCTATGCTAAGATCTTCCTCATAGCATTTTATTTTTAAAAGAATTTCTAAATGGTTATCTGTTAATTTGTTTCTATATTTGTTTTTTATATAAGTCATTGCCGAAAATGTTTGCTCGCATATGTATGTAGTAGAAAACATTGAAAAAGTTTTTAATATTAAATCTCTGCTTGCAGCATATTTATTTGGGCAAATATTTTTCCAGAAATTAATGCCGGTTTCCATTGGAATTGTTAAGTCCGTACGCATTAGACATAGCTCTTGTTTTATGTTTTCAGGAATGTTGTCCATTGAACATGTTAGAGGATTTTGGTAAACATAGATCGCATACTCAATTTGTAGCATATCATGAAATCTTTTACCAACGTTTTCTAAAAGTTTCTTTAATTCTTCGCTATATATATTTAATTTTACTTGGTTTGAAAATTTTTGATATATTTTACTTGTTCGTGGAAAATTTTGCCAATCCTGTTTTTCAAGCTGATTTACTAAAATCTCCAACTTTCGAGAAAATTCTTTTACCGCAAGGAATAGATCATATATATTTTTGTTTTTGCCTTGCAGTACTAAATTTAAATTATTAATTTGGATCGTAATGTCAGAAAGAAATGCCAGGTCTAACAAAAAATCGAGAGATGTTATTGAATTTATTAATTCTATATCTTAAGGCAGAGCCAAATATTTAAGAAAAGATGCAATTTCCTCTCTTAGGCAAAATAGGCGTTCAAGACATTTTCCACGACTTAACCATCGTACCTCAGTAAACATCAATACATCATCATAACAGGCATCTACCCCTTTCAAAAACGCCACCAGTTTCCTGTGTGTAAGTGCGTTGTGCCCTCCCTTTAGACGGTTTATTATTTGAAGTGAAATTTTCATTGCTTCATTAAGGCCAATTGTTTTTGCAAATAAAGCTTGCTGGTGAATTATGCAGTGAAAAGTAGGCACCTTTATTCCAGCTTTAATTAACTGCCCAACAAAACCGTTCGTTCGACCAACCATAACTGCGGCACCATCGGTGCAAATGGAAGAAAGCTTGGTTTGGTCAATTAATGATAGTACATTTTTTTTAAATGAATTGAAAATGAGATCTCCTGTTACGTTTCCGTAAAAGGATTCAAGCTTTAAAATTTCTTCAAATGAATTGAAAGCGTTATCCACAGTTCTGATGCAAATAATCATTTGACTAGTGTCACTATTGTCTACACACTCGTCGAAACACACGGAAATATAGCTTGCATTTCTAATTCGGTCTATTGTTTTTTTATTTAAAAAAAGTCCTATATCCTCTGTTCGTCTTGTTATTGTGGCGCGAGACAGAGACAACTCGCTAACAATAGCTTCGACCTGTTGTCCTACTTCACCAAATAAGGGCAGAACTGACATGCACATTTCTTTAAAAAATACACCATCTTCAAACGGCCGCCCCCTTTTTGCTAAACCTAAGGCAATTACGTATGTAGCCTTCATTTGGCTGCATGTTTCGGCATTATTATTGATTTTACAATGATTCAAGATTTTATTGTTTTTCAATTCCAAATCTTTTTTTAATTTCTTGACAAGTCTATCTTTGTCCTCCCCTGACAAACTACACAGTTCTAAATGACGACTTTCGTAGTGACGCTTAAAACTGTATGCACTTATTCTTTTGATTTTTTAATTGCATACAAGGCACTCAGCTTCCTTAAATACGTTTAGTGAAAATAAAAATTTTTTTTCATATTCTGCTTTCCACATTTTAAATTAATAACAAAAATTATTAATATGCAAATATAAAATTATTAGTAGTGTAGTGAAATGCTGAAAAAAAACACATAAAAATACTCAATTGGGCTTCTCTTTTTTTTTTATTTAAATTTCAATGGTGTATTTTGTTGTTGTAATTATCAAAACAAGCGACATCAACCTGCTTGCTTGAAAGATGGCATAAATATGAATAAAATTATAAATTGTGTGCTCTTTGCAGTGCCCTTCGTCAACATTCGTGTTGTGTATGTGAAAATGACGAAAAGTGGTCGGCCCCTGGGGGCATTGAGTGAGCACCGCTGTTATAAATATTCAATATTGTTTAGTAATCAGTTTATCTTGACATGTAACAATTCTGTCTACGTTGTCCATTGCCTTGTTTAAATCCTTAGCTAGGGCATAGGACAATGCTGTTGTTGTGCCCACAATAAACCCATTCATGTTTCCTCCGATGGCATCAGCATTTTGACAATGGTTGTAATCTTCAATGTACTCAATTATTACCGGTACATAAAGCACTGCTGTCGATGGTTTTTAACTGAGCCGTTCTGGTTTTTAAATATCCACTGTTAGTGATTTGTATATAATCATATATTATGTCATCGAATGTTCTATTAGAACTTTGTCTTGTGTCTATACGAATTTGTGGACAATCTTTCATTTTTATAGAATTAGAGCCAGAGCCATATTTTATTTCACCCATGTTGGAATCTGAAAACACAGATTGTTCAGATAATATGTCTGATGAGGTCTTAATTGGCTGTTACGAGATAAACTTAGTCTTTGGGACTAAGTTGGTTCTATGGTTCTATTGTTAGTTTTGTTAGATAGTCTGTCTGTGATATTGGTTGCTTGATTTTCATCAATATGGATTTGAAACTCAGAATTCTTTAATAAAGTTAGACTTGATTTAGCAATAGAGGTCTTCAGTCGCTCTGTGGACACCTTGTCTTCAGAGGTCAACATCTAATCTTCAGCTTCATCTGATGAAGAGGAGAAAGGCTCAGATGTCTGAGTGGTATTAGATGTCATTTTAGCAAGGTGTCTGAGCAATGGGTTGTGGTAAGGGAGTGGCTGTGTTTTGATATTGGGTTGATAGTGTTAAGTTCTTTTTGTATATTTTCTTTATAAACGTTGAATTCAAGAAAAATTTAAAATAAAATATTCTTGCCAGTTAGATTAGAATGTTGCATCTGGCTGCAACAGTTTTAATTCACCTAAGCACTGGTTAAGGTGCTCAGTCAGAATATTGAGAACAGTGTTTTTCTTTTACGATCAAAAATAGTTCTAATTTTATTGACAATTTACATCCAGTATTTATACAAAAATAATTATCTTTAGTCATAATTCTACATTACAAGACATATATTTTCAATTGCTTAAATGATTGATAATATTACAGTATGGTTATTAATAATTTCTATTTCAGTTGCTTAAGTGGTTCAATGTGTTTTTGTGTCAAGTATTTTGTTACTTTTGTGTGGTCTGTTTCTCTTTTTACTATTGGTCTGCTTTATGTTGTGTGAATTATGTTTCGTCATATTTGTGTGCTCTGTTTTTTCTAGCTGTTTGACCATTCAGGGTTTCAAATATCAAAGAAGTAAAGTTATTAATTGCTGCGACAAGTATAGTGTGTTCCGTTATAATAGGTACACTACAATAGCTTGCTTTGCCTTCGTCAGGTTTAAGTTATCTATTACAATGAGGTGAAAGAAGGATGTGTTTTTTTACGGCAGGATCTATTATTACTGTGTGTTGGTGTATAGTGTTGGATCAGTATTATCTTAGCACTGCTGCCGCTTTACTGCCAGCATAAAAATGCCGATTTTCATGTGTTCAGTATTATCTTAGCACTGCTGTCATTACACCCACCCTGCCTGCTGATGACCCGATGTTGAATCTCAGCCCATGACTCAAACTGTACTGTCCTATCAACATTCAGCAGACAAGAAACTGATCATTTACCAAATTCCTGGATAGAGCCCGTTAATTTGTTTCTAGTCTCCCTTTCTCTCTCCTTCATTCCAACTATTTCAGGTACCTAATAATTGTCTCTCAGAGAACCTAAGAACATAAGTAAATCAAGAATGATTAAATAAAAATTACGCCATCCCGCATGGATAAAAAAACATTGTGGAACTGTGACGTCACTCATGCTGTCTTTTCATTGGCTTATAAAATCATTGTTGAGAACTATTATGTTTGTGCAAAAACATGACAGTGGGACAAATTGTTATTTTTGTAACTAAATTGTTTGAAAGCAAAAAAATCTTTATAAGAATTCCACATATAGATTTTCGTTTCTAATATTTCTAATATTAGAAATATTAGAAATGTTGCAAATGAAATATAATTTTCAAAAAGAACTTTCTTTCCAGAATTCATATTTGCTATTTCAATATCATACAAAGTAGTGAATAGCATGTCTTCAATACAATATTAAATGTTTAAGAAATTTAAATAGTTCCTAGAAGGAGTGTTGGAAAAAAATTATTTAATATTAAATAAATGAAAGAGTTTAATGCTTTTTAGGTGTATTGTTCATTTTATTTTGACATTTTAGCAAATTTTCTCTTTCGCTTATAAGTACTTTCAGCGATTTCAGCATTTAGTTTTCTAATTCTAAATAAAATACATGCGACACCTAAGAAAAGTTTTTTCACATCTTCACTGGCTTCAATTTCTTTTGCTTCCAACAAATGCTTTTGTAAAAATCCGGTTGAAAGTAGTAATTTGTCACCATTTAATTTTGAGAATATGGTGTCACTCGAACTCAGCGTGTCCATTAATAAAGATGATGGCTTACTTAGGCCACCTTCACTTAAGTGGTTAACCCATGAAGAATTGGGGTCGCTTAGAGGATTAGCCACAAAATTAGGGTTTCCATTCTTTAATTTGTTGCAGATATATCCGGCCATCATATTTTATGTCTTCCAACTCGCTTTCGTTCCTTCCTGTATCCAATAAATCTATATGGTTTTTACGATTAACACTCTAAAGTATTGTACCTGGAGAAATCACTAGGAATATAAAACTTTGTATTATTTAAAATTGTACGTTTGAGGCAAACGGACGTGATAATTTTTATCGTTAGTATTTGTGTAATAATTCCTCGGTTTTTTATTGAATAATTACGGGAGTGGTACCAAAAAATAGTGCGGAATCCGTGGATATTGACATTATTAAGGTGCGGATAAAACTTTTCGCAGATTTAATTTTTTGAAAATTTTTTGACATTTGTGTGGAAAATTTGAAAAGTGATTTTTGGCTGTGCGAATAAAACTTTTTCCGTAGTTGACTTTTTAAAATTCCTTTTTGGCTTCTTGAGTTTTTGCTATAAAACAGTGATTTTTGATTGGAGAATTCCGGGATTGGTACGGACTGATAGTGCTGATTTTTCTGAATTTTTCGGTATGACGCCTAAACCTGTTGGGCGTAAGGCGCCGAAGGGTGATGCTGGGGACGCGATGTCGGACGCGTCTGGCATGGTGGTGTTGCCGTCGGTGGGGCAGAAGGTCCATCATGCGGATACGGGCAGCGATGTCGATGGCGTCAAGAGGGCGAAGTTGAGTTCGCCGTTGATGGGGCGTGATGGTGCTACTAGCGTTTCTGTTGCTGCTGCGACTGTTGTCGGTGATGATGCTGTGTCTGTTAGTGATGAGGTGGAGGTGACATCCTTTGCTTCGTTTGCGTCCCCTGTGGACGGGCGGCACAGGCGAAGGCTCGCAGGCGCCGTAACAAGAAGGCTGGTGTTGTGGATGAGGGTGGAAATTCGGTCATCGCTGCGATGAAGACTGTGACTGCGGATTTGATGGCAGTGGTGCTTGCGGATGGAGTGGATCGTGGCGTCGCGTTAAAGGTCTCGGCCATTGCGTCTAGATATGAGACGCTATTGTTTGGGGCGCTGGCTGATAATGAGCGTTTGAGAGGACGTTTCGAGATGACTAGTGGTGTTGTGCCTGCTGTTCCTGCTAGTGTGCCGAGGGCTGTTGTGGCTGTACCAAATGTTGGGCCTGGAGGCGCGGCATTTCCTGTGCTGCCAAAGCCGGTGGAGACCTGGTCTGTGGTCGTCAGAGGTAGGGGCAAGCAGACGTCGAAGGAGGTGGTGCAGAAGGTGGTAAAGGAGGTGAGGCCTACTTTGGGCGTACGTGTCCATGATGTACGGCCCATAAAATTTGGAGGCGCTGTTATCCGGACACCGTCGATTGCTGAACGGGAGAGGGTGGCTGCCAATAAAAAGTTTGAGGAGATTGGTCTTGATGTCTCGGTTCAGGATAAATTGGGCCCGCGTGTTGTTGTTCAGCGCGTTCATACTGAAATTACACCGGATGAATTCATAAAGGAGCTGTATGAGCTCAACTTCAGGTCTACGATGACCAGAGAGGCTTATAGCAAGGCTGTTCGGCTGGTTAGCGCCCCATGGCAGGTGAAGGATTCTGGCAGTGTTAACGTGGTGCTGGAATGTACGGGCAGAGTTGCGGCGAAACTGCACGAGGCGGGAGCCTACGTGAAGTGGTTCCGTTTTCAGGTGCGGCCGCAGGACGTGGTGCAGTCTTGCTATAGATGTCTGGGCTTTGACCATAGGGTCCAGGCATGCCGGATGGTGGAGGAAACGTGCTCGAGATGCGGTGCGCCTGGTCATCGGGCAGGGCGCTGTTCGAGTGATGTGAGCTGCCGTGATTGCCGTTTTAAGGGGCTGGCTGCCGACCACAGGATGTTGACGATGGCTTGCCCGATTTACGCGGCTATGGTGGCTAGGGCGAATTCTCGGCATTAGTATGGAAAGTCTTTTCATCATTCTTCAGCAGAATCTGCAGCGGACGTATCTGGCGACGTGTATTTTTGGGCGGACCATTAGGCAGCGGCGGGCTTCTTTTGCCCTTTTGCAGGAGCCGTATTTCACGAATGGCCGCGTTAGGGGCTTACCGGCTGCAATGCGGGTATTTACGAATTTGCCGGGCAATTCTGCGGTAGTTGTGGATGATCCTGACATTGCCTGTACTGTGGTAAGTCGTGCTCGATGGGGGGTTTGTGTGGCTGTTGAGGGTCCTTTCGGTCGTTTATTTTTGGCGAGCATATACTGTCCGCCTAGTAGTACTTTGGGCCGTTATATTGGGTACATGGATACGGTGTTAGTACTTGCGGGTAACATTCCGATTATCCTGGGCTTGGACGCGAATGCATGTTCTCACGTGTGGTTCAGCAAAATGCACAGGTTAGCGCCTGCGTATTCGAGCTACATGCGGGGAATTATGCTTAGCGAGTGGCTACTCACAAAGGGTGCTTCTGTGTTGAATGAGGCCAGTGAGTTATACACTTTTGACGGTCCAAATGGTACTAGTGATATAGATGTTACTGCGGCAAATAATGCGGCAGTCGCATCTTATATCTTTAGGTGGAGAGTACGTGACAATGGTGGTGAAAGTGATCACAATCGCATTGAGATTGAGGTCACATTTCGCAGGAGCACATTGACGATCTCGTCTCCGCGGCGATGGCGAATGAACGTTGCGAATTGGTCTAGTTATGCGGACTACTTTCGAGCAATAGTGTTGGACATGTCGTTGGGGGCATTTCGTGCACTGACGGTAGATCAGCAGTTGGAGCAAATAGATCAGTGGATGTGTACTGTTAATGACGCTTTGCTTGGTCGATGTCGCAGGACTCGGCCAGGGGGCGTCAGATGGTGGACTAGCGAGCTGACTTTGATGCGAAGGGGCGTCAGGCGACTCAGGAAGTTTTTCCAGAGGGCGCGGCGCACTGGACCTGAGGATTTAGCTGTGCGTAAAGCGATTTATTTGGGTCAACTGCGAGTCTACAAGAAGCGTGTGGAACAGGTTAAAGAGGAGGAATGGAGGGCCTTTGTTCAGGAAAATAGGGACGATCCTTGGGGCCGAGTTTATCGTGTCTTTAGGGGTAGAAATACGGGCCTCACTGTGGAATCCATTCGGGTTGGTAGTTCTGAACTGACTTCCTGGCGGGATTGCATGGAGGCTTTGTTGGGGGCTTTCTTTCCGGATGCGGCTCGGGTCGATCGCCCTCCTCTCATTAGGGAGGAGATCGGCCCACCAATTCTGCGGGAGGAAGTCTCTGATAGTATTTATCGGGTTAGGAGCAGAAAGTCTCCGGGTTTTGACGGCATGACTGGAGAGATGTGTAAAAGCATCTGGAAGGCCGTGCCGGAATATTTGGAGGCGGTCTACGAAAAGTGTTTCAGTGAGGGCTATTTCCTGTCTGCTTGGAAAAGTGTTCGCGTTGTTGTTCTCCTGAAGTCTCCTGATAGGGTTCGGAGTAATCCGCGCTCTTATCGGGGTATTAGCCTTCTCCCAGTACTTGGCAAAGTACTTGAGAGGATGATGGTGACGCGACTAAAGGAGTGCATCAGTGGGTGTTTTTCTGAGTACCAGTTTGGCTTCAGGGAGGGGAGGTCTGTTGAAGATGCGTGGCTGCATGTTAGGCGCTGCGTTGGCGACTCTACGGAGAGATATGTCCTTGGTCTATTTGTTGATTTTAAGGGTGCGTTTGACTACCTTTTGTGGGGCCCAGTTCTCGATAGAATACATAGCGTAGGCTGTCGGGAGCTGGCCTTATGGTAGAGCTATTTCAGCGGCAGGAAAGCTTGTGTGGTGGGCGCCGGCGATACGGTCTGGAGGGATGTTGTCCGTGGTTGTCCGCAGGGGTCCATTTGTGGTCCATTCATTTGGAACCTTATGATGGATTCTCTGTTAAGGCAGCTCGGGGATCATTCCTTCAGGCTGTGTGCATATGCGGATGATCTGCTCATTCTGATTGAGGGTCAAGCTCGTGTTGACCTGGAGAGAAAGGGTGAGCAGGCCATGCACATTGTTTGTGAATGGGGTGCCAGTGTCGGTGTCGATGTGGCAATGGACAAGACTGTGATGATGTTGCTGAAAGGCAAATTATCACAGAATCGTCCACCATGCATACGATCTGGTGACATTAGTCTCAGGTATGTGACGCAAGTTAAATACCTGGGAATAATGGTGGCAGAAAGGATGACCTTTTTAGTTCATCCTGTCTATGTGACGGACAAGCTGACTGCGGTTGTAGGTAGATTTCGACGTATACTTAGGTCTGACTGGGGCCTTAGCAGGCGTGCTACTCGTACCATATATGAGGGGCTATTTGTCGCATGTGCGGCATATGGTGCGCCTGTTTGGTACGATCTAGTTATGTCTGTTGTCGGCCGGAACAAGGTGCTGTCTTGCCAGAGAGTGGCTATGCTCGCTTGCATGCCAGTTTGTCGAATAGTTTCAACAGATGCTCTTCAGGTCTTGCTGGGTGTAGCCCCCCTTGACTTGGAAGTGACACGTCGTGCTGTCGCTTTCAAGATCAAACGGGGACTACCACTTCTCGGAAATGACTGGCTTTCTGCTGCTGATTTGGTAGATACGAGTTCGGAAACGGTCAAGAGGCTTCTAGATGAGCGTCTTGTTTCAATCTGGAAAAACAGGTGGGAGAACAGCGATGCGGGTAGAGTCACGTATGAATTCATACGTGACCCTACTTTCGTACGGGAACACCCAGACTTTCGCTTCGGCTTAAGCCTGCGCTTCCTGCTGACCGGGCACGGCTCTCTGAATGCATTTTTGCATCAGAGGGGCTTGTCTGATCCTCCCTCCTGTAGATGCGGAGCCGACTCTGAGGATTGGAGGCACTTTCTTGTGGAATGTCCCCTGTATGCTGACATTAGGGACTTGGACTCTATAGGCGTTGTCAGGGTTGGAAACGACTGCATGTTTGGCGGAATTCTGCAAAGAGCCGAGACTTTAGATAGGCTCGGCGAGTTTGCTCGTGTGGCCTTCCTGAGGAGGTTAAGGCGTTTGTAGCTGGTATTTCGCTCCGCGAGTATTTGAGAACCTGTTTGCCTTGTTCCTGTTTTTGTCTGTGCCTTGCAATGTTGTCCGGTCGTGTTTCTGTGGTGAATGTTGGTTTGTGGTTCTTTCCGTTCTGGTGTGGGAGTTCGCGCTGCCGCTAGAGTTTTGCGACAATCTCTTCCCCTAGGTCTTTGGGCCTAAGGGCGGAGGTTGCTGCAGTACTCGGGCTTGCAGTAGGCAACATCCTGGAAGAGTCCGGTTGTAGATAGTTTTATGTTGTGCGTAGTAGATTAGTTAATATTGTGGAAAGGGCAGGATGGGGTCCTTGGCTTGTTTTATCGGCCAAGGGTCTTATCCTGCTTTGAGTGAAAGGCAGTGAAAGTACAAAGGTAAGAAAATGGTGTTCATACAGTGTATCTTAAAAATAAAAGTACAAATGTAAGAATTGTGTTTATACTTTATATACACACTACACTTGATTTTATTAGTCCCGTTATGAAACTTCTTACTGCCAATTGATCGACTTCTATTTTAGCTCCTTGTGAGTTGCCGTATTGAGAATCTAGAGTTTCCTTCGCTTCTATTACGAGGGATTCTAAGCGTTAATTAATTAATAATTTCATCCCTCACTTCATTCCTCGCGCAGATTTTTGATTGTTGTGAATTGCCTGTTGCTGAAATGTTCAAATGCGCTGCCAAGCAACCTCTGTTTTGTATATGTTATCGCTGTCTAGATTTGGTCAGGTAAAAGTTCAGTTTCGATAATTTACCATCCCATTATAAATCTGTGCACCTCGGATTTTAGGTCCTGACTAGGTGCTCCCGTAAGTGCCGTAAGTGTGGCATTGTTATATTGCTTCTATCCGTACCAGCGTTGTATGTGTTAGTCGTTTTCTTCGTTTTACATTGACTTTAACTTTTCCATATGGAATCACAATCTGTTTTGTATCAGATCGAAATGCTATTGACGATGGTTGCAATTGTGCCAAAAACTACCATGTCACAGATATTTAGGTAGGATCTTTCCTTTTCTTTCTAAAGAAAAAATACCGGCTGCGCCAATTTAATGTTGTGTTCTGGGAGGATACGGGCTGCCTCAATTTAATGTCACTTTTTATTATAGAGAAATAAATCTTTTACTTTCACCGACTCTCCACTCACTTTATTTTAGTTCGCCTTTTTATATACAAACAAAAATAGTGCAAAAACTTAAATTTGGGTGAAAAATACGAAAAATAAATGACAACATTGCAGCTATAATAAATTCAATAAAAATGGTGAATATGAGTAATATTAACCTAAATAACATGGTTTAATAAAAATGATGAGTAAGTGTAATGTTAGCCAACTAACTTAAGTAAGTTCAAAAATTAAAATTAATGCTAAGTAAGCTAAAGAGAAACCATGTTATTAAAGCAGGCTAAAATAAAAACAGAAATATTAATGCTTAACATAAAATTAATTATAAATAGAGGAAAAAAAGAAACTATAATGAGAACAACTCATAAGACTATGATCACAGTCGGCCATTCTCAATATAATCGACCACCAAATACCAAATCTTTCAGTTTATATTGTTTCGGTCGCGTATGTTTCTCGTCGTAGCTATTTCACGCTGAAAATCAATCTCCTCTGCAACGTCTGCAAATCTTCGCCGCTTAATATGTCGGTGCTGTGTAAAGCTAGTACAAGCTTATTCTGGAGAATATCCTGTGGCTCAAAACCGAATAGAAGTTCTTGTGTCGTTTTATTTTTCAATGAATTAATCGACCACTGAATTCTCCGCAATTGTTCATCCCAACGTTTGTCTTCCTTCGTAGATGGTAGCAGCATTCCCAAAATTGTTCGGTTCGTGAGCTCTGCATGTCCGTTGGCTCTTGGTTTTCGTACGGCATTAAGTATGTGTTTAATATTGTTGGCTTGGCAGTATCGTTTAAATTCATGCGAGGTCGTCGGTGACTTCGTTTAGGACACTTATAACGTTTTTAGTGGCTGTAGTTTTAACGGCTTTTATGATGGTATATTTTGTGAATGCGTTCACAATAACTAGAAGGTGTTCGTTTCACCTTTTACTTTTCGGAAAAGCACCCAAGTGATCCATATGCACTGTGTGGAATGGAATGAGATTAATATTGTCAAAATGATATTCGCCTTCACATTTCCCACCGGGAAATTTATTGCACGCACATTCTACACACGATTTTATGTGCGATTTGACCGCGTTTCGTATCCTGGGAAACCAAAAATATTTTCGAAGGCCTGCTAATGTTTTTTCTATGCCAAGATGTCCTGTGTTATCGTGTTTCTCTTGAATTACACGCCATCGTATTGCTTTGGGAACAACCCAGAGGCATTTGTTGTTCACATTGCGGAACAGCCTGCCGTTTTAGATAATATAGTTCTTACACGTGTTTATATCACTTAATTTCACCTTCTCTATGATATCACGAATATTCTCGTCTTGTAGTTGCGTAGAAAAAAGTGTAAAATAATTCATCACTTCAATTTTAATAATAATTAATTACTTTATTCAATTTTATTGGTTTTATATATGTTTATTATATTATACTAACGACCAGCCGCTTACGCGACTGATCGCTAGTAGTATACAGTTAATAATGATCTTACTAAATATTTATTTCTTATGTGCTAACTTATAATATTAATAATAACAAAGAATATCTGTTGTGGGAATATGCAACGTTTGCATATGGGTTTGGTTTAGTGTGGACAATCACATTTCACATTGGAATGTGGGGTGTCCTATTGCATGCAGAAGGCATGGCAATATCGACACTGTCAAACACACTACACCTCCCTTCATTTCAAGAATGATCAACATCTTTTGGTTGATCATTCTTTTACAATCCTTATTATAAAAATAAATGAAATAAAATGAAATAAAATGAATACCTATAATTAAAATAGAAACATATATTTTTCCCTCAATTAACATGAAATACAAAACAAAATGTAAGAAAAATACCCACTGGAATGAACAGGTGAATGAACGTGGCTGGAAATAATAATAAGCTCAAATGAAAGAAGTAATACCAATTCATGTACACGAAATACATGGAGATCAATGAGGCTCCCTCACCCCTTTGGGGGGAAAAATCCCAGGACAGTTGCATAATGTATAATTCGCTATCGGCTTGAGCACTATATTCAAATGGGGGTCCCTTAGGACTTTATTCCCCTCGTCTGTTAGTCTATCTCCCGGGTATCAACTCTATCATTTTTGATAGGTTCGAAGGTTGACAGACCATCGTTACCAGCTATTTTTTCAAGCTTTAGATAGAGGCGACCTAGATCAGCATATCTATTAATAACGTAGTATTCCAACTAAACTAGGAAAGTACGCGCATTCCTTTATCATCATCACCAGGGAAAATGCTTCTGTGGCATTTTCCCGTGCTCTTGGGCAATTATTGGCCCATATATCATAAGTAACCGATTTTGTGGGCTCTGATCTCCGTTGTGCCCATTCATGCAACCGTCTCTGACCTCAAATTGATCACGACAACGAAACAAGAAGTAAAAAAAATTTGTGATGGATCTTCAAGAAGAAGGCTCAAGGCTATGGTCAAAGAGATGAATACCTTCGGTGTATGAAGGTTGTAATCCTATCTTGCAGGGCTAATAAAATTATCCGAGATTTATTCACGTCAAAGTGTATCCTCCGGTATGTGGTGAAAGAGGATCGACATGTAGTGAAAGTGTGTCAAACGCGTAGTTTTAGTAGTATTTTCCGTTATAAAATTATAAAAAAATTCTCAAGAATATAATTTTCATTCAATTATTTCAGATTTTATTATAGGTTTATTTATTAAAATTAATACTAATTAATAAAAGTAACCCAAAATTATAAAGTATTAAAATAATGTCAAGTCCATATCCTATTATAAACTACTGGAGGGACTCGTAAGTATCGCAGCAAAATATAATTTAAAAGAAAATACTCTTTTTGTTTTATTATTATATAAAAAATATAAATTGTGTTTGTAGTTTATTATAAATTTTATAAATTTATAAATTTTATATATTTTTATTATTGAATTATTTTTAATTAAATTTTATTATAACGTGGCCATTTCGTATTATTAATTTATTAAGAATTTATTTATATAATTATAAAAGTATGAAAATAATTATTGATAAAAGTATTAAAATAATTAATAATTAAAGTATAAAAAAATAATTATTGATAAAAATAATTAAAGTATTAAAATAATTATTAACAAAATAAGTGAGTTGATCACTTTATATTTTTATTATTAAATTTAATTAAATTTTTTTTTACCTTATATAATTATATTATTATCACTTTTCTGCAGATTATTATACTCTTCTTTTAATTTATCGGCCGTTATATATTTGAAAATTTCATCATCATCATACAGTACGTATGTATCAAATTTAAATTTCTTTAATTTTGTTAAAAGTTTCTACAAGAATGTTTCTAAAAACATAGGATTTTCGCTTTTATTACATACTATACGCGTGATGTTTTTATTTCTTTCTTTTTCTTGCTGCAGCTTTTTTTTCATAAATAAATTCTAATCTTTGAAACTTCTTTATATCATTTATTGACGTGCACTCCCACATATGAAGTTGATCAGGCTTCTGTTGAGAAATGCCGTCCTTTTCATTATTTTAAACGTTCTCTTTATTTTTATCAATTATTTGATTTTTATTTAGCATGCTACGCGTTATTGCCAGAGTTTTTTTTTTTTCATCAATACTGATTGGAATCATGGTTTTCAAAATGTCCGAGTTAATATCTACTCGTGATAATGCATCTGCATTTGTATTATTCGCTCCCTTTTTGTATTTTATGTCAAAGTCATAGTCTGACAGTTCTAGTCTTATTCGAGTCAGTTTTGAGGATGCGTTTTTATGTGAAAATAGGGAGACTAGTGGTCTATGGTCTGTTACAACGGTGAATCTTCGTCTGAAAGTGAAGTTAGTGAATCTCTAACAATTCTTTTCCTTTGACAGATTTATTCTTTTCATGCTTGTTTTATGAAAAAACAAAAGAAAGAAAAATATTTTCCATATGTATCTTAGGACAAAATTTAAGAAAATAATTGATTAACATATTTAACTCATTTAGTTAACCCATTAACGCCCATTGGGTAGAAAAATACCCATAAATGGAGCAGTTGCAAAAAAATTCTACACAAATTTGGATAAAAGTTATAGATTATTTGTTTTCACAAGCAGGTTAATATTGTATCAAGCTATATTTAAAAAAAGGGGATCCTATAGCGTCATATTTTGGGCAAAAATTTTTGGGTCCAAACTAACCATTTAAAAATTTTTTTTTTTTAAATATAAAGAGCTTTTTAAAGTGGTAGAAAAGGTTATCACGTTAATCCTCTTACGACAATGTCCAACTGGATGTAATTTGACGAAAAAGAAACAATTTACGAAGGTTGGTCCAATTATTTGAGATATAGAGAGGATTAACTTGCATGGGTATTTAAATACCCATTTGGGCGTTAACGTGTTCTAAAACATAATGCACATTCTATGTGTAGAGACAGATTTAATAAGCTATTTTAAATAAAAAAAACTCTGTTTTATGTTTAACAAATAATTTTATTAAATTTCTCCTGTATAACAATTTTTAGTTTTTGATTATTTTGATCTTTTTATTTTTTTATAATTTTTTGGTGCACCAGAACGAAACTGTGCAAAACAGTCTTTTGGATGTAAATTTAAATTACATTTTACACATCCAAACTCTGTTTTACCACCACATTGAGAACAGCGACTACGTTTCCCAATTTTGTTAATTGCGTGACTAATTGTGTCTATACGTTTTGCAATTTGTTGTGCATTCGGTGCAACTTTTCGAGAGCCAAGATTTTGGTTCTGAGGAATTGTAACCAATGCTTCGACAACATTCACTCGAAAATCTAATTGGCTCATATATGGTGCACCTTCACTGCTTCTGCATATGCAGTGTAGTTTCCAGGCATTTACCATGGCAGCATCCATGGCATTCGTCAACAGCGGCCAATACCACTTCTTTCCTCGAACTCGAATTCGATAATTATTCATTGCATTATCAAACAAATCGACTCCACCCATTCGCTGATTATATGCATTTATTAGAAGCGGTTGCTCAATTGTAGACATTTTGCGAATTTAACGGTCAAATCTTTTCACGCGACACATCGGATTTACATCTAAGAAATTTGACATCACGGTAACAACCTGTAAAAATATTTATACATCTGAAACAAAAAGATCAATAAATTATTGTATTTTTATATTTACAGAATTGTCATTCCAACGAACTACGAGTAAGTTGTTGTTTTTGTCAAAAGCAAAATCAGATGCACCTCGGGGTTTTTTTTTTTCATTAACTTTACATCTTCCAAAAGTGCTTTACAAGTACGGTTTTCACGAACAGTACCTGTTGCGAAATATCCTCTTTGATTCAAAGTACATAACAGCTTATGACTTGTAAAAAAGTTATCAAATGTAATATTGTGTATTGTTGGATCTGATATGTGTTTCAATAGTTGTAATACAACATTTTCACCAAGACCATAGTTTGAGTTATTATTCGCAGAGGCACCAGCATATGGAATGAATGAGTAACAATATCCTTTAGACGAAGCTAAGACCCAATATTTGTAGCCAAATCGTATTGGCTTTCCTTTTATAAACATTTTCAAGGAATGGCGACCGTAATATGCAATCATTTGTTCATCTATTGAAAGGCTATGAGCAAATATACCAAACTGCAAAAACTTTTTATTCAAAATATTGTTAAGTGGAGTAATCTTAGCAAATTTATCATTTTGATCAAGATTTTTATTGTCACAAACGTGAAGGTTTTGTTTTATTTGCTCAAACCAATTTCGACTCATGGCATCCTTTACAAACTGGCATCCTAAGGTTGCTTGATTAGACCAATACGATCGAATAGTTGGCAAAGTATTGTATCCCGTTAGGTATAAAATTCCTAAAAATGTTTTCATTTCGATAGCTGTGATATTGAAGTTTGGAACATTTTTTTGCCCTGCATACTCAATTATATTTTTTAAAATCATGGTTACAACCTCATCATCGAAAAAACATTCCCATAACTGCAGTGGTGTAAAAGAACCTGCCAAAAATAAGAGAAGGTCTACATAATTCTATATAAAAAATTACAAACACAACTTACCAATCTTCTCATACAATTCTTTTTGAAGATTCTCTTCATTGTTAATAGGCTGTTTTTCAAATTTATATTTATTTGACTTACTCCATTTAGGCTTATTTACTGATGGAATGGGATGTTTTGATTTTGATGTAGAAGGCTGTATTTCATAATCGTCATTCGATGTTTTCTCTACCATCGATGGATTCAAGTATTCATCCTTGAATTTGTATTCAATTTCAAACTGTCCCGGCATTTCTTTAGGAAACTGCACATCGTCATGAAGTATTTGGACATCATCATCAAATTCTTCATTTTCACTAATTTCATCAACTTTTTCCGGTGGAGTTATAACAACATTTATTTCATCTGCCTTATATTCTTTCTCATTTTCATCTTCATCACTAGTCCACCCATCTATTTCTGCCTGAAGTTCAGCAACTGTCAAAATTTTACTTCGTCGATACATTTTAAAAACTTAAAAATCACTGCAACATAAATTTTTTTCTATTTCTTCGACCTCTTACCGTCACTAAACGCACTGAAATACTAAATACTATCAACCAACTAAACGATTTCTTTTTGCAGTGAGTTACAATAGGGGAAACCCCAAATTCTATGATAAAAATGATGCCACAAACTATCATATCACTAAGCGATACAATTTAATTGTTTTTTTTTTTTGTTTGATTAAATATTTATTTTTTTTAGGTTAACCTGTTTATGCCCAAGTGGGTAGAAAAATACCCATGTGCTATATGCTCAGGTAGCGCATATAAAATTTTTTTTTAATATACATATCATTACATATATCCTATATACGGTCTGTGTAAAATTTTATCAAAATCGGACAACGCATTATAGGTTTGGGCGTTAATGGGTTAAGTTTAAAATTAATACCATAAAAAAATTTTATTTTTTCCTCTTTTTCTTATTTTCCTTTTTTTTCTTAAAATATGGTTTAAAAAATTAAAGTAAAGTTTAACTTTTCTTATCTATTAAAATTTTCATTCTTATTTTTTTTTTCTAACTAACTTGATTTTAGTTTTGTTACTTAATATATTTAACTTTAATTTCTATTTATAGCTTAAGTCATTTATAATTTTTGTTGAGTTTTGTTTTCTTTTCCTTCTCTTTTTTTTGAAATTTTAAATTAATTAACTTTTCTTTCTTATGTATTCTTGCCGTTTTATCCTGAAATTCTCCCTCAGAGTTAAATAATGTCTCCAAATTTTGGAGTTGTCCTACCAATTCTATTTCAAGATTATTCATTATAAAAGTCTATTTACAAAGGAAATTTTTAGTTACTATTAAATTCAATTAAATTAAAATATCTTTCATTTTTTCAGTTTTTTGTTTGTTTGTTACTGAACTTTTTATTATCCTTAATTGGTAGTGGTCATATTCATAAAAAGTATTGGTTATTTATAAAATAAAAGAGCTTTCCATACCAAATGTGTATAATAAATCTTTATTTTCCCTCGTTTGTAGGTTTTTTGAAATGAACTCTGCATTATGTTGTTGTTATTTTGATGTTGCAAATTGTAACGAAATCATTGAGGCGCCTTCCTCTTCTGACGGCTTTGACTTTATTTAATTATAAAATTTTCCAAGATTAATTTATGGAATTTGCCAGGATCAATTAATAAAATTTTCCAAATTTTTTGCAGGAATAAAATTGGCAATAATAATTTTTTTATTTCTTCTCAATGAAAATTTGGCAGGATCTGATTTAATAGAATTTGCAGGATCGCCATGTAGAATAATTCATCACTTCAATTTTAATAATAATTAATTACTTTATTCAATTTTATTGGTTTTATATTTGTTTATTATATTATACTTACGACCAGCCGCTTACGCGACTGATCGCTAGTAGTGTATAGTTAATAATAATCTTACTAAATATTTATTTCTTATGTGCTAACTTATAATATTAATAATAACAAAGAATATCTGTTGAGGGAATATGCAACGTTTGCATATTCAGTGTCAGTGTAATGTAATGTTTTAAAAATGTGTTGGGCAGGAACGCCATATAATGTTTATACAAGTTTATGATTTTTATATCCCTAACGCCCCTGCTATATTTATACAGCTGTAGAGGGATTCAGCTTATAACCAGGTGCCCAAAAGAAATGCCCAAATGTTTGAAACTTTGAAATAAAAACTAGGCAGATTGTAAAGGATGTTGAAGGATTAAGATGGCGGGATTGCCATGTAAAGGATCAAAGGACTAGTGTATCTAGGATGGTAGTCAAGTTTAAGTTGGTTCCCTATAACCCTTTTTATATTTCAGTAGCTGTAAAGGGTATCAGCTATTAATTTGGCGTTCAAAGGAACTGCCAGAAGAAACGAAACTTTAAATAAATAAAACCAGGCAAAAATGCCGTCTAGAGTTTGTTATTCAAAAGTCTGATTTTATTTTATTTTTCATTGCTTATATACTACTTATGAGAATCTAACTTAACTAGAATTGACTGACTTTTCATTTTCACTCAATTTTTACTATAACTATTCTAATTCTCAATTTACATTAACATGTGTCATCAACATGCAAGCGGACAGCCACAAAGTATAAGTGTTACAGAATTTGATACCCTTTGTTCTAATTTACTTTGGTGGTCTTTTCACCACCACTTCAACAAGTGTAATTCAAGTAGTGGTTGCGCTACAATGTTGAAGTTGGTCTGCACACACTTACATGTCGCATGACGACATGTGTACACTACAAGATATTGCCGAATTGTGTTATCAAATTAAAGACTGATTTATTTTCATTTTCATGCTGCTTATGAATATTTATTTTACAATCTAGAATTGATTGTTTTCCAAAGTCACTCAATTCTTATGTTGGTGGTGATGTTTGCAATGCTCTGTGGAGCAGAGCCAGCTCCCTTCTCTTCTTGACGAGCCCCCCCTAGCCCCCACGTCTTTTCGGGGGTTTTGTTACTGGAATTGTCGTTAAGTCCTTTTTGGGTTGTTGTTTCCGCCGGGCGCTATATTCCTGTAGGTTTAGCCTTTGGGGACCTTCCTTCATTTAATGGGGCTTGTGTGGTGCTTCCCTTATTTGTGTCTTTTGGCTAGACACTTCTTCTTCCTCTGACGGAAATAAGATTTGGCGTAAATACTAATTTTGTCAAAACAAAGACTGGAATTTAAAATAGGAATAATAAAATTTAATAAACAATTATTTGGAAATAACCAATTTAAAAAGGTAATTCTTAGGAATATCGTCTAGAAAATAGCGCATGTGGCGGAAGTCGATTTCCTGTGTTGATACATTTTTTGGTATGTGCGGATTGTGTGATTTAATCATTTTAGAAATGATTATTTGGCACTTTTGATTTTGTGGGAACGTTTTTTTAAACGGGTGAAATCTTTTGTGTTGTTAACTTGTGTAATTCAAGTGGCTGTTAGGTGCTTTATATTAAATAATAATAATACACCGTCTTCTTTTGTAGTTCAACTCAGACTGACTCTCTTCTTTTATTTATTTCTTAATCTATCCTATCTATGCATAGATGCATAGATAGGCGTCACTACACTTTTTGCATAGTTGCAAGGGATAGGAGTCACTACATGGCTGTTGCGCTACGATGTTGAAGTTGGCATGTACACACTTACATGTCTCATGACAATGTGGGTGTTAATTCCTTAGTGGTACTCGGGCCAAACGCTTGAATTTCTCCTGCCACTAAGTTTATAATTGTTTTCTTGCAAGCACTTGAACTTGAAGAAAGGGGGAAGCCGTCTAAAGTAAAACACACTTGAATGTCTACTGTTTAGGTGTGGAAATACTGGGTTGCACTCTATGCCCTTAATCTAAGTACCCAGAGTGTAACCCAATATTTTTACAGCTATTCTTTTTTTTGTCGTTTTTGCAATTGACAAAATGACGTTGTTGTTATATTTTAGTAGTATTTTAAACCCCGGAAAATAAAACAATCCAAACACGTCAAATGCCGGTTAATAATTGTCTTTATTGATTTAAAAATTATTAAATATAGTTATTTCTTACAATCATAAAATGAATATAATGCCATCATTAATATAAAAGCTCCAATTAAGTACAAAATTTTTAATATCATGATTTTCATTGTTCTTTTCATTTTTAACTGGATAGTCTATGTATTTTATCACTTCGGTGTTCTTATGTTCCACCTCTTTTCCCACTTCGTAACCAGAAAATGCGATCATAATTATACTTATGATTTTTTTCCACCAACCCATGGCGTTTAATTTGACTGATCGTTTTTGTGATTTAAAATTATTCACCCTTATTGTGTTTGGCGTTTTTGCGACGAAAGTCGGGCGTTTTTAAAAAATGGTACCGTAATTGGCGTAAAACGTCAATCAATACAACACTTTGCAAAATCTATTACAAAAACGCCATTAAAATGCGACCGTGAATGGCGTATTTGTCTGTCAAAAGTACAAAAATTTGCCGTTAAAATATTTGCTCACGACATATTCTAACCAAACAAAAAATAAGTTCAATGGAAGGAAATAAAACGTAAGTATACAAAAAATATAAATAATTAGGTATGTCCTAGAGAATTAAAAGTACTTGAAGCTTACCTTTTAAATTTTTGATTTTATTCTTATGTATGTATGTTACTTTAATGATATGAATTTTAGCGTAAAAATCACATTTGCAGCACAATTTGCCAAATTAGTGGAAATAATGGAACAAAAACCTTATTTGGCGAAAGGCTTCCATAAAAGTTTAAAGGCAATTAATATAAAAGAAGAGTGGAACGCCGTTTCCGAAGCCTTAAATTGTATTGGTCCCCCGTCCCGTTCCGGAGAGGGTTGGATGAAGGTGTGGGCCGATTTTAAATTTAAATTGAAAAAAAAAGCTCGCTCATAATAAAGCAGAAAGTTATGCTACAGGTGGCGGACCGTACAAAAATTTTGTTTTTTCGGCTGTTGAAGAAGCAGCAATTAATTTATTGGACATGCGTACGCTTGTCCAACATAAAGACGCATTTGGACTAAAAAGACCGCAAACCCGAGCCAAACTTAGCTGCTAATACCACTAGTATTGACGAAATTGATGAACCATACACTACAACTCCGCAAAAGAAAAAGAGTACCGCTATTAGAAGAACAGGTAAAACTGCAAAGGGAACTATGCTTAGAGCTGAAAAATAAACTGTCCGAAATAGAACGATACACCAGAAGGATTTGTAAGGCTAAAGAAGAAAAATTGCATTTATATTAAGCAGAACTTAAAAAAAAGGATGAACACAGAAAAGCCATTTTAGGAATTCGGAATGCTGAACTCGATATTAAAAAAAGAAAAATCGAACTCGAAGAGTTAAAATTTGGAATGATTTAATTTTTTTTCTTTATTTATATATATATATATATATATATATATATATATATATATATATATATATATATATATTTGAATTATTTGAATTATTTTGATTTTAATGTTTAAAAAACCTTTATTTCATTAATGAATTTAGTTTTTTTTTGTTAGTGTTTTGACAAATTACCAATTTATAATCAAAAAGTGGTTAAACTACATACATGAAAATTAAATTATTTTAAATAAAATAAGTTGTTAATAAAAAATCCATTTAAAAAAATCAAGCAAGTTGTTGCATAATCTTTAATCGGATATTTGAAGCGCTTAAGTTATCTTCATCGACATGATCTTGTGCCACTTCATCGCTTATATTAGTTTCAGGCCATTCTATATTGAAATGTACACAAATATTGTGCAAAGCAGCGCAAACGGCTGTAATTTTTCCAGCAAACTCAGGTGTATAATGTAGTTGCCTGGCTCCAAGCAAGCACCGAAATCTGTTTTTTAAAACCCCTATGCACCGCTCCACAACATTTCTAGTTCGAGAATGGACGTTATTGAAATTACTTTCTGGTGTGCCCTCTTGTGCCAATCGAAATGGTGTTATTAAATACGGTTCTAACGGATAGCCTGCATCTCCTAAAATTAACATAAATGCAAAATGTACCAAAATAAAAATTAATGCGTATACATATACACAAATGTATTAGCATACCCAATAGCCATGTGTTTTTTCTTCCACTCTCAAATTTCTGTTTTAAATGGTGCTTTAACCCACTTGTGTTCCATATTAACGAGTCGTGGCTCGACCCGGGAGAATGCGTCTGAATGTACCTGATACGAAGTCTGTGATCGCAAACCTTAAATAATTTAAACGTCTTTAAAAATGCTATTATTACTTAAAATAATGTCTGAACTGACCAACATAACGTTAAGAGAATAAAATCCTTTTCGGTTCAGATATTTGAAACGATGTTCAGCAGAGGGTGATGTAATTGAGACGTGTGTGCCATCTATGCAACCGATTACGCCAGGGAACCCTGTTTTCCGATAAAAGTGCCTTTTAATTTGCTCTTCTTCTGCTTCATCCATTTCAAAGGAAATCCATCTTGGACAAAGCTCGCTGTACATCACTTCTATGCATTCATGAAAAGACTCGCTTACTGTTGTTTGACAGAGGTTCACATGGTGATCATTTCCAGCACCTTTTTGGTAACTGCCCTTCGCGAGCAATCTAATTGTCGCTGTTAACTTGATTAGCTTTGATACTCCCGTTTTTCTTATAGGTTCCCGCAATTTTGGAGAAATTTTATTTAAAATATATTTAAATGCGTCTTTATTGAGTCTAAAAGAACTAATAAATCTAAAACAAAACATTTATGTATGTATATACATAAATAAATATGTATAAAATGTTACAATATACTCGGGGTTGTCATGGAATCTAAGTCGGTTTTGCTTTTTATTGGAATTGAAATCCAATATTAGTTTCAATTGGTGTCATGAAAACGTGTTGGTTTTGTCTTTTTCGAACAAATATAAAACCAATATTCGAATCAGATGTTTTGCGTATTTGTAGATTTGTTTACACTTTTAATGTAATTTTTTTTTGGAAAATTATGTAAATTGTGGTATTTCTTCTTAAATATTGTTGAAAAAGTGTGCTTTATTTAAATAAAAGATAAAATGAAGACCTAAAAAAAAGATAAAATAAGTTACACTAGAAAATAATCAAAAATGACCTCCGCAGTTGTAGCATTTTTATTATTGTTAGGAGAAAATTTAGAGAAGGTGACAAGGAAAATTTTAAGGGATTGCAGTAATCCATTTCAAGTTCCGGAGACCGCGTAAGTAAATATTGATACCGTAGCGTGCATATACGTATATTTGAAGGGGCTTTGCAGATTCCAAGCCTTTTACCGTTTAAATAAACAGGCTTTTATTGAGATACTTCAACTATTGAAGGGCATCTTTCACAGTCCAAAATTCCACCAGTGCTGCAGGTAGCAGCTGCGTTACGATTTTTAGCTGAAGGATCCTATCAACGATCTATTAAAAAAGACTCTAGCTTTAAGCTGCTAGCGTTATCTTTTTCAACTTAAATCAATTCCTCTAACTTTTCATTTATTTCGATCTTTTGCTCAATATCATCATCTAAAATTTTTTTTAATTTTTCATTAACAGTTTCTATTTTTTGCCTTTTTGTTATGCTGTTTGTCTGGTGTGGAGATAATGGTTGCTTTTTAGACGTTTCTGGCATCTCTTTGTCACCTGAAATGTCTACTATATCCTCACTAAGTCCAATTGAAATACCTGCTACTCCTTCAACAGACGTAGCCATAACGCATAAACGTACTACACTCTCTTCAGTTTGCGTGAGCTGGTATTTTGAAAACGATCCTCCACCAGTAGTCCTTGCCTCTGCTTTATTTTGAGCGAGTTTCCGTTTGATTTCACTCTTCCACTCAGTCCATGTCTACAAAAAAAACACAAATCTAAATTTGTAAAATACATACGTACATATATGCATACCTTTTTCAGCCACACATATCCTTTTGCGGAGGACCGGCACTATTTAGTGATTCAGCCAACTCTTGCCAAAGGGAATCAACAGTTGGTTTATCATGTTTGGTGAAGCCTTTTGCCAAATCTGGATATTTCTCCATAAACTCTATGATGATGGAGTTTTGCGTTCTATTTTTATGTTTACCCCTATTTTCCATTAAATTATTAGGGTTTAAATATTTTTTACAAAAAATAATAAAATTTACTTACATTTTTTTCAAAAAATCAAATTGATATAATTAAAATAGAAATTCCGCAATATAATTCTGTCAGCAATCAGCTGCTTGTTTTATTTCCAATAAAAAACCAATAACATTGGTTTTTGTGACACCTAAAACCGACATTAAAATCAATTCGAACATAAAACCGATAATATTGGATTCTATGACACCAAAGCGATTTTTTTGTCGGTCTTAAATCCAATTCCGATAACATTGGATTCTATGACAACCCCGACTATTTTTTAACAAACCTTTTGTTAGGAAGTTCAAATATATTCGCCTGTTGTCTCAGCTGCTTTCTCATTACATTTAAATCTCCCGAGCCATTTGTTTCTTCATCTTCGGATGATGAATAAAAAGCGACACTCAACATTTTTTCACGTTTTTAAATAAATAATAAAAAAAAAATTTTAAATAAATTTACAAAACACTCTTTTCACTTGTAATATATTTTTTTGTTTGTTGTTTATAAACATTTGTTTGACACTTCCCCAACAGGCTGTTTCGTAATCATTAAATTTAGCGTAATCTTTTACATTATGATTCAACTACAATATTTTGCTTGTCGAAAATTTTAGACGGTAACATAAGTTTTTAAATTTGACAGCAACTACGACAGCTGTCGTTTTTCGACTACGACAAACACAATAAGGGTGATTATTATTATTTTTGATATCACTTTTCTCATAGATATTTTCCACTGTATAGTTTTATATTTAATTTTTGATTCTTAATTTAAAAAAAAAAAAGTTTTTTGTAATTGTTTTATAGACGATTGAAGTTTTATTTAATACATTTTATTTTTTTGTACTTTGTTGTTTCACTTATGATTTTACGTTTGCAACTCATTTCTACACAATTTTCACCTGTGTCACGGTCGCCATGTTATATTTTAGTAGTATTTTAAACCCCGGAAAATAAAACAATCTACACACGTCAAATGCCGGTTAATAATTGTCTTTATTGATTTAAAAATTATTAAATATAGTTATTTCTTACAATCATAAAGCTTAACAATAAGCGAATACGAAGGTGAGAGAGAATATACAATTACTTGAATGTTATTGAACTACCTGAGTCATTGTACATAAATTGTGTCATTTATTGTTCGAATGAACTTTAGAACGATCATTGATAATTCAAATTCAAGTTTCAATTTTAAATGCAAGTGTCAATGGCTTTTTACAGTTATGATTCACCTGTTGTGTATTTTCACTACATTGTTAAAACAAGAAGTGAAATTTCTGGTATACGCTCTTGTGTGTAGATAATATATAGACATTTTGTCAAAATATAAAAGTTTAAAAAAAAGACGTAATCATAAAAAATCTATAATTTTAAATAACATTATTAATATATTTCTTTAATATTCGTTCATTATACAAGATTGTACTGACCGAGTGACTCTCAGCGGGAAGATTTGAAAATATGCCTGAAATTCTACCACTCGATCGGAAGCGCATAAATTTTATTTTTAGTTATTCTTTATATTTAATTTTATTTTTAGTCTTTCTAAAAATAAACAACGTTTAATTTTATTTTATTATTTAATTTTATTTTCTAAAAAAATAACAATGTTTTATTTTGTTTTATTATTTAATTCAAATTTTTCTTATAATTCTTTAGTGCTTTCTTTATTGGAGGGAGAAATCAGACTGAACTCTTTTCTTATTTTTTCTAACTTTTTTATAACCATTTCTCGTTCTTAAATACTAATTTCTTATCTCTTATTTCTTATGTCTTATTCCTAATTACTTTATTTTATTGCAACTTGTTGTTGCTTTATTAGGATGCTAAATACACACATTACTGTCTGTGTCATGTGTTTCCTAATGACACAGAAAATGGTTCGTGTTTATTTAGGACCTTTTTCTATTTATTAATATTTATTTCTTAATATGTGAAAATACCCGTCAAATTTAATGAGGGTTGTTATCTCTTTGTTTTAGTATATGTAACTCATATGAATGAGTCAAGAAGCGACATGATTGTTCCCAAAAACAAATTTTCAAAAGCACAAAAATTTTCCTCTTTCTCCTCTGGGTTCTCAAAACACCATAAAAAGGTATGAAACAAAAAAAAAAATTTCCCTTCCGCTTCACAGTATAAAATTATCCTCCAAGTTCCTTTTCCGAAATTTCCGAATACTCTTGTGGGGTTAAGCAAAAAAAAATTCATCCGCCGAATATCAATATAAGGTTAAATTACCTTTAACACTTTAGCAAACAATTGCTGGGATTTACAAAAAAAAAAACAACATAAATAAAATGTTCGCTGGGATACAAACACACATCAAGTTGTAGGTTGGAACAAACCGATCAAACCTGTTCGAAGGCACTTCTCTGCAACTTGTCGGCAATACAAATAAAACGTACGGGTGAGAGCCAAAACGTTACAATCAACCACAAAACAATTCTTTACGAACACAACCACAACTTTTTGTGTATATGATCAAATTTCAACCACCGTATTAAATGATACTGGATGTGGTTTGCCTGATTTGACAAACCCAGATCTTGGTTAATATGTAATTAATCCAAATTCCTTGCTCAAGGGTTCGACTTGAGTAGGTGACACACTGTGTTGGCCAAAGTTAAACCAACCTCTTGGTTCTTGATAAAAAATAATATATATATTTAATGTGAATTATAGTTTTCTACTTTGTCTTTTCTGCACAAACAACCACCTTTTTTCCAAACAACTTTCTGCCTTGACTACTTGTGTACATCTATTTATTAAATTCAATGTCAGAATTTTACCAACCAAAAGTTAGCGGTGGATTTCCAAGTAAACAGGTCGCGCCAATCATATACACATACTTATGTATGTTTATTTGTGGATCGATTACTAGTAATTTGTGACAGCCAACCATTATGTACGGTTATGTTGATGTACATACATATGCGTATGTGAGGCAAAGACAATTAGAGAGACAAAAAATAAAGACATTAGGGCAACTCATAAACATTATTGAAATTAGTTATGACTAAGATGAAAAATTATCAACAATTAATTATATTTTATAGTCAGCCGCTTGTGTGACTGACTTGTTTCACTGTTTATTCTTGATTGCTTGTTTTTAAATTATTCTACTTACTTGCTAAATTATAATTAGCAGAAATATTACAATCAACAATATGGGAATATAATTTTAGCAACTAAACACTAAAAATAAATGTAGACAATAATGTGGTGAGAATATGCGGACTTGCATATTCTCACTCATAAGTTCAGTGTGCGTGGATAAACATACAATAATGAAATGTGGGGTGTCCAGTTGCAATGCAAAAGGCATGGCAATGATGACACTGTCAAACACACTACACCTCCCTTTTTCAGAAGGAATAATCAATATACTCTTGATTGATTATTCTTCCTTTACAATCATTCTTAACCCTCCGTTACTATACTATGTTTCACTTACTTCGTTACTATCGTTGGGTGTATTTCACCCACGCCTTTTAAGTGCCTGTGTTTCTATATGTCAAATATAAATATAAAAGTAATGTATTTTTTTTAAATAATGAACACTAAAATACTACAAAATTTAGTTTTATTCATATATTTTTTATTTTACTTTAAATTATATGTTGTTTTTTTACATGTCACTAAAAAAAGGAGAAATAAAAATTATAAGTTTATAAGTTTATATCAAAATAGTGATTACGAAGACAATTTTCAAACTAAACCACTGCGGATTACTGATTTGAAAAGCTGAAAAGATATAGGAAAAAAAGTTACTTAATAATATTTTCTTAAGCAAAGTAAAATTTTGGATGAAAATTGAGCTAAGTACCAATAAAGTTTTAGTTACTCATTAAGTCCATCGAACATATCATCATGGGTTTCGTAAGTCTCTGCTAATGCTGAGCTTGTAGACTGATAGCAATTAGTACATAGTGCGTGGGTGTTAGTTTTGCAAATGAAAATATCGCATTTGCAGCATGTTGTTTTTGTTTCCGGTCCTTTTTATTACCGCATACCTGACAACGACTCCGTTTAGGTCTTTTGGCTTTTGGTGACATATTATCAGATTCATTTTGCTTTCCACAAAGCAAACTAGCAAATTTTTTACAGCTTATTTTTATATTAGTTTGCATTGTGTTAATTTTGGAACGTTTTTCTATATGTGGTGCAATGAGCCCAAAAGCAAGGTCTTTGATAAAAAGCGAACGCCTTTTGTATTTTAGTGGAGGATTTTGAGTGCACAACAAAACAACACGCGCATTTATTGCAGCCACATTCAGTAATGAATAAAATATCACCAGAGGCCAGCGATTAAAATTTCTGGCTACGTTATATGTAGAACATAACTGGTCAGTTGTATCGACTCCACCTTTGGTTTTGTTATAAAAGTCAATTATTTCTGGTAAACACTTTGGAGTGCCTAGCACCTTACCATCTCTATGCATGGTAGAGAGCAATAGAACACACTTGTTTCTTTTTGGAATGTACGACAAAATCGTACATTTCTTTTTAAAACCAAAAACTGTCGAATAAATAGAACGATTTTTGGCTTGCGAGAACGAGGGTGGTAAGAATCGTTTATTTTTTCTTATGGTTCCGACTAATGTCGTTTTTTTTTCTAATAAATATTCAGCTAGACCATAAGATGTAAACCAGTTGTCAGTTGTTATGTTTCGACCAGCACATTGAAGGTGTGAAGTTATTCTTTTAACAATTTCCTCTGCTTTATTTGACAAATTAAATGGTCCAGGCGGTTGTTGACCACAATAGACTTCCATCTTAGAAGTGTAAAATGTAGTAGAATCTACTGCAGAAAAGATTTTGATACCATACTTTGCTGGCTTGTTGGGAATATACTGCCTAAAACTGCATCGCCCGCGAAAGCTTTCTAACTTTTCCTCGACTGCGATATAACTACCACACGCAAAATTTTGTTCACAATTTTTATTGAAAGCTTCAAAAAGTTCACGTATTGGCGAAAGTTTATCGAATTTTCGACGCTGCTGGCGCGTATGCACATTGTCAAAACGAATGCATCTCAATAAAAACTGAAACCGATTATAGGACATTGTTGCCGAAAATATTTCCAGACCAATGCCATCGGAGCCCATATATCTCGTACGTTAACATGTGAGCATTTATGCAAACCAGCCATATACAATAAAACAAATAAAGCATTTATTTCATCCTTGTCTGTGATACGAGCATTTCTCAGATCTTTGTATTTTACTTGTATCTTTAAAATGTATATGTTTGTATTTTCCACAACTAGATCAAAGAAGTTAAAGAAAAGTTCCCAACTTTCCAATGGCGTTGTAACTTTTTCTGAAGCAGCTGTAACCTTTGAAACATTTGCGAATATATTTTCAATCGGGGTTCGCGTTATTGGAAATCTGTCTTTTCGCCATTTAGTTCCATCTTTTCCGATGTATTGAATTTCATGATTTTCTTCGTCTTCTTCAAGCTCCTGTTCAGAGTCTGATTCATGATAGCTTATTATTTCTTGGTCACTTTCATCTTACTCCTTACTCCTCCAATATTTTCTTCCTCACTTGAATCGACATCTGATAAAAGCGACATCAGTCGCTTCTGCTCTTTTTCGTACGAACTCATATTTACTCTTTTAACGCTTTGAAGTGCACTTTTATACTAATAATAAAAACTAAATCACAAAAAGAAACTGTTCATAAATGTATGTATATGATCCTCAAGAAGTAACGGTATATCTGTCAGTCATAACAACAGCTGCGCTTATTACCAAAAAAATAAATAGAAACAAGCGCTTTTATTTGTATTAGCAATCACACCAAATGTAATCGCTACAAAAATGTACAAGATTACTATCGATGGGTATAAAACACCCAAGAAAAGTGTAACGCTATTAGTATCGTGGGTGTAAACCACCCAAACTGGTTTTAAAACAAATTTAATGTATATATAATCTCGGATTAATGTAGTAAAATGTATTTCTATACATCAAAAACCATTCAAAGGTAGATTACATTACAGCAGAAACACAAATTTCATGAAAAATTTTATAATTTTATTAAAAGTTCGGCTCTTTGGGTGGAATCCACCCACACTATAGTAATGGAGGGTTAATATATCTTAAGAATTAAAAGGACGTTATACATTATCTAAAAGAAAATTTCAAAAAAATTATATTTATTCATAGCAATATTTTTAAAAGATTGTGTACATTAATAGAAATATTACAAAAAAATTTGTTTCTTTTATTCATTAGACCAGGTCAGATCGGTTTAAAAAAAACAACGATAAAACAATTATTCGTTTTTTTTATTTTCTAAAAAAAATTATTAAAAAAAATTATCAAAAAATTATTTAAAAAATTATTAAAAAAATTTTCCAAAAAAAAAAAACCATTAATCATTTTAAGGAAAGTTATCAAAAAAATTATTAAAAATCATTTAAAATATAGAATTGGACGACCCGTTAGTCGTCGTTATAGGTATTATTTTGCGAAATTACGTAAAAAAAGGTAATTAAAAAGGATCGCATATCCATGTGTAAAAATAATCCCGCTGTGGGCAAAAGAACAAAAGTGCGCACAATCGAAGTACTATGTGTTGATAATGAATGTACCCATAGTGGACGGAACCTTCTTCACTCTGTTCCTATGGACCAGGAGTGATTTTTCACGGTCGTTAGCGAGTTCCACATTATTTTTATCATTGAGTCCCACTATCCTGAAGGGACCCCTGTAGAGCGTATCCAATTTGTGACTTTTTAAAGATTGCGAGAGTAGCTAAGATTTTGGAAATTCCAAATCTGATATCATGGGACGACTACATGATGTAATAACGATGAAAAATAAAGTATCGCATTGCAGAGCAGAAATTTTGCTCAAATTATTTATTTAATGCCATAAAGGGCAAAACTCTGAGTGATCGTTCTTTAAAAATTATGTCAAAGATGTTGGGAACGGTTTATCAAAATTTACCACAAGGTTAAAGCAATGCAGCTTCAATATATATATTGTTTGATTTTTTAAATTAATTTAAAAAAAAAAACACTATTACGTCGTCGTAATGGTTCTGTTGAAATTATTATATGAAATTAAAATGTGCCCGAACTGACTGAATTAGAAAGTCATCTTTAGGATTGAGATATTAATTATCTAATCAGAATCCTGCAGTACTTCAAATCCCTACTTTTAGCAGCAATTACTGAGGACCGCGCAGACCAGATTGTCTGATTTCTTTGACTCCATATTTTTGTTGGAGAGTTCATCGGGATGAAATTGGCTCTTTGATTGCTATCCATACTGCATAATTGATGCACCTGCCAGGAATACTTGTTTAAAAAACGATTTCTCTTGAAATTGTTTTGAGAACAGCAAAAATCTGCTTTGCTACTGCCCAGCACATTTATCGAAAGGGGCTGAATTAAAATCAGATCAGAAGATTCCAGGTTCGACTCCTGGCCGGATCGCCATGAATTAAAAACACTTAATTATATTTTATAGTCAGCCGCTTGTGTGACTGACTTGTTTCACTGTTTATTCTTGATTGCTTGTTTTTAAATTATTCTACTTACTTGCTAACTTTAGCAGAAATATTACAATCAACAATATGGGAATATAATTTTAGTAATTAAACACTAAAAATAAATGTAGACAATAATGTGATGAGAATATGCGGACTTGCATATTCTCACTCATAAGTTCAGTGTGCGTGGATAAACATACAATAATGGAATGTGGGATGTCCTGTCAAACACACTACAAACAATTATGAATGTTAATTTACTCAATAACAAAATAATAATAATATAAAAATAAATAATGCCCAAATGAATAATTCTGAGGTTAGGACATGTTATAAAATTAATTTAGGTGACATAACAGATACAAAAAATGTTGACAACAAAACAAAATGTTCCGAAACACACTAGGCCAAACGTAAATGTACATGCAAAATCAGCATTCAAACCTGGAAATTTTGTTATATTCGTTTATATTAGTTATATTTGCAATAATGGATTTTTTTTTACACTTTATATGCACCAAATTTACAGTTTTTTTTCACATAAATATTCCGAATTTACCGTATTCAATAAAAAACTTTCGGTACAGTACTCACTTATTTTCTGATGATGATGAGGATGACGGGATTCGATGATATCAGCTACTTTGGGGGGTGATCTAATCCGGGCAATTTGGGGGGTGATGTGATGTGATCCGGCTCGATTGGATCAAATAACCACTCTAATGTAAATATCTCCTGGCAGGGTCGCCATGTAATATATTTGTTTATTTTATTTCACTTTTAGTTGGTTTAATGGAAATGCTTTTTTGATTGTTATTAAAACAACTGTTTGTTAAATTTAAATTGTCTCTTTATTTCTTATTCTTCTTTTACAACATTTGCTCAGCGAGGAGCAGTGTACAACCAGCCAGCTCAACTGGGAGCTAGGAAGATTGGACAAAGATTGATTTTCCTTCTCAATTGCAGTCGCTTATATACCGACAGTCTAGTATTTAATTTATTAATATTAATTATATACAAATATTATTAGTTTTATTATTATTGTTATGACGAAAAGTAAAATGTGATCTAGTTCTTATTGCATTTATTTTGGGATTGTTTTACACAAAATAAATGTGTCACTTGAAACTCACCGATCGACACACACACGATAGGTATATGCCTGTTGAAGGCCATTCAGTCATTGCATGTATGTAAAGTATAACAACAACAAACATAAGTGCATTGCACTTGAGTAATTTGATTTAAACTTCTATTTGTTGTGTTCATGACTGCGTGTGTGAATATTTGATATTTACATTAGGGTAGTTCCACTACAATGGTTGTATTGCCTTTGCTTGCTCCTAGGTGTCTATGATATCAATTGTAACAGCTCGGTGTAATGGAATTGGCTGAGATTTCGGCTGGATGGTTTCCTGAGTATTTCCTTCTTGGCTCCTTGAACATTTTTTATATATTATGATGGCTATCAAAAGTATTGTAATGTAATATATTTTATTTACTGTCCGCTTACGCGACTGATCGCTAGTAGTGTACAGTTAATAATGATCTTACTAAATATTTATTTCTTATGTGCTAACTTATAATATTAATAATAACAAAGAATATCTGTTGTGGGAATATGCAACGTTTGCATATTCCCACACATGGGTTTGGTTTAGTGTGGACAATCACATTTCACATTGGAATGTGGGGTATCCTATTGCATGCAGAAGGCATGGCAATATCGACACTGTCAAACACACTACAGTGTACTTATGTTGCCGAAGGGCTTAAGTTGGATGTATGATGCGTACAAATAAGTTAAACCGCTAAAACGGCCATGAATGTTACTCAGATCACCTTTTACTGTGCAACTTGGCTCAATTTGCATTATTTCCGTGCCTGTTATTTCATGTTGTGAGGTTTCAGTGCCGCAGACTGCAGCAAATTTCATCCTTGTTGTGGTACCAAAAATCCATTTGTTTGGATTTTTTAATTGTGTTCATGTTGAGTCATCTAATATCCGAGTGAATTTGGAATTAGCTGTGGATCTATTGTTAAAGATGTTAATTTCACATGGATTACTGTTTGCATCCTTTCGACGCTTGAACTGCTTGTTTGGACATAAGTGAACATAGCTTTTGGGAATGATACAGTGTTGTAAACGTTGACAAACAAAAACAAAAGAATTGTCTGGTTGTTGTTTAATTTTTGTTACTTCCTGAGCTCCTCACTTAGAGCTCGAAGGTATTTACTGTTTATTGATTAATTGATTAATAATAATGTCTTTATTCTTAATTTCTACAGCTTATATACTAACAATGAAAATAATCTAGATTTTAGGTTTGAGTGACATCACTCAATTCTCACTCATACTTAACTACATACATTAATATAATACATACATTAATTAAATATTAGTGTAATTATCAACAAAACTGACCTACAAATATAGAGAAACTCAACGTCATCAAAAACACTTCCGCATACAGTGTTCCCATTAATGTTCATGCATAACACAGTAACAACAACAATACAGTACAATTAAATTATGCCGATGATCAATAAATTGCTTACAATAAGTGATCCGGTAATCTAACAACCCCCATTTATCAATACAAATGTATTGGCAATTAAGGTCTTTTTGTCTCTCTACTTATGTGTCAATTTTGCCAATTGGTTAATCACACTACAGTTTGTCAAGCCAATAATTTATGAATGGAATGAACTCATCTCTATGTGGATTGATCGCTAAAAGGGATCCTTCTGAGTTTATGGATATAAGTGCGTTATTTTTTATTGTTGGAACCGGAATTACATTGAAGAGATCTAGAACTTGTTGGTCAACAAGAGGGAACATTATTTCGAAAAGTATTTCCCCCTTCGTACACAACATTTCTTGTCTTCTTTGGAAACAACATCCCATAGATCCTGGTGTAACAGAATTGCTTTTATCTGCGGAATCCAGATGTCGTAGTTGGTTTCACACAGAGTTTATCAATATTAAACATTGAATTTATTTTTTTAACACTGTTATGTTTATTCATTTCATTGAATATCTTACGTATATTTTATTTCATTTATTATTAAGTTGTTAACAAAATTTAAAAAAAAAACGAAACAAACAAATTGCGTATACAGTGAAAAAAATTAATAAAATAAAAATAACTCTTATATACTCAGATTTGCACTTTCTGGCAACATTTAAAGTATGTTGTATTTTTAATACTTAGTCCATAGCCCTTTATTTTTTAACACACTATTTATGCGTTTAGGCATACTTTCAACCAATTTTTGAATAATTTCATCTGGAATTTTCTGCCACTCCAGCTGCACACGTTGCCACAACGCATTTAAGCTAGATGGAGCTGTTCGATATTGTCCCAACCGTCTTTTCGCAATTGACCACAAATTCTCAATTGGTTTGAGGTCGGGACTTTGCGGAGGCCACTGCATCAATTGAAAATTTTGTCCAGTCAGCAATTCTTTAACGAGTTTTGAGGTGTGTTTCGGGTCTCCATCCTGCTGAAACACAACTTTGTTGGTGTATCCTTTTTGGATACCAACTTGTTGAAGTGTGATTTATGCCTTTCTATATAGCAACCCTGGAGGGTCCCGTAGGATTCGCAGGGTTAGAAATAAAAGGCAAGGTTATTCAGGTATAATTACTAACGAACCTGGAGGGTCCCGTAGGATTCGCAGGCCGCTACTTTATTTACCTATAACCTAACTTCTACCTAGTGTCTCACAGTTCCTATTGAGCTGTGGGTTCGAACTACTATGGTCAGTTGTACTTCACAAATCATACTTAATCTAAAACTTATTTACTATTTATACTATTCATTAACAATAAACCAAAATAAACTTGAAAACAACTTAAATAAACTTGCTGACCAATAATGAATAATATAAACAATAATAATATAAGTAGTATAATAAACTTAAATAAACTTGCTGACAAATAATAATAAAATAATTAATCAATTATGCGAGGGTGACTCCCAACAACTTCTTCCTCAGGGTACGCGCTCATGTCTAAAAAATCCGGAAGATGAGTCTGTAATAAATTTAAATAATCTTCCTTTCTCATGATGCCATCAATTTTTTGCAATGGACCCACATGCCAACATGTAAAACAACCCCACACCATGATGTGGCCTCCGCCGTGCTTGACTGTTTGTTTAATATGATGTCGTTGAATGGTGTCTTGTTTTCGGCGCCAGTAATACTGTTTACCATCAGACTGGTATCGATTGAATTTCGACTCATCGGACCATATTACGCGCTTCCAGTCATCTACAGTCCAATCTTTGTGTTGCTTAGCGAATTTTAGCCGTGCCGCAACATTTTTTTGTGACAATGCAGGTTTAGGCTTCTTCACAGCTGCGAGGTATCCAATGTTGTGTAGTGCTCTTCTTGCTGTCCATCGGCTAACAGGTTTATTTATTGCTAGGGAAGCCTCTTTTGGGGTTAAAGACGTGTCCGCTCGCATCTTTCTCATCATAAGACGAGCATCCCCGTCACTAAGTAGTTTTCGGCGACCTCTAGCCAGCACTTGGGGAGCTACATTTCGCCGTTTTAGCACTCGAATAACTACCGACTGGCTTAAATTAAGTTCTTTAGCTATCATGCGTGATGAAGAGCCATTCAGTGTCATATTCACTATCAAATTTTCGGCGGTACACTATAGTTTCTTCATTGTTTTAGTAAAATAACAACTTTATGTTTTAAATTAAAAAATTACACTTTTTATGATGCGAAGTTATTCAAATACAATTCAAAACTATAGCGTACACTAATAAATGTCAAGATTTCAACAACTAAAATAACGGTAACTTTGTAATATTTTACTTATTTAGTTGAGAACAATTATGTGCAAAATTGAGTACATAAGAGTTATTACGTTGTTACTAAATTATCTCTCATTGCTTGTTGTTTTTTAATTTGTTTTGAAACCAGCTTTGTTAAGAACAAAAGAAGAAAGAATACATAAAGAGAAATTTTAAAATTGCTCCATTATTACTATTTTTATGCACCTAGCAATGCAGAAAATATAAACTTGTACTCACTTTTGCTCCCCACAGTAAGTGCGTTGTTATTCATTGCAGACACATGAGAAGGTTTTAGGTTTGTGTATTAACAACCAACTGATTCGTCATGTGTGGCGGAATGCACTTTAGAAAATTGTTGTGACACATGTGGTGCACATACATTCACGACACCCCAAATTAGTCCTACCATAAGTATATTGAAGATTTGTTTTTATGTAAATTTTAATATTAGAAATGGTTTTTGATTAATTGAAACATTTATTAATGTTTGTAAACTTTAATTAAATTTTGATTGTGGTGATTCAAACTACATCCATAAACAATTATGTCGTCTACATAAAGGAATGCTTCTGATTCTAAGCCAGAAAGTGCTATTGTTAGCATGCATTCTTTGAAAACTATTTGAAGAAATTTTTAAACCGAATGGTAATCGTTTGAATTAAAAATGTCCTTGTGGGGTTGAAAATGCTGTAAGTGGTCTAGATTCTTTTTCTAATTTAATTTGATGAAATGAGCTAGTCATGTCAAGAGTTGAGAACCATTTGGCTCTGCCTAGTTTGTCCAAAATATCTTCTAACCTGGTTAAGGGAAATTTGTCACTAACTATTTTGTCATTTAATTTCCGAAAATCTACCACGAGTCTCCATTTCTTTTCCTCATCAGTTCCTTTCTTTGGCACTAAAAGGAGTGGTGGAGCATTGTAGGGGCTTACCGAAGGTTCTATTATGTCGTCATCAAACATTTTCTGTACTTGTTCATTAATGATGTCGGTGTGTGTATGTGGTAGTCTGTAGTTTTTAATGTATACTGGGTTATTGTCTGAGGTCGTGAATTTTTGGTTATAAAAATTGTTTACTGTTAATTTTTCGTCTTCTAGGTGAAAAGTAGTATTTTGATACTTTTTGAATATTGCTATTAACTCTGACTTTGCATATTCGTCATTAATGTCTAACTGCAAGTCGTTAACCCTCCGTTACTATACTATGTTTCACTTACTTCGTTACTATCGTTGGGTGTATTCCACCCACGCCTTTTAAGTGCCTGTGTTTCTATATGTCAAATATAAATATAAAAGTAATGTATTTTTTTTAAATAATGAACACTAAAATACTACAAAATTTAGTTTTATTCATATATTTTTTATTTTACTTCAAATTATATGTTGTTTTTTTACATGTCACTAAAAAAAGGAGAAATAAAAACTAATTATAAGTTTATATCAAAATAGTGATTACGAAGACAATTTTCAAACTAAACCACTGCGGATTACTGATTTGAAAAGCTGAAAAGATATAGGAAAAAAAGTTACTTAATAATATTTTCTTAAGCAAAGTAAAATTTTGGATGAAAATTGAGCTAAGTACCAATAAAGTTTTAGTTACTCATTAAGTCCATCGAACATATCATCATGGGTTTCGTAAGTCTCTGCTAATGCTGAGCTTGTAAACTGATAGCAATTAGTACATAGTGCGTGGGTGTGAATTTTGCAAATGAAAATATCGCATTTGCAGCATGTTTTTTATTTTGTTTCCGGTCCTTTTTATTACCGCATACCTGACAACGACTCCGTTTAGGTCTTTTGGCTTTTGGTGACATATTATCAGATTCATTTTGCTTTCCACAAAGCAAACTAGCAAATTTTTTACAGCTTATTTTTATATTAGTTTGCATTGTGTTAATTTTGGAACGTTTTTCTATATGTGGTGCAATGAGCCCAAAAGCAAGGTCTTTGATGAAAAGCGAACGCTTTTTTGTATTTTAGTGGAGGATTTTGAGTGCACAACAAAACAACACGCGCATTTATTGCAGCCACTTTCAGCAATGAATAAAATAAAAGAAAAGTTCCCAACTTTCCAATGGCGTTGTAACTTTTTCTGAAGCAGCTGTAACCTTTGAAACATTTGCGAATATATTTTCAATCGGGGTTCGCGTTATTGGAAATCTGTCTTTTCGCCATTTAGTTCCATCTTTTCCGATGTATTGAATTTCATGATTTTCTTCGTCTTCTTCAAGCTCCTGTTCAGAGTCTGATTCATGATAGCTTATTATTTCTTGGTCACTTTCATCTTACTCCTTACTCCTCCAATATTTTCTTCCTCACTTGAATCGACATCTGATAAAAGCGACATCAGTCGCTTCTGCTCTTTTTCGTACGAACTCATATTTACTCTTTTAACGCTTTGAAGTGCACTTTTATACTAATAATAAAAACTAAATCACAAAAAGAAACTGTTCATAAATGTATGTATATGATCCTCAAGAAGTAACGGTATATCTGTCAGTCATAACAACAGCTGCGCTTATTACCAAAAAAATAAATAGAAACAAGCGCTTTTATTTGTATTAGCAATCACACCAAATGTAATCGCTACAAAAATTTACAGATTACTATCGATGGGTATAAAACACCCAAGAAAAGTGTAACGCTATTAGTATCGTGGGTGTAAACCACCCAAACTGGTTTTAAAACAAATTTAATGTATATATAATCTCGGATTAATGTAGTAAAATGTATTTCTATACATCAAAAACCATTCAAAGGTAGATTACATTACAGCAAAAACACAAATTTCATGAAAAATTTTAAAATTTTATTAAAAGTTCGGCTCTTTGGGTGGAATCCACCCACACTATAGTAATGGAGGGTTAAGTATTTGTTTGAAACGTGTGTCATTGTTTTTGTTTTTTCTTTTGTAACTATTGTAGGGTAATATGTCGTAGTTTCTAAGTGGGTCAGATTGGAGTTTAATACTGTTTAAAGTTATTTCATTGTTCGTTGTATTTAGAAGTTTTAAGTGAGTCATACCATTTTTGGGGGCTATTGAATTACCTAGAAATACACCTGGTTTCAATTCATCATTAAAAATTACGCTATCTTCAGTTAGATTTAATTTGAATGCTTGTATGATTTCCGTTCTTGGAGGTATTTTTATATGTAATATATTCAAAGATGTTGTCAGCATTGGAAGAATTATTGTATTATTATTTAAAAATATTGATATTGTGAAAGTTTCGTAGTCTATTTTACATAGATATTTTTTTTAGAAAGTCTCTACCTATTATACCGTCTGTTTCAATGGGGAAATCTGTTTTTACTAATTGGAAAGAGTGATTGCAAACTTCATCAGCTAAATTCAGTTGTAGGTCTATTCTTCCTAAGGAATCAATTTCCTCTGTACCAATGCCTGTTAATTTGCATTTTTCTTCTGGTCTGAATTGCTCACCTGTAAATTCGTTTTGCATTCGACATAGCGATATGTCGGCACCTGTGTCGATAAGGAAGTTTAAAGTTTTTTTCTTTGCATGCGACACTAATATAATTGGAATTATTGTTCGATACTTTGTGAATCTTTATCTTTGGCACTGCGGGATGTTTTAGTGTCCCTGGCCCAATTCGTTTCCCAAATCATGTGTTGTGTATATGTGTTTTTGCTAGTGTCTGTTGTTTTGACTGTAGTTGTTTATGTTATTACCTCTGTTATTGTTACCATTGCACTATAGCCGAAATTGCGATTTTAGCGGAAAAAAATACTTCCCGACGAGCTGGCTTAACCAAATTTGGTGTGTAGACTTCTAACGATGAAAAAATCGATTTTAAAAAAATATTGGCAGGCCACGCCCCCGTTTTTAAAAGTGGTGGCAAATGTACTTCCCGCCAATCTAGCTTCACCAAAATGGTTACACGGACTTCTAATGACAAAAAAAAACTTGAAAAAATGGGAGGTCCACGCCCACTATTAAAATAATTATTTATATTAATTTTCAAGAAGTTGTGTAAATGTTTATCTATATATATATTAATCTTAAACTAATAAATTAATCGATACATATTCTTAAAAGATAAAGGGCTTAATTAATCATGGTCTGTTTCTTCGTTTTCATCCGCTTCTAATTCCAATGAATAATTATTTAACGACTCTAAGCTTACATCTGAATCAGAACTATAATTGCAGCTGAAGGATTCTTGAGATGTTGATGGTAATAAAAGTTCTGGTGGTAATTCAGGCATTTTAAAAAGATCAATGACTTCTCGAGGAAACGGAAGTTTTTTTTGAACTATTTATACGTTCTTGCACACATAAACTAGAAATATATGGGTCAAAGCTATCCATGTCGAGAATATTGTGCACTCTTGAATCCTTTCGAGCGTGACCAGTTCGTCTTTTTTATAATATTTGTTTCGCGCCTCAGATGCATTTTCTGCAAGACAACCTACGGCTACTACTGAAGCCTCAATTATTTGTGAAGAATTTACTAATATTTTGTGTATTGTGGCAGACATCGAGTACCATTCGTAGTTTTGGAAAAATATTTCACTGGTCTTAATGCAATGGGCACGAAACCTTTGAGCATCAATTTCAAATTCAGAGGAGAGAACAATTAAGATTATGTGCAAATGTTTCAAAAAATCTATATTTATACCAGTACTAGATGCTAAAAGGTCCGTGCGAGAAAATGCTCTTCTAGCTGTGTTGCCATCGTTGGTGTTGCCACTGCCATGTGCTTTCGGCTTATCGACATGAAAACCCATTTGAAGCAAAAACGCTTTTGGAATTTTTTGTTTCTTTTCTGCCAGAATTCTCTTCTCTTCTGTTCCACGAACTTGCCATTTTTTCAAATCTAGCTTGTATGAAAGTTTTAAAACAAACTCGAAACTACGAATCCACGCATGCAGAGGACTTATTCCATATTTCAATACGTTGTCCTTTGCTTAAAAATTAGGAGAATCAAAGTTTCTAGTAGTTCGAAATTGTTTCGGACCTGCATGACAGATCGGGCATTGCTGTGAACTTTTAGTTTCTGTCAACACATTTAAGACTTTTCCATCTATTAATGTCATATATAAATTATATTTTACTTTAATTTTTTTCCCATTACTTAGTCTGTAATATAGTGGTTCCAACTTCTTAATTTGTTCACTTATGTTGTGGTTTTCAGTTAAAATGTGCTCTTTTGTTTCTTTAACAAACTCCACTTTTAAAGGCCTACAAAAGCGTACTGACTGGGGTGTACGGTTTGTCCAAATATTATCACCTGCTGATGAAATTATTTTTATTGGAATGACTGATGTCACAAAAAGGGACTGATCGAAGCTTTCCGAAGTATTTTCGACAAATTTTTGTTTAAACAAGCTGTGACCGGTAGAACCATCAAACCCGTAGCTCAAAATTAGGATCGATTCTTCAACATCCATTCCACATAATACTTCATCTTGATGTGCAAGAATTCTTTTAGCTGTGTTGTCTACCAAATTTTGCAACGAAACTTCGACTGAGCTTTCATTTGCTTTGATTTCCTCCGGTCTACATTTCAATTTGCTTTTATAAACTTTACCATAAGTCGGATAAGTACTACTATTGTGTTTTATGTTTAACTGACGCATATTTAAGTACTGCTTTTTAGTTAAACCATTTTCTAACAAAAACATTAGAGCTTCATCAGGTGATACTGGCGTAACTTCTTTATGGCTAGTATTAAGAACTTCTCGAATTTTGGATGGCCGATTTGGAGGTTTAGCAACTTGTTGTAGGACAAATTTCAAATCCGTTGCCTGGGACTTTTTGGCAGATACAGAGGCAGCGTGAAGTAATAATTGCGCATTGTCTCCTTGCTGGGAAGCTAATTCGGAAGCTAATCTCCTTTTATTTCTTTCGCTGCTATCCTCATAACTCATTTTTGGTCGCCCGATAACATTAATCTTTTTCGGTATAACAAAGATTGTCTCTCGACTCAACCATTCCAACCATTATATTTTCTAAATGCTTTCTCATTTCTGGATTGTTTATCCCATTTAAGTTTGATAAAATTAGATAAGTTACGAGCTTTAGTACATATTAATTTACTTAATTCATTGTCAATTTCGTGTTTGATCTTTCCTTTTATGTAATTCGAAACATTCCTGTTGTTTCTCAACCAAAACTCAAAGATTTCGGAATTTTTGAACCTGAGTGATTCTACAAAAATATTAAAAATTTGTTCGTTAGCACTCAAATGCATACACTTTTACCATGACATAAAACTTGAGTTTTCTACCAACAATAACGTGTACATAGTTCCAATGACACTTCATTAAATTTTTAGTTTTACTCCACGAAAAACGACAAAACTCTTTAGAATTTCACAAAAATATACACACAAAAAAAAACACCAAAATATGTACGAAATACAAAGATTTAACAAACTATATTTGTATGTAGTAAAAATACTCACCTCGGGTATTACAACTCATATTTAAAATGTTTTTTTACAAGAATATATTATTAAATAAACAGTTTTTAATTTTGTAAAAATTTTGCTTCTTCACTTGTGTTAACGCGTGCCAAAAAATTTGTAAACATTAACAGGTGTTTATACATAAAAAGGGTTGCCAGCAGTAAACATTTTTTTTAGCTTTTACTTATCAATATGTTGGGTATTGAACACCATCAAAAAAATATTAAAAACTTAAAGCTGAAAAATTGACTTTTGGCCGCTAAAATCTCGATTTCGGCCATAGTGCATTGTTACCGCTATTGTTGCCATTGAATCTGTTGTTATTATTATTAAATCTGTTATTAGTGTTATTGTTGAATCTGTTATTGTTATTGTTGAATCTATTATTGGTGTTATTGTATCTGTTATTGTTAACATTTGTGTCGTTCCTAGGGAACATTGTATTGACTCTATTATTCGATGTGTTGTTTTGTTATTATAGGGTCTATTGTTGTTTGTGTTGTTGTTGTAGTTGTAGTGAATGTTGTTTCTGTAGTTGGTATGTGGGTTTGGAGTAAATGTGGTGAATTTGTTGTGTTTCTTTAAGTGATTTTGTGTTGGTTCTCTTCTGAAATGCAAAATTGAATTCAAATTTGTTTTATTTTCGTTTTCTAACTCCATGGCCAATTCTGATGCTTCTAGCAAGTTATCTGGTCGAGCAGCATACATGGTCAATTTAAAATTTTTATTTAATCCTTTTTTAAATGTATCTAGTGCTAGCTTGTTATTTAATTTTATTATTACATTTTTTTCAGCTTGTGTCGCATTGTCTCCTAATTCTTTAATTCCTAACTTGTTTAGACTATCTATTAGTGTTGTTATTTTGTCTCTATATGTATTCACTGTCATTCGTCCTTGAAATAATGAATTTAATTTGTTTTGAAGTTCCGGGATAGTTGTGGTGAATTAAAAACAATTATATTTTTATAGTCAGCCGCTGGTGCGACTGACTTGTTTCACTGTTTATTCTTTATTACTTGTCTTCAAATTATCCTACTTACTTGCTAACTTATAATTAGCAGAAATATTATAATCAACAATATGGGAATATAATTTTAGCAATTAAACACTAAAAATAAATGTAGACAATAATGTGGTGAGAATATGCGGACTTGCATATTCTCACTCATAAGTTCAGTGTGCGTGGACAAACATACAATAATGGAATGTGGGGTGTCCAGTTGCAATGCAAAAGGCATGGCAATGATGACACTGTCAAACACACTACACCTCCCTTTTTCAGAAAGAATAATCAATATACTCTTGATTGATTATTCTGCCTTTACAATCATTCTTAATATATCTTAAGAATTAAAAGGACGTTATACATTATCCAAAAGAAAATTCCAAAAAAATTATATTTATTCATCGAAATATTTTTAAAAGATTGTGTACATTAATAGAAATATTAAAAAAAAGAAATTTGTTTTTTTTTATTCATTAGACCAGGTTAGATCGGTTTAAAAAAAACAACGATAAAAAAAAATTATTCTTTTTTTTTTTTATTTTCTAAAAAAAATTATTAAAAAAAATCACTAAAAAAATTTTCCAAACAAAAAAAAAAACCATTAATCATTTTAAGGAAAATTATCAAAAAAATTATTAAAAATCATCTAAAATATAGAATTGGACGACCCGTTAGTCGTCGTTATGGGTATCATTTGCGAAATTACGTAAAAAGGTAATTAAAAAGGGATCGCATATCCATGTGTAAAAATAATCCCGCTGTGGGCAAAAGAACAAAAGTGCGCACAATCGAAGCACTATGTGTTGATAATGAATGTACCCATAGTGGTCGGAACCTTCCTCACTCTGTCCCTATGGACCAGGAAAGATTTTCCATGGTCGTTAGCGAGTTCCACATTATTATTATTATCATTAAGTCCCACTATCCTGAAGGGACCCCTGTAGAGCGTATCCAATTTGTGACCGGCTTCGTTCCGAACCAAAACTAAATCACCAACTGTGAGGTTCGAAGAATTTGCATTTTCATTGGAAATTCTCTGTCTAGTCAATTTTGCATTTTCGATAAAGCTAGCGGCTCTTCGCTGAGCTACTTGGAGTCTGAATTTTACCTCCTTTTCGTATGAGTCTACGTTATAGAGTGGCTCTATAATATTCCTACTAGTGCAGTCTAGTGAAGGTGGAATCTTTCCATATATTAGCTTATAAGGGCAGTAATCATGAGCTGTTGATGGAGTGGTATTGTAACAATACACGAAGTATTTCAGCCATTGATCCCAGTCCGACTTGTCAGATGAGACATATGTCCGTAGGTATTCGTTGAATGTTCTATGTGACCTCTCAACTGTACCGAGGGTCTCATGATGATAAGGAGTAGAGTTGAGTTTCTCTATTTTCATCATGGAACATAGTTCAACGAGGACTTGATTCATGTACTCGGTTCCCATGTCAGTGACCATTCTAGTCATGGGACCGTAAATCAAAATGAAATGTTCCAATATGGCCTTAGCAACATTTCTGGCTGTTTTATCTGGAATTGGAATCGCAACTAAATACTTAGTTAAATCGCAGATAATTGTGACTGCATACTCATTCTGTGAATCAGATCGTGGAAGTGGTCCGATTGTGTCAATTATGACAATATCAAATGCTTTCAAAGGAGTGGGTGTAATCACGAAAGGTTCCTTTGTTTTGACAAAGTGTTTATTTGTTTGGCATGACTTGCAGTTTTTAACATAACGTGCAACGTCCCTAGTCATGCCTTTCCAATGATATTGAAGTCTTATCTTTTTCAACGTACGACTGATCCCTGGATGTCCTCCAGTTATGGGATCATCATGATATTTTCGCATTATGTCCGATTTTTGGCAATCGGTGGTTACTTTTATTAATTTCGGTGTGAGCACTATTTGTAGATGGGAATTCCCTAGGGTCTGATTCCCCTTATTCATGAATATCCTTTTCGTGGTACCAATAATTCCAAACGTACTATCATCTATTGATAGACGTAATGTTGTCAAACCATAGTTATCAGCCATTTTTTCAAGCTTTAGAAAGAGGCGATCTAGATCAACATTTCTATTAATAACCAAATCTTTCAACTTGACTTCAGAAAGTACTCGCTTTCCTACTTTTATTATCATTCCATATTTGGAAAAATGCATCTCTGGCATTTTTCTGTGCTCCTGGCAGGATCGCCATGAATTAAAAACAATTATATTTTTATAGTCAGCCGCTGGTGCGACTGACTTGTTTCACTGTTTATTCTTTATTACTTGTCTTCAAATTATCCTACTTACTTGCTGTTTGGGGGATAATCTGCGCTTCTACTTACACAACACCAAATAATCTTTCAATAGATGCTTAAAAATGTCTTGACATATGCTCAATATTTAGTTAAACAAACCAATTTTATTTCATATATATTGATGTCTTTTTACATGGTATGGCACAATTAACTAATATTGATATGTGATAGTTTTTTCAATTTAGGATTTATAATTTGATATGGTAATGAAAATGAATTATAATTTATTTCGTTTCTTGGTATTTATTTGTGGTTGTTGCTATTTTAAAGTATGTTATAATTATGTTCACTATTTGTATTTATTTACTTTGAATTTATCTTTATTTAATAAAGTATATAATTTGTTTTGTATTGTATTTTAAATAATATTCTCTTTGTTCTTGTTGTGTTAATAATTAAAATGAAAAAGCACTGAGTTTGTTTATTTTTTATGTATATATAAAGAACTGCTTGCACAAAGAATGGTCCACTCACGATCACTATGAAATTGCTACTGAATAAAAAACATGAGAAGCGAATTAAGAGTAGCAAAAAACAAAGGTTTGATCATAGCAATGTTCGACCGCCCCGAAGCGACGATGAGTTTCCAGTACACTCAGCGACACTTCAAGACGGTCGAACATAGCCACTACTTCTCACGTAAACATCCCGCCCCCCTTGCCATATTGCAATAATAAACAAGGAGTTGAGGATTCACTTTAGAAGGATAAAAAAAAAATAAATGTGAATGTGAACAATATTTACAATTCATTTGTGGAGTTATAATTCGAGTAGTATGACAATTTTCTTGTACATATTGATTAATAAGATATATAATATTAAGATTCTATTATTTTAACAATTGTATAATAGTAAGTAAAAAGGAACAATATGCATACACTGAAGCGAAAAATCTCGATTCGTATATAAAAATTGATGTAAAGATAAGTATGACAATTCTAGAATTCTAGATATTGATTAAAAGGATATATAATATTAAGATTCTATTATTATAACAATTATATAATAGTAAGTAAAAAGGAACAATATGCATACACAGAAGCGAATAATATCGATTCGTATATAAAAATTGATGTAAAGTTAAGTATGACAATTCTAGAATTATACTTGTATTAAATTTTTTTTGGTTTTTTTTTTTTTTTTGAACAAGATAAGATCCAATTTTATTTAGTTTTAATATTTAATTTAAAGAAAAAAAATTTAAAAATATTCAATTTATGTATAGGTTTAAAGTGAAATCGATTTTGATTCTGTGTATACACACGATCATATAGATTTGATAAAAATGTACATATGTTGTGATAAAACAAAAAAATTGGTCTGAGCCTATATAACAATATACTGTATAACTAGAATTCTCTAATACATTGTCAAAGCAAAACGTTAATTATAATAAAGAAGTGAAAATAATAATTCAGCAGCAAAATTCAGCAACTAAGTTTTCCAATGATGGTCCAACCAAATACGGTATCTTGAGCGATGGAAAGCCCAGTCGCATCGGATTGCAGAGCCGCCTTGATGACCTTCGGGTAAATGTCTGCTCCTAACACGATGTTGGCGTCCTCCCTTTGATAAAATTTCGGATCTGCCAAACGTAAGTTGGTGTAAGCCTTGGCTATCTTCTCATCTACTCGGTCCGCCGGTTGTGTTCTAGGCAAATCACGTCTTACCTGAGCGGTAATCGTAAAAATGGGACCATCATCGAATCTTGGTCTTATATTGAGTATGCATCGTCGTGTAACACCAACTTTTGTCCATGGTAGTCTATATTTCTCCACTATGAATTCAGCCACAGCACTGTCAGTCTCACATGGGTTCAGAATGCCCCTCACCTTGGTCCATTCGCCCCCAAGTTGGATTTTAAGGACGACAGTCGGTAACAGAATTACGGACCCAATCTTTGGGGAGGGCTGGCTGACAGACGGGCTTCCGACTGTTAGGCGTGTATGATGATGTAGGAGAGTATGGTGGCGATTTCCGCATTGGTGACAACGTTTGGCACTATGGCAACGAATGGCCTAATGAGAGTGTGCCAGGCAATTTTCGCAGTATTTAAAATGTTTTACGATTTGAAGCTTCTCGCAGACGTTTAACCGTTGAAATTTTAGGCATTTTCGCAGTGGGTGATCTTTGTCACAGAGGCGACAGTCAAATGTCCTTGGGCCAGGTCTGATGCCACGAGTGCCATTCTTAGATTTGCCCTCTCGTCTTGATGGCAGACTTAGCGGACGCATTTTTGCTGTGAATGAAAAAAAAAAAGGGGGAAATGTGATTAATTTTGTTCGGGATGGGGGAGTAGGACTAGCTTCACTATTGGCCTAGTAACGATGCCGTTAGCAGTTCGCACTTCGGCTATTCGGACGTGATCGTCGGAGCCCACAACAACTTTCTCAATACGGCCAAGCCGCCATTGGTTCGGGGGTAAATTATCTTTTCTGATTATGACCAGATCATCTACGCAAAAATCACGTTGAGGGTACTTCCATTTGGTTCTTTTATGGAGCTCTTTCAAATACTCTTCTTTCCATCTACGTGCAAGGTGATGGTGAAGTATCTTCAGTTTTTCCCAGCGGTTAACGTAACTTAACGAATGATTAGACAGATCAGGTTCCGGGGGGGATAGTAAAGGAGCACCGATCAGAAAATGTCCGGGGGTTAAGACACACAAATCATGGGGGTTGTTACTCATCGGACTGAGTGGTCGTGAATTTAGACATGCTTCAATGCGAGTCAACATCGTGGTGAATTCCTCGAAGGTGAAACTTTGACAGTGGGAGGTTCTTTTAAGGTGAGACTTAAAACTTTTCACTCCGGCTTCCCAGAGTCCACCCATGTGGGGTGCGCCTGGTGGAATGAACCGCCATTCTATAGGGGCGCAGCTTTGTTGAGCTATGAGGTTTTCTCGTAGTTGTTGCAAAAATTGGTTTTTGTCCTTTTGTAAAATATTGGATGCCCCGATAAAGGCAGTGCCATTGTCCGAGTACAAGGTGCGTGGAGTTCCGCGCCTTGAGAAAAAACGTGCGAATCCGGCCAAAAAAGCTTGAGTAGATATTTCCCCTGTTGCTTCGAGGTGAATAGCTTTAGTAGCGAAACATATGAAGATAAGAACATAACCCTTAGTTACCCTGCAACCTCGCCCAACATAGGATTTTATGTCGAAAGGTCCAGCGAAGTCGACGCCGGTGGTAGTAAAGGGCCGTGAAAGGTTGGTTCGTTCTGGTGGTAACGCTCCCATTATTTGCTGCCCGATCTCGCGCCTCTGCTTAACACAAATCATGCACTGAGTAAGTATCGTTTTTATCAGCGTTTTGAGTCTAGGGACATAATATCGACTTCGCATTAGTCTATATAACAGAGCATTTTGACCATGAAGAGAATATTTATGAAGGTATATGAGAAACAATCTTGTAAAGCGGGCATGATATGGCAATAAAATTGGGAAGCGTTCATCATGACTGAGGGTAGGAGCATTTGATAACCTACCATTAATTCTCATTACACCGTGAGAGTCAATGTATGGGCAAAGGGGGAGAAGATGACTCTTACGTGGCAAGAGCTGCTTCTCAGCTAAAAGGCGATATTCTTCACTGAAATAATGCTGCTGACTGATTATTACCAGGCGAGATTGTGTGAAATGGAGCTCTTCGTGGGTGAGATCTGTGTCTCGTACAACCTTATGGGCCAAACGGGGGTTTATGCGGAAATAGAAACGAAAAACATAGGTAACGATTCTAATAGCTCTAGGAAGATCAGAAAAGTTTAGCAAGACGTCATTCTCCCTTAAAAGACTGGTATGAACTTTAATGGACTTGACCTCCTCGTTAGTTGAGCATGATGGGACAGTCGGAGGCCAATCGCTATGTGGGAGTTTTAACCAGGATGGCCCGTGCCACCATAAATCATTTGAGATGAGTTGTGACGCATTTAGGCCCCGAGATGCCAAATCGGCTGGATTGGATTTGGAGTCCACATGAGACCAGCGTTCTGCCCCTACTTTTTCGAGAATGGAGGAGACTCTATTTTCAATAAACGTCTTTCAGTGACTAGGGGGTTTCTGTAACCACGCTAATACTATGGTGGAATCTGTCCACAAGTAGAGCCGATAAGCCATAAGGTCAAGTTGCGATTGCATCGAGTCAATCATATTGGCCATTAATTCAGCCCCACATAGTTCCTTCCGGGGCAAGGTGACGAACTTTACAGGTGCAACTTTGGTTTTCGCGGCTAGCAGATGAGTAGATACTAGCCCAGAATTTTCAGCGCGGATATATAACGTCGCTGCGTAAGCCTTTTCTGAGGCATCACAAAAGCCATGTAATTCAATATTATAGTCATCTAAGAACGCGTACCATTGTTGCAATGTCGACGATGGAAGATCTTCGTCCCAATCTGTGCCTTCTTTCCAGATTTGTTGCATGATCATCTTAGCGACAATAATCTTCGGGGATAGCCAGCCGGCGGGGTCAAATAGTTTTGCTATTTCGGACAAAACCGACCTTTTTGTCGTTGAATTGCGGTCAGGCTCTGATTTTAATTTGAAGTAAAAATAGTCGTTGCCTGCATTCCATCGTAAACCGAGAGTTTTTGTAGTGCTTGACTCTGAGAGTTTCAGAAACTCAACATCCAATAAATGTTCGTAGGGAATGTTTCGTAATAAATGGTTATTGTTTGCAGTCCATTTTCGGAGCAAAAAACCTGCGATTCAAGTACTTTTATCAGTTCATTTCTACATTTTAAGGCGGAAGAAAGAGAATGTGCTTCGGCTAGAACGTCGTCAACCGTCTAAGAATTTCAGAAGCTTGAGAGGACGAGGCTTGACAATCATTCGCCAGCTCCAGTAGCGTTCTGATAGCCAGGTACGGAGCACAGTTCACGCCGAATGTGACCGTAGTCAATTCGTAATCCTGTAGAGGCTGATCTGCTGCACAACGAAAAACAATTCGTTGATATGGGGTCTGAGAGGGATTGACGAGGATTTGCCGGTACATTTTCTCAATGTCCGCATTAAAAACATATCGAAAAAGTCTCCAGCGCAAGATGAGAATGGTAAGATCGGCTTGTAGCGTGGGGCCGGGGTGAAGTAGTTCGTTAAGACTCATTCCGTTAGCTGAAGGACTTGATGCATTAAATACTACGCGTATTTTTGTAGTAGTGCTGTCGGGTTTTAAAACCGCATGATGAGGCAAATAATATGAATCACTGCTGTTGAGTGGAGGATTAACTTTGGTCATGTGCCCTAGAGTAGAATATTCCTTAATGACATTATCATATTCATTCTTTAGTTGGGGGTTTTTATATAATCTCGTTTCATTTCGTAGAAACTGAGACATGGCAATATGACGAGAGGCCCCTAAAGTGGCGGAATGCTCACGTCGGAAGGGAAGTGAAACGACGAAACGTCCTTCACGATTTCTAAAAGTGGTTTTTTGATACAGAAGCTCGCAGTATCGGTCCTCTGGGGAGCTTTTGAGCTTCTTGGGGACTTCCTCGAGTTCCCAGAAATGCTTTAGTTGCTTAGCAATAGTAGTTTCATTAAAGAAGGAGAACACTTTAGTTGTATACGATTTAGTGCTAACCTTACCCGTGACTATCCATCCAAAAACGGTTTTCTGCGCAATTAGGGATTGGTTTTTCTCCCATTGGAGGCCATCTTGAATAATCTGTGGATATACATCGCCTCCCAGAAGTAGATCTATTTCAGTGCAATTTTGACGATATGGGTCGGCCATACGTAGATGAGAAAAACGACCATTTTTGAGTTCTTTTAAGGGATAATAAGGAAGGTCACCGGTAAGCTTCTTGACAATGAGTACGTTAGTGTGCAATTTAAATAAACTGTCAATGGGAGAGCCAATTTTGATGTTGCATGTATGGGTAGATGTAGCTGTCAAAGCACCATTTAGTCCATGTACTTCTGTTGGTGAAGAATTAGCTCTAAGTCCGAGCTTGATTTGTAATCTTTTTGACATGAACGATGCTTCCGAGGCAGAATCGATTAACGCGCGAACAGTACATTTGACATCATCTGCATAGACGTCAACAAGCGCAGTGCCGAGAACAACAGAGGCCTGAGAAGTGGACTGTAAATTGAGTGAATACGATTTGAGCGTTCGCGCTGCAGCTTCATTAAAGGGGGTTATTTCCATTGTTTGGGTGGGGTAGGTTTCGCGACGTTCATTCGCATTGGTACTGAAGCTGACAGTCGCGGGAGATGAATGGGGTCTTTTTGGGCTCTGCTGATCTGATAAGGGATTAGTGCTGAAACGGTGGAGTAAAGAATGATGTTTTTTCTTGCACACCTTGCAAGAAAATCGGCTTTTGCACTTCCTGTACTCGTGGGAGTGTCCGAGACAATTAGTGCAGCGCTTTTGTTGTCTGACGATAGAGAGGCGTTCATCAATGGACTTTTCTAAAAATGATGGACAAAGTCTTAGAGGGTGAAAATGGGAGCAAAGAGAGCATTTTCCCGACGTGTCACTTGACACATTAGTGCTATAACTGTTAAGTTTCTTTTGATCATGAAACGGTAATTTCTTTGAGCTGGCCAATTTATTGGGAGTTGAACTGTGAGGGATGGCAAAGGTGGAGCGGATATCCGCCACCGACTCCAGTGATTGGAACCTAGATGTTAAAAATGCGTCCGTTTCCTTCCAGGTGGTTAATCCCATCGTATGAGGTAACGATTGTTCCCACAAACTTAACGTGGGAACAGATATACGTCGAGCAGATATACACAAAAATTATATCCCAATTATTTGTATCAATCTTTAACAGTGATAGGTTTGTGACGCAATCATTTACTGTGCGTTGCAAGCGTCTCAAATTGGGCCCGGTCTCCTTCACAATGGGAGATACGTTAAAAAGGGATTTTAGTTGTGCGTTCACTAGAATCCTTTTGTTTTCAAAACGCCCGACCAGATTCCTCCAAGCCATGTCGAAACCTTCATTTGTGATAGGGCAAGTCTTGAGAAGTTCTCGGGCTTCACCCTGCGTTTTTTTTAGCAAATGACACATTTTTTCTACCGGTGAGAGGCGCGTATTATTTATATACAGGGCCGTGAACATATCACGGAATGTAGGCCATGATTTGTAGTCACCATTGAAGATCTCGGTATCACAGGGTGGTACTGATATGTGGGTTGAGGGGTCCTGTCGTTCTTTCAAGGAGGAATCCACTGGATCATTTTTTCGACGCAGCTCATCAAGAATTTCATTGCACTTTGCCAACGCCTGGGTATGTGCTTCAAACGTAGAGAAGAAACGTGCTTTTACTGCCCCGAGTTCAGTTTCGCCCTTCACGCTATCGAATTTGTCCAGAATTGTGTCGTAGCAGGATCTAAAATCAGTCCACTGATGAATAATTTCGTCCTTCAATATTCCCAAGGTGTGGACTGAATGGCTCTCCAACGGACGACTTTCGAAATAAGTTCGGAATTCCACTATTCGATCCGAAGCTATAATTAAGGCCTTCATCAACGACATGATGTACTAGAGGTTAATAGTGAGCAGTGTCAATCTTAGGGGGCTTGGAAGTCGATAATAACGCCAATTTATTATCGTTTTCCTTGATTAGAGAAAACAGAGGGAGTTTAAATCCTAGCCTATAGGAAGGATATTAAGTCTGTTGATCACCTTACGGTAAATCACGAAAATGTATTATCGCCTGGTTTTCTTGATCACAGAAATGAAATGCCAACAAAAAATATAATTCGCCAAGCACGCGTACAAAGAGTGTCAAATGTAACAAGGGACAAGTTTGATGTTCGATGTTTGACTTCAACCCTTATTTTATTATTATGTATACTCCTACTCTTTGGCGTATGCAAAAAATCCAGCAACAAAAGAAATTTTATTTCTATAAAACTTTTCTTCTCTTCTCGTTACTTCTTGGGAATTTGAAGTAAGCACAAATATCAAACGGTGATTATTTTTTGGTATATCAATTCTTTGATATATGGAACGAAATACAACAACAAAGGGGATTTTATTTTCACAAAAAAGAACGTTTCGCTTCTCGTTACTTCTTAGGAATTTGAAGTAAGCACAAAAAAAGCAAACGGTAAATTATTCTCTGGTATACCAATTCTTTGTTATATGCAAAGAAATTCGACAACAAGGGGAATCTTATGCAAATAATGTATAAAAAATGTTATTTTTGTAAATATAGCAACTTACTCTGCGGGTGATTACCTTATGCGGGGGTTATGCTTATATGGGGGTTCTGCTTCTGCGGGGGTTCTGCTTATGCGGGGGTTCAGCTTCTGCGGGGGTTCTGCTTATGCGGGGGGTTCAGCTTATGCGGGGGTTCTGTGGTGGCTAGAATCCGGCTCGAAGGATCAACTATGTTTGGGGTATAATCTGCGCTTCTACTTACACAACACCAAATAATCTTTCAATAGATGCTTAAAAATGTCTTGACATATGCTCAATATTTAGTTAAACAAACCAATTTTATTTCATATATATTGATGTCTTTTTACATGGTATGGCACAATTAACTAATATTGATATGTGATAGTTTTTTCAATTTAGGATTTATAATTTGATATGGTAATGAAAATGAATTATAATTTATTTCGTTTCTTGGTATTTATTTGTGGTTGTTGCTATTTTAAAGTATGTTATAATTATGTTCACTATTTGTATTTATTTACTTTGAATTTATCTTTATTTAATAAAGTATATAATTTGTTTTGTATTGTATTTTAAATAATATTCTCTTTGTTCTTGTTGTGTTAATAATTAAAATGAAAAAGCACTGAGTTTGTTTATTTTTTATGTATATATAAAGAACTGCTTGCACAAAGAATGGTCCACTCACGATCACTATGAAATTGCTACTGAATAAAAAACATGAGAAGCGAATTAAGAGTAGCAAAAAACAAAGGTTTGATCATAGCAATGTTCGACCGCCCCGAAGCGACGATGAGTTTCCAGTACACTCAGCGACACTTCAAGACGGTCGAACATAGCCACTACTTCTCACGTAAACACTTGCTAACTTATAATTAGCAGAAATATTATAATCAACAATATGGGAATATAATTTTAGCAATTAAACACTAAAAATAAATGTAGACAATAATGTGGTGAGAATATGCGGACTTGCATATTCTCACTCATAAGTTCAGTGTGCGTGGACAAACATACAATAATGAAATGTGGGGTGTCCAGTTGCAATGCAAAAGGCATGGCAATGATGACACTGTCAAACACACTACAGTGGTAAGCCTATATCTTTGTTGAAGTGATTCTTTAAGAGCCTTAAAGTTATCTAACTCCACAATATTACCTATTGCTGTTCTTACACTGGAAGTTAGTTTTGCGTAATATACATATTGGAAAAAATCTAGTTGTGCTGCTTCTGAAAGTGTCTTGTGTATAAGTTCTGCCGTGATTAGGAAGCTATCGAGTTCTGTCTGATTACCTGAAAATAAAGGTAATGCTTTTGAAACAGTTTCTACGCTGAATGATGCCATGTTTATATTTTTATCCCGTTCTTTTATATTCTTACTTGAGAAATCCTCTATTTCTTCAAGTAGTTTCACAGGTTCTAACCCACTTGGCACGCCACCGTTAGCATATTTACAGTAAACTCTAAATTTACTATCATCAAATTCCTTTCCAGCTGCTATGTACTGCCTGAGGATCTTCCTAACTATATCACATTCCAGTTTACGGTCTTTTAAGTTCCTAGTTGCTACAAGTAAAGCACATACAGCAATATGTGCTTTTGATGATGACAGGTATTGTCCGCCACTCTGGCAACTTGTTATAATAGCAGATATAACACCCTTAGTGCTGTTAGAAACTTCTCCCATTGGGTTGAGCTCAAGAGCTATCTTATTATAGTCAAGCTAACTGAAGATTGCGCCAGACAAAGGAGTTGCCAGCATGATATCCTTATCATAAGCTTCACTCACCAACCTATTTATAATTTCTGTTGCCAGTAAGATAGCCCTAGCCTGCTTCACAGTTAGGACTAATCTATTGTTTGTAACTTTAGGTAAAGCTACTGGAGGCATGGTTGTTTTGTATGTGCAGACCATGACAGTACCGAACTGATGTGTTGTTCTGCCTGCTACCTCGGTTTTCTCGATGAATCGAAATCTCCAGTATTTTTCCCCGTCAGCTTTTTTAACACGGCGGCTTTCTGGGCCTACTTTAAATAAGACCTCAGCCGCAAACTGGTTAGACTTTAAAGCAACTGTAAAGGATGATAGTATACAGGATCGCCATGTAAAGGATGATAGTATACAGGATCGCCATGTAAAGGATGATATTATACAGGATCGCCATGTAAAGGATGATATTATATAGGATCGCCATGTAAAGGATGATAGTATACAGGATCGCCAAGTAAAGGATGATAGTATACAGGATCGCCAAGTAAAGGATGTTGGTGTGATTAAGAGATCGTCATATAGACGAATACCATATGAATAAAAAAAGTATTTGTAAATATATTCCCTAACGTCCTCGTTTATATTTACCCAGCTGGCGAGGATAACAGCTCCACAAGTAGGCGTTCGAAAGAACTGCCAACAGTAATATTGAGTAATTAAAAAGAGCTAGGCACGTTGATGCCGCAGAAGTGTTCAGTTTAATTCTAATTTTATTTACAATTTTTATCAAGCTTATATACTAATTTCTTATTACCTAAATTGAATGATTTTTGCCTTTACTCAATTTTTATTCCCACATTTCTTATCAATAATTGTTATTTAAAATGCATTGTCAGCAACATGCAAGTGGACAACCATAAAGCAAATCAAAGGTGTTTAATAAATTTGACTCTTTTGTTTTGATTTATTTTGGTGGTTTTCGCCACATTTCAATAAGTGTAATTCAAGTAGTTGTTGCACTACACTATTGAGGTTGGTATGTACACACTTACATGTCAAATGACGTTCCGTGCACACTACACAACCTTCCAATTAGCGTTTTGTCATAATCTGGACAAATCATTTTGAATTCTTTCTCCAGATCACTGAAACTGAAGGTTGGATTCATATACGAATTACACAAATCCTCTGCAGAGAGGCCAACCATTAAAACATCAGAATGTAGATGATGAGACAAAAGCTGATCGTTGGATATACCAGACAGCTCAAACTCCCTTTCATCATTTTCCTGTTTGGTCAAATTCAATGTTTTAAGGGCTGCATCCAGTGTAAGCTGTTGACCTGCCATATTCATTGTTGTTTAATATAATAACTTCTCTTAGAGTATGGTAAATAACTTTAAAATTAACGGAAAAATGTAACGACAAACTGTTAGAAATATTAATTAAATCAGTGTATGTATTTAATGAACCACTATAAAAGTATTCTGAATCAATGTGCACACTACACTTTTTTAGGGAACAGAATTTTTTTTTTTTTGTTTAATTGATTTTAACAAAAGTTATTTGGAGAAACATAAAATGCTATTATATCTTAGTTAATTCTTTTATATATATTTTTATATTTAAAATTTATTTTTTTTTTGTTTTCCTTGTTTATTATGCGCTTATCTCTTTTTTATTTGCCTCTACTCCATTGCTGTTGTTGCTATCGTTAGCCTCTTGTACTCTCTGGCTAGTTGCTTCTTTATCTGGAATCTTTTGTCAGCTCGTTTCCTTTTTTGCTTTTCAGGGTTTTGTACCTCTTGTTTCTCCTTGTTGTCGCTGCGTTTAGCCTGGCCTCTTCTATATTCTTCAGTTGTAATCGCCTTAGGACCTGCTCTTATTGGGAGCGGTATATAAATTGGAGCTGTTGTTGATGCACCTTGTGGCTCGTAATTTTCTTCTTTTTGTTCCTCTAGATATCTTTCCCAACGGGCGAATATTTCGTCAATCTCTTCTGCCATGTGGTTTCAGTTGCAGGATCTATACGCTGGAATTATCACTTCTTACAAAGGTTTGCAGAATCTTGTGGTCCGGTATGCAGGATCGCCATGTAATGAAATGATTACCGCAAAATGATGACAAAAAACAAAAAAAATCCTATAGCCCATATATTTATATTATGCAGCTGTTAGGGGGTTCAGCTTAAGAGCAGGCGTTTTGGTAAACAGCCTTGTTAATCCCAGACTCGTTTGTCTGGTTCAACTAATTAATCGAAACAGTTCCGACCAATGGTTACAGTTGCAATAATAATAATTAAAAATGAATACAATACAAAAATTAATACAAAAATGAATATAATACAAAAATTAATCCATATTGTGGTGAAAGAGGTTTAATTGTGTAGTTTTAGTATTTTCTGAGCACTTCTGCCGATTCTGGCCAGCATAAAAATGCCGATTTGTTTACAGTCAGAGAATACTATTAATAACATACTTCTATATTAATAACATTAAAATACTCTATATTACAATTAAAAAGGATAAGGAAAAATATAGAATTTTATGATTCATATTCGTAGGATTCCTGAAGTGAAGTCTACATTATGTTGTTGCTGTTCTGATGTCTTTGAATCTACTTCCAACCCTGCGTCTTGAGAGTTATTAATTCCCTGATTAAATTTTTCTTCTGTTCCCCTCCGCTTATATCTACGATTCTCTGCAAATCTCTGCAGGCCGCCTGGAATTTCCTTTTCTTTCCGCCCCTTTTCTTTGGTTGGTATAATCTGTCCTTCTGCTCCTGGGCTGTATGTTTGAATTGTTATTGCCTTGCACGATACTGCTCTATCGTAATTGGTTTCGGTCCTGCATTAGTTGGAGTCGGTATATATTCAGGTGCTTTAGAAGTTGATGTGCCCTCCGGAATATATTCTTCAGTTAGGAGTTGCTCCTGTAGTGTGTGTACTTTGTAGCGTGTGTGATTGTGTCGCGTATGCCATGTTTTCTACATGACATCGGACACCCCACATTTGATTGTGCTGCGTTTATACGTATTGAAATTATTTCATACTTGGGAATATGCAAACGTTGCATATTCCCAAGTATAATATGAAGTGATACCAAATAATATTATCAATGCCAATAAGTGTGTGGTCATCACTATAGAAAACAAGAAAAAAGAAGAATTCAAGTAATTATCAAATTAAGGTTGTTAAACTAGTACAATAGATAACTTAAACAAATAACTAAATAGAACATATAACGGGTAAACTCCAATATTTAAATGAACTCAACACAACATATAAATTAACTCGATCAATTATTAATTTATTTATCCTCTTTATTGTCACTCTTTTCTTCATCGTCACTTATTCCTTTAGGGATAACACCCTTGCTGTGACGCTGTGACTTGACATCTTGTATTCTCTTCATGGTAGAATAGATACCAGGGAGGTTGAATATATCATTGAATTTCTCCATAATCAATTTAGTTTTGTTAGCAAAATTAACAAGACAACACAAGGAACACAAATAGAGCACTTCATCTGACGGCAATTCTGCCTCCTTGGTAGGTGCTATTAGTAAATCATAATAAATTTTGAGCTCTGCCTCATTAGAAAGTTCATACTCTATAGCAGCAGATATAGGAATATTTGAATCTAACATCGAGACCATAGCATACATACGGTACATAAATTTAGGGTTTGTCATAGCCTCATCTACCACAGAAGCTTCAATCCTTTTCTTATTAGAATTGACACATGTGAACACAAATCCGAGAGCTTTAAGATGAGTCTGATCAGTTGACGTATGACTGGTTACACTTCTAGTGACATTTAAGGTGTTACCACGTGCTAGTCTTAGATTAGCTCCAATTATAACACCAGCAGTTTCATCTATCTGCTGCATCTGTTTCCGGGTATACTTCTGTATCTCCTCCATTTCCTCTAGCAATTTTACAGGCTCCAGTCCACTTGGTACACCACCATTGGCATACTTGCAGTAAACTTTAAACTTATCATCGTCAAAGTCTTTCCCTGCTGCAATATATTGTCTAAGAATCTTTCGGACAATATCATTTGCTAGCTTCCGGTCTTTTAGATTTCTAGTTGCCACAAGTGAGGCACAAACAGCAATATGTGCCTTTGACGATGAGAGATATTGGCCACCACTCTGACAACTGGTAATGATGGCAGATATAACACCTTTGGTGCTAGTTGAAATATCCCCAGACGGGTTAAGGTCATGTGCAATCTTGACATAATCAAGCTTGCTGAAGATTGCACCAGATAGTGGCGTAGCAAGCATAATATCTTTGTCATATGCCTCACTGACCAATCTGTTTATGATCTCAGTTGCTAACAAGCTAGCCTGTTTAACAGTTAAGACCAAACGATTTTTAGTAACTTTAGGTAAAGCTACTGGTGGCATTGTGGTCTTGTATGTACAAACCATGACTGTACCAAATTGGTGAGTTGTTCTACCATTTATTTCAGTCTTTTCAATAAAGCGCAACCGCCAGTACTTATCACCATCGGCTTTTTTTGACACGACGGCTTTCCGGTCCAACTTTGAATAAGACTTCCGCGGCAAATTGATTGGATTTTAAAGCAACTTTCCAATTCACATTGCTATCATAATCAGGGCATATCATTTTAAACTGGGTCTCAAGGTCACTAAAGCTGAATGTCGGGTTCATGTAGGAGTTACACAATTCCTCAGCTGACAATCCAACTACCAAAACATCAGAGAGTAAATGGTGAGTCAATAACTGGTCATTAGAAATGAGCCCTTCTGCCGATTCTGGCCAGCATAAAAATGCCGATTTGTTTACGGTCAGTATTTTCTGAGCACTGCTGCCGAACATAAAACAAGGTCTATTTTCTTTTAATTTTAATTGAGTAAATATTTACAGCTTATATACTAAAATTATGTCTATTCAGCATAATTGCATTCAATTAATTTTCCCATGAATAATAAAAAAATAATCTGCATTATTTTCTACCAAGTTCATGGTGAATCAAAATTATGTTGCAGTATCAAATTTATTCTCATGGCAAAATAAAATTTATGCTGATGTTACAGTATCAAATTTTATTTTCATGGTCAAATGAAATTATGCTGATGTGAAGAATTAAAAATATATTTACAGTGTGTCTTAAAAATAAATGTACAAATAAATGTATAATATGTATAAATATTGTATTTAACAGTGTGTCTTAAAAATAATAGTACAAATGTGAGAATTGTATTTGTACTGTGTATACACACTACAATATAAAAAATGACGATAAAAAATTAATACAAAAATAAATATAATGCAAATAGTTGCAGGAAAATTGCCAGAAATTGTTCAGTGTGTTAATGTGACCTTCATTCCCATCGCAAACAGAGATTCGATTTCACTACTGTCTGGTAACTTAAACCACCCGTGGAAAACAAAATTTTATTCCTCATTTATGCTGACGGGGTGGTTCCCATACCTGGACAGTAGTGTTATACAAACAAGCGAAATACAAAACAAATAAAAATCATTACGTTATTCCTATTACAGTGTGGGAATGAAGGTAATGTTGATGTATTTTTTAGATACCAACTTGTTATAGTAACGCCGGAGGGTCCCGTAGGATTCGCTGCGTTCTATTTGTGAGAGTTATACCTTTCTATATAGTAATCCTGGAGGGTTCCGTAGGATTCGCAGGCCGCTACTTTATTAACTTGTAACCCAACTTCCGCTTAGTCTCACAGTTCTTATTGAGCTGTGGGTTCTAACTGCTACGTTAAGCTGTACTTCACAAAACTCTCTTTTAATCTAACACTTATTTACTATTTATACTATTCATTAACAATTGTCTTGCTGACTGAAGAAGTCCATGATTGGTTGCAAACAACAATAATATAATAAGAACAGTAAACTTAAATAAATAACTCAATTATGCGAGGGTGACTCGCAACAGTAAGTTTATTCGAGACTCAAGTAAGCGTTTTGTTTAAAGTCCAATTTATTTTGATACAACAACAAAAGTAAATTAAAACCAAAAGAACTAACTGTAATAAATAAAACGAATATATATCATAACTTTTGTAATAAAATTACTTAGTTTTTGAGATAAATAAAAAAACTGATCATTTAATTTAAATTCTTTTTATTTGTATCTTGTCTGTGCTCAGCTTGGAGCAGTTAAATCCAGCTCAACTGGGAGCTAGGATAATTGAACAAAGATTGATTTTATCTTCCCACTTGTAGTCGTTTATATACTGACTGTGAGAAGAATTTCAATTATCTAGTACTTAATCTATTAATGTTAATTAGTTACAAATGTTATTATAAATACTATGAATATAATTGTTATTATGAAAAGTGAAAAGTGACCCGGTTCCTATTGCATTTATTTTGGGATTTCTTTCCACAAAATAAATGTGTCACCTGAAACACACCGATCGACACACACACGCCATATAAATGCCCGTTGAAGGCCATTCATAAATTGCATGTATGTAAAGCACAACAACAACAAACACAAGTGCATTGCTAGAGCATTGCACTTGAGTAATTTGAGTTAAACTTTTTAGTATGTTGTGCCAGGTATTTTACATTAGGTTGGTCCCACTACATCTCCACTTTTCGCAAGAATGTTCATATAACGATAGTTTTATGGACATTCTTTTACATTGTATTATGTATTAAAAATTATAAAACTAAGTTCAGTTATCCAAATTTATTCTTAATTATAAGTGATCTTAAATGTACTCCCTAATTATAAGTGATCTTATGTGTACTCCCTAATTATAAGTGATCTTATGTGAACTCCGGAGTAATTTATTTATTTATTGTATAACTTAAGTCTATTCTTATTTACTATTTGTGTTTTATGTGTTCTCTTATCTTCTATGGTTACATTATTTCTTAAGTCCATTTTCTTAATTTTATATGGATACGTTAATTATTAAGTATATATTCTTAATTATGGACTCTTATATTGAATTTGGGAATGTGTCGGGTGTCATTTTCAGGCAAACCAATGTACTATATTTTAAAATGTTTTAATTTTCAATTATTGTAGGATTTGGGAAAAGGATCTATATCGTCGATAACTACCACAGCAACCGCTCGCGCACGCGCATGCGTGATTATCATTGAACAAATTAAGTATCCTGTTATCCCTGATTCTTGACACGTCTGTCATGATCCAAAATATTCGGCTATATCTATAGTGTTCTTCTTCTAGCAACAATGGCAACAATAATAATGATAATTCTTGATCCTATCTAGAGTTATAGAAACACCTGAATGTCCACCTTCTGAAGGGTCATTATGGTATTGTTTCATTATTTCCTCTATGGTTTCAGTATCTTTTCCTAGCATCTTTTTCTAATATCTAGGTCACTCTAAACAGTAGCGCTACTACTAAAATATTTATTGCCCTTTTATTTTCCTTTAAAATTCATTAATAGAGACAAATTCTAAAATTTTTCTTACTTTATAAAAATTTACCGGCCATTTTTCCTAGCCTAGGGAATAAATTGTCCTAAGTCAATCTTCCCATTAGTAAATATGTCATTAACATTTATGTATGTTAGTACCACTTTGCCCTTCCTTATATAGCATTTATTTGAGCTAAATTTCAATTTATGATATTCTCTGACGTCAGTGTTATTTAGTGGTATGTATGGTATTATTTAGTGGTATGTATATATCTTCTTGATACTCTCTATTCCTAATACCATTTGCCATATGTTGTGCCTTTCCTATTTATAATCCTATTGCAATTAGTTACCAGTTTTTTCCCTGTCCATGTTATAAAATTTGATCTGTTACACTAAAATATCCATAGCCATATTCCAAAAAATTAATATACTCTTTAATAAAATTTAATATTAATTAGGAATAATAATTGTAAATGAAAAAAAATATTAAATTTAATAAACAAAATTATTGTTATGATATTTGACTTGTTAATTTAATATATTCATAAAGTAAAAAAAAAAAAAAATTAACATATTTATTAAATTTTCTATAAAATCTACTATGATGAATAATAAATGTAGGTGTATAAAAATGATATATCTAATAATAATAGTTTAATCCTATTCATGAAAAAAAATTTCCTTTATTTTTTTTTCATAGTAAATGTAAAAAAAAATTATTATAAATAAAATTCTAATCATACTTATTAAAAAGATTTTTTTTTTCTTCCGTTGTCCGCTTTTATTTTTGGGGAATGTTGTATCCGACCGTTCCACTAGCTCTGTCCATTTTAAATTTTATCTAGATTGTCCGCTCTATTAGCATATCTCTTCTTCAGTGATCTCTTATGTATTAGATAGATTTTCAAAAGTAAGTTAACGGCGGTAATGATTGTTAATATTAGCATTAGCAACCATACCGATTTTATGTCGTCCTTGTGGTCAACAATCTCAACATTGTTTACCACATTTGCGTTAGGTTTCTCTAATTTCGATTCTGTTTTACCCATTGTGTCCTGAAAGGTTTTTCTGTTATATTTCTAAAAAATTTCTATTCAAAAAAATGTTCTTTCTTCTTTTGTGTATGGTATTAGTCTTAGGTCATTCTTGTTATTATATTTCATGGATATTAATGTTATTCTGTCGTCCTCCTTACTTAAGTTCCTAAGTTCCTTAATCAAATCCCTTTCCTGTCCAATTCTAAGATTCATTTCCTCTTCTGTAATATTCTGGGAATCTTTTTCCAAATTAAATAATCTTTCTAAATTTTGGAGTTGTTTCTCCAATTCTATTTCAAAATTTTCCATTATAAGGGTCCATTTACAAAGGAAATAATATTCTTGGTTAATATTAAACTGAATTATGTTACTTTTTCTTTTATAAAATCAATTTAAAAGAATTTTTATTATTATTTAAAATTTAAAAGTATACAAAAATATACATATCCTATATTCCATTTTAAAATTTATTTATAATTTTAAAAGGATTCTTATTATTTAAAATTTCTAAAGGGTATGAAAAGTTATCCCTAAACGAATTATATTACTAAATATATTGATTAAATATATTAAATATATTCATTACAAATTTATTTAAAAAATTTGTAAGTATATTAAAATTAATAAAAAATTTTTTGAACACGGGCGAAGTCGCCTCCATTCCCTAAGGGTGCGTAATTAAATCGCACTCCTTTTACAAGCTAATTAAAATTTAAGATTATACTTATTCTATTATGTTGTTTATGTTGCTGTTGATAATTATGATGTCTTTGCCAATTTATGGGCCTGGATGGCCTCTTCTATCTGTGCTATCTTTCTCCAGATGTTTGCCGCTATTTCCCAGGGTGGTCCCACTACACTTTATTCCCATTATAGTGTGGTGGGAACAAATGTAAGTTCATTTGAGACTCAAATAAACAGAAAGTAAGCGTTTTGCTTAAAGTGTAATTCTCTTAGAGACTCCTTTTATTTTGATACACGATGAATCAAACTAAAAGGAATCAAAACAATTAACAAGCCTAAGGTGAAGGTTTAAATAAAAAAGACAAAGGCAGTTGTTGCCGTTTTACGTTTTCTTATTCAAATCTTATTTTATTAGTGGCATGCAGCCCTTTTTATATCTATTTTACATATTGTACTTAACCCTTCTAACTTATTACAATTTATTGCTAATACACATTTGTCTCACTTCAATAACATGCAATTTTGATTTGTTGTAAAAAGAAGGATTCTATTATGGTGAATGAGAGGAAGTATTTTTGGTGAATGTAGGGTGTGATCCTATACGGCAGGACTAATTAAATTTTTCGAAATTAATTTACATCAAAGTATATTTTTCGATGGAAGGATGGAAATGTGTGGTCTCTAACTGCAGGATCTATTCTCAATGTATTGTTGTGTGAGGTGTTGTGTCGGTGCAGTATTATAGTCCAGCATCAAAATGCCGATTTTCATATAGTTAGTATTTCGCTAAGCACTGCTGCCGATAAAATGATAAGGTCTATCTTTTTTACCTTATGATTTAACATTAATTTTATTGAACAAATATTTACAGCTTATAGACTAAATTACATCTATTCAGCATAATTACATTCAATTAATTTTCCCATGAATAATAAAAATAATTTGCATTATTCGATACCAAGTTCATGGTCAAATGAAATTATGCTGATGTAAAGAAATAAAAATATATTTACAGTGTGTCTTAAAAATAAAAGTACAAATATAAAAATTGTGTTTGTACAGTGAGTTTTAAAAATAAAAGTACAAATGTAAGAATTGTGTTTATAATGTGTATACACACTACACCCTCACCCTTTTAGATTTGGGCACGTTCAAAAATTTGTGTTTTATAATAAATTTTTACCTACAAAATCTTTTTAATATGTCGTTATGTAGTGTTTTCAATTTTGAATTTTCTATTTCTATTACTACATTTAAGTCATTTATATCTACTACCTTATATGGGCCCTTATATGGATTCTGATTTTTTTGTTGATTGTATTCCACGTAGTATATCTGAATATTATGTACACAATTGGAATAGAAGTAAAAATCCGGATGCCACTAAATATCCACAATATCAAGTACATAATGCTGGGGTTTGTCACATGGATCAAAAAGTTGATCAATTTTTAATAAATACCGCTATTGATAAACCAATTGTACAGTATATGTATTGTCCTAAAAATGGATTAATAAATGAATCTAAAAATCATTTTATTCCATATAATAAATCTGCAAATACTGTTTATTCTGAATTCACAAGAAGTCGTGCCAGTCATTTGAAATTTTTTGAAATCAATAATGAACCTGTATTAGGTCAAATGGGTTTAGGAGCTGAAGAAGCAGCACCAGATCTTTCTAATAATATATTTGATAGCTACTATAGAAAAATAGAAAATTATGGAAGTTTTCATCATAGAAATGGTACAACATCTTATCACGCACAACCACAAGTTCATGTTGGAATACAAGCAACACCGCAATTAAATCCAGCAAATGAGGAAACAAATTTTTTAAATTCATGCGCTTATTGGAAAATAGAATGTACATGTTTAATTGATTTTACTATAAGTTCTGCATTCACAAAAAATGCTCCAATTACATTGCCAACAGAAGTTCAATTTTTACAACATGCTAGTATACATTATACAGACGGTTCAACTGTACTTGGAAATACAGATGAATTTGTAGGCGTTGTTAATCAAACAATGGAAGAAATAATAGACGAAGAATTTGAAATTATACAAAAGTCTAAAAAACAAAAAAGAAAATAAATAAAGAGATTTTTTAAACATTTTACATTTATTTATTATTAATATATATATTATATAAATGATATACTGCCATCGAGTGTGGTTTTAATAAATATGTCTTTAAAAATGGTGCAGGTCTTCAATTATAGGTAAACATGCGCGACCTTAAAGCTTCATCCTTTGGAAAAACGTCCGAATTTGATAATATTATAACTGGAGTTCTAGAAATGACTGCGTCTCCTTGGTATTTCACTTTGGCATTGCAGGTGTCACCACCTAAAATGCAATTTAAAGTCTCACTAGCAGACGCTTCCATAACTGGTTCATTCCAAAGAATAATTCTCCTGTTAAAATTCCCCATCTGGCCAAAATTTATGCAGTAATGAATAACTGCATCAAAAAAGAAATTTTTGCCAGCATTGGGGGCTGAAAGTATAAACAATGAATTTTTTTTTTTTGAATTTTTCTATCTAATACAGCAAAGAGATTTTTAAAAAAGTTATTTACATTGGATTCATTATCGAAAAATTGATAAAAAAACAAGTTTCTCAAGTGCTTCGATAGATTCATGCAAATTCATATAATATTTATCAGTATTAACAGTTGGAGAATTGAATATTACATTTTGTGGTTCCAACTCCATAAAATGAGTATACAATTCTTCAATGCTAAGTTCGTTATAAAAATTTGCATGAATTTTCAAAACATTGAGCATAAAACTACTTATCTTATTAAAAAATTTGTATTTGGACATCATCCAAAATGGTGTATTGTATATATGACTTAGGGGCGATACCGCGAACTGTCGTAGGAAGAGAATGAGCTTATCCCCCTTTCCTCTCGTTTCACGTCCTTTATTTGGGTCACCTGTTTGGCTACCTCCGATACCAACTTCTGTATTAGAATATTCTTGTGATCGACAGGTGAATTCGTCAGGAAGGTCGACCTCAACTCCGCCTCTTTCCACCAATTCTTTTTGGGCAAGTTGGATATCTTTTTGTAATTGTAAATATCCAGTTTTATAACTTGATATCCACACTCGCCCGGCGAGCTCCAAGTACTCAGTGTATCTCCCCTCCTTCTGCAGATAGATTGAGAGATTAATCCAATGTTGGATGCTGAACTGGTAGGTGGGAGTAACCCGTCGAGAAAATCGAATCCCGAGGTTACGGGAGGATTTAAGTCGGTCGACTGCTGCACATTTACAGGTGTAGTTGCTATATGTGCAGTCGTGGATGACATGGAAGTGGTCTCCATGACAGCTTACGATGAAGATGGAGCCCCTGTGCTGCTGGTGTACGAGTCGATTATCTGATTCACTAGTTCCTGAGATGGCATTTCTATGGTAAACATCATGTAAAATTTGCCTTTTGAATAATAAAAAAATAATCTGCATTATTTTCTACCAAGTTCATGGTGAATCAAAATTATGTTGCAGTATCAAATTTATTCTCATGGCAAAATAAAATTTATGCTGATGTTACAGTATCAAATTTTATTTTCATGGTCAAATGAAATTATGCTGATGTGAAGAATTAAAAATATATTTACAGTGTGTCTTAAAAATAAATGTACAAATAAATGTATAATATGTATAAATATTGTATTTAACAGTGTGTCTTAAAAATAATAGTACAAATGTGAGAATTGTATTTGTACTGTGTATACACACTACAATATAAAAAATGACGATAAAAAATTAATACAAAAATAAATATAATGCAAATAGTTGCAGGAAAATTGCCAGAAATTGTTCAGTGTGTTAATGTGACCTTCATTCCCATCGCAAACAGAGATTCGATTTCACTACTGTCTGGTAACTTAAACCACCCGTGGAAAACAAAATTTTATTCCTCATTTATGCTGACGGGGTGGTTCCCATACCTGGACAGTAGTGTTATACAAACAAGCGAAATACAAAACAAATAAAAATCATTACGTTATTCCTATTACAGTGTGGGAATGAAGGTAATGTTGATGTATTTTTTAGATACCAACTTGTTATAGTAACGCCGGAGGGTCCCGTAGGATTCGCTGCGTTCTATTTGTGAGAGTTATACCTTTCTATATAGTAATCCTGGAGGGTTCCGTAGGATTCGCAGGCCGCTACTTTATTAACTTGTAACCCAACTTCCGCTTAGTCTCACAGTTCTTATTGAGCTGTGGGTTCTAACTGCTACGTTAAGCTGTACTTCACAAAACTCTCTTTTAATCTAACACTTATTTACTATTTATACTATTCATTAACAATTGTCTTGCTGACTGAAGAAGTCCATGATTGGTTGCAAACAACAATAATATAATAAGAACAGTAAACTTAAATAAATAACTCAATTATGCGAGGGTGACTCGCAACAGTAAGTTTATTCGAGACTCAAGTAAGCGTTTTGTTTAAAGTCCAATTTATTTTGATACAACAACAAAAGTAAATTAAAACCAAAAGAACTAACTGTAATAAATAAAACGAATATATATCATAACTTTTGTAATAAAATTACTTAGTTTTTGAGATAAATAAAAAAACTGATCATTTAATTTAAATTCTTTTTATTTGTATCTTGTCTGTGCTCAGCTTGGAGCAGTTAAATCCAGCTCAACTGGGAGCTAGGATAATTGAACAAAGATTGATTTTATCTTCCCACTTGTAGTCGTTTATATACTGACTGTGAGAAGAATTTCAATTATCTAGTACTTAATCTATTAATGTTAATTAGTTACAAATGTTATTATAAATACTATGAATATAATTGTTATTATGAAAAGTGAAAAGTGACCCGGTTCCTATTGCATTTATTTTGGGATTTCTTTCCACAAAATAAATGTGTCACCTGAAACACACCGATCGACACACACACGCCATATAAATGCCCGTTGAAGGCCATTCATAAATTGCATGTATGTAAAGCACAACAACAACAAACACAAGTGCATTGCTAGAGCATTGCACTTGAGTAATTTGAGTTAAACTTTTTAGTATGTTGTGCCAGGTATTTTACATTAGGTTGGTCCCACTACATCTCCACTTTTCGCAAGAATGTTCATATAACGATAGTTTTATGGACATTCTTTTACATTGTATTATGTATTAAAAATTATAAAACTAAGTTCAGTTATCCAAATTTATTCTTAATTATAAGTGATCTTAAATGTACTCCCTAATTATAAGTGATCTTATGTGTACTCCCTAATTATAAGTGATCTTATGTGAACTCCGGAGTAATTTATTTATTTATTGTATAACTTAAGTCTATTCTTATTTACTATTTGTGTTTTATGTGTTCTCTTATCTTCTATGGTTACATTATTTCTTAAGTCCATTTTCTTAATTTTATATGGATACGTTAATTATTAAGTATATATTCTTAATTATGGACTCTTATATTGAATTTGGGAATGTGTCGGGTGTCATTTTCAGGCAAACCAATGTACTATATTTTAAAATGTTTTAATTTTCAATTATTGTAGGATTTGGGAAAAGGATCTATATCGTCGATAACTACCACAGCAACCGCTCGCGCACGCGCATGCGTGATTATCATTGAACAAATTAAGTATCCTGTTATCCCTGATTCTTGACACGTCTGTCATGATCCAAAATATTCGGCTATATCTATAGTGTTCTTCTTCTAGCAACAATGGCAACAATAATAATGATAATTCTTGATCCTATCTAGAGTTATAGAAACACCTGAATGTCCACCTTCTGAAGGGTCATTATGGTATTGTTTCATTATTTCCTCTATGGTTTCAGTATCTTTTCCTAGCATCTTTTTCTAATATCTAGGTCACTCTAAACAGTAGCGCTACTACTAAAATATTTATTGCCCTTTTATTTTCCTTTAAAATTCATTAATAGAGACAAATTCTAAAATTTTTCTTACTTTATAAAAATTTACCGGCCATTTTTCCTAGCCTAGGGAATAAATTGTCCTAAGTCAATCTTCCCATTAGTAAATATGTCATTAACATTTATGTATGTTAGTACCACTTTGCCCTTCCTTATATAGCATTTATTTGAGCTAAATTTCAATTTATGATATTCTCTGACGTCAGTGTTATTTAGTGGTATGTATGGTATTATTTAGTGGTATGTATATATCTTCTTGATACTCTCTATTCCTAATACCATTTGCCATATGTTGTGCCTTTCCTATTTATAATCCTATTGCAATTAGTTACCAGTTTTTTCCCTGTCCATGTTATAAAATTTGATCTGTTACACTAAAATATCCATAGCCATATTCCAAAAAATTAATATACTCTTTAATAAAATTTAATATTAATTAGGAATAATAATTGTAAATGAAAAAAAATATTAAATTTAATAAACAAAATTATTGTTATGATATTTGACTTGTTAATTTAATATATTCATAAAGTAAAAAAAAAAAAAAATTAACATATTTATTAAATTTTCTATAAAATCTACTATGATGAATAATAAATGTAGGTGTATAAAAATGATATATCTAATAATAATAGTTTAATCCTATTCATGAAAAAAAATTTCCTTTATTTTTTTTTCATAGTAAATGTAAAAAAAAATTATTATAAATAAAATTCTAATCATACTTATTAAAAAGATTTTTTTTTTCTTCCGTTGTCCGCTTTTATTTTTGGGGAATGTTGTATCCGACCGTTCCACTAGCTCTGTCCATTTTAAATTTTATCTAGATTGTCCGCTCTATTAGCATATCTCTTCTTCAGTGATCTCTTATGTATTAGATAGATTTTCAAAAGTAAGTTAACGGCGGTAATGATTGTTAATATTAGCATTAGCAACCATACCGATTTTATGTCGTCCTTGTGGTCAACAATCTCAACATTGTTTACCACATTTGCGTTAGGTTTCTCTAATTTCGATTCTGTTTTACCCATTGTGTCCTGAAAGGTTTTTCTGTTATATTTCTAAAAAATTTCTATTCAAAAAAATGTTCTTTCTTCTTTTGTGTATGGTATTAGTCTTAGGTCATTCTTGTTATTATATTTCATGGATATTAATGTTATTCTGTCGTCCTCCTTACTTAAGTTCCTAAGTTCCTTAATCAAATCCCTTTCCTGTCCAATTCTAAGATTCATTTCCTCTTCTGTAATATTCTGGGAATCTTTTTCCAAATTAAATAATCTTTCTAAATTTTGGAGTTGTTTCTCCAATTCTATTTCAAAATTTTCCATTATAAGGGTCCATTTACAAAGGAAATAATATTCTTGGTTAATATTAAACTGAATTATGTTACTTTTTCTTTTATAAAATCAATTTAAAAGAATTTTTATTATTATTTAAAATTTAAAAGTATACAAAAATATACATATCCTATATTCCATTTTAAAATTTATTTATAATTTTAAAAGGATTCTTATTATTTAAAATTTCTAAAGGGTATGAAAAGTTATCCCTAAACGAATTATATTACTAAATATATTGATTAAATATATTAAATATATTCATTACAAATTTATTTAAAAAATTTGTAAGTATATTAAAATTAATAAAAAATTTTTTGAACACGGGCGAAGTCGCCTCCATTCCCTAAGGGTGCGTAATTAAATCGCACTCCTTTTACAAGCTAATTAAAATTTAAGATTATACTTATTCTATTATGTTGTTTATGTTGCTGTTGATAATTATGATGTCTTTGCCAATTTATGGGCCTGGATGGCCTCTTCTATCTGTGCTATCTTTCTCCAGATGTTTGCCGCTATTTCCCAGGGTGGTCCCACTACACTTTATTCCCATTATAGTGTGGTGGGAACAAATGTAAGTTCATTTGAGACTCAAATAAACAGAAAGTAAGCGTTTTGCTTAAAGTGTAATTCTCTTAGAGACTCCTTTTATTTTGATACACGATGAATCAAACTAAAAGGAATCAAAACAATTAACAAGCCTAAGGTGAAGGTTTAAATAAAAAAGACAAAGGCAGTTGTTGCCGTTTTACGTTTTCTTATTCAAATCTTATTTTATTAGTGGCATGCAGCCCTTTTTATATCTATTTTACATATTGTACTTAACCCTTCTAACTTATTACAATTTATTGCTAATACACATTTGTCTCACTTCAATAACATGCAATTTTGATTTGTTGTAAAAAGAAGGATTCTATTATGGTGAATGAGAGGAAGTATTTTTGGTGAATGTAGGGTGTGATCCTATACGGCAGGACTAATTAAATTTTTCGAAATTAATTTACATCAAAGTATATTTTTCGATGGAAGGATGGAAATGTGTGGTCTCTAACTGCAGGATCTATTCTCAATGTATTGTTGTGTGAGGTGTTGTGTCGGTGCAGTATTATAGTCCAGCATCAAAATGCCGATTTTCATATAGTTAGTATTTCGCTAAGCACTGCTGCCGATAAAATGATAAGGTCTATCTTTTTTACCTTATGATTTAACATTAATTTTATTGAACAAATATTTACAGCTTATAGACTAAATTACATCTATTCAGCATAATTACATTCAATTAATTTTCCCATGAATAATAAAAATAATTTGCATTATTCGATACCAAGTTCATGGTCAAATGAAATTATGCTGATGTAAAGAAATAAAAATATATTTACAGTGTGTCTTAAAAATAAAAGTACAAATATAAAAATTGTGTTTGTACAGTGAGTTTTAAAAATAAAAGTACAAATGTAAGAATTGTGTTTATAATGTGTATACACACTACACCCTCACCCTTTTAGATTTGGGCACGTTCAAAAATTTGTGT